>NW_026844366.1:345443199-345673440 GCF_025583915.1 Anolis sagrei ordinatus | reverse complement strand
AAAATATTGTGTTTTATGATGGTCTTTGGCGACCCCTTTGAGGGTTCCCACGACCCCCAGGTTGAGAAACACTGCTCTAATGCATTTTGGATCAACCTGACACAGGACAGGGAATAAATATTAACCCCACTGGAAGAGATGCCACGTAAACATTAGGAAGAACCTCCTGATAGTAAGAAGTGTTTGATGGTGGAATATCCTGCCTTGGAGTGTGATGGAATCTCCTTCACTGGGGATTTCTAAGGAGAGACTGGTGGTCATTGTTCGGGAGTCCTTTGGTTGTGTCTTCCTGCCTGGCAGGAGAGGGTTGGACTGGATGGCCTTTGAGGTCTCTTCCAACTCTAGGATTCTGTGTCTGTAGAGTATCTGGTAGTCATTCGGTGGTTTAGCAAAACAGTTGCGTAAAGTGGTATTGTACACCTTCTTATACATCAGAAATAGTGGATTTACTGGGAATGCTAGTTTAATTTCCCAAGAGGATTGAAGTTTGGGGACTAGAAATTTCCTGCCATCATCTACACACAAGAAGAGTAAGCAGCACAGAATTTCATAAGCCTTCCTGAAGCACCTCAACAGTGTTTTCTACTTACCACACTTTCCATTTTTTCAAGTAGTTGACTAGAAAAAGACAGGAGCAAAAGTTAGAAGAGAGAAATGAAGACCATGTATTGTTGAAGGCTTTCATGGCCGGAATCACTGGGTTGTTGTAGGTTTTTCAGGCTGTATGGCCATGGTAGAGGCATTCTCTCCTGACGTTTCGCCTGCATCTATGGCAAGCATCCTCAGAGGTAGTGAGGTCTGTTGGAACTAAGAAAATGGGTTTATATATCTGTGGAATGACCAGGGTGGGACAAAGAACTCTTGTCTGTTGGAGCTAGGTGTGAATGTTTCAACTGACCATCTTGATTAGCATTTGATAGCTTGGCAATAAAAGTTTGCTCCAGGCACAGCCAGCCCATTGTATGCTAATCAAGGTGGTCAGTTGAAACATTCACACCTAGCTCCAGCAGACAAGAGTCCTTTGTCTCACCCTGGTCATTCCACAGATATATAAATCCCTTTTCCTAGTTCCAACAGACCTCACTACCTCTGAGGATGCTTGCCATAGATGCAGGCGAAACGTCAGGAGAGAATGCCTCTAGACCATGGCCATACAGCCCGAAAAAAACTACAACAACCCAATGAAGATCATATTTCATCACCTATCCATCAAAATGCTTCTAATCAGAATGACCTTCATTTGGCTTGGGACTCTGACATTTGAAAGAATCTCTCTGTTTTACTCTCCACATACCTAGCCAATGTTATGTTTAGCTCAGAGGAAAGAAGACGGAAAAGAGATATGACTGTCATATTTAATTATTTTATGGATTAGATAATAGAGCGCACTTGTTTTCTGCTGCTGCAGATCCTAGAATGCAAAGTGATGGATTTAAATGCCCCAAAAGAAAAAAGAGAGTTTGCCCAAACATTAGAAAGAACTTTTTCATAAAACCTGTGTTGAGAGGGGAAGAGAGAAGTCGCCTAAGGTAGCAGACTCTCCTTCTTTGGAAGCCATGCTCCCCCTCTATTCTGCCTTGGTCAGACCACACCTAGCATCACACTGTGTCCAAATCTGGGCACCACAATTGAAAGGGGATGTTGACTCTCAACTGGAAGGGTGACTCAAAGGATCAAGGGTCTGGAGAACAAGCCCTACGAGGAGTGGCTTAAAGAGCTGGGCATGTTTAGCCTGAAGAAGAGACATGATAGCCAGGATTTTGTTTCGGGGGGAGCTGAGTTTGATTCGGGGGGGGGGGCTGAGTCTGAGTGAAAGAGGGTCTACCCTAGCAAACCTTTTGTATCGTTACCCCAATACCCCCATGCATATGGGATATATTGAGCATGTGATCAGATCATGATATGAATAAACATAACAGTTTAAATAATATACCAGTAAGGCCTTATTGTGGACCACCATGAGAATTTGGGGGGGGGGGGTGAAACCTCTCAAGCTCGCCCCCTGGCTACATGCCTGGCCTGAAGAAGAGAAGGCTGAGAGGAGACATGATGAGGGCTATGGATCAAGAGGGGAAGGTATAGAGAGGAGGGAACAAGCTCATTTTCTGCTGCCCTGGAGACTAGGACGCAGAACAATGGCTTCAAACTACAGGAAAGGAGATTCCACCTGAACATGAGGAAGAACTTCCCAACTGTGAGAGCTGGAGCTGTTCAGCAGTGGAACTCTCTGCCCTGGAATATAGTAGAGACTCCCTCTTTAGAGGCTTTTGAACAGAGGCTGGATGGCCATCTGTTGGGGGTGCTTTGAATATGATTTTCCTGCTTCTTGGGAGGGGGTTGGACTGGATGGCCCACAAGGTCTCTTCCAACTCTCTGATTCTATAATTCTACATATTCAAACAGAGAATGTTGGGCAATCTCGGGATGACTTTGTTACAGTAAGTCGTAGCAGGATCAAGTGTGTGTCAAAGAAAAACCTTATGATGTTCATTATTATGTACAGCTGGTAATGTAGGTCAGCCAGTATGTTTGGGCCACACCCGGTGGGGTATAACTGTATGGATTTTAGAATACAGTTTGGAGAAGCAATACGCTACTCTGATGAAGGGAAGCAATATGCTGTAATGCTGCTATGCTCTAACAGTGATGCTCTTTGCTATGGTGGAATAGCTATTTACTCAATGTTTATGTTTTTCTCTCTCATTTGAATGAAGATGAAGAAGCCTTATTCTGTGTTACTTAGAAGGACAATGTAAGTTTGTTACACTGTTTGATTTTGTATGCAACATTGCAAGTTTATGCCTCCGCTGATAAGAGTAAAGTTTTTCTGTTCCTTTTGCCTCTTGTTTCTGTGTCTTTTGCATGGAACTTAGCTAAAATACACTTTGTGCAACAGACTTTAGTTGTGTTTTCCTTCCTGGCACAATGGGGTTAGATTGAATGGCCCTTCTGATCTTTTCCAGCTCTATGATGTTGTGACTATAACTCTCAGATTGGAAACTATGCTGGCTGGGGGATTCGGGAAGCTGTACTCCAACAACACAGGACGGCACCCCATTAAAAATGACTGTCAAATCCTTCTGCAAATTTATTTTTAACTTCCCCATTTTAAAAAATGGCAAAAATCTGAAAGTGGAATACACTCACCAATCCCAGTCTCTCTGTAGTTGGCAAATGCTCTCATACAAAAGGCTGTTCTCCATTGACTAAACAGAGGAAAGATGAAATATCAAGTTGCTGTGTTTCCGACATGTCTATTTAGTCCAAGGATAGAGGTCTATGGACTCTTTATATCCATAGGAATATAAGTGCACAAACAAGCATACCCTAGCTGTAAAGGGATGTCTAGGGTACCTCACCTTTCTGAGATTGCTGAACTACAGTACCCAGTATGTCTGATCATTCATTGTACCGTAATACTTACTAGTGATGGGACTTGAAGTTCAGCAATATCTAGACCCATATGTCCCCCTGTTTGGTTGGATCTGAAATATCAGTTCTACGGTCTCTGTGCTGGCACGGTAGTGCCAGGAGATTTGGATTTCCTTTTCTTGCACTGCTAGTTTGTATGAATTTATTTAAGCCATGCATTTTGCAACCAGGTAGCTTCCCCAGGTTGCAACCATAGAGCCAGCAACCTGGCAATCATCATTAGAATCTTTAGACCCGCCCCTTTCCCCAGGATTTTGGAGGCAACTTTTGTTCAGTCTCACTGTTTGGAGCCTAACATGTGGGTTTCTCTATCCCACCTGCACAAATCTGCTGGGGGAGTAAAGGAATAGTTCCACAGCTCTTCTGGGGGAATACAGCCAGCCTTTGCTGGGGCAACAGGACAGTTCCTACAGCCTTCGTGGAGTGAAACTAAAGGACACCTTTCAGCTTGTCAGATCTACAGAAACCTTGTCTGGTAAGGGACCACTCGGGCTATCCATAAAGTAGCTTGGAGCCAGGAGTAGGGGCCTCACGCCAGCAAGGTAAAGAAAGATTGCCCAAGGAGGGGTCAGAAGATTTCGCTAAGAAAGAAAGGAACAGTTTACCACCAGTTGCCTGCCCTTATTGGCAGATTGAGGAAGCTACAGGTTTTCCAAGGTTATAAAGCGTTTAATTCCTTTGTTTGAAGATTTAAGCCCAAATAAAGAACTTTGTTGAACTTATTTTGAGCCTCAATAGAACTTTGTGTTGGGAAATCTAAGGGGCCCTCCAGCTGAGGCACCCCGGCGTCCTGTTGGGCATACAGAAAGCACGTACTGTAAACAGACATTATTTGGCCCAGCATGCAACAGCACAGTCTCCCCCAGATGAGATACAGAGTTGGAATGGGGACTGAACCTGAGCAGGAAGGCAAACAGACAACAAACCATAACTTTAGCCAAATGATCTATATCAGGCATGGGCAAAGTTCGGCCTTCCAAGTGCTTTGGACTTCAACTCCCACAATTCCTAACTGCCTATTGTTTCCTCAACGCACACCAATTACAAGGCTTCGAGAGAGAAGTATTGTCACAGAAGGAGGAAGATAAATAGACACTAGGGGTCAACAGAACGATCACATATTATAAACCTACATCTCAATGTACTTTTTTCTTCTTTTTCTTTTCTTTTTCTTTCTTTTCTTCTTTTTTCCTTGTCTTTCTTTCATGTGATTTTAGTATATTGCAAAGTAAGTTTCACAAACAATGTACCCCACTACACAACCCCACTCAATAAAGATCATTAAAAAAAAAAAAGGAATTGTGGGAGTTGAATTCCAAAACACCTAGGAGGCCAAAGTTTGCCCATGCCTGACATATCTACTGATTTCAATCAAACCTACTCACAGCACTGATCAAGACAGATTGTTCTAAGCATCATCTTTTATAGAGCCAGTGTTATGCAGGCAATCCTTATCTGAAGTCTGTATCAAGAGCTTGTTTGTTGCTTATGAGGATGTTCTCAGGGTCTGACACTGTATGTCGTTGGCCCTGGACATGAATTGCACAAATGGCAGAGATCAGCAAACAACACAGACCACAGGGAGGTATCAATTATTGCCAAGATGGAGTTGATCAGGTTCAATAAAACAAATCACCATACAGTTGAATCTTTAAATCGTATTTTACATCAACAGAAGAATGAAGTGGGAGTGAGTAATCGCCTACACAAGCCTGTGCCAAAGTTAGTCTCACCTGCAAAGGGTTTTGTCTACAGTGGGCCTTCCTATCCACAGCAGTTAGATTCCACAACTTTCCACAAATACCTAAATCTTTGGATGATGAGGTCCTATTAGATAAAATAATATAGTACATACTGAATTTGCAAGGCTGGAGTGAGAAGACTGAGGATTAGTAAATAGGAACATGGATATGTACCAAGCATTATTTATTTATTTATTATTTATTTATTATTTAAACTTATATGCCGCCACTCCCCTGGGGCTCGGAGCGGCTTACAAGAATAGCTAAAATCTAACAAAGTTTAAAAGCAATTTAAAACAATTTAAAAACAACATATCAAACATTAAAAGCCTGTCGAAACAGGTATGTCTTACATGCCCTGCGGAAAGCTGGTAAGTCCCGCAGGGCACGAAACTCAGGTGGCAGAGCATTCCAGACTGATGGCGCCACTGCTGTGAAGGCTCTGCGTCTGGTTGCCGCTAGACGCAAGGTCTTGACACTGGGGACCTCCAATAGATCTTGGTCCTCAGAACGGAGGGATCTCTGGGGTTGGTAGGGAGTGAGGCGGTCCCTCAGGTACATCGGCCCCAGACCATGCAAGGCCTTAAAGGTGAGTACCATCACTTTGAAAGTGATCCGGTGCTCAATTGGTAACCAATGCAGCTGTAGTAAGATTGGTGTTATGTGGCATCTCATCGGAATTCCCTCAAGAAGCCGAGCAGCTGCGTTTTGTACCAACTTGAGCTTCCGAATCACCGACAGAGGGAGGCCAATGTAGAGGGCGTTACAGTAGTCCAGTCCTGAGATGACCGTGGCCTGGTTCACCGTAGCTAGGTCATCCCTGGACAGGTAGGGGGCCAGCCGTCTAGCCTGCCGCAGGTGAAAGAAGACGGTTCTGCTCACGGCGGAGACCTGGGCCTCCATCGTCAGCAGAGGGTCCAAAAGGACTCCCAGACTCTTTACCAATGATGATGGGCGTAACGCCTCGCCACCCAGGGTGGGCAGATGGGTGTCCCCACTGCCCGGTCGACCCAGCCATAGGATCTCCGTCTTTGCTGGATTCACCCTCAACCTGCTGGCACGCAGCCATCCAGTCACGGCCTCGAGGCACTGATGGAAACAATCGGGTACAGAGTCCGGTCGGCCTTCCATCTTCAGCACCAGCTGAGTGTCATCGGCATACTGATAACACTCAAGCCCAAAACCTCGAACCAGCTGAGCAAGTGGTCGCATATAGATGTTAAACAACAGAGGGGAGAGAATGGCCCCCTGAGGAACCCCACAAGATAGAGGGGACCTCTCAGAGACCAGGTCTCCCCTCTCCACTCGCTGTCCATGGTTATGAATGAAGGAGGTCAGCCAGTTTAAAGCTCTCCCCCTGACTCCAACAGCAGCAAGGCGGTGGATCAAAAGATTGTGGTCGACTGTGTCAAATGCTGCTGTGAGATCCAATAACACAAGCAGCGCTGACCTCGCCCTGGTCAAGCTGGCATCGAAGGTGATCCGTGATGGAGACCAGCACAGTCTCTGTCCCGTGCCCCGCACGGAAGCCGGATTGGAAGGGATCTAGTCTGGCTGTGTCGTCTAGGAATTGCTGCAACTGCTCCGCTGCTGCCCTCTCAATCACCTTGCCCAGGAACGAGAGATTTGAAACTGGGTGGTAACTGGAGGGAACCGAGGGATCTAAATCTGGTTTCTTCAGCAAAGGAGAGACCACCGCCTCTTTTAAACCCTCTGGAAAGACTCCTTGCTCAAGGGAGCTGTTTATGATCTCCAACAGAGGGTCACGTAATCCCTCCAAGCAGGATTTCACCAACCAAGAGGGACACGGATCGAGGGAGCAAGTGGTCGGTCTAGCTGCAGCTATGAGCCTATCGACAGCCTCTGCGTCCAGCGGGATGAACCGGTCGAGGATGGGCCCAGCAAGTGGCCACAGGGTCTCAAGTTCTCTCACTGTATTAATTGTGGCGGGGAGGTCCCGGCAAGTAGCGAGATCTTGTCTGCAAAATAGCTCTGAAAAACCTCGGCTGGAGGGGCCTGATCACCACTTTTTGGGACGGTAGGAACTGTCGTTAGAGATCGAATTATTTTGAACAATTTTGCCGGGCGTGAGCTAGCAGACGCTATCAAAGAAGCATAATATACTCGCTTTGCCTCAGTGATAGCATGCTCATAGGATTCCCTGAATGCCTCATAAGCTGATCTCGATGCTCCGTCACGGAGTTCTCGCCACACGCCCTCCAGCTGTCTCTTTTCCCGCTTCATCAGTCGAAGTTCCTCGGTGAACCAAGGAGACCGATTTCGGCGGGGTCTGAGAGGGCGTCTAGGGGCGATCTCGTCGAGTGCATTGGATAGCCTGATGTTCCATGTGTCCACCTGCACATCGATCGAGTCGCTGGCAGGCTCCAGATCCCTCAGAGCATTCCGGAACCTACTGGGTTCCATAAGTCTCCTTGGGCGAGCCCAAATTGGCTCGGCGCCCTTGCAGCGTGGGTAGGCATGCTCCAACCGGACTCTCAGGGCACAGTGATCCGACCATGGAACCTCTATTGTGGAGGCTTGGGTCACTTGAATTCCTGCGCTGAAAATCAAATCTAACGTGTGCCCCGCCCGATGCGTGGGCCCAGTAGTACAGAGGGAGAGTCCTAGTGTCTCCATGGTAGACACTAGGTCCATAGCCGCTGATGAACAAGAGTCTGCATCAGCGTGGACGTTGAAATCCCCCAAGACGATAAGTCTGGGGAACCTCAGGGACCACTCCAACACAGTCTCAAGCAGCTGGGATAGGCTGTCCGCTGGTGCGCTGGGCGCACGGTACACCAGCAGAAAGGCTATGCTCTCACAGGAATCCCACACCAGGCCAACACTTTCAATGCCAGAGATGCTCAGCACAGGAACTGCCCTAAGAGAAAAACTTTCTCGGGCGAGCATAGCCACCCCACCCCCCCGCCTCCCAGTCCGCATCTGGTGAGTGATTGCATAACCTGGAGATGTTATTTCCTGGAGTAGGATCTCATCCCCCTCTTGGATCCAAGTTTCTGTAATACACACTAGGTCAGCTCCCTGATCATTAAGAAAGTCCCTGATGGTAGCAGTTTTGTTCCTTATGGACCTAGCATTCACTAACACCAGAGTAGGAGGGGAGGAAACTGGTTGCCTGTCACAGATGTACCTGGGGATAGGCCGCAGGTTAGAGGGGGGCCGAGTCTCCCGCCGACTCAACCTCCCTCTAGTATTCGGCCTGCGCCTACCGTCGTACCTCCCCCTCCCAGAGATCGTAGGAATCCCCATGCATAGACCTACTTCTCTTGGAGGCTCTGCAGCACAGATTAGGTGCCCAGTGTTTGACTGGCCATCTGAAAAGGAGATGGAGCATGGCCAATTAACAAGTGGTCATAAGTGGGGCCCTCAGAGTGGTGAGGAGCAGGTGTAAAGGCCAGAGCACCCGGCCAGCATTGTGGGTGGGGGGATAATCTAGAAGATGTCGGATCCAGATTCCCTTGAGAGTGCTGGAGTTCTTAACTCCCGTAGACTGGGAAGACACTCTCTCTTTTATGCCCACAGTTCTTATATTTGAGTCCCAGGCTCTGGTATCTTGGGGGTGTACTCTCTCCTCCATATTTACAGATCTGGAGCCACCTGGGGGAGCGTGGGCCAATTTGTGGGAGGGGGCAGTAGCTGTAGATCTTGTCCGGTTGCCAAATCCCACTCCCCAGAAGATTCTAGTTTTAAATTTCTTTTGATGACAGCCACGTCTCTGGGACCTACGTTTCAGAGGTCTGCCAGTTCCTATCGCTGTACATCTGTTCATGTCTGGGGCTTCCGGCCCTCCAGAGGCCACCGTCAGTCTGTCCTGGCCTGCAGTCAATCCAGTACTCTGCAAAGCGCCAGAAGCTCCCTCCGCCAGCAAAATAGTTTGCTCTGGCCTTTCATCAGAGATCCGGTGCATATCATGGTGGCGTTTCCATCTCTGATCAAGATAACCCGCGCGCCTGCGCCGGAACTTCTTGGGAGTTGGAGAGGAAGATAGAAGCTCACCAACAGTGGCCCCAAGATCAGTCGCCATCTTCGGAGCTTGCCTCTTTGATAGAGAGAGGCAGCGACGTCGCTGGGGGCTTCCACAAAAGGGGGACACCAAGGGAGAGACAGGCACCCGTCTAAGGATCTTTGTCACATCCAATGCCTCCACTTCAGGCAGAGAGGGCCAATCCTTTTCCTGATTGGTGGTCCCCGGAGCTCCCCGCCCAGACCAAGGGCATGGGTAGGACAGTCCGAGATCGAGAGGGCAAAAACCATCGAACAAGCAGCCATGAGAAGCAGACTCCAGAATTAGATTCCCACCATTTCACAGATCCTCGGTCTCCCTCCATCCTCGATTCACTCTCCATCCTCACAAATACATTAGATACTATGCTACTTGGGTTGTTTATTGTGTATTTTTGAATCCCTGGTTAGATGAATCCCTGGATGCGGAGGGCCTGTTGTGTCAGAAAACAGAATAACAACTTACTAGAAAATTTTAAAACTTCGGTTGCTTCAAAGCTCTGAATGCAGATGTTCTCCAAAAATGTGAAAATAACTGTAATGCTGGAATTCTGAGCAAAGAAAACCATTCCAACAGTCACTGTTTATAACTTCTCCATGGCAACAGCTTGTCTTTGAAAGAAGTCCATGCTGTGCATTCAAACAGTGTGATGATAGGTTGTTGTGGGCTATATGGCCATGTTCTAGAGGTATTCTCTCCTGACGTTTCGCCTGCATCTATGGCAAGCATCCTCAGAGGTAGTGTGATGATAACTTATAGCAACATCCAGTTTGGATTTGTAACTCAATCCAACACCTCTAAAAGCAGACTGACCTGACGCCAGTCTACCTAAACTTGTGACCAAAACAGATGATAGACAAAGGCCCATTCTTCCCCGTTAGTAGAGGAATTTTTTTAATGGTTGTGTAGGAGTTGAATCTGCAGTGGAAAAATTTCTACTTGAACTCTGTATAACTTGCTGATCTTTGTATTTGAACTCTGCATAACTCCTCTTATCATGACACTTGTTGTACAACAGCTTGCTCAAATCAGAAAGTTAGGAAATATGTATGAATCATGAGTTAAACTCTGCATGTCTGTAGCAATGGTGTAAATTGGGTCCACACTTGGTTTGAGTGTGACAGTTTCTTACCAACTTGAGTTGGACTGTCACCACTCTTCGCAAATAGTAAACTGTCTTGAAACCTGATACCTGCTGCCATGCCTGGAACAAATTTTCCCTAACAATTGTAATTCTTCTCCTGCCTTTAAATCAAAATAAGATTGGGACTGTGGCGCAGCTGGCTGGGAGTCAGCTGCATTAAGATCACTACTGACCAAAAGGTCATGAGTTCGAAGCCAGCTCAGGTCGGAGTGATCTTCCGACCAAATTGTGTAGCATGTTCTCAAACTTTGCAGCCCGAAAGACAGTTGCATCTGTCAAGCAGGAAATTTTGGTACTGTTTATGCGGGGAAGCAAATTTAAATAATTTACGAGGCCATAAAAATCTCCAGCAAGCATGCAAAGAATGAGGAAGCACTTCATCAGTGTCACAAATGGTTGGTGAAGGAACAGCTCCCCTGGTGGCCAGAATACCCTCAATAAAAAGCTGGAATGTTAAATAGCCTCTGTATATGTTGTGTCTCTATGGAATTGAATATTTGCCATGTATATTACATTGTAGGAGCCCCCGGTTCGATTCCGGGGAGCGGTGTGAGCTTCCGCTGTCAGCCCTAGCTTCTGCCAACCTAGCAGTTCGAAAACATGCAAATGTGAGTAGATCAATAGGTACCGCTCCGGCGGGAAGGTAATGGCACTCCATGCAGTCATGCTGGCCACATGACCTTGGAGGTGTCTACGGACAACACTGGCTCTTCGGCTTAGAAATGGAGATGAGCACCACACCCCAGAGTCAGACATGACTGGACTTAATGTCAGGGGACTACCTTTACCTATATTACATTGTAATCCATCCTGAGTCCCCCACGGGGTGGGAAGGGCGGAATATAAATACTGCAAATAAATAAATTGTACAGGAAAACCAGTCCCTTAAGGGGATTCTATTCCTTTCCAAATGCCAATGAAGACTGGAAGGCATCCCAAAAGCCACGCAGTCCAACCCCATTCTGCCATGCAGGAAGACAAATATTTCTGACAGATGGCCATCCAGCCTCTGTTTAATAACCACACTTCAAGCAACAGCATATTTCACTGTTGAACAGTCCTGGTCATCTGGAAGTTTTTTGTTCTGTTTAAGTGGAATCTTTTCCTATAATGTGAAATTGTCACTCCTCTCCAGACGAAATACTGGGTTTCCTAATGCAGATCTTGGTTTCCATACTTGCTATCATTTTGATTGCTCCCATGTGAATACGTTTCAGTTTCTGATTATCCTTCTTGAATTGTGTTGCCCAGAACTGGACATAGTATTTCAGGTGAAGTCTGATGAAATCACAGTAGTTAATTCCCTTGATCTAGAAGAGTGTTTCTCAACCTGTGGGTCCCCAGGTGTTTTGGCCTACAACTCTGGACACCATCTTCGTGTTAATGAAGCCTAGAATCACATTGGCTTTTTGAGCTGCTGAAACACACTACTAACTCATCTAGCTTGTGGTCTAATACTCCTAC
The DNA here is from genome assembly GCF_025583915.1 of Anolis sagrei ordinatus. Taxonomy (NCBI): domain Eukaryota; kingdom Metazoa; phylum Chordata; class Lepidosauria; order Squamata; family Anolidae; genus Anolis; species Anolis sagrei. The sequence continues at coordinate 345,661,634 of NW_026844366.1, read as the reverse complement.
CTCCCTTTTATGTGTACTGTTTTCAAGGCATCACCCATCCTATATCTATGTATTTCATTTTATTGCCTAAGCATAGTACTGTGCATTTCTCCCTGTTGAACTTCATTTTGCAAGTTTGATCCATCTCTTTAATCTGTTAAGGTATTTGGATTCTGATCTTGACGTCTGTGGTATTAGCTATCTCTCTCAATTTAGTGTCATCTGTAAATTTCAGCACATCTTCGATTCCATCATCCAGGTTATTGATAAAGATGTTGAATATCCTTGGGTCCAGGACAGCTGAACTGCCATTTACAAACCTACCAAACAATAGTATTGTATGTCTACATTTTGCTAGCTTGTTTGCAAAAATATCATGGGGGACCTTGTTGAAGTCCTTACCGGAATCAGAATATGCTACACCCATACCATTATGTCTTCCTCAGGAAGGAACACTGCCACCTTAGAAACACAGGTGACAGATGAATGGGTTATTAGGGTGGTCAAGCTAGCTGAAATTGCCAGACTAAGATGGATTTTGGAAGACAAAGAAACTGAAGACTTCTTGAAAGACTGGAAACAATGGGTTTTTGAGGAATAGGAAAACAAACAATGTGACAATTTGTGTCAATAGTTACAGAAATTCATACCTAGATCTATAATGGTAGAATGGTGTATATTTTCTTTGTTTTTCTTCTATTCATTATGGTTTGGATTTAGCAGATCAGAGCCTTTTAATGTTTCAATTAGTTTTGGTTTGTTTTAGTCTTGTTTGTGCTGTAGTTTGTTATACCGTGGAGTCTACTTTACCAGTTTTACAGTGGATTATCCATTTGATATTCCAATATTTTGGTGACACCAGATTTATGCCAACATAAAGTATACTAGTGTGGTGGCTTGAGCAGTGGTCCAGGATATTGGAGATCAGGGTTAGAAGCCCCACTCAGCCATTGTTTCGCACTCCCAGCAAAGGAAAGGAAAGCAATGCAAACATCTGAACAAATTTCGTCAAGAAAACTGTATAATGCCATGTACATGTGAGTATCAGCCTACCTCATGTATCTGTTTAGGGGAGGGTTTTAGACCAAAATTGTGGACTTTAGATGTGGACAAGTCAAGGATCATTCTGCAGAGGGGAAAGTGTCAGGAATTGAGTTGTGCTTCTTTTCAACTTCCTCAAAATGGATTAAACACTCATTTTTTGCAATTCTATTCAAATGTAAATCAAGACACAATATTCTCATTGACTTATGAGTAAGATGACCCAGATTTGGGGGGAGGGGGGTCAATTTTCTGATTGAAATTCCTAGACTCATATCTAAGTATTTCCGGTAGTCTTTCTGAAATTAGAAGTGACTTGAAAACACAGAGCAACACACAGAAATTCTTTGAAACGGACTACTTTTTCCCCACATAACTAATCAGTGCTCATAAGGCAGACAAATAAGAGTAATACCATCATTTGTATTTAGGATTTTATTCAAATAGCTATTGGAAACTTACAGTTTAGAGACCTAACAGATGGACAGGAGAAAACAAAATCTCAAAATCTCTTTTATGTCTCTTTTACATAGCTAAAGCTTAACAGTAGAGGCATTCTTTTATTCCTAACAGGAAACCAGCATCAACAAATTGAGAGCTCCATTTAAGTTTGTGAGGGGGAGAGAACACCTAAGATCCGATTGTTCTTAAACCAGTAAACTGAAGTGGATTGGCATTGCAAAGGAAATATCCAAATGAACATGCACATTCAATAAAGCTCTTCTAGTTGGAACAGAAACTGAAACCACAACCAAATTACACCTCTCAAATCCGTATTTCTCTAGTCATTTCCCATCTTCGTAGCATAACACAGTTGATACATATTTTTGTTTACAGCATAGTTCTTTATGGATTCTATGCAGCGGAGGGGTGCACTTTATAGTAAAACTCAATGAACACAGCTAAGACTCAGAAAGACGGTATTTCACATTACTGTTGTCAACACAGGAGTGATCATTATGTGGGAAAGTCCAGCCCAAAAGCAACACAAATGCTGTTTTTATGGCCACCAAGGTTCTTCTGATTAATAAAAACTAAAACATTGCATCCAAATGACTCTAGATCGGGCATGGGCAAACTAAGGCCTGGGGGGGGGGGGGTGGATGCTGCCCCCTGGGCACTTCCCTCAGGCCCTCCTAGTTTTCCCTGTCTTTTTGGCATAAGGGCACAGCAGCCCACCATGTCCTTATGCCAAAAAGATGGGGAGGAAGACACGCAGCAGCTGAGAGCCCTCTGGAGCGCTCTTAGCCATCGCGTGCCTCGTCCTCCTCCTGGCATAAGGACGGTGAGATTGGCCCCATCCTTATGCTGGGAGGACAGCTCAAGGAAGGCACGTGGTGGCTAAGAGCCCTCTCAGCTACCGCCTGTCTTGCCCTCCTCCTTCCATAATGCAAAGAGGACAACCTGAGGATCGGGGGAGGTAGATCAAGGGGGAGGATCAGGGCCACCAGTCCTCCTGGCATAAGGATGGGGCAAGCAGCTGGGAGGACAACTTAAGGATGGCCCTGCCCTGCCCCTCATGGGCCTGTTCTGCCCAGTGTGTGAACGGATCCCCTCTCTCCTGGCCCAGCTCTTCCAGCCAGGTCCTCAATGCGGCCCCAAGGCAAAAAGGTTTGCCCATGCCATCACTAGATGCATCACTCCAGGACATTGTAGGCTCAGAAAAGGCTTTTTTTACAACAAGAAGCGATTTCTAGAAGCCATTTTCTCTTCTAGACTTCTCAAAGCCCTATCCTGTTTTTGAAAACGCTCTCTTCCTTGCCCTGAAATGACTGGGCAGGGGGTAAATTCTGGCAGAATTGCCCTCCCATGTTTCCTAGAGGGTCTTCAGGGAAAATGATTTGCCGTATTAAAAACAAGGAATCATGCTGAAAATTGAAAAGATTCTCTACCAAGATGAGCTGTGGAGACACATTGGGCCAAACTGGATCATTTGGACTGTTTAGTGACGATAGCAGTCACCAGATGTGCCCAGTCTTTCTCAGAACTATAAATATAGAAACACAACATGCGTTGAATCTAAGCAGTCACAGTATTGCATTTCTGCTTAAGTACTTGAGAAGTATGCCAGGCTAAGTAACCATGAAAAATAATGGAAGGTCAAGAAGGAAGAGCTTGCAGAAAACAGCAACAGATCTTTAAGCAACTTTCAAAAGGAAACCAAAGTTGTAAGAGGAATCCTACAAGAAAAGGTCCAGGCTATTATATTGCAATGCTTCCCACTGGGGCCCAAGCGGAAACCAACAAGAACCCTCTCCAGTTGCCCCATATCACTTTCAAAACTGATTGGGGGACTTCTAGCCATCTTTCCTTGTAACAGTGAACCAGAACAGAACAAACCTAAAAATAACATTCAAGTATTTAAATAACAGGGAGAGAATGAGGGCAAGAATTGCTTAGCACTGTTTGTAAATATAAAGACAGGATGCTCCTCCGTCTCCCAGATCAAACCAGAACCCTGAGTTTTAAGGTATTTGAGGAATGTTGTGCACAGAGAAATGAAAAATAAGGGTTTTTTTCTGGTGGGACACTGTGGCAAACATTGCAGGAAAAAGGAAACACTGAATAGTGGTAAGGTTTGTTGGGTAGATATAGTGGTATATAAATGCTCCAGCTAGTTATGCCAAATCTATAGCAGTTCCTTCAGGCTTTTTTTGTGGGTAGCTAATATCACACCTACCCCAGAGGAAGACATTTAATAAAGAAATTTTCCTCCGGGTTGTTGTGAGTTTTTTGGGCTATATGGCCATGTTCCAGAAGTATTTTTCGCTTGCACCTCTGGCAGGCATCCTCAGAGGTTGTGAAGTCTGTCGGAAATTAAGGAAATGGAGTTTATGTATCTGTTATGATTTTATGATAACAGCAAATAAAGAACACCACCCCAAAAAAGGGGAATTCCAGGCATGAAACAATCAGGGACAGCTAATCAACTCTGAACAAAGGATTCCCTCAGGCAGTAAGAAGCGCCACCTTCAAACTGCTAGGCCATTAAATGCTAATCAAGGTGGCCCATTGAAACAATCACACCTACTTCAAACAGGCAAGAGTTCTTTCTTCCACCCTGGACATTCCACGGATATATAACCTCCATTTTTCTAGTTTCCAACAGACCTCACAACCTCTGAGGATGCATGCCATAGATGTAAGTGAAATGTCAGGAGAGAATGCTTCTGGAACATAGCCATACAGCCTGCAAGACTCACAGCAATCCAATGATTCCGGTCTACATTTTTTTCCTCAGTTGAGAATATCTCTAGGAAATTCAAGGTGTAACCAATTTCCACCAGAAGGGGACTATAAAATCCCACTGGAGAACCTAGGGATTCCTAGGGAGAATATTTCAATGACATCCTTGAGTGATCATATCTGCAGAAGTCTAATCAGCAAATATGGTCAACTGTCATACAGAAGGGTGAAGTAAGAAAGAAGCTGCTCTTTTTATGCAAGTCTGGATAAGGGAGGGAGCAAAGCCAAATACAACATATTTTCTTTTAGCTCCTCATCTGCAATAACTTGTTCACTGACACAAAGAAGTTTATCCTTCCATGGCAAACAACACAGATGAGGAAATCATCCACTGTCAGGAAGCAAAGCATTTCCTGATGTGTCAATGTTTAAAAAATCCCAAAAGGAAAACATCTTATCAAATAGAAATGCTGAAGATTTCAAATGGATGTTGTACTTCATTTGCTCTCCTTCTGGAAAAACTATGGTTCAAACACTACTTTCAGTTTCTAAACATTTATGTCCTGTGCCTTCTTACTGACATTAAAAAAACACACAGGAACCATAACTGGATTTTCCACAGAAAAAAACTGGAACTCTACAGGACAAATGGTCAGAATCCAACACTTTTCCATCACCACCTTCTGGCACCTTGCTGAAAAGCAGAGTCCAACATCTCCAAAACAAGCTTACAAAACTGGCCTAAGATACCAGAGTTGATGGTTCCTGGATGATGCTAGGACCACTATCCTTCTCCTGATGAAAGGTAAATGTATATGGAGTCAGACCTTTGGTTAACCTAATTTAAACCACATTGCTCAAAATCAAGACTGCAAATGCAGGTGGATTTATCTCAAATCTGAACAAAATCGACCAAGTTGAAAGCCACTTTGTGCTTATGTTGCAAGAAATCAGGGGAGGAGAAAGGAGGGCAATTCCCGCCACTTTGAACTGAGTAAAGTTGACCTGTAAGCCCAAACCAGACTACCTGAAAAGTAATAGAGAGTAACAAACATACAGTATTAAACACATTTTCTCCCAGGAGAGATGGCTGGGTGAACACTATTAGCTCCAGTGGAAATAAAAATTATTTAATATCACTTAATGCTGTGGGCCACATTGAGAGGGCCCAGGGGATCAACTAAGTTGTTTGAGAAGGTTGGAGTGATGAGATATAACAGATTGTAACTCTAGAGTACTTTCTTTAAATGCTAATTCAGGTACCATGACATTTCTGAGAGAAAGCTGATCAGTTGACAAATTAAGATGCATGTTTTCCCCCTTTCATGGCTCCCTTTATCTTTCATTCACCCAACCAGTTCAGAGTTTGAATGACAACTAGATCCGCGTTTATTATCATGCAGCAAGCAACTAAAGCCCTCTGACATGGGAGCCCAACGCATAAGAGGTAACCACACCCCATATGAGCAACTGGCCTTTGAAGAAAACAAGTTGCAGCTTGTGAAAGAATAGCTTTTCCCAAAAGACTCATATTAAAGACTTTGTCAGCACTGACATTTGTACATGTGTGATTGCATTCACCTAATTTGACAGAAAGGAAGAAAAGTGAACTGAAGGTCCAATAAGCTGCCCCAAAATACTTGTAGATTGCATCCCAAAGGTGTACTACTTCAGGTTTCAGGAGCTGACGAGGGATTCTCCATTATTATGCCCAAGTCCTGTCATCGAATCACTCGAAGGGAGCGGTCAGTTGAGCTGGGCAAGTCTAGGAACAGAGTTCACAGAGCCAAGGAAATTGAACATGGTGTTCACCAGTTCCGGCAGGTCATAGTCATGCTTCCATCCCCAATCCTGGCGAGCGTTGCTGTCATCAAAAATCATCGGCCAACTGTCAGCTATTGAAGTGGAAAAAGAACAGATTATGTTGTAAGTGGACGTGTCATGGACACCATGGAAGGTGCTGGGTGCAGAAGGTTCCACCAAACACTCCTAGCTTTCAAGAGCACTTTTTAGTGCTGTTGTGACCTGTTCATTATCTCTTCTGAGGAAGTAGGCCAATAGCAGAACCCATTACCCAGCAAATTCCAGCAGAAAATGAGGAGATAGGGAGAGAGAGAAAATTGGCCATTAACTCTTGCCTTCTTATTAAGAGAATGTCAGCAGGCAATGAGCAGAACAGATATCCTAGGCCTATTTTATTTATCTACTTACTTAATTTTACCCCACTTTTCTCACCCTGCTAGGGACTCAAGGAGGCTTACAAACTCTGGCAAAATTCAAAGACACAGGGACATAATAAAACACACCCCATCAAAATATAAAAACAGTTAAAACATATGAGCAATTAAAATACATAAAGAATCAGACAGATTAAAACCATATAAAATGCCAAGTCTTGATTGCATACTAGTTTTCTCTTAGAATCATAGAATCAAAGAGTTGGAAGAGACCTCATGGGCCATCCAGTCCAACCCCCTGCCAAGAGCAGGAATATTGCATTCAAAGCACCCCTGACAGATGGCCATCCGGCCCCTGTTTAAAAGCTTCCAAAGAAGGAGCCTCCACCACACTCCGGGGCAGAGAGTTCCACTGCTGAACAGCTCTCACAGTCAAGAAGTTCTTCCTCATGTTCAGATGGAATCTCCTTCCTGGTAGTTTGAAGCCATTTTTCCGTGTCCTAGTCTCCAGGGCAGCAGAAAACAAGCTTTCTCCCTCCTCCCTGTGGCTTCCTCTCACATATTTATACATGGCTATCATATCTCCTCTCAGCCTTCTCTTCTTCAGTCTAAACATGCCCAGCTCCTTAAGCCGCTCCTCATAGGGCTTGTTCTCCAGACCCTTGATCATTTTAGTTGCCCTCCTCTGGACACATTCCAGCTTGTCAATATCTCTTAACTCTACACTTACTTGTCAATGGGCTTGCCTACGCCAAAATAATTAAATTATAATTCAGATTTCACTCTGAAGCTGCCCCAGATTCACCCCATTAACACCACACGTAACATATATGTTCTTATATAAGTTGAGGGTAAGTTTTGGGGCCAAAATTAAAAATTTGCATATGACCCATGGATAAATTGAAGGTTATTCCATGGAGAGGAGACAACGCCAATGCTGCCTTAGGGGGTCAGCTGCTCCTGTCTGCTGTTGCAATTTCCCCACCCATATATTCAAAAATGCCAGAAGTGGTGCAATGGCAGAGATAGTAGAAATAACTGGTGCTTCTTTTAGGTTCTTCTGGAAAAAACTAAGCTTGTGTTTTTTGCCGCTATACTCAGAGAAACAGGTGGTTCCTTGTTGTAGTCAAAATTAAAGTATTCACATTTGGGGTTTATTCTTGATTAAATTTCTAGATTTCTAGTACATAAGTAAGTATATAGGGTAGTAAGGGTATCTATAATAAACTGCCATAGGAGCCTCCAGTGGCACAATGGGTTAAACCCTTGTGCCGGCAGAACTGCTGACAAAAAGGTCAGAGGTTCAAATCCGGGGAGCAGGGTGAGCTTCCATCTGTCAGCTTCAGCTTCTCATGCGGGGGCATGAGAAGCCTGCCACAGGATGGTAAAACATCCGGATGTCCCCTGGGCAACGTCCTTGCAGACAGCCAATTGTTTCACACCAGATGTGACTTGCAATTTCTCAAGTCACTCCTGACATGAAAATAAACTGCACTGAAATGGAAGTGATCCTCCACTTTCTTACTCATGAGTAAACTGCTTATTTCCAGGGAAACTATTTACTTAAGCTGAAAGGAAAGCAGTGGAGGAGAAGAAGAAATAAAAAATGCTGCTGATTCAAATTTGGGTTGAGGATAACAATATATCTCTCCTCTTGCTTGGTAAGGAGGAGATGATGGCCATTAGTTGCAGCAGATGAAACAAAAGCTGATCTAGGCAAAGCTTGCTCTTACTCATGAGCAAACCATCTGTTCTCTGCTTTGACCAGGGATTGTGGTGTTCACAAAAAAACTAAAGAGATGTCTAAATATTGCAAAGCATACACCTCAGAAAGTAGTACTGGACATTTTTTAAAATTATGATGCTTGTTCCTTAGCAGCCTTTCAGTGTAAACAAGTCCAATGTCTACATTCCAAGACTTTGAAGAAATTGTTTCATCCATCTCGAAGTCCTGCTTCTGGGCTATTCTCTTTTCATGTTTTCACATTTAAGGTGCAGACATAAGGCCCAGGAGGGATCTGTTTATCTCATTTATATATATATATATATATATATATATATATATATATATATATATATATATATATATATATATATATACATAAAAACACACTAGCTGTGCCCTGCCACGCGTTGCTGTGGCCTTTAGTAAGAGTTTTGAAGTCTCTGCCTGGCCTCTCTTCCTTCCTTCACTCGCCCTCTTTCCCTCTTTCTCTCTCTCACACTCCTTCCTTTCCCCTCTTTCTCTCTCTCTCTCTGGCATCCCTCCTTCCTCCCCCTTCTTTATGCTTGTGTGTAAACTTGAGTATCTTCTGTTGGTCATGGGGGTTCAGTGTGGCATGTTTGCCCCAATTCTGTCGTTGGTGGGGTTCAGGATGCTCTTTGAGTGTTGGTGAACTCTGAATCCCAGTGACTACAACTCCCAAATGTCAAGGTCTATTTCCCTCAAACTCCATCTGTGTGGATATTTGGGCGTATTGAATGCTTTGGTCCGGATCCATCATTGTGTCTTCAAAGTCACCCCCTCCCTTCTCCCCACCCCTTCCCTCCCTGAGTCACTCCTTCCTTCCTCCCACCCCCTCCGGAAAGAGACGCCCCCTCCTTTCGGCCCCCACCCCTTTCCCTCCCTGAGTCAATCAGGGAGGGAAGGGGTGGGGCGAAGGGAGGGGGCGTGTCTTTCCGGAGGGGGTGGGAGGAGGGAAGGAGTGACTCAGGGAGGGAAGGGGTGGGGAGAAGGGAGGGGGCGACTTTGAAGACACGCCCCCTCCCTTCGCCCCACCCCTTTCCTCCGTGACTCACTCCTTCCCTCCTCCCTCCCTCTCCGGTTAGACACGCCCCCTCCCTTCGCCCCCCCTTTCCTTCCAGGAGTCAATCAGGGAGGGAAGGGGGGGGCGAAGGGAGGGGGCGTGTCTTTCCAGTGGGGATGCGGCGCGGCGAGGCTTGGAGTGTGCGGAGCGGGGCTTGGAGGCAGCGTGGGAGGAGTAAGATGAAGGAGGGGGTGGAGGGAAGGGGGCGGGGGGAAGTGGCGTTCTTTGTGTGTGTGTGTGTGCCGTGTGTGGGGAAGTGCGGTGACGTGTTCGCGCTGGGCGGGGCGAGGGAGGGAGGGAAGTGCGTTGGCCGTTCGGCCATGTGTGCGCGCGCGCTGGGGACTTTGCGCCAGTGCGCATGCTCAGTTGTTTTGCCGTTTTTTCTGTGTGTGGTTGTGTTGTTTTGATTTCTGACTGGATTAGTTTGTACCTAGTGGGTTGTCCTTGGGGCATGGCAATTTTGGTGGAGTTTTGTGGAGGGGTTTTAGAGTTTTGCTTCCCCGTTGGACGCCAGTAGGAAATTTATAGATATAGATATTTGTTTAGCCAGTCTATTTTAATCTGTAACTACCGCCTCAAATCACAGAGTCAAAGACTGAAACCAGATACTAACCAATGGCCTGTCTTACTGCATCCACATTATAGGTAACTTGAAGCTCTGGAATATGCTTCTGGACTTCTTGAGTCAACTCCTCAGGAGTAAAACTCATGGCACTGATGTTGTAAGTTCTCATGCTCAGCTGCTCAGCGGGGGCTTCCATGATCTCCAGTGTAGCCCTCAGGCAGTCATCAATGTACATCATGGGCAGACGGGTGTCTGGTTTAAGGTTGCACTTGAACTTGCCAGTCTTTATGGCATCGTGAAAGATCTGGACTGCATAGTCTGGAAGAACAGAAAGTTTAAAATAACTGCCCACCACAACAATATGTTTCAGCAGCATTCCTATAGCAGTGGATGAATGATTTATATTGTCAGCCCTTCCCTTTTTGCTCATTTGAGTTTGTAACATTTGTGAATTAATGTATTTCATCAAAAACTGACGACAAAGTAGCCCTAAAAAAATTAGAGATTCTTAGAGAAAACAGTTCTTTGGGCATTTGTAGTCTGTCCAGCATTACTCTATCAACTTCCACCAAAGTTGGTAAGGAGCCCCCGGTGGCACAGTGGGTTAAACCCTTGTGCCAACAGGACTGATGACCAAAAGGTTGGTGGTTCAAATCCGGAAAGCAGGATGAGCACCCATCTGTCAGCTCCAGCTTCTCACGTGGGGACATGAGAGAAGCCTCAGACAGATGGTAAAACATCTGGGTGTCCCCTGGGCAACATCCTTGCAGACAGCCAATTGTCTCAACCAGAAGCAAATTTCAGTTTCTCAAGTTGCTCCTGATACACACACACAAAAATCAAAGTCAGTAGAATTGTTGTAGAGGAACTAGAAATTTCTCAAGAGGCGTTCTTTCAATAATTTAAAAACAGGGCCTGTTTTATACATTTTTCCATCTTTCCAAGGGATCCTGACCACCTAACCTTAATGGTGGAGGGTCTTTCTTTGCATAGAAAAGTAGGCGACCAGTATGTATCTTGGGAGAGAGTGCATAGAAATTTAGTTTAACATGTTGGAAGACTAAAAAAACCAATTTGTTTCAAGGCTTCTTTACAAGAAGTAGCAATTGAGATTGTCATCTTAAAGATAGAGATAAGAGCCAAATTACCTGGCTCTTACACTGGGCTCTGATATGGAATATGCTCTTAACCACAATCAGAGCTCTGTGCTACTTGCATTATTATAGGCCTAAAGAAAATAATAATCATAAATGTTTATTGTAACTCTTCAGAGATTTAAATTTTATCCTATCACTCTGCCGAATCACCCAAGAGAATTCAAGATAACTTTCAAAACACCAAGAGCAATAGTTAAACATCCCTTACCTGCCACTTCGTGGGAATTGTCAAACAGAGGCATATCGGAAATGGTATCTAAGAAGATTTAAATAGGTCGGTTTATCTTAACTAGCAGCTAGCCTCAGAAACTTTTGCCTGATTCTGAAGTGGTCAAAACATGAAAACTCAAACACATAGATCAATTGTTCTCCATGAAGCCTCTGAAGATATCCAAAAAAGAGGTAGATCTGTTCCACCTCTTCTCCTGTGGATGTCTTCAGAAGCTAGGTGGCCATTTTTCAGTGATGCTTTAGTTATAAATTCTTGTAAGGCAGAGGAGCTGATCAATTTGTTCTTGGAGTTTTTTTCCCATTCCGATTATAAAAAAGTTATCTATTGTTGAAAACTATTGGTTTCTCCAGGAATAGAAAGAGAGAGGTAACGAGAATAGTTATGCTGGGGCTGTTGGTTATGCCATCTCTCCTTACTATAAACAGATCTTTCCCATGTCCACAGACAAATCAATTGTTGGGTCGGAGAATAAGGAAGAAAGGGGAAACCGTTCAAGAGGTAGACACTACAGTGGTTTTTCCTTCATCACAGACACTATTGCTCTGCTAGTTGGTAGAAAGCCTTCAGAACCTCAATGTCTTAGATAGTAAATGAGTAATTATGATCTTACTAGTTAATTTTATAGCTCAACTTAAATTCATGCCACAAAAAAGGTAAAAAAGGGTTTTGTCTTTGCTTCCTTACCAGTTGTTCCCCCACCAGGCTGAGTATCGGCTGAAATAATGCCTGGGTACCTCAAGCACCGGAAATCTAGGCCGTATCTGTAATGGTAATACTAGAAGGAGGGGAAAAACGGAAAAATGATATCACTCAGACATTAGCAATAGCAGAGTAGCCACATTGGTCATCTACTACAGTCTCTTGTCCTTCAGTGGCTCACATTAAAGAGTCAATGAATTCACACATTTATTTATTATTTATTTATTTAGTATATTTATATACCGCCTTTCTCATCCCGGGGGGGACTCAAGGCGGTTTACAACATATTAATGGCAAGAATTCAATGCCAACATAAATATAAATAAGATAAAACCACAATAACTAAACACTGACACATAACTATGAATTAAAATCATTAAAACCATTAAACATAGGCATATACAACATATAAACACTAAGACAAAGCATTAAAAACATCCTAAAATAAATATTAAAATAACATGATCCAAAAATTATCCACCATGGCCATTCCGGTTGTCATAGCACATATTTCCTAATTATTCTTTGCACTGCATTACTGGCCAAAAGCCTGGTCCCACAGCCATGTCTTTGTTGTCTTTCTAAAGCCCAGGCAGGAGGGTGCTAATCTAATCTCACTGGGGAGAGAGTTCCATAGCTGAGGGGCCACCACTGAGAAAGCCCTGTCCCTTGCCCCTATTATTATTATTATTACTATTATTATTATTATTATTATTATTATTATTATTAACTTTATTTGTACCCGCTAACTTCTCCCGAAGGACCCGATGTGGCTTACAAAGGCCAAGGCCTCAATAAAACAACAATATAACAAATACACATAAACCAAAAGCAAATCAAAACATTAAGCAATAACAGTAAGCAATAAAAACAGTACACTGTAACACAATAAAACTAGGCTGGGCCAAATGTGATGGGTACAGATTAAAAAGTGCTACCAACCACACTTGTGATGGAAGTGGGACCAAGAGCAGGACCTCCCCAGATATTAAGCTCTGAGATGGTTCATAGAAGGAGATACGTTCGGACAGGTAAGCTGGGCTGGAACCATTTAATTGTGCTCAGTAGCAAACTGGTAGCCAGTCAAGTTGACCTAACAGGGGAGTTGTGTGCGCCCTGTATGCCACCCTGGTTAGCAATCTGGCTGCCGCTCATTGGACCATTTGAAGCTTCTAAACAGTCTTCAAAGGCAACCCCACGAAGAGTGCATTGCAGTAATCTATTCTCGATGCAACAAGAGCATGGAGCACTGTCGCCAAGTCTGACTTCCCAAGGCACAAACATTGTAGCAATAACTGGTCTCTGGTCAGAGTTCTCACTAAAAGTGTATAAAGGCACCACGTTATGACAAATGTATCCATGGATGACCTCTGATACTTTTCATTATTGACCACTTTTCTTATGATTTAAATTTCAGTGGCCAAACTAAGTTTTTCTTAATGTGATGCGGTAGATTATGGATTAGACTTCTCTGCTCTTCCCCTTGTTTTGTTTTGCTTTTCGTGCATACTCAGTTAGATTCTAGAAGCAGCTGCTGCTAACCGTGCCTAATGCAGACAGACACACACCCCTACAGCAGGGTCAGAATCCCATTCTGTACTGCATTGTTAACTGTAGGCTTTCTTCTGCAACCTGACAGCAGACATTTGCATCTCTACAGCCCTCCATTATAATCTGACAGTGTTAAAAATTCTTCCAGCTAGACAACTGCTCCACCCATCTGAAACAACAAGCCAACTGCAGGTTGAATGGGCAATGCTTACTTCTCCCATGAGCTCAGCATGGACCTTGGAAACACCATAGATTGTCCTTGGCCTTTGGATGCAGAGGTCAGGAGTTGGGTCCCGAGGAGAGGTGGGTCCAAAAGCTCCAATTGTGCTGGGGACAAAGAGCCGCAAGCTGTGCTCAGCAGCAATATCAAGAATGTTATGCAATCCTAGGAACAGCAAACAGAGTTATCAGGTTCAAAACCAAAACACTGAGCTCTGGCAGTCAGGCGAGGACAGCTAATCAAACAGTGGAAAGTTAAGCTGACACCTACCAGTGATATTTACAGATCTTGCCAAAGGAACATTGGCTTCACCAACTGCGCTGAGCAGCGCACTATAGTGAAACAGCCATGTAATCCGGTTGTTCACTACTATCTCACGAAGATTCTTGTAGTCCAGAATGTCTGAGTAGATGAAAGGGCCTACAAGGGAGAAAGTGCAAATCAAACAAGAGTCTGAGGAAGGTGACAAGTCATGAAAGTCAACAGAGTGGGAAAGCATCCTTCATTCAAATTCATTATAAGCTCATGCAGAATAAAATACCAAATCAACTTTTCCTGTTCCAACATCAAATAAACATTGGTTCCCGCTCTAGTCAGTGTTTGTTTTAATTGAATAGAAAAAATATTTGTGCAGGATAGAAAATATATTTGTGCAGGAAAAGCATGAGTGGTTTGATTTTTGAAAAATCTATATAAATATGTAATGTTAATTTGAGGGATTAACATAACTCAAAAACCATTGGACGAATTGACACCAAATTTGGACACAATACATCTATCAGGCCAAGGAGTGACCATCACTCATAAAAATATTGAAAAACACAGAAGAGACTTAAAAAGCAAAAACAAAAACAAAAACAAAAAACCAAACACATGCAAACACACATATATACACATATACACACACAAACACACATGCTGGGCTGCAGCATCGCATGGTAGGGGATAAAGATCTGTTTAAATAAAGATCTGTTTAAAACAGTTATGCTATACTTTTAAGGAAACTAAATATCTGAAGTTTTAATAGCGGCATTAACCTGAGCCATCACATGACAAAGACAGATTAATAAATCATAGGGTGGTGGAGGGAGCACTCGAATCAAATTCAGGATCAGAAGGACCAATACAAAAAGATGGTGCTGACATTTATTTGCTTCCTAGGATTGGCTACAGAGAAAAATGTCTTCCCTTAAATTCCTCTCATTGAAGGGAAAAAAAAGCCAAGGACTGAATATATATATATATATATATATATATATATATATATATATATATGAACTGTAAATAAATAAATATATATATATATTTGTGACGGTCCTACTTTGGATGTTAATCTGTCTCTTTACACCAATGGTCAAAAAAAGGTTGGAAACCACTGCTGTACACAAATGAAGGAAGCCGCTTTTAAAACGAAGCTCATGAGTCAGAAGCAAATATTCAAGAATATTGCAAAAAATAATATACAAGGAAACTTCAAGTTTAATTAAGGAACCCAGATTCTAGCAAAAGATCACTGCCACAGTAAGCACTGCATTGTTTTGTTACAGGGCACTTACCACTATAGAAGACATTATCAGGGGGCTTTCTGATATCAGACAGGATCACATTGTTCTTTCCAAAGCGTTTCCTAGGAGAGAGGGCACAGTTAAGCCTGAAAGCAGGTCTTTCACGTTCCTTTTAAACTTGGTTTTGTCGAAAGGAAAAACTAATCTGCTGTGAGATGCAGTGCAGCCATATGTTTCTGTACCATGAAATTACTGAATATACTGGAGTATAAGCCAAATTTTCTAGTCCTTTTTAAGGGCTGAAAAAGCCCCCCTTGGCTTATACTCGAATGAAGGTCCTGGCTGACTTATATTCGGATTGACTTATACTCGAGGATATACATTCTGGGTTGCATGCTTCTGGAACATGGCCATACAGCCCAAAAAGCTTACAGCAACCCGGTGATTCCGGCCATGAAAGCCTTCGACAATATATACATTGGATTTAAACTTTGGAAATAGAAATGCCTTATTTTACAGTTTAGTTTTATCTTAAATTACAGTTTTATGTAATTATTCAAAAACATTTAACCTACTGATGTCTAATTAATGTAATTTTATTGGTATTTATTGGGTGCATTTCCCACCCTCATCTTATACTTGAGTCAATACGTTTCCCCAGATTTTTGTGGTAAAATTAGATGCCTCGGCTTATATTCAAGTTGGCTTATACTCAAGAATATCTGGTATCTTCCACATCAACGCCATCAATGTTTGTGATCTGCCTTTAGTCCCACAGCAGGAGAAAAGGAGCACATAGTTTTTTTTGTCATGTCAGGAGTGACTTGAGAAACTGCAAGTCGCTTCTGGTGTGAGAGAATTGGCCGTCTGCAAGAACGTTGCCCAGGGGATGCACAGATGTTTTGATGTTTTATCATCCTTGTGGGAGGCTTCTCTCATGTCCCCGCATGAGGAGCTGGAGCTGATAGAGGGAGCTCATCTGCGCCCTCCCCAGATTTGAACCTGTGACCTGTCAGTCTTCAGTCCTGGCGGTGCAGGGGTTTAACCCACTGCGCCACCGAGGGCTCCAGCACATAGATGCAACATATAAATAGGAACAAAGTCTTCCCAGCATTTTCCTAATGTGTGTACAAAATCTATTTTTTTCTTGGTGGGAAAATCATAGTCACACTTTTGCTGCAAATGAACTTGATCATTCTTGGGAAACTTCAGACTCAGAAATCCACAAGCATGTATTACTAGTAAAAAGCAACAAGCACAGCTTACCTCAAGAGCTTAGCAAGTCCTACTCCAAGCTGGCCTAGTCCCCCTGAAAACAAAATGCATTTGTTAGAGAACTCAATATGCTATAAAACATGAACAATTTGAAAAGATTTCTGCTCTAAAAGAAAGAAAAGTTATGTACTGAACTCCATCTCAGAATCTAGGAGCAGGGAACACATTGGCTTTCATCGAAAGGCTTATTTGGTTGGCTAGACTGTTAGGAATGTTTTAACTGTTATACACTGAGGGAGCAGCACACATATTATCCTATTTATTTAAATGAATACCTCAATTAAAGGTTTTGTTGTTGTGTGCCTTTCAAATTATTGAGACCCTATCAAAGGGTTTTCTGGAACTAAGAATGTGTGGTTTACCTTGTCAGCCACTGGGTTTCCAAGGTCAAGTGGGGTTTCAAACCTTGGTCCCCAGAGTCACAATTCAACCTTCAAAAACTGCATTAAACTTATTGAGAAGCTACAGTGCTTCACTTCTGCATCACAGACACAACTATGACAGCACAGAAGAGGGATCCAATACATTATTTTCTGGATCACCTCAGGCAGAAGGCTTCCTGCTTTGTTATCACAGAATGGTTGTTCTCATAATACTCAACAACAAAGCCCAGTGTTCACTGATCTAACTCATGACGGGTACTTTTTTTGTGTGTCAGGAACAACTTGAGAAACTGCAAGTCGCTTCTGGTGTGAGAGAATTGGCTGTCTGCAAGGACGTTGCCTAGGGGGCACCCAGATTTTTGGATGTTTTACCACCCTTGTGGGAGATTTCTCTCATGTCCCCAAATGGGGAGCTGGAGATGACAAAGGGAGCTCATCCACTCTCTCCCCGGATTTGAACCTGCGACTGTCGGTCTTCAGTCCTCCTGGCACAAGGGTTTATCCCCTTGTGCCACCGGGGCTCCTTGATGGGTACTGAAAACAGCAGAGCCTAATCTAATGAATTAGAACTACCCCACCTCTCTGCCAACACAATGCCCCCTTGAAATATGGGAGTTGTTTTATATCCCATTCTGTATTTTGTAAGTATTCCAATAAAGAACAGCTCAACATCACATAAAGAGAAAGCATGGTGCAGTGGTTTATTTATTTACAGTATTTATATTCTGCCCTTCTCACCCCACAGGGGCCTCAGGGTGGATTACAATGTACATATACATAGCAATCATTCAATGCCACAGACGCAACATATATAGACAGACACACAGAGAACATTCAACATTCCAGTTTTTTCATGAGGGTATTCTGGCCACCAGGGGAGCTGTTGCCTCACCGTCTATTTGTGACACAGAGGTTTCAGCCTCTGGGCTAGGAATTTTTGAGACCATGGTTCAAATCCCCATTCAGCCACAGGAAACAATTGGGAAATCACCCTATCAGTCTCAGGGCCCTTCCACACAGCCATATAAGCCAGCATGCCAAGACAGCTGTATGGAAGGGGCCTCAGGGGAAAACAAACCCCTGATGAAGAAAATCTGCAATTGGTTCATTTCATTAAAGTTGGAAACAACTTGAAGGCACATAACAACAATAGTACCATGTAACCCTGGCTACACAAAAATACACTCAAGCAAAGAAGTTGGACAATATCCTACTACACTCCTACCCACCCTGTTCTTCTATCCCCTCTGCTACCTCTTTTGAGGAGCTTCCCTGAAGAAACGCTGCCAGCAAGATGGAAACTGTGCCCCTCAGAACTAAGGACAAGAAGTGAGGGAGCTCTGAAGAAGCACAGAGCCTATTTCTCTGCAGAAGCCGTGACACAGTTCTCTGCTGCCAATGTACCACTCTGGAGAACTGATACACTCCCTCCACAGCTGCAATACTTATTGCAGCATCCAGTAGAGATAGGAGCCAGCTCACCAAAGGATGCAAACATTTGATTCACCACGCCTTGAATTCCACCCGATTCTGATCCCATCACCTGGGAAAGGGCCTCCTTAAAGAGGTGAATTCTCTATCTAAGCAGCCAAGTGCCATGCACCCAGAAAGGTATTGTGAACACCCTTCTGAATTATAGCTATAGTGGGGACTGCATCTTCTATGGACAAAGGCTTTCAATCTACTTATGAGCAAATTCTTCATGAGCTCTGGGTCTGCTGCTTTCCTAATTGTCGTTTTGCACCCACCTCCTATAACTTAACACACCAAATGCTCATCTGGGGTATAATGTTCCTTTGACTCAATAAGGGTAGAAATGAGCAGGAATAGGGGCAAGAATATGATAATAGATTTTAAGTGGAAATTACTGTTATTCTGTTTGAACTCAGTAACAAAAATGAGCTGATAATTTAAAAGCAGAGCATGAACTCCCCTATCTAGATGCAAAATCACTATCTTCAAGTAACCTGTCAACTCCTATATGAATTTCATAGGGGTTTTCTAAGGTAAGGAGTAAAACGGGTGGTTTTGCCAGTTCCTTCCTCTGAAATATTGCCTGCAGCGTCTGTTATTCTTTGGAAGTTCCCCCACCCAAGTACTGACCAAATCTGGCTTGGTTTAGCTTCTGAAATCAGAAATGGCTTCAGGGTATTTAGACATAAATCATGACCTTACAACAGACAAATATCCCTATCTTCTGAGAGACTGGGTTGAGGGAATGACAGAGGGCATTCCATTATGCATAGCAGTCAAGATAGAGGCTAATTTCTTTGTTTATAAAACTGCAATGTTATGCAGACTAGGTAGATTGTGTCTACCAAAAAATCTGAGTGATTTATAGCAGACCTGCAAGAGTTGACAACTGCTATCCAGCCATCTATAAAATAACTGATTGTAGTTATTGATTGTAATTGCTGTTTTAATGTTTTACTGTAATATGAATTATGGTGTTTTATTGATTGTTTGTGATATTATGGTTGGAAACCGGTCTGAGTCCCTCAAGAGAGGTGAGAAATAAATAAATAAAATGGAAAAATTGTATTTGATGGGGACAGACTATACTTTTCTGAGGGCCCTTCCACACAGCCATACAACCCAGAACATCAAGGCAGACTAACCCACAATATCAGTTTTGAACTGGAATATCTGAGTCCACACTGCCATATTTTACTTTACTTACTTAGGTGATCCCTCGTAGCTTGAGGCTCATGGTCCTCTAAGCGTTTTGGCGGTGGGTCCGTAGGTGGCTGTGGAGCCCTATTCTTGATCCACATGTTATCCCGCAGTGAGTACATTGATATGCAAGTGGAAGGTGGTCCTGGTTAGGGTTGCCTTGCGCCGCCTTCCTCTTGGCATGTTTCTCCCTTTCGCCCTCCATTCGTGCTTCGAATTCTGCAGCACTGCTGGTCACAGCTAACCTCCAGCTGGAGCGCTCAAGGGCCAGGGCTTCCCAGTTCTCAGTGTCTATGCCAGAGTTTTTAAGGTTGGCTTTAAACCCATCTTTAAATCTCTTTTCCTGTATACCAACATTACATTTCCCGTTCTTGTGTTCGGAGTAGAGTAACTGTTTTGGGAGACAGTGATCGGGCATTTGGACAATATGGCCAGTCCAGCGGAGTTGATGGCGTAGGAGCATGGCTACAATGCTGGTGGTCTTTGCTTCTTCAAGGACACTGACATTTGTCTGCCTGTCTTCCCAAGAGATTTGCAGGATTCTTCAGAGGCAATGCTAATGAAAACGTTCCAGGAGTTGAGTGCGATGTCTGCAGACAGTCCACATTTTGCAGGCATATAGCAGGGTTGGGAGGACAATAGCTTTATAAACAAGCACCTTGGTACCTCTACTGATGCCCTCTACTGTCATATATCCTAGTTCAAAGCGGATAATGTGGGATTTTATCCAGCTGTGTGGAAGGGACCTGAATAATTGTTCAAATTAGTATCAGAAACAAAATAATGGTATCTTGGATTGAGTAGGAGATCAGATGCACTTAATTCTCAGATTATGCCAACCTGCCTAAGCTATTATTTTGCACCTGGCTCTGGCCAGGTCCAAAAGCCTACCATTTGCTCACTCTCATCCTGAACTACCATTGGAGTGGTGCCACTGAAACCGATCTTCAATCCACAGAGTTGCAGTGCATCCCTGATTCAGTACTACGTAACATACACGACTTGATGCAATAAATGTCAATAAATTTAAATGCTCCACACAAAACAAATCAAAAATGTTGTAGGCACAAAGCAGACTGACCTGTAATCAGCACCCGTGGATGTTCTGTTTCAGAAAAGGATACTGAATGGAAGCTGGCGTCCGAGTTTACCTGCCGGGGTGAGAAACCAACACACCTAACCGGCACAACAGCAACCTGACAACCACAACCAGGTTTCTGCAACACCTGCCTGACAGCCCGGCTCAAACTCTTGATAGCTGGCATTTTTCTAGAAAGCTGAAAGAAATGGAAAATGTTCTGATGAATGACAAGATACCCCACCAATAGGAGAATGGTCAAGCAAATATTATTCCTGAAATACCATTTAACTGTTTGCCATTTGGTGTAAGAAATGCTGAAGCTGATAGGCCACTTATCCCGTGAAGTTGGGCATGTCATTGCCAGTCTGCAGCATGTCTCAGGATATTACCACATGCTTGCTGTTCATACAAGGCAGGAGAGCAGCAACTTACTGTCATGGTGATGGGCAGCTTCACAATACTGTGATTGTGCAAAGCTGTACTTCCAGATGGGTGGTGCATCGCTGCCCTTCCACTGTGCTTGCTTCCCTTTTTATTTTATTTTATTATTTCACTAAGTGCCTGGATTTTTTTTTTTTTTAAAAAATTAGACTGAGGGGAATGTGGCAGGACTGCGGTGTGATCAGAGGCACTAATGGACCCACAACATGCATTACAAGAGGTTGTGTGGTACAGGGACCAATGGTCTTACTACAGTACCAGTTCCCTACATCTTTGCAATAAAGTCCCCTGACCAGAAAGAATTGACGCTGGATTTTTCAACATTTTTTTCTGTCCCAATATTGTAATCCAATTAGCTCTTTAGATAGGGTTAATATTCAGTATTGCAGGGATTTACGATAGTCATTTCTACAAACCTGCCACTTGTTTCCTCAAATTATGCAAATATGGGAAGGGCCTTTAAGAACAGCCAAACAACTAAAGACTCCAGACTGAGTGCAGGAATTCTCCAACACAAGCCTCAATGCTGTGAAAAAGGTAAATCTTTCAGAAGTTATACATGCCCAGCTTTAGAGTTTCAGTTGTCAGACTTTATATAAAGTTTAGTGAAATTATTTTATTTTGTAGCAAGAGAGCTCTAAAAAAAACCAGAATAAAAATGACATTTGTTATAACAATATGTAACTGGTTTTCCTAGGAAAGCCCGTTATATTTCTGCCATACATTTCTATAGTTCTGGATAAGATTTTGACACACTTCCTTCCTTTATTATTTACATGTTCATGGGCCTACTGCCCATTAAGAAAAGACCTTGGAGACAGACAGAATTAGCAAGGTTATAACTACACCTGTTGGATATAAATCTAATGACAGGCTTAAGGAATCAAATTGCAGTTTCAGGCATTTGATAACAGTAACATACTTTTCCTAGCAAATAAGGGAGATACCAACCCTATAAAATAAACAAAAAAACCCTTCGATGCACTTCTGATTGGATTTGCAATTAGCATATGGTTAGCTATAAGAAGAGCATCAAATAATATCAGTTGGTAAAATCCTCAGGACAGCCATATTCTGACTGTCTCATTTCTGTAGAATGAGTTTTTACAGGTGAATGACCCTTCCCTCCTCCAGGCAGTAAGGTGATGCAACAGAGCTTCTCCGCTTACCTTTTTCCTGGCACTGGTTTTGCAAAGCGAAAAGAAAAGGGGTATTTATGGGGCACGGCCTCTCTGCTAAGCCAATGAGAGTTCTCAAGGGAGTGGGAGTTGTCCTCCACACAGAAAAGGGTGTGTGCGTATGCTTATGATATCACCGCAAGATGGACACATCCATTTGTTTGATTTAAAACAGCGTCACCTCAGAAGAGGCAGATAATACTGAAAGGAACAAGAGGAATCCTGTTTGTCTAGTATATGGCATGGCTGCATGGAACACTGGGCTTATCCTTTATTTGCTCTCTTCTTTGGGAGCAGAAACAAAATGTATACACACACTGGCTGGCAAAAACAGCAGGTACAGCAGCAGTGCTTAAATGATACTACTAAAATCCACAAAGCTACAAGCTAGATTTTAAGAGAAAGCTAAACACGCTGTACTTGAAACCACACAGCTGGAAAGAACAAACAGCCACTGAGATTCAGCCAGCACTGCAGATCAAAATTATTCATCTCCAACAGAGAGAGACAAGACCAACGTACAGAGCAGAAACAGCTTAGGTACATGACGTATATCAAGTTACAGGCAAAGGAAATTCATGCGACAATTAAAGAACATACGTAACTGCCGTGGTTCCCATTGACAGATGAGATCTACATTCCCAAAAGGCACCAGATCCCATCTGCTGTTGGAAGCTATACTAATAAAACTTTATTTGTATCCCACCACCATCTCCCCAAAGGGACTCAGGGTGGCTTACAAAAGCACATGCTAGTGCAGTAAAATACACGAGATATAATATGGACTCATACAATGCAATATGAACTATTGAACTGCATTGTATGGTCAGTGTAGAACCCTACAATGCAACATGAACGGCACTGATCTGCATTATATGGTCAGCGTAGAACCCTACTATTATGCAAAATGATTGGTACTGAACTGCATTAATATATGGTCAGTGTAGAACTCCACAATGCAATTTGAACTATAAGTCTACACCAACCATATAAACACAGTTCCAAACTGCATTATATGTCAGTATAGGTCAAGCCCAAATTTGGGGCCTGCCCTGACATTCTAAGGTTATCCACGCTTGCAGATACCAACTAAATACATTTGCAGTATTAGGATGGCCTCTGAAATTTCTCAGCACGGACCAACCCAGTACCCTGTTCACTCTGAACCCTGGGGCTAAGAAGGGTCAGTCCCAGTTAATACTTGGATGGGAGACTATCTCTACAAATACCAAGTGCTGTGGGCTCTATCGCAGCTGAAGAACATTTTTAGGCAAGAAGATTATTCCTTGCCTTTAAAAGCCCTGTGATTTTCATGGGGTTACTACAGGTCAATAAGTGACCTGAAGGCACATTCACACAATGAATGTAGGATGCCTTTAATGCAATGGAATGAAAGCAGTGTGTTAGGAATCCAAAGAAATGGTCTACATACCTTCAATATTCCTTGCCTAAGAAAACCTCTTAAAATTTGTAAGGTTGCTGTAAGTCTACAGGAAATTTGTAGCCAATCTCATATATGCACACACCATCCTCTAATTTCCAGCAGTGTCTTCTGCAAGTCCAACCTCTTCTATCAACGTGTAAATCTGAAACTGGCAGCACCATCTATTTATACATAGCTCTATCTGTCTGCACCATTTTTGTTCTTTTTTTTTCTTACATCACTCACTTGCTCACTTACTTTTTCTTACATCACTCACTTACTTACTCACTGTGGCTTATGATATATGTCAAGTCTCAGGGTGAACATGACAAGAGCTAGACTTTCTAATCCCCATTGCCCTTCTTTAATGAATATTCTGAATTTTTACTAACCAGTACCCATAGCTTCTTGTTCCAAACACAATATTTGATGCTGCCCAGATAAAACTAGAAAAAATACTGTCCAACATATAAAGTCATAAAATATTAACAAATCATTTAGGTCACAAATAATATCTTTAAATAATAAAATCCTGATGTTACTGTTGTTGTGTGCCTTCAAGCTGACTCTGGCCAACCTTATCAAAGAGTTTTCTTTGCCAGATTTCTTCCTAGGAAGTTTGACTTGACTTCCTCTGAGGCTGATTTGCCCAAGGTCACCCAGTGAGTTTCCTTGCCATAGTAAGGTTTTGAATCCTGGTCTCTCCAAGCCACCCTGCCATATTGGTTCTTGTTACTTTGATACAAGCCATGCCATGAATGTCTTCATAAAGAAAATGGGCAGTAGCAAAGAAGCATTGGTAATGAGAGTACTATTTATTAACAACATAGGCTATCACTCGCTGCGGAGCCTGATTATCTTCTGCACAGCCTTTCACAGTGAGGACATACATTTCCAGATGGAAGGCAGTCCCAATAAGGATTTGCTTTAGACACCTCTTCCTCTCAGCACATTTCTCCCTTTCACCCTCTCTTTCTGTCTCCTCAAAACCCACAGTACTGTTGGCAATAGCTGGCCTCCAGGGATGAGCTTGCAGCACTACCTGCCTTGGAAGATGTTTGTGAAGGCATCAACCAACTAAAAAATAACTAAGCCTGTGGACCTGATGGGATTTTTGCCGAAATCTTTAATGAGGGTGTACCCAAGTTGACCCAACAACTCCACAAGAGTGCTACTAGCTTTGTAGTCAAACACTGTGTTGTCGGATATTTGTAATTAAAAATGCAAATAGAAATTTTTATATACTACATGTCTGTGATACACAACTGGCCCTTCATATCTGGGGGTTTGACTTTTCTGGACTTGAATAATTTTTTTTCCTAGAAATCTCTGGTCCATTCAATGTGATTCTGGGGTCAGCTTCCAGAAGAGGCTGATCACCGAGTCATGCTGAAGGACCTAAAAAACCTAGAGAGATTAAAAAATATTCCTTTTTTTTTTTCAATTTCATAGCAGCCCTGTGCTCTTAACCCTAGATAATGTGGAGGGCTGGTTGTAGTTAATAAAAATGATTTATTGCCATACTGCAAGAGGCAAGTGCATACCTGCTACATAAAAAACAAACAGTCTTCTGTCAGTATTATTTGTTGACCCCCAGAATGAGATAAGAAACTTTGTGGCTTTTTATGGCAACAGGTTTTTCAACTCCAAAAGCCCTATTAAAATGGAACAAAGGCTTTGAATGGTGAAATGAACAGAAACTAAACACACCTACTACTTGAGAATGATGCTACTGTAACATCAATATCACTTGATTTTGCAAAAGCAAAGGAACTATCTTTTGGAATCAAACTATGTGCTGCTTGTCAGATACATCTGCATAACAGTTTTGGTAATTTTAGAGCATTAACTAATTGCTTTAATTGCTTTTATCCTTTATTATTGTTGTTGGCATTGAATGAATGCCTGCTGGTAAGCCGCCCTGGGTCCCCCTCTGGGGGTAAGAAGGATGGGATACGAATATGTAAATACTTTCATTGGAATGGAAAGGAAAATCAGCTGGAGAGGGAAACAGATTAAATATATGTGGCAGCATACTTTCAAATAAGGTTCAATGAATGAAATGTACAGTTTGACCTATCAAATTAAGAGAAGCTCTTGGACCATTGGATGAAGAAACACAGTAAGGAATCAGACTTGTCTGTCTACTGATGCACTTCTACAGAAACTCTTAAAAATTCCAAAATCCATACTGGTTCTATATATTTTAGGCCATCCACAAAGTAGCATGCAAGGCTTCAAACTCTCCAAAATCAGATCAGACAATGGACTAAATACAGGTTGAGCATCCCCTGATTCAAAATGCTTGGGACCAGAAGTCTTAGATTACAGATTTTTAAATTTTTTTGAACAACTTGTTCTTGAATATACGATATATATATATAACAAAATATCTCAGATGGAATCCAGATCTTAATACAAAATTAATGTTTGTTTCTTATATACCTTACACACATAGTGTGAGGGTATTTTATGCAATAGTTTTATACATGAAAAAATGTTCTCATCAGAAAGCAAAGCTGTCACTCTCTAACTCTGCCATATGGATGATTATGGAGTATTTTGAATTTTAGAATTCCACGTAAGAAATGCTCAATGTTTTAATTTTTTTTAAATTGCCTTGAACAGGCAGGATTACTTTTAATATTTGTGTGTTATGGCAACAATTTTTATGCATATTTTGTTTTGTTAATCTTGTGGTTACGTTGTTTTTACTTTGTATGTTCTGTGTTTTTTACCTGGGAACCGCTCTGAGTCCCCTCGGGGAAATAGAGCGGTATATACAAATAAAGTTTTATTATTATTATTATCTGTATACCAAAACATGGAGGATGGATTTATTACTTAAAGCATCTTGTTTATACAAAAATTTCACATAACAAATTTTAAAAATCAAGCTAAAAACCCTCTGAAATATTTTGGAAACAACTTTTCAAACAGCCAGAACAGCAAGGCTTGGTTTTAAGGGGAATGGGAATTTTAAGGATGTTGGAGACTTTGCTTGAGCATGAGCATTTGTTGCAGTGGTTGATCATTTCCTAGGCTTGTGTGGAAACAGCTCAGGACAAATCCCACATTTCTTGAAATACAGTCCAACTCGGTTTCTCCCCTTTGCTACAGATATAAGTTTGTTTGGTCCCTACTCAGCTAGGAAGTTTCTAATGCAACCTTGGTCAACTCATCCTCTGTCCCTGCCATTCTGAAACAGACCTCCTCCAACAAAAAAGGAATCACCGTCTCCAATGTTTACCATAGCCTACTATGAGGATAGGAGTGGCCAAGCATTATACAACAAGATGGTCTAGTTGTAAATCTATGTGTTACTGGAGTGAAATCTTTAATTTGCTCTCATCAGCCCCAGCCAAGATAGCTGATAGCGTGGGCAGATGAGAGAGGCAGTGAAGCAACATCAAGTAGGATACACTAGCTGCCAAACTATGCCCTAAGTAGGGTGGTACAAATGGAAATTGGCCATTCAGCTCTTACACCATCTCCTCCGCCACTAGAGCCCTGTCTTGACAACAATAGCACATAGTCACACACCCTTCTTGTGTTGGCATTTTCACTGCCCTCCCTGTGCCAGTTAGCTGCCCAAACTGGTTTTGAGTTTGCCACTTGCAAATTCTATTACAAAACTTTATTGAAGGGACTGAGGTCAGAATAAAAGAAGTCTGCTGAGTCTGTAAATGGACCCAAGGAGACTCTTTGATAAAAGTTTCAGCCTACAGATTACTTTGTTCATGACAGTAATTTCAATTGGAACTGGTTTCATACAGTCTTACATCCCTCTATGACAAAGATTATTTTTCTGCATCTAACAAATAGGCACAAATGCTGCACATATTAAAACAAAACAGACGGAAGAGGTATTTGAATAGAAAAAATTCAAAGCTGCCCTTTTTCCAAGTGATATTAGCTAACACAAAATATTTTGGAAAACAATTATTTCACTCAATTTGCTGTTTTGTATCCATTCAAGTCATTTTACGTTAGGACAATACTGGCAAACGTATCATAGGGCTTTCTGGGGCTGAGTGTGTTGACTCACCAAAGGTCACTCAATGGGTTTCCAAGGTCAAGCAGGGAATCCATGGTATTCAGAGTCTTAGGGCAACACTCAAACCTCTACACCAGTGGTTCTCAACCTGGAGTCCCCAGATGCTTTTGGCCTTCAACTCCCAGAAATCCTAAGAGCTGATAAACTGGCTGGGATTTCTGAGAGTTGTAGGCCAGAAACATCTAGGGACCCCAGGTTGAGAACCACTGCTCTACACTATGTTGGCTCTCACTAGCACAAACAAGTCCAGTAAAGTTCAAATGATACAGATTTAACAATTTAATAACCACCAACCAGTAATTTCTAATAACTTTTATATGTCTTGTATCGTTGTTTGCAAGTTTTAAAAA
Organism: Anolis sagrei ordinatus; assembly: GCF_025583915.1. NCBI lineage: Eukaryota > Metazoa > Chordata > Lepidosauria > Squamata > Anolidae > Anolis > Anolis sagrei. The sequence goes on along the minus strand of NW_026844366.1, from coordinate 345,633,654 downwards.
TGTTTTCTGGTTTCATTTTCTTGTTTGTGGATTGTATATTTTTGTCAAGGAGAATAATGGAGCTACAGATATAACAGCACAAAACATAGTTCAATACATTTTTATTCCTGAAGTAAATCCCAGTTTTGTGCATAAGAATAGTCTCCAGGTTATGAAAATGTAAAGAAATTTGAATGTCATTCCAATTCAATGAACATAAAACAGGCGTTTAGCTGTTCACCAACTACAATCCATGGCAATACAGAGAAACAGTCAATTTAGGCTATATTATGTATATCATATGCTAAGAGTTATTTCACCCAGCACGTAATAGATGTACCTGGGTTTTATTTGTAGCCTTCTGGCAGCAGTGGATTACATGCTACTGTTTTTACACAGGTGTACATAGTTCATAGCATCGGTTACAGGAAGCTGCTTTCCCAGCATCACTGTAACCTTGCCATTCCCTTTTCAAATTTCAAGACGCTCTTAAATTACAGCCTATAACTCTTGACTCATGACAGCCATGCACTATGTTAACCTCTGTCTCACACGCAATATTATTTGTGCAGCAGTTAGCACACATAATACACATTAAAAATGGCATACAAGCTGTTGGCCTCCCCATGCATCTTCAGATACTGCAGCAACATATACAAGGTTTTATGTAAAGGTCAAGGTTTTCCCCTGACATTAAGTCCAGTCATGTCTGACTCTGGGGATTGGTGCTCATCTCCATTTCTAAGCCGAAGAGGCAGCATTGTCCATAGACACCTCCAAGGTCATGTGGCCAGCATGACTGCATGGAGTGCCATTACCTTCCTGCTGGAGCAGTACCTATTGATCTACTAATAATTGCATGTTTTTGAACTGCTAGGTTGGCAGAAGCTGGGGCTAATAGTGGGAGCTCCGGCCGTTCCCAGGATTCAAACCTGCAACCTTTCGATCAGCAAGTTCAGCAGCTCAGCGCTTTTAACCCACTGTGCCACTTTCTGTGCAGAAAGTGGAAGGCAAAGACATGGTGAGATACTGGTATGCAGTATGCATACATATTGATCACGGGTATGCATACATATTGATCTAAAATGCTTTCTGTGTGGAAAGGAAGGCAAAATATTCTCACTGAAATTTTGATTACAGTTCTACTTGGGTTTTTTAAATCACACATTTCAGCAAGTTTTTTAAGAATCCCAAATCAACTATTAGAAGACGCTTCATGAGCAAGACCTTATTATAAAGAGGCAAGCTTTGTATTCCTGCAGTGTGAAGAAGCTAAAGCTAAATCACACTATGGACCCAATCAAGAGAAGGTCAATCATGCTTCGGCATAACTGCAGTAACAGATTTCTATCACTGTAATTTAATCACAAATGGTGTTTAAAACTAGTATTTTAACTGAAAGAGAGCCAAAATAGCATAGGAGTTTCAGTAATGGATAGGGAGACATAGGTTCAAATCTTTGCTTATCCACTGGGTGGCCTCTGGCAAGTCAGGCTCTCTCAGTCTCTAAAGCAGGGGTCCTCAAATCAAGGCCCGAGGGCCAGATACAGCCTTCCAAGGTCATTTACCTGGCCCTAACGCCAGGGTCAACCTAAATCTGAAATGACTTGAAAGCACACAACAGCAATAACAATCCTATCTCATCAGCCAAAAGCAGACCCACACTTCCCATTGAAATACTAGTAAGTTTATATTTGCTAAAATTGTTTTTCATTTTAATTATTGCATTGTTTTAAGTGGGGGTTTTTCCCCACTAAAAATAAGATATGTGCAGTGTGCATAGGAATTCATTCATGTTTTTTTCAAATTATAATCTGGCCCTCCAACAGTTTGAGGGACTGTGACCTGGCCCTCTGTTTAAGAAGTTTGAGGACCCTGCTCTAAAGCAGTGGTTCTCAACCTGTGGGTCCCCAGGTGTTTTGGCCTACAACTCTCAGAAATCCCAGCCAGTTTACCAGCTGTTAGGATTGCTGAGAGTTGAAGACCAAAACATCTGGGGAACCATATGTGGAGAACCATTGCTCTAAAGCTAGCTCCACACTGACATTATATGGTCAGTGTAGACCCATATAATGCAGTTCCAAACTGCTTTATATGGCAGTGTAGAACCTAAGAAAGGTAATGGCAAACCTCCACCGAACAAATCTTACCAAGAAGAATCCATAATGTATTCATCTTAGGGTAGTCAAAAACAAGTTGAAGGCAGAAACAGCATGTGAAATTTATTGCCAGATGTATTACTACAAACTTCTCATCAGACCCAGGGATCCTCACAAAGGGCTCTTCCCCATGTTCCAAAGCATCTAAAATGACACAGCCGATTAAGATGGAAAGAGTCTTCCTGTCATGAAGCTGATTGCAAAATGCCCTTCTTCTCAGGAAGGCTTGAGTAACTTGTATTGATGTCATTTCAACAGGGGGCAAAGACTTTGTAACACTCTGGAGAATAACATAAACTCTTTTCCTCACTAGGCTCTCCTACAAGTTGAGTATCCCTTATCCAAAATAATCTAGACCAGATTTCAGATTTGGGGGGGGGGGGGGGGGGGGGGGGTTGATGCCTGTGCACATACCTTGCAGATGGGGCCCAAACCGAAACATTAAATCCATTGATGCTTCATACCGACATTAAACACATATCCTGAAGGTAATTTTATACACAAGGTTTGTATCCACTGAACCCTCAGAAAGCAGAAATGTCAATTGCTCAACCATGCTTGTGGTCAATTTCAGAATTTGAAGGACTTCGGAATTCCAGATAAGGGATGCTCAACCCAATATTGGATTTCATAACAGACTAATTTATTTCTGCCATTGTTCAACTGCTTTTTCTTGTGCATTGGATTTAGTACTGGGAATTACCCCTGGGAATCTGTTTGAAGGGGAAAAATGCAAGGTACATAAGATACCCTGCACGAGGTGGCAAAGTCTTCATGTGTCAATGAGAAAAGGTGCCCAGCTTTTTTAAATGCGTGTAATGCTGCAAAAAGCTTTAAAGTAATAATGAAAGAGAGGAAGATCTAATTAAACCAATATATTAAAAAAGAACAATCATATAATAACCTGGAAACAATCACCCGATAAGATTTGTGTTCTAATTGATACCACTATATGGCTGTTCTTTGTATTCAAATATTGGTTAGAATTGTATACTTCAAATTCAAATGATGCTATGCCTCATATTGTTAGTGTTTTCAGGTTGTTATTATATGATTATTTTCTTGGAATATATTGGCTTAATTAGATCACTGCCTACTCATATAAAATAAATAGTATTTAAGTGAAAAGAATACATTGTTCTTTCCAATTCATAAGAAGATTATGTCTTACATTGTGATTGCTTTTAGGTTATTATTATCATCTCCAAAGGCCCGGGCTATAGCACAGATGATTAATCACCAGCAGCAATAGATCCCTGCCCACTGGAAGGTGGCAAGTTCAAAGCTCAAGTCGAATTGAGCACCCGACTGTTAAGCGTAGCTTACTGTCCACCTAAGCAGTTCGAAAATAGCTGGGCTGTCAGTAGAGGAATTACAGACCACTTAAAACAGGGAGGTATTTATAACACCATTAAAAATGCTGGCAATCAAAGAACAAGGAGGAAATACAATCAAAATGACTCGGCCTCATAGTAGATGAAGCAACAGCACCCCCTGTGACTGGAATCAAGGATAATCTCCAGGCACCAAAGTTGGAAATGCCAAAATACCCCTGTATGTCTTGTATGTCAAAAACGGCATCGAATGTTTGCCAAGTATGTGTGCGTTGTGATCCCACAGAAAATAGTTGGTACACATTTATGTTGGTTAGTGCCAAACTTTCCCATCTTCCCTTGAGTTTTATCATCATTTTGAGACTTAATGTCTAAGTGCTTCATGTGTTAAGTTTTTCCTTGAGTCGACCAATGCTACAGAAAGTAAGCCCTTCAAAGAGGAGGTCTGAAGACCATGCCCCATGAGGTGCATCTTAAAGAGCTGGGTATGTTTAGCCTGCAGAAGATGTGGAGAGGAGACATGAGAGTTATGTATAAATATGTGAAAGGATGCCATAAGAAAGAGGGAACAGGCTTGTTTTCTGCTGCTCTGCAGACTAGGACTCAGAGCAAAGGGCTTAAATTACAAGAAAGGAGATTCCACCTAAGTATTAGGAAGAACTTCCTGACTGTACGAGGTGTTCAGCGGTGGAAATCTCTGAATAGTGGAATCTGGTGGAAGCTCCTTCTTTGGAGGCTTTTAAACAGAGGCTGGATGGTCATCTGATGGGGATACTTTAATTGCTCTTTCCCTGCATGGCAGGGGGTTGGACTAGATCATAGAATCATAGAATCAAAGAGTTGGAAGAGACCTCATGGGCCACCCAGTCCAACCCCATGACAAGAAGCAGGAATATTGCATTCAAATCACCCCTGACAGATGGCCATCCAGCCTCTGTTTAAAAGCTTCCAAAGAAGGAGCCTCCACCACACTCCGGCAGGCAGAGAGTTCCACTGCTGAACGGCTCTCACAGTCAGGAAGTTCTTCCTCATGTTCAGATGGAATCTCCTTGTAGTTTGAAGCCATTGTTCCACGTCCTAGTCTCCAGGGAAGCAGAAAACAAGCTTGCTCCCTCCTCCCTGTGGCTTCCTCTCACATATTTATACATGGCTATCATATCTCCTCTCAGCCTTCTCTTCCTCAGGCTAAACATGCCCAGCTCCTTAAGCCACTCCTCATAGGGCTTGTTCTCCAGACCCTTGATCATTTTAGTCGCCCTCCTCTGGACACATTCCAGCTTGTCAATATCTCTCTTGAATTGTGGTGCCCAGAATTGGACACAATATTCCAGGTGAGGTCTAACCAAAGCGGAATAGAGCATGGGGTAGCATGACTTCCCTAGATCTAGACACTATGCTCCTATTGATGCAGGCCAAAATCCCATTGGCTTTTTTTTGCCGCCACATCACATTCCTGACTCATGTTTAACTTGTTGTCCATGAGGACTCCAAGATCTTTTTCACGCGTACTGCTCTCGAGCCAGGAATTGTGGCCCATGTGGTCTCTTCCAACTCCATTATTCTATGATTCTATGAAAGAGAAATGCTGAAAAGATACCATAGGTCCAGATTCTGCTAGAATATGTAAGATTTGTGATAACTATTTTCCAGTCTTCATCAACTAAACTTAGGACAACAAAAGCTCTGAAACAGCATATCACATTTTACCTGTAATTATTATTGCTATTGTTAATAATAATATAATTAACAATTCAGTTAAAATCCCCGCTCTTCCCCAATCCCCGCTCTTCCCAATCCCTGATATCAGTGTTAATATTATTAATATTATTATGTTTATACTCTGAGAGGAAGAGGCCTAAAAGGCAGGTCAATAGAATGATTACAATGAGCCATATTTGACCAATCTATATATATATAAAAATGTAATGTTCATTTGTGGGATTAACAGAACTCAAAAACCACTGGGGGAATTGACACCAAATTTGGACAGCATACACCTAACAACCAAATGTATGTCCTTCACTCAAAAAAATTGATTTTGTCATTTGGGAGTTGTAGTTGCTGGGATTTATAGTTCACCTACAATCAAAGAGCATTCTGAACCCCACCAACGATGGAATTGAACCAAACTTGGCACACAGTTCTCCCATGACCAACAGAAAATACTGGAAGGGTTTGGTGGGTAGTGTCCTTTGGTTTTAGGAGTTGTAGTTCACCTACATCCAAAGATGACTGTGGACTCAAGCAATGCTGGATCTGGACCAAACTCTACACGAATACTCAATATGCGTAAATGTGAACACTGGTGGAGTTTGGGGAAAATAGAACCTTGACATTTGGGAGTTGTAGTTGCTGGGATTTATAGTTCATGTACAAAGAGCATTCTGAACCCCACCAATGATAGATTTGGGCCAAACCTCCTACACAGAATCCCCATGTGGGCCACAGCAATGCGTGGCAGGGAACAGCTAGTCATAGAATCATAGAATCAAAGAGTTGGAAGAGACCTCATGGGCCAAGAAGCAGGAATATTGCATTCAAATCACCCCTGACAGATGGCCATCCAGCCTCTGTTTAAAAGCTTCCAAAGAAGGAGCCTCCACCACACTCTGGGGCAGAGAGTTCCACTGCTGAACGGCTCTCACAGTCAGGAAGTTCTTCCTAATGTTCAGATGGAATCTCCTTTCTTGTAGTTTGAAGCCATTGTTCCGTCCTAGTCTCCAGGGAAGCAGAAAACAAGCTTGCTCCCTCCTCCCTGTGACTTCCTCTCATATATTTATAAATGCCAATCATATCTCCTCTCATCCTTCTCTTCTTCAGGCTAAACATGCCCAGCTCCTTAAGCCGCTCCTCATAGGGCTTGTTTTCCAGACCGTTGTTCATTTTAGTAGCCCTCCTCTGGACACATTCCAGCTTGTCAATATCTCTCTTGAATTGTGGTGCCCAGAATTGGACACAATATTCCAGTAGTATTACTAAATACATCCTTTCAGGTAATGTAGCTTATGAATTATTTCCCAAATGTTACATTAAATTCAAATTAAAAATAATATACCACTCACAGAGAAAATAAAGCTACTACTGCAAAGCCTAAGTAATTAAATCAGGACTATATACATCATTTAGACAAGAAAAGGAAAGAACAAAACCCACCTGTCAATCAAATCCACCTTCCAGAGCTCCTTCCTCCACCGCGTCAGGGGAGAGAATGCCTTGCGCCTGCCCTTTTATACCCCTACGCCGGCTCCCGTCATCAGGCCCCGCCCACTCGCGCTTGCCTTGCCGCCTCCTGATAGGTCGAGACCGAGCCGGCACCGTCACTGAGCTCCGCCCTCTCGCCTCCTGATTGGCCGAGAGCGAGCCGGCACCCTCTCTCTCCCCCGCCACACCCCTAGCGCGCCCCCCATTGAAAAGGAAGCCAACGAACGCGGCTGTCAATCAAACCATCCCTAACGGCTGCGGCGGCCTCGCGCGGTTGCCGTGGAAACCGAGAGGCTGGCGCGAGGGAAAGGGAAGGGAGGGAGGGGGGAGTTGGTGACGTCACCCGCCAGGGGACACTGCCAGCTGGAGTCAACGTTCCTTTCTTCTGAGGTCATGTGTTTGTTCTCTGGCTGCAAAGCAGAAGTGGGCTGGGCTGGGTGGCCCCTGGGGTTGCTCCTATTATTAGTAATATTAATATTATTATTGCAAAGGCTTTATGGAGATGCTTTGGTTTGTATTCTTATTGCAAAGGCTGGATGGCCATCTGTTGGGGGTGCTTTGATTTGTATTATTATTATTGTTGTTGTCGTTGTTGTTGTTGTTGCAAAAACCGGGTGGCCATCTGTTGAGGTGCTTTGATCCGAAGGCTGATCTGGCCGGGGTGGTCCATGCCTTGGTCACCTCCAGATTGGACTACTGCAATGCGCTCTACGTGGGGCTGCCCTTGAAGACGGCTCGGAAGCTCTAACTGGTCCAACGAGCAGCAGCCAGGATGCTAACTGGGGCCCCTTACAGAGAGAGGTCAACCCTCCTGTTCAAGGAGCTCCACTGGCTGCCGTTTATTTTCCGAGCCCAATTTAAGGTGCAGGTGCTTACCTACAAAGCCCTGAACGGTTTGGGACCATCCTACCTGCGTGACCGCATTTCCATCTACGAACCCACACATTATTGATTTATTTATTTATTTGGGGTTCTTTTACCCCGCCCTTCTCACCCCGAAGGGGACTCAGGGCGGCTTACAAAAGCAAGGCACAATTTGATGCCTGCATCATAAAAACAATCAAACACAAAATTACATCAATACACAGTTAACACCAAATATACATTATAACCATAAAATCAATAAAACCAATAAAACCAATACAAACCCAGTTTCTCCTCTTACATGGTCAGCGTTCGCTAACTCATAGATCTAGTTTTACGTTCCACTTCATCAATCCTGCTGGTCTTACTCGCCTGGTTGTCTGATTTAATTGCCGGAGTGCCCAAAGGCCTGGTCCCATAACCAAGTCTTCACCCTCCTCCTAAAGGCGAGGAGGGATGATGATGCCCTGATTTCCCCCGGGAGTGAGTTCCACAGTGGCCACCACTGAGAAAGCCCTGCTCCTCGTCCCCACCAGCCTCACTTGTGACAGTGGTGGGGTCGATAGCAGGGCCTCCCCAGATGATCTCAGACTCCGAGGTGGGACGTAGAGGGAGATACGTTCGGACAGATACACTGGACCGGAACCGTACAGGGTTTTGTAGGTCAAAACCAGCACCTTGAATTGTGCTCGGAACTGAATCGGCAGACAGTGGAGCTGGCACAGCAGGGGGGTGGTATGCTCCCTGTATGTCGCTCCGGTGAGCAGTCTGGCTGCCGCTCGCTGGACTAGTTGAAGTTTCCGAACAGTCTTCGGTCATCTGGAGAGGCCCTGCTCATGATCCCACCTACGTCGCAAGCGCGCTTGGTGGGGACGCGAGACAGGGCCTTTTCTGTGGTGGCCCCCCGATCTGGAACACCCTCCCCAAAGATCTTAGACAGGGCCCTACATTGGCAGTCTTCAGAAAGAACCTGAAGACCTGGCTGTTCCGATGTGCCTTCCCAGATTAGGAAATCTCCAATACCAAGTCCCATAAGCACTTTACTAGAACTAATGATTGCTGCACATCGCACAGCGCACTTGCCCTAGAAGCCCTATACACCTCCTGTCACATCAGCACTTTTAATTCTTGTATCCATTGCTCTGGCCCGGCCCAGTTTTATTGTGTTTTTAGTGTATTGCTTTTTGCCTGATGTTATTTTGCTTATTCTGCTTTAATTGTTTGATTTGCTTAGATTGTATTGTTATGTTGTGTGTTGAGGCCTCGGCCTGTGTAGGCCGCATCGAATCCTTTGGGAGATGCTAGCAGGGTACAAATAAAGTTTAATAATAATAATAATTTGATTTGTATTATTATTATTGCAAAGACTGTATGGCCATCTGTTGGGGGTGCTTTCATTTGTATTTATTTAGTTAGTTATTTATTTCGGTTGCTTCTACCCCGCCCTTCTCACCCCAAAGGGGACTCAGGGCGGCTTACAAAAACAAGGCGCAATTCGATGCCTGTATCACAAACAATAGTAAAACAAATAACATCAATTAACAATTAAACAACATTTCTTACATTACTACAATAAAACCAATACAATCAATACAAACCAGTTCCTCCTCATTGACGGTCAACGTTCGCTAGCTCATAGTTCAATTTCCAATTCCACAGTTGTCAGTCCTGTTAGTCCCATTCGTCTGGTTACCCTTATCTAGGAGTCAGATTGCCCAAAGGCCTGGTCCCATAACCACGTCTTTACCTTCCTCCTGAAGGAAGGGAGGGATGTTGATGCCCTAATTTCCCCCGGGAGTGAGTTCCACAGGTGAGGGGCCACCACTGAGAAGGCCCTGCTCCTCGTCCCCACCAACCTCACTTGTGATAGCGGTGGGGTCGAGAGCAGGGCCTCCCCAGATGATCTCAAATTCTGGGATGTTGTGCTCTTGTAATTTTAGAGTTTTTTAATATTGGAAGCCAGATTTTGTTCATTTTCATGGTCTCTTCCTTTCTGTTAAAATTGTCCACGTGCTTCTTGTGGATTTCAATGGCTTCTCTGTGTAGTCTGACATGGTGGTTGTTGGTGTGGTCCAGCATTTCTGTGTTCTCAAATAATATGCTGTGTCCAGGCTGGTTCATCAGGTGCTCTGCTATGGCTGACTTCTCTGGTTGAAGTAGTCTGCAGTGCCTTTCATGTTCCTTGCTTCGTCTTTGGGCAACGCTGGGTTTGGTGGTCCCTATGTAGACTTGTCCACAGCTGCATGGTATACAGTAGACTCCTGCAGAGGTGAGAGGATCCCTTTTGTCCTTTGCTGAACGTAGCATTTGTTGGATTTTCTTGGTAGGTTTGTAGATTGTTTGTATGTTGTGTTTCCTCATTATTAATTATTTCAAAGGCTGGTCATCTGTTGGGATGCTTTGGTTTATATTATTGTTGTTGTGTTTATTGTGGTATTCTATAGGGTTGAGATCTGGAGACTGGCTTGGACACTCCAGGACCTTGAAAGGCTTCTTACGAAGCCATTGCTTCATTGCCCTGGTGGTGTGCTTGGGATCATTGTCATGCTGAAAGACCCAGCCACGTTTCATATTCACTGCCCTTGCTGATGGAAGGAGGTTTGCACTCCAAATCTCACGATACCTGGCTCCATTCATTCTTTCATGTATATGAATCAGTCTCCCTGGTCCCTTTGCAGAGAAACAGCCCCAAAGCATGTTGACACCCCCCCCCCCCCCATGCTTCACAGTAGGGCTGGTGTTCTTTGGATGCAACTCAGCATTCTTTCTCCTCCAAACATGACCAAAAGTTGTGCTTCTGCCAAACAGTTCTACTTTGATTTCATCTGACATTCATATGACATTCTCCCAATAATAATAATAATAATAATAATAATAATAATACTTTATTTATACCCCGCTAGAATCATAAATAGAATCATAGAATCAAAGAGTTGGAAGAGACCTCATGGGCCATCCAGTCAACCCCCTGCCAAGAAGCAGGAATATTGCATTCAAATCACCCCTGACAAATGGCCATCCAGCCTCTGCTTAAAAGCTTCCAAAGAAGGAGCCTCCACCACACTCCGGGGCAGAGAATTCCACTGCTGAACGGCTCTCACAGTCAGGAAGTTCTTCCTAATGTTCAGATGGAATCTCCTCTCTTGTAGTTTGAAGCCATTGTTCCGCGTCCTAGTCTCCAAGGAAGCAGAAAACAAGCTTGCTCCCTCCTCCCTGTGGCTTCATCTCACATATTTATACATGGCTATCATATATCCTCTCAGCCTTCTCTTCTTCAGGCTAAACATGCCCAGCTCCTTAAGCCGCTCCTCATAGGGCTTGTTCTCCAGACCCTTGATCATTTTAGTCGCCCTCCTCTGGACACATTCCAGCTTGTCAATATCTCTCTTGAATTGTGGTGCCCAGAATTGGACACAATATTCCAGATGTGGTCTAAACCAAAGCAGAATAGAGGGGTAGCATTACTTCCTTAGATCTAGACACTATGCTCCTATTGATGCAGGCCAAAATCCCATTGGCTTTTTTTGCCGCCACATCACATTCCTGACTCATGTTTAACTTGTTGTCCACGAGGACTCCAAGATCTTTTTCACACGTACTGCTCTCGAGCCAGGCGTCACCCATTCTGTATCTTTGCATTTCATTTTTTCTGCCAAAGTGGAGTATCTTGCATTTGTCACTGTTGAACTTCATTTTGTTAGTTTTGGCCCATCTCTCTAATCTGTCAAGATCATTTTGAATTCTGCTCCTGTCCTCTGGACTATTGCCTATCCCTCCCAATTTGGTGTCGTCTGCAAACTTGATGATCATGCCTTCTAGCCCTTCATCTAAGTCATTAATAAAGATGTTGAACAGGACCGGGCCCAGGACGGAACCCTGCGGCACTCCACTTGTCACTTCTTTCCAAGATGAAGAGGAAGCATTAGTGAGCACTCTCTGTGTTCGTCCACTTAACCAATTACAGATCCACCTCACCGTAGTTTTGCCTAGCCCACATTGGACTAGTTTCCTTGCCAGAAGGTCATGGGGGACCTTGTCGAAGGCCTTACTGAAATCCAGGTAGGCTACATCCACGGCATTCCCCGCATCTACCCAGCTTGTAGCTCTATCGAAGAAAGAGATCAGATTAGTCTGGCATGACTTGTTTTTGATAAATCCATGTTGACTATTAGCGATGACTGCATTTGTTTCTAAGTGTTTGCAGACAGCTTCCTTAACAATCTTTTCCAGAATCTTGCCCGGTATCGACGTGAGGCTGACCGGACGGTAGTTGTTTGGGTCATCCTTTTTTCCCTTCTTGAAGATTGGGACCACATTGGCCCTCCTCCAATCTGCTGGAACTTCTCCCGTTCTCCAAGAACTCTCAAAGATGGTTGCCAATGGTTCCGAAATGACTTCCGCTAGTTCCTTCAATACTCTGGGGTGTAGTTGATCTGGCCCTGGGGACTTGAACTCATTAAGAGCGGCCAGGTATTCCTGGACACTTCTTTCCCAATTTGGGGTTGGATGTCCTCCAATCCCTCATCCACTCCATCTTGCTGAGGTTGAAGACCTTTTTGTGAGAAGACCGAGGCAAAGAAGGCATTAAGTAGTTCTGCCTTTTCCCTATCCCCTGTCAGCATTGCCCCATCTTCTCCTCGAAGAGGCCCTATCGCCTCCTTGTTTTTCCTTTTTCTACTGACATAAGAATAGAAGCCCTTTTTATTGTTTTTAATGTCCCTGGCAAGTCTGAGCTCGTTTTTTGCTTTAGCCTTGCGGACCTTTTCCCTACAGGTGTTGGCTATTGTTTGAATTCTTCTTTGGTGATTTCTCCCTTTTTCCACTTCTTGTGCATGTCTCTTTTGTGTCTTAGCACAGTTAGAAGTTCTTTGGACATCCATTCTGGCTTCTTTGCACTTGTCCTATTTTTCTCTTTGTTGGCACGGTTTGCAATTGCGCCTTGAGTATTTCACTCTTGAGAAATTCCCATCCATCCGTAACTCCCTTGTCTTTTAGTATCTGTGTCCACGGAATGCTGCTCAGCGTTTCCTTCATTTGGAAATCAGCTCTCCTAAAGTCCAAAATGCGGGTTTGACTTGTCTTAGTTTCGGCCTTCCTTTGTACCTCAAATTGCAGGAGCACATGGTCACTTGCCCTTAAGGATCCTACCACTTCGACCGCATCGATCAGGTCCTCCGCATTTGTTAGGATGAGATCAAGAGTAGCCAATCCCCTTGTTGCCTCTTCTACCTTCTGGACCATGAAATTGTCTGCAAGGCAAGCGAGGAATTTGTTGGACCTTGTACTCTTGGCCGAGTTTGTTTTCCAGCAAATATCGGGATAGTTGAAATCGCCCATGACTACTACATCTCTTCTCTGTGCCTGTTTGGTCAACTGTTGGCAGAAGACTTCATCAAGTTCTTCCTCCTGGCTTGGGGGTCTGTAGTAGATGCCTACAACAAGATCTTTTTGAGTCCCAGTTCCCTTGATTCTTATCCAGATGATTTCAAGCTGGTTTCCCAGATTGCTGTCTTGAATCTCTTCTGCAGCATAAGAGTTTTTGACATATAAGGCTACTCCGCCTCCTCTCCCCTTTGTTCGGTTTCTGTGAAAGAGGTTATACCCCTCAATATCTACATTCCAGCGATAGGAGTCATCCCACCAGGTTTCAGTGATCCCTATGATATCATATTTGTGGTGTTGTGCTAAAAGTTGGAGTTCGTCTTGTTTATTTCCCATGCTCTGTGCATTAGTGTAAAGACATGTGAGCCCCTGAGATCTTCCCTTGAGCTGTTTAATTGGGATTATTGTGCTTTTGGTACTTGGTCCTTGTTGTGTTTGTGCAGCCCTCCGTTTAGCCTTCTGGCGATTCCCAGACATTATGGGTAAAGTTGTGTTCGCAAGGCTGTTGTCCCCCTCCCCCGGTGGACCTAGTTTAAAGTGCGTCTAATGAGGTTTGCGAGTCTGTGAGCAAAAAGGTGTTTTCCTACTTGTGTGAGATGCACCCCATCCCTTGCCAGTAGGCCATCCTCCTGGAAAAGCAGGCCATGGTCGAGGAAGCCAAAGCGTTCCTCCTGACACCATTTTCTAAGCCAGTCATTGACCTGTACTATTTTTCTGGCTCTTGTGGGTCCGTGTCTTACAACAGGGAGGAGGGATGAAAAGACCACCTGTACATTACATTCTTTTAGCTTTGCTCCTAGAGCTCGAAAATCATTTGTGATCTTTTGAAACGTATGCCTTGCAGTATCATTGGTTCCTACATGAATCAACATGAGGGGAGGACGGTGATAGGGCTTGAGGAGCCTGGTGAGCCTCTGAGTGATATGGTGTATTTTTGCCCCGGTAGGCAGCATATTTCTCGAGCCATCCCATCTGGTCTGGAAATGACAGCTTCTGTTCCTCTAAGGAGGGAGTCGCCTACTACCAAGACCTGTTTACTTTCGGGAATGACAGGGCCCCTTTTGTGCAATGTAGTGTGTAGGTCTCCAGAAAAGTGATCCTGTTGGTGTGAATTGTGTAGGTGAAAAGTGTTGTTCTCCTCCTCGACATCCCCGGTGCATTCGTCAAGGACAATCCATTGAGATTCGTCCAAGAGCCTATGGTTCTCCTGTATGTGTTCCTGTTGCACTTGGTCTATGGTTGGGGATGGGTTGGCTACCATCTCCCAAGGGACTCTGTGCTGGTACGGCTGTACCAGGAGCTCCAACTTTATTTCTTTCTGTTGAAGTCTGCAGTTATAGGGCAGGCCTCCTGTCCATCTTAATTAAGCTTTGGTTCCGCCCCTTGTTCAGGCTTCTGGGAGGGAAAGGAGCCATTTTGGGCAGTCTCACATAAGGTAGCTAAGCTATAAGACGTAGACCAGCTTGTCCCGTAGAAAAGCTTCCTTTCTTAAGAACATCCAGGGAAACTGATCATCCAGGGAAACTGACCGTCCAGGGAAAAGGGAGCATCCAGGGAAAAAGGAGCATCCAGGGAAACTGAAGTCCAGGGGAAAAGGATCACCCAGGGAAAAGGATCATCTAGGGAAACTGACCATCCAGGGAAACTGAAATTCACTGAACTCAGCTGAAATATCTTCAAGCCTCAGCCGGTAAGGTCTGCTCGATACCCAGACGCACTTGGATTCGGTAGTAGCACCCACACCGATGAGGCATAGATAGAAAGCAGCCTGGGAGAGGTTAAAAAGGGTTTTTCCTACAGAGAAAGTTTAGTTAATCAAAGTCAGGTGCCAGTCCATTGAAGACTAGACTAAGAAAGCCTTAAAGTGTTGTTTGAACCTTTGAAGATTTGTTGTTTGTTCCATAATAAAGACTTTGTTGTATCATTAAAGACTCTAAAGACCATCACTTCAGAAAAATCCCTGAGAACCTCTCTTTGAGGCCCCCTGGCTTCCCGCTGGGCTTAAAGTATACATCCTATAGAAAAGTACAGCTGTTACAGGCCCAGCACGCGACAGAACAGACTCAGTGTGGCTTACATGAGTCCGAGCCCACAATACATCAACACAAGCAATAACAACCACAATACAAAGCAAAATACTAATACTAATACAAAGCAATTAAAATAAATCTCATACACAAAGAGCATAAACATTGAACAATAGCACAAAACACATTTAAAATCTATGGCTGGGCCAAATGTAATTAAAGTTAAAAAATAATGCTGGGCATGAACAAGATAGAGGAAGTGGGGCATTGGTGGAAACGTAGAAGCAGTCCTAAATCTGTATAAAGTGCTTTTAGAGGACATAATGCTAAGGGTTCATTATTCTGGGAAGGCACACTGGAACAACCACGTTTTCAAGCTCCTCCTAAAGACTGCCAGAGATGGGGCATGCCTGATATCCTTAGGAAGTGAATTCCAGAGTCGAGGGGCCACCACCGAGAAGGCCCTCTCTCTCGTCCCCACCAATCGCGCTTGTGATGCAGGTGGGAGCACGAGTAGGGCCTCTCCAGATGATCAAAGAGATCGTGTGGGTTCGTACACAGAAATGCGGTCACGAAGGTTAGGAGGTCCCAAATGGTCCAGGGTTTTGTAGGTAAAACCTGCACCTTGAATTGGGTCCGGAAAATGAATGGCAGCCAGTGGAGCTCCTTAAACAGAAGGGTTGACCACTCCCTGTAAGGAGGCTTGTAGGTCTTCTTCTGAATGCGCACAGATGACATTGTCATTAGCATATTGGAGTTCTATAGCAGATGTTGTTGTGACCTTGGTTTTGGCTTTCAGTCTGCTGAAGGGTTAAATGGCTTGCCATCTGTCCGATAGATGATTTCCACTCCGGTGGGAAGCTTCCCGTCAACAAGATGAAGTATCATAGTGATGAAGATGGAAAATAAAGGTTGGGGAATAACACATCCCTGTTTGACACCGGATTCCACCTTAAATGGGTCACTTTGGGAGCCATTGCTGTCCAAGACTGTTGCCATGATGTCATCCTGGAGGAGCCGCAGCAGGATTTTCACAAATAGCCCTTCCATTTTGTTGTTCATTCGTTCAGTCGTCTCCGACTCTTCGTGACCTCATGGACCAGCCCACACCAGAGCTCCCTGTCGGCCGTCACCACCCCCAGCTCCTTCAAGGTCAGTCCAGTCACTTCAAGGATGCCATCCATCCATCTTGCCCTTGGTCGGCCCTTCTTCCTTTTGCCTTCCACTTTCCCCAGCATAATTGTCTTCTCTAGGCTTTCCTGTCTCCTCATGATGTGGCCAAAGTACTTCAACTTTGTCTCTAGTATCCTTCCCTCCAATAAGCAGTCGGGCTTTATTTCCTGGAGGATGGACTGGTTGGATCTTCTCGCAGTCCAAGGCACTCTCAGAATTTCCTCCAACCAAAAGCATCAAAAGCATCTATCTTCTTTCGCTCAGCCTTCCTTATGGTCCAGCTCTCACATCAGTAGGTTTCTACGAGGAATATCTTTGCTTTAACTGTGTGGATCTTCGTTGCCAGTCTGATCTCTCTACTCTTTACTATTTTATCGAGATTGGACATTGCTCTCCTCCCAAGAAGTAAGCGTCTTCTGATTTCCTGGCCACAGTCTGCATCTGCAGTAATCTTTGCGCCTAGAAATACAAAGTCTGTCACGGCCTCCACATTTTCTCCCTCTATTTTCCAGTTGTCAATCATTCTTGTTGCCATAATCTTTAGCTGCAACCCAGCTTTTGCGCTTTCTTCTTTCACCTTGATTAGAAGGCTCCTCAGCTCCTCCTCGCTTTCGGCCATCAGGGTGGTGTCATCTGCATATCTGAGGTTGTTAATGTTTCTTCCAGCAATTTTCACCCCAGCTTTGCATTCATCAAGCCCCGCACATCGCATGATGTGTTCTGCATACAAGTTTAAAAGGTTGGGTGAGAGGATGCAGCCTTGCTGTACGCCTTTCCCAATCTTGAACCAGTCTGTTGTTCCGTGGTCAGTTCTGACTGTTGCTACTTGGTCCTTGTACAGATTCCTCAGGAGAGAGACAAGGTGGCTTGGGATGCCCATCCCACCAAGAACTTGCCACAATTTATTATGATCCACACAGTCAAAGGCTTTAGAATAGTCAATGAAGCAGAAGTAGATGTTTTTCTGAAACTCCCTGCCTTTCTCCATCATCCAGCGGATATTGGCAATCTGGTCTCTCGTTCCTCTGCCTTTTCTAAACCCAGCTTGAACATCTGGCAACTCTCGCTCCATGTATTGCTGGAGTCTTCCTTGCAGGATCTTGAGCATTACCTTACTGGCATGAGAAATAAGGGCCACTGTACGGAAGTTTGAGCAGTCTTTCGCATTTCCCTTTTTTGGTATGGGGATATAAATTGATTTTTTCCAGTCTGATGGCCATTCTTGTGTTTTCTATATTTGCTGGCATGTGGCATGCACCACCTCGACAGCATCATCTTTTAAGATTTTAAACAGTTCAGCTGGGATCCCGTCGTCTCCTGCTGCCTTGTTGTTAGCAATGCTTCTTAAGGCCCATTCAACCTCACTCCTCAGGATGTCTGGTTCTAATTTATTTATTTATTTATTTATTTGCTTTATTTGTATACCGCTCTTCTCAGCCATTAGGCGACTCAGAGCGGGTCACAACAAACAGCGGCAAAAATTCAATGCAAACATCATACAACCCATTAAAAACAATTAACACAATAATATATTAAGCAGTTAACATCAATAACCATCAATAAACATCAATAAACAACTTGCTAGCGTCTCATAACTAAGATCATAATCCAAGCTCGTCATCCGTTGTTCCGATTTTCTATAATTCATTGTAATTCATTGCACTGCCTATTCAAACGCCTGTTCAAATAACCAAGTTTTTACTTTCTTCCGAAATGCCATTAGTGAGGGAGCCAATCTAATATCTGTGGGGAGGGCATTCCACAGCCGAGGGGCCACCACTGAGAAGGCCCTGTCCCTCCCCGCCAACCGTGCCTGAGTTGCTGGCGGGATCGAGAGCAGGGCCTCCCCAGAAGATCTTAGAGTTCTGGTGGGTTCATAGGCGGAGATGCGTTCGGATAGGTAACTTGGCCCAGAACCGTTTAGGGCTTTATAGGCCAATGAATAATTCATTCACCACACCGTCAAAGCTATCCTCGATATTATTATCCTTCCTATACAGATCTTCTGTATAGTCTCGCCACCTTCTCTTGATCTCTTCAGCTTCTGTTAGGTCCCTTCCATACAGCTATATAATCCAGAATATCAAGGCAGAAAATCCCACAATATCTGCTTTCAAGTGGGTTATCTGAGTCCACACTGCCATAGACTCCAGTTCAAATGAGATAATCTGGAATTTTATTCAGCTGTGTGGAAGGAAACAATTTGAAAAGGAACCATTTAATCAAGGATGCGTTCCTATCCGGACGATTTCCCTAACTGGCATTTCCGGTAAGGGCAAAAGAAAAGAGCCGCCTATGAGGTCCGTTGACTTTAATTCCCCCCCTCACTTCCGCCCTCATCTCCTGCAGGCGGATTGGACGCTGAGGTTTGTCACGTGAGGCCCAAGTCGGCTTCGGAGTGGCCAGTTCTAGCCCCGCCCCCACCGTAGTGAAGTCGAACTGTGGTTGCTGTAGTTTTCTTCCCTCCCTTCCTCAACATCCGGGGTACCAATTGGGAGCTCTTCCTGCCCCTTCTTGGCAACAGAGAGAGGAGGAGGAGGAGGAAGGAGTGGGATTGCTCTTGGCCCCTTCCTCCCTCCCTCTGGAAGAGGGCTCCTCCCTTGGCTGGAAGGCTTCCTTGAGGCCCCCCCTCTTCCCATGGAGGCTGGAAGCCCCCTCTGACACCTCCCAAAAAAGGGTAAGTGGGATTCTCTGGGGGCCCCTCCCTGCCCCATAGATTAGCCCTGGTTTTGCCTCTCTCCCCCTCCCTCCAAGGCATCAAATCCATTGCACAATGCAAGGAAGTCAGAGATGCCCTTCTCTGCCCAATCTCTTCCCTTCCCATCCCATGTAGGTGGATGAGATGCTTAACTGGATGGCCATCTCTTAGGAGGGCTTTGATTGTGTATCTCTGCAGGGCATAAAGGGGTTAGATGGCCCTGGGGAGGAGGGAAATCTGGAATACTGTGCCCAATTCTGGGCACCACAATTGAAGAGAGAGATTGACAAGCTGGAATGTGTCCAGAGGAGGGCGACTCCAATGATCAAGGGTCTGGAGAACAAGCCCTATGAGGAGCGGCTTAAGGAGCTGGGCATGTTTAGCCTGAAGAAGAGAAGGCTGAGATAGCCATGTATAAATATGTGAGAGGAAGCCACAGGGAGGAGGGAGCAAGCTTGTTTTCTGCTTCCTTGGAGACTAGGACGCAATGGAACAATGGCTTCAAACTACAAGAGAGGAGATTCCATCTGAACATGAGGAAGAACTTCCTGACTGTGAGAGCCGTTCAGCAGTGGAACTCTCTGCCCTGGAGTGGTGGAGGCTCCTTCTTTGGAAGCTTTTAAACAGAGGCTGGATGGCCATCTGTCAGGGGTGATTTGAATGCAATATTCCTGCTTCTTGGCAGAATGGGGTTGGACTGGATGGCCCATGAGGTCTCTTCCAACTCTATGATTTTATGATTCAATGTTGGCCATGTAGGTCATGTGCCAAGTTTAGTACAGATCCATTGTGGGTTGGATTCAGAGTGCTCTTTGATTGTAGGTTAACTATAAATCCCATCAGTTACAACTCCCAAATGTCAAGGATATTTTTTTCCAAACTCCACCAATGTTCACATTTGGGCATCTTTAGTATTGGTGCCAAGTTTGGTCCAGATCCATCATTGTTTGAATCCGCAATGCTGTCTGGATGTAAGTGAACTACAACTCCCAAATCCAAGGTCAATGCCCACCAAACCTTCCAGCATTTTCTGGTGGTCATGGGAGTTCTGTGTGCCAAGTTAGTTTCAATTCCATCATTGGTGGAGTTCAGAATGCCCTTTGATTGTAGGTGAACTATACATCCCAGCAATTACAACTTCCAAATGACAAAATTAATCCCAACCCCACCAGTATTCAGATTTGGGCGTATCAGGTATTTGTGCCAATTTTGGTCCAGTGAATGAAAATACATCCTGAATATCAGATATTGACATTACCATTCATAACGGTAGCAAAATTACAGTTATGCAACGAAAATAAGGTTCTGGTTGGAGGTCACCACAACATGAGGAAATATATTAAGGGGTTGTGGCATGAGGAAGGTTGAGAAACACTGTTGTAAGTTGTCCTTCCCTTTCCTTAAATTCCCCTAAAAGTTAATTTTTATTGTCCCTGCTAATATATAAATGATGTTCACTTAATCTGTTTTGTCTTCTATCCAGCAAGAATTTGGATTCAGCCACAATGACCTCTCCCTGGCGGTTACATTTCCACTGATATAATCTCAGAGAGCAGGATCTCCTGTGGAAGTGGCCAAGGACTTTGAATTGCACCTTCCTGACTTGCCGGCAGGTTTTGGGGATAACCATGGAGTTTGCTGAGCTGATCAAGACACCCAGGGCTGACAATGTGGTCCTCCATCGCCCCTTCTACCCAGTGGTGGAGGGGACCCTATGCTTGACAGGCCATCACCTTATCTTCTCTTCCCGTCGGCAGGACAACGTTGAGGAACTCTGGCTTTTGCATTCCAACATTGATTCCATTGAAAAACGGTGAGGATGTTATAACTCGCTTATTGATGAAAGGGGGTTGGGCAAAACTCTCAAAATACTGTATTTACTTGAGTCTAATGCACCATCAAATCTAATGCACACCTCAGTTTTCAAAACTCTGAAACCGAAAAAAAGATTTGCTGCCTAATGTATTTATTTAGCAGTTTTGTATACCGGTCTTCTCACCTCCATCGAGGGACTCAGGCCGGTTTCCAACATCAATATTACAAACAATCATTAAAAACGTCGTATTCCAAATTATACTAAGACATTAAAAACAAAATACAGTCATATAATTACAATGGTCAGTCGTCATCATAAGATCATTATCCGTCGACATCCACCCATATCACAGGAACGTAACTCATTCTTCGAATGCCAGTTTCCAGAGCCAAGTTTTCACCTGTTTTCTAAACGTCAGTATAGAAGGGGCAGTTCTGATCTCCAGTTGAAGGGAGTTCCAGAGCCGAGGGGCCACCACCGAGAAGGCCCTGTCCCTCATCCCCACCAACCGTGATTGCGAGGGTGGTGGGACCGAGAGCAGGGCCTCCCCGGAAGATCTTAATAGCCTTGATGGTTCATAAGGGAGAATACGTTCAGACAGGTAAACTGGGCCAGAACTGTATGGGGTTTTGTAGGTTAAAACCAGCACTTTGAATTGTGCTCGGAAGCTAATTGGCAGCGAGTGGAGCTGGCGCAACAAAGGAGTTGTGCGCTCCCTGTACCGCACTCCCATCAGTAACCTGGCTGCCGAATGTTGGACTTCCGGGCAGTCTTCAAAGGCAACCCCACGTAGAGAGCGTTGCAGTAATCTAAACGGGATGTAACCAAAGCGTGGACCACCATGGCCAAGTCAGACTTCCCAAGGTACTGTGCATGTAATGTGCATGTGGGCATTACGGTTGCTGCATGCTTAGAAAAACAAAAGTGTTAGCATATCAAAGCTTCCAGGAAAAAAACCCCTTGGGATGCATCTATCCTGTAGAATGAATCTCCATTAATTACCTTGGTTCAGTGCTATGGAGGCATGGGAGCTGTAGTTAGTTGTATGTCAATTAAATTTCTCATAAGGTTGCTGTAAGTTTTTTCGGGTTATATGGCCATGTTCTAGAGCAGTGGTTCTCAACCTGGGGTCCCCAGATGTTTTTGGCCTACAACTCCCAGAAATCCCAGCCAGCTTACCAGCTGCTAGGATTTCTGGGAGTTGAAGGCCAAAAACATCTGGGGACCCCAGGTTGAGAACCACTGTTCTAGAGGCATTCTCTCCTGACATTTTGCCTGCATCTATGGCAAGCATCCTCAGAGGTTGTGAGGTCTGTTGGAACTAGGAAAATTGGTTTATATATATGTGGAATAACCAGGGTGGGACAAAGGACTCCTGTCTGTTGGAGCTAGGTGTGAATGTTTCAACTGATGACCTTGATTAGCATTTGATGGCCTGGCAGTGTCTGGGGCAATCTTTTGTTGGGAGGTGATTAGATGTCCTTGATTGTTTCCCCTCTGTTGTTTTGCTGTTTAATTTTAGAGTTTTTTTTTTCATACTGGTAGCCAGATTTTGTTCATTTTCATGGTTTCCTCCTTTCTGTTGAAATTGTCCACGTGCTTGTGGATTTCAATGGCTTCTCTGTGTAGTCTGACATGGTGGTTGTGAGAGTGGTCCAGCATTTCTGTGTTCTCAAGTAATATGCTGTGTCCAGGTTGGTTCCATCAGGTGCTCTGCTATGGCTGACTTCTCTGGTTGAAGTAGTGTGCAGTGCCTTTCATGTTCCTTGATTCGTGTTTGGGCAATGCTGCGTTTGCCCACCAACAGATAGGAGTTCTTTTTCCACCCTGGTCATTCCACAGATAAATAAACCCATTTTCCTAGTTCCAACAGACCTCACTACCTCTGAGGATGTTTGCCATAGATGCAGGCGAAACGTCAGGAGAGAATTGCCTTTAGAACATGGCCATATAGCCCGAAATAACTTACAGCAACCTAGTGATTCCGGCCGTGAAAGCCTTCGACAATACAATTTTCTCATAATTTGTGAGATAGACTTGACTTCCTAACACTCAGCATCGTTTTGAGAAGAAGCCTGTCTTCCATTACCATCAGTTGCAGAGGAACCTTGTGTAAAAAAAGGAAATGGTTTTTGTCTGTGGTAGCACCAGGTTTTGTGGTAGCACCAGATTTTGAAAGAACCTTACTGCAGAAGTGAGATTCATCCTGACGTTGCTGTCTTTTCACTTCCTGGTAAACTTTTCTTTGTATGTTAGGATCTTCAATTTGTAATATAGGTCAAGTATCCTTTATCCGGAATTGTGAAATCCTCCAAAATGTGGAGGTGTCCACATAAGTACATATGGTGGTTATACTCAACAGTCTTTAGCTGGTTTCCTTTGGTGATGGCAACACTTAAGCGTATTGGTTTAGAACCAAGACCCAATAGTTCCCAATTCATCTGAGAATTGGAAACACTCGTCTGGTCCACAACTACTTTGCCACCCCTACATGAAGGATACACTTTTATAAAGAACTAGCTGTCCGCTGCCATGCATTGCTGTGGCCCACTCTGGTGGTCATGAGAGTACTGTGTGGGAGGTTTGGCCCAATTCTATCGTTGGTGGGGTTCAGAATGCTCTGTGGTTGTAGGTGAACTATAAATCCCAGCAACTACAACTCCCAAATGTCAAGATTCTATTTTCCCCAAACTCCACCAGTGTTCACATTTGGGCATATTGAGTATTCTTGTAGAGTTTGGTCCAGATCCATCATTGTTTGACTGCACAGTGATCTCTGGATGTAGGTGAACTACAACTCCAAAACCAAAGGACACCCCACCAAACCCTTCCAGTATTTTCTGTTGGTCATGGGAGAACTGTGTGCCAAGTTTGGTTCAATTCCATTGGTGGGGTTCAGAATGCTCTTTGATTATAGGTGAACTATAATACCAGCAACTACAACTCTCAAATGACAGATTTCTATTTCCCCCAAACTCCACCAGTGTTCACATTTGGGCATATTGAGTATATTTGCCAAGTTTGGTCCAGATCCATCATTGTTTGAGTCCACAGTGCTCTCTGGATGTAGGTGAACTACAACTCCAAAACTCAAGGTCAATGCCCACCAAACTCTTCCAGTATTTTCTGTTGGTCATGGGAGTTCTGTGTGCCAAGTTTGGTTCAATTCCATCATTGGTGGAGTTCAGAATGCTCTTTGATTGTAAGTGAACTATAAATCCCAGCAGCTACAACTCCCAAATGACAAAATCATAATTTTTTGAGTGATGGTCACTCCTTGTGTTGTGAGATGTTTTGTTGCCAAATTTGGTGTGATTTCGTTCATTGGTTCTTTTCTTGTTAAGGAACTCATTATGCACAGAGCATTTTTATATATAGATAGATTCGTAGATCATCCCATCATCCACATCAGGGGAAGGATCTCCAACAAACAATGAATATTCTGGCCCATTATCAGGCTGTTTTCCATATATGGCATAATTTAATTTAAATTGCTTTATCGGTGTGGCACAAGGAAGGGGTTTCCCATTGATTTTGTGTAAATGTTTTTCTGCAGTTGCCAGATCAGCTAATTCTACAAAGCAGTAAAGGTAAAGGTAGTCCCCTGACATTAAGTCCAGTCATGTCTGACTCTGGGGTGTCGTGCTCATCTCCATTTCTAAGCCGAAGAGCCAGCGTTGTCCGTAGATACCTCCAAGGTCATGTGGCCAGCATGACTGCATGGAGCGCCGTTACCTTCCCGCCGGAGCGGTACCTATTGATCTACTCACATTTGCATGTTTTCGAACTGCTAGGTTGGCAGAAGCTAGGGCGGACAGCGGAAGCTCATGCTGCTCCCCGGAATCGAACCTGTGACCTTTCAATCAACAAGCTCAGCAGCTCAGTGCTTTAACCCACTGCACCAGCAGTAGCCTGCTGGAATCCCTGTTGACCTATTCCAAATTATTTTCACACTCAGAACTAGCTCTCCCATCGTACCAAAGGCTCTTATGGTTCCAAGTCTCCCATCCAGAGGCTGGCAGCCATGCTGCTCCAGGCCTGGGCCGGGGAGTGGCGGGCAGAGGGGCTTCCTTTCAGCCTCACCGCTTCCTCCACTTCCTCCCTGCCCACATAAGTGGCTTTCCAATGTTTCACAAAAACATTTCATGCACAATATTATTAAAGATCTTGTGAATAAAATTACTTCCAGGTTATATGTATGATAAACATAAATCCACTTCATTGTATTGTCGAAGGCTTTCATGGCCGGAATCACTGGGCTGTTGTAGGTTTTTTGAGCTGTATGGCCATGTTCTAGAAGCTTTCTTCTCAGGAGAGAATGCTTCTAGAACATGGCCACACATCCCGAAAAACCTACAGCAACCCAATTCATTTCATGTTTATACTTGGGTCCCATCTCCATGATAGCTTCATTGTTTATGTGCAAGCATACCAAAATGTGTCCAGAGGAGGGCGACTAAAATGATCAAGGGTCTGGAGAACAAGCCCTATGAGGAGCGGCTTAAGGAGCTGGGCATGTTTAGCCTGAAGAAGAGAAGACTGAGAGAGGATATGATAGCCATGTATAAATATGTGAGAGGAAGCCACAGGGAGGAGGGAGCAAGCTTGTTTTCTGCTTCCTTGGAGACTAGGACGCGGAACAATGGCTTCAAACTACAAGAGATGAGATTCCATCTGAACATGAGGAAGAACTTCCTGACTGTGAGAGCCATTCAGCAGTGGAACTCTCTGCCCCGGAGTGTGGTGGAGGCTCCTTCTTTGGAGGCTTTTAAACAGAGGCTGGATGGCCATCTGTCAGGGGTGCTTTGAATGCAATATTCCTGCTTCTTGGCAGGGGGTTGAACTGGATGGCCCATGAGGTCTCTTCCAACTCTATGATTCTATGTTTCTATCTGAAATACAGAACACTTCTGGTCCCAAGCATTTCAGATAAGAGGTGCTCAACCTGTACCTAATCAAATAGCTTAGTAGGAGAAAGAGCAGGGGAGAGATTGCCTTTATAATTTATTTTAACTGTTGTATTGATTGTTTTCTTATTGCTTTTACTGTTGATGTACTTTGGGCTCGGCCTCATGTAAGCCCTTGGAGAGATGGTAGCGGGGTATAAATAAAGCATTATTATTATTATTATTATTATTATTATTATTATTATTATTATTAGATGTATATGAACCCCGAATGACAGCCACTCATGCAGACAATTGTAAATTTTGGAGTATATTACATTTCTGTTTAAGGGATACATATTCTGTATTAGGTAGGAATGTAAACAAAACAAGTAAAGGTCTGGAAACTGAGCCTTGTGAGAGTTTAGTGTGGTTCACGTGGAGAAAACACAACTGACAGATACATGACAACGATCTTTAAATATTTGAAAGGCTATCACATAGAAGGGGCCATGTTAAACCATTGAGCTGCAGAACTTGCTGGCCGATAGGTTGGCAGTTCGAGTCCGCAGAGCGTGGTTAGCTCCCGCTGTTAGCCCCAGCTCTTGCCAACCTAGCAGTTCGAAAAAATGCAAATGTGAGTAGATTTGCATTCACCGCTTTGAGTCGCCTGAGGGCTGAGAAAAGCGGTATATAAATAAAGTAAATAAATAAATAAATAGATAGATCAATAGATGCCGCTCTGGCGGGAAAGTAACGGTGGTCCATGCAGTCATGTTGGCCACATGACCTTGGAGGAGTCTATGGACAACGCCGGCTCTTCAGCTTAGAAATTGAGATGAGCACCACCCCCAGAGTCGGATTCGACTAGACTTAATGTGAAGGGGAAACCTTTACCTTTTTATCACATAGAAGAAGGGGCAAGCTTCTTTTCTTCTGCTCCAGGGTCAAGAATACAAGTTCATGGAGTTAAATTCACAGAAAAGAGATTCCAAATAAACATTAGGAAGAAATTTACGGTAAGAGCTGTTTGATGGTGGACTCTCCATCTTAAACAGGTGGAATGATTATCTTCTAGGAGTGTTCTAGTTGTGTCTTCCTACATGGCAGGGTATTGAACTAGATGGCCCTTGTGGTCTCTGCCTACTCTAGGTTTCTATATAGTGAACTATGGGTTTTCCCCATTTTAGAATTTGAGGATGACTGGCTCTTATTTAGTTGAACTTAGTAAATCTCAGATCTCTCTGCTTTTATTCTAGTGCTTCCTATCTTTTCAAGTTCCAACCAAGCAGTGAAAGGGGCAGTTAACTTACTTGCAAGGTCTCAGAAGTACAGTATTTTATCTCTGACAGCCTGGTAGAAAGAGCTAGAAATACTCTGTGAAGCCTTCTGTTTGTCCTTACCTCCTACTCCTTCACAAACAATTTTTTTCTATGCTGAAGAGCAAACGGTTTGGAGCAGTGTGTAAATGGAACAATGCACATTTTGAAAAACACCCTTCCATCCCCTGTCATCCTATTTTGCAATTTCCTTGTGACTAAATGGAGAACTGGCACAGCAGAGTTTTGTTTTGTAAAGACAGCAGATGAATTCCCCCTTTAACATCTCACCAGTACAGCTTGGTTGTTCATAGATGTAGCAAAAGAGGGACTACTTGGGAATGGGAACTGGGAATTGCTTCCACAGTGGCAGTGCAAAAGAATATTTTGGTAATGTACCTGTTTATGTTTTCTTAGAAAAGGAGGATAGGAGTACATCTTGTTTCTATTCCTAGTTACTCCCCCCGCTATGTTTTTCGCAAAGCAGGAATAGGTAAGATACTTGTAGTGCAGTGTTTCTCAACCTGGGGGTCGGGACCCCTGGGGAGGTCGCAAGGGGGTGTCAGAGGGGTCGCCAAAGACCATCAGAAAACACAGTATTTTCTGTTGGAAATTGGGGTTCTGTGTGGGAAGTTTGGCCCAATTCTATCATTGGTGGGGTTCAGAATGTCCTTGATGGTAAGTGAACTATAAATCCCAGCAACTATAACTCCCAAATGCCAAGGTCTATTTTCCTCAAACTCCACCAGTGTTCACATTTGGGAATGTTGAGTATCCACTCTGAGAATTTCCGGGGGGGGGGCTGAAGCCCCTCAAGCCCCCCCCCCCCCGCTACATGCCTGCCTGGAGGGGTCGTGAGGGGGTGTCAGAAGGTCACCAAATACCATCAGAAAATACAGTATTTTCTGTTGGTCATGGGGGTTCTGTATGGCAAGTTTGGCCCAATTCTATCGTGGGTGGAGTTCTGAATGCTCTTTGATTGTAGGTGAACTATAAATCCCAGCAACTACAACTCCTAAATGTTAAGGTCTATTTTCCCCAAACTCTACCAGTGTTCACATTTGAGTATCCATGCCAAGTTTGGTCCAGATCCATCATTGTTTGAGTCCACAGTGCTCTCTGGATATAAGTGAACTACAACTCCAAAACTCAAGGTCAATGCCCACCAAACCCTTCCAGTATTTTCTGATGGTCATGGGAGTTCTGTGTGCCAAGTCTGGTTCAATTCCAACATTGGTGGAGTTCAGAATGCTCTTTGATTGTAGGTGAACTATAAATCCCAGCAACCACAACTCCCAAATGACAAAATCAATCCCTCCTACCAGTATTCAAAACTGGGCATATTGGGTATTTGTGCTAAATTGGGTCCAGTGAATGAAAATACATCCTGCATATCAGATATTTATATCACAATTCATAACAATAGCAAAATGACAATTCTGAAGTAGCAACAAAAATAATTTTCTGGTTAGGGGTCACCACAACATGAGAACTGTATTAAGGGGTCACGGCATTAGGACGGTTGAGAATCACTGTTGTAGTATCTTGTATGGGAAGCAGTGCTGCTAGGCAGATACAGCAATCTAAGAGCTTATTTTACTGTCAAAGTGCAAATGGGAGAGTCATAAAAGAGCTTTCTAGGATCTGTACGAGGGTTGAATGAAAAGTAATGCCTTCACCTTCGTAACTCCTCAACAGATGGCAGTACTGGCTTGTTCAGTAGACTCTCCCCTACAGTTCCATTTTGGCGGGAAGCCTTAGCATTGAACTGTTGTGTTGTTAAAGTGCGGAGTATGGAACCCTGCGCAGACTGTCAGTCAGTGCGACTTAAGCAACGTGCAGTTATTGAATTCTTGACAGCGGAAGGTGTCACCTCAACATCTTTAAACTTACTCACTCAACAACGCACAGTACTCACATCAACACAATCACCATAAACAGCTTGCATTCTCCTTTGCGTTCAATGCTGAATCTCCTTTGCATTCAATGCTAAGGCTTCCCAGAATTACAGTTGTGAAGTAGCAGCAAAAATAATTTAATGGTTGGGAGTCACCACAACATGAGGAACTGTATTAAGGGTTCACGGCATTGGGAAGGTTGAGAACCATTGGCATAGACCAATTAGATGGACAATGTATTAACACTAATCAAAATGTGCTTTTTGGATTTCTGTAAAACAATAAAAGCTTGGGGTTGCAGCAGGCTTTTCATGCCTAAAGTGCATTAAGCATTAAGAAGGTTGAGAAACACTGATATAGACCAAAGCTTTTACTATAGTAAGAGTGTATCTACACTACTCAATGCTAGCCAAAAGCTTGGTTCTGCAACCATGTTTTTAGTTTTTTTCCTGAAGGTTAGGAGGGAGGGGGGGCTGATCTAATTTTTTGGGGGGAGGGAGTTCCATAGACGAGAGGCCAGCACTGAGAAGGCCCTGCCTCTTGTCCCCACCATTCACACCTACTCGCAAGGTATTTATCTCGCATGCATTTCAAAAGGTAATAAGAGAAAATGTGAGGGTTTGGAGGAGAGAAGTAAACAGTAACACTTGAATTGCAAGAAATCCTGTTCTACCTAAAACCCCTCTTGCAAAGCAGAGAGGCCTTGAAACTGGTTGAAATGGTTTGAGAGATTGGCTAACTTTTGACAGTGCAAGGGCTGGCAAGTGATACACAAGCTGCACAGTAAGATTTGGGGAGCAAATGCACACTAGCTATTCCTTCTAATGTGTTTTATTAGGTTTTGGAGATGGCAGAAGGCAAAATGGATTTCTCTGGGTGGAAGCGTATGTCTGTTTATGCAGTACAATGGCAAAGCATTAAGGAATCCTTTCCGTGGAGCCAAGCATTGCCTTGGCCTGATGGTGCATAATGCATTTCCCCAAATCCCTGGCTGACCTCACCCGCTCTTGTTAATTTGATGAATCTGACTTAGCATCTCATCGTGGATCTTTTCTGTCTGGTCTTGCCTGCCTGCAGAGGTCTATACACTACAGAATTAAAGTAGTTTGACACCACATTAACTACCATCGGATTCTGGGATTTGTGTGTTTGTGAGAGATTGACCCTTCTCTATCTTCCATAGGATTGAGTCATGGCATTTAAAATGGTATTGAACTGTGATAACTAGGCAATGTAGGTGGAATATCACTCTTTCTGGTCCTTGCTGGTTACTTGATCATAGAAATGTAGAGATGGAAGGGAATACGAATTTCAACTCTGACTGCCATGTATGGGCACACAATTAAAACCTTCCAAAAAGATGTCCATTGGAAGTGTTGTTGAAGGCTTTCATGGCTGGAATCCTTTGGATTGCTGTGAGTTTTCTGGGCTGTTTGGCTATGCTCCAGAAGCATTCTCTCCTGATGTTTCACCCACATCTGTGGCAGGCACCCTCAGAGATTTGTGGTCTGTTGGAAACTAGGCAAGTGAGGTTTATATATCTGTGGAATGTCCAGGGTCTGGCGCCCCGCCCTCCTTCTCTCGTGGCCGCACACACCGCGCCACCAACGCCGTGCCGTTGGCTAGCTGATTAGAGCATAGCACACCTCTTTGCCCCCGTTTCCCCGCCTGGGGTTTGCGCTGGGGGCCTCCGTTTTGGCGTTGCAAACTATCCATTTGCTCCGACAAGCGTTCATTTTCTTCACCCCTTCCGCATCTCTCTACTCCCCTTGCCCCGTTTCAACAGAGCCCCTCCCCACCCTCGAGGCGCTCACCATAGATGTGGGTGCCACCATCTCTAGGATGATCGCCCTCACTTGCTATGGTCCCTGCCAACACACTGTCCATTGAACTCTTTGTTTCAAAACAGTCACCCAGCCGTCATCCGTGCGCGCACCTGCTCTTATATCCAGTCTACTTGCGGCCTTTCGTGGAATTCTTTTCTTGTTATTTGACCTTCCTCGCTTGCCTTGTGTTCCCTACACACATAGCAGGCGACCCTGCAGATAATAGGCCGTGGTTCTCAACCTTCCTAATACCGTGACCCCTTAATCCACTTCCTCATGTTGTGGTGACCCCCAACCATAAAATTATTTTTTTGCTACTTCATAACTGTAATTTTGCTACTGTTATGATACAATCAAAGAGATAGGCAGGATGCATTTCATTCACTGGACCAAATTTGGCACAAATACCCAATACACCTAAATTTGTATACTAATGGAGTTGGGGGATTGATTTTGTCACTTGGGAGTTGTAGTTGCTGGGATTTATAGTTCACCTACAATCAAAGAGCATTCTGAACTCCACCAATGATGGAATTGAACCAAACTTGGCACACAGAACTCCCATGACCAACAGAAAATACTGGAAGGGTTTGGTGGGCATTGACCTTGAGTTTGGGAGTTGTTAGTTCACCTACATCCAGAGAGCACTGTGGACTCAAACAGTGATGGATCTGGACCAAACTTGGCATGAATACTCAATATGCCCAAATGTGTGGGGAAAATAGACCTTGACATTTGGGAATTGTAGTTCCTGGGATTTATAGTTCACCTACAATCAAAGAGCATTCTGAACCCCACCAATGATAGAATTGGGCCAAACTTGGCACACAAAGGGAGCCCTCGGTGGTGCAGTGGGTTAAAGCACTGAGCTGCTTAGCTTGTTGATCGAAAGGTCGCAGGTTCGATTCCGGGGAGCGGCGTGAGCTTCCGCTGTCAGCCCTAGCTTCTGCCAACCTAGCAGTTCGAAAACATGCAAATGTGAGTAGATCAATAGGTACCGCTCCGGCGGGAAGGTAACGGCGCTCCATGCAGTCATGCCGGCCACATGACCTTGGAGGTGTCTACGGACAACGCTGGCTCTTCAGCTTAGAAATGGAGATGAGCACCACACCCCAGAGTCAGATATGACTGGACTTAATGTTAGGGGACTACCTCTACCTGGCACACAAAACTCCCATGACCAACAGAAAACACTGGAAGGGTTTGGTGGGCATTGAGTTTGGGAGCTGTAGTTCACCTACATCCAGAAAGCACTGTGGATTCAAACAGTGATGGATCTGGACCAAACTTGGCATGGATACTCAATATGCCCAAATGTGAACACTGGTGGAGTTTGTGGAAAATAAACTTTGACATTTGGGAATTGTAGTTCCTGGGATTATAGTTCACCTACAATCAAAAAGCATTCTGAACCCCACCAACGAGAGAATTGGGCCAGACTTCCCACACAGAACCCCCATGACCAACAGAAAATACTGTATTTTCTGATGGCCTTTAGCAATCCCTCTGACACCCCCTCGCAAGCCCCTCCCCAGAGGTCCCGACCCTCAGGTTGAGAAACTCTTTAGACTTCAACATAACATCCTTTCAGTTTATTGTAATATGTTGCCTGGGCTTGGCCCCATGTAAGTCGCTCCGAGTCCCCACTGGGGAGATGGTGGCGGGGTATAGATAAAGATTATTATTATTATTATTATTATTATTATTATTATTCAGTTGTGGAAAGATAATTGTAATATATTCATTTCTTACATGGTTCTCCCTATGGATTGAAATAGGAACAACATATTACAGTACAAGGGCAGTGTACGGCTTGAGAGATTTTTCATGCCATTCTCTCTCTTTTTAAAACCCTTCTTTGTGTTCCTGCAGTTTCATTGGCTCTTTGGGCACCATCATTGTCAAATGCAAAGACCTGCGGATCATTCAGCTGGACATCCCAGGCATGGAGGAGTCTTTGAACATAGCGAGCTCCATTGAGGTAAGACAGAGCTTGGAAACAATACTTTCCCAGAGTCCCCCCAGCCAACCTGTCCAATGAGTTTCACCTTTACGGATTTGATTATTCCTAGGTTTTATTGATATGTTCTGTCAAGTAATCTCTTAAATCCTCCAGGGCAACTCTTTGATTAACTTCTGCCAGAGCTGCACTGGATGACCTAGAAATTCAGATTAAAAAGTGTTTTTTTTTTCTTAATTAGCTTTTTACAAACACTTTCATGGGGGTCCTGCACCCTGAAGCCCAGCAGAGGTGACGGGATGACTGCACTTTTTTTTGGCTTCTGCTTAAATGGGACTTGGAAATGAACAAAAGGATCTGCAAAACCTGGAGGCAAACTGAATACGTTTTTGAATGTATGTCATGGCGATACCTGAAAGACACAGGGACTAGGCTGTTGTGTACCTCACAAAAGTTTGGTTTATGGTCAGGAAATGTTCAGACACTGCAATTCAAGAAACAAACCATGTTTCTATGTGAAATAAATTATATTGGGCAGGGAGTGTACCTGCTCAGTTTGTTGACACTGAAATGAGGTGTGAGCGGTGTTCTCAGTCCTGTGGCCACATGCAATCTGGCTCACCATGGGGCACACCCTCCAACATTGCATGCACACCATCACAGTTGATCCCTTTCTCCTACTGGAAGAGATTAGACAGCCTTCTCTTCTTCTTACTTCCTTGTTAGCCTCAGCAGGAAGGAGCCACATTGGAGAAATAAGTGCAGAGCCGTTTGCTAATGGGAAAAAAATAAGAGCACCTGTGGACCTGAGATATTTTGTTGGTGTAACATAGGAATTAAAGATTCAGCTGTATACTGATCTTTAATGAGCCTGACCAACTCCATTTTGAAAATAACTGACATCTCTCCACAACCTGCATTGTTTGCTAAGGTCTGATATTTATGAGTTGCTGTGAGTTTTCCAGGCTGCCTGGTCATGTTCCAGAAGCATTCTCTCCTGACATTTCACCCAAATCTATAGCAGGCATCCTCAGAGGTTGTGAGGTTTCTTGGAAACAAGGCAGGTGGGATTTATATATCTGTGGAATGCCCACAGTGGGAGAAAGAACGCTTGTCAGTTTGAGGCAAGTGTGAATGTTGCAATTGGCCATCTTGATTAGCATTGAATGGCCTTGCACCGGGACTGTGGCGCAGCTGGCTGGGAGTCAGCTACATTAAGATCACTACTGACCAAAAGGTCATGAGTTCGAAGCCAGCCCGAGTCAGAGTGAGCTTCTGACCAATTTGTGTAGCTTGCTGTCGACCTTTGCAGCCCAAAAGACAGTTGCATCTGTCAAGTAGGAAATTTAGGTACTGCTTATGCGGGGAGGCTAATTTATGACACCATAAAAATCTCCAGCAAGCATTCAAAGAATGAGGAAGTACTCCAGCAGTGTCACAAATAGATGGTGAAGCGACAGCTCCCCCGGTGGCCAGAATACCCTCATGAAAAAGCTGGAATGTTAAATAGCCTCTGTGTGTCTGTCTATATATGTTGTATGTCTATGTGTCTGTCTATATATGTTGTGTGTCTATACCCTGAGTCCCCTGCGGGGTGAGAAGGGCAGAAAATAAATACTGTAAATAAATAAATAAATAAAATAATTGCAGCTTCAAAGCCTGGCTGCTTCCTGCCTGGGGGGAATCCTTTGTTGGGAAGTGTGAGTTGTCCCCGATTGTTTCTTGTCTGGAATTCCCCTGTTTTCAGAGTGTTGTTCTTTATTTACTGTCCTGATTTTAGAATTTTTTAATACTGATTGCCAGATTTTCAAAGGAGGAGATCATTTTCATGGTCTCCTCCTTTCTGTTGAAATTGTCCACATTCTTGTTATGGATTTCAGTGGCTTCTCTGTGTAGTCTGACATGGTGGTTGTGAGAGTGGTCCAGCATTTCTGTGTTTTCAGATAACATGCTGTATCCAGTTTGATTCATCACAGCATATTTGAGAACACAAAAATTTTGGAACACTCTTACAACCACCATGTCCGACTCCACAGAAAAGACATTGAAATAATGTCCAGGGTGGGAGAAAGAACTCTTGTCCGCTGGAGGCAAGTGTGAATGTTGCAATTGGCCACCTTGATCAGCATTGAATGGCCTGGCAGGTTCAAAGCTCTGAAGTGTGGTTGCCTTCCTCCTCCATTCATGTTGCCATGCTGGTATGATTCTGCACTGTGTTATAAGATAATAAACATCCCAAGGTAGAATTCCTGACATTCTACTTTTGCCTTAACAGTTCCAGTTATGGAATGGCATTCTGTTTGTACTTTAGGCAATGAAGCCTGAGAAATGGCAAAATGGAGTTGTGGGCAGGAGAAAAGTCGGGGGTTCATTGGATTTGCTTTTTAAGAGAAGGTATGGTACCTTCAGTTCAAAAACATGCAAATGTGAGTAGAACAATACTCCCCGTTACCTTCCCGCTCCGGCGGGAAGGTAACGGCGCTCCATGCAGTCATGCCGTCCACATGATCTTGGAGGAATCTATGGACAACGCTGGCTCTTCGGCTTAGAAATGGAGATGAGCACCACACCCCAGAGTCAGACATGACTGGACTTAATGTCAGGGGACTACCTTTACCTTTACCTTACGGTACCTATATCCAATTGATGACACTCTCCTTGTGCACCTCTTTCCTTCCTTTAGGCACTATCTACCTTGGATTCCATCACTCTGATGTATCCTTTCTTTTATCGACCCATGTTTGAAGTTGTGGAAGATGGGTGGCATTCCTTCTTGCCTGAGCGGGAATTTGAGCTGCTCAGTTCAGTCGTAAGTCCAACACAAATATCCTTCCTTTTCTGAGCTCTGTCTCTGAACTTCTTTTATGAAAGGTAACGATAATTCTATTAATGTGTACTGTGCTGCTGAGTTTGTTTTAGTTTGCTGCATTTTTACTTCGTGATTTGTTCAAAACTGAATGCATGGCCTAAAATTGTGAAATAGAGTTGAAAGAAATAATACACTTTATTTGTATACCAGAGGGGAGCAGAAGACATTTCCATCTTGTCTTTACTAATAATATAATATAGTATATTGTATATTCATATAATATTTATAATACTATAATGTAATACAATATAATACTAGTAATAATAATTCAATATTATAATTATATATTTACATTACATGTAATATTACTAACAATATTACAATATAATGGTATAGTGCAATATAATAATATATACTGATATTGTACTATGCTAATACTATAATATATTGTATGAAAATATATATTGTAAGCCGCTCTGAGTCCCCTTCGGGGTGAGAAGGGCGGCATATAAATGCCGTAAATAAATAAATAAATACCATCCTATCTCCCTAAAGGGACTCAGGGTGGTTTCCAACATGTAGGCAAAACATTCAATTGCTGGGAAGAAACCATACAGACAATTACATCAAAATAACACAACCTAATTAAAAATAATAGACAAAATAACAACTGAAAACAACATAAGAACAAAAAAAATCTGCTAAAATACATTAAAGATAAAATATTAAAAACCCTTTTCATTTATGGTGCAGGTTCTTACCTACAAAGCCCTAAACGGTTTGGGACCATCCTACCTGCGTGACCACATCTCCGTTTATGAACCCACACGCTCACTTCGTTCATCCGGAGAGGCCCTGCTCGCGATTCCGCCTGCATCGCAAGCGCGATTGGTGGGGACGCGAGACAGGGCCTTTTCTGTGGTGGCCCCCCGACTCTGGAACACCCTCCCCAAAGATCTTAGACAGGCCCCTACGTTGGCAGTCTTTAGGAAGAACTTGAAGACCTGGCTGTTGCGATGTGCCTTCCCAGAATAGGAAACCTCCAACAACAAGTCCCAGAAGCACTTTATTAGCAATTAAGATTGTTGGCACACTGCACTTACCCTATAATCCCTATATATCACCTGTCACATCAGCACTTTTAATCTGTACCCATTACTCTGGCCCGGCCCAGTTTTATTGTGTCCTGGTGTATTGTTTTATTGCTGTTGTTTAATATTGCTTTAACTGTTTTTAATTTGCTTTAGGTTGTGTATTGTTATGTTGTGTTTTGAGGCCTTGGCCTTTGTAAGCCGCATCGAGTCCTTCGGGAGATGCTAGCGGGGTACAAATAAAGATGATGATGATGATAATAATAATAATAATAATAATAATAATAATAATAATAATAGCTCCATCGCTGGGCTTGGCCTCATGTAAGCCACTCCGAGTCCCCTTTGGGAAGGTTGTGGCGGGATATAAATAAAGATTATTATTATTATTATATAAACAGGGTGGCTTTTAGAAGGGCTTTAGTTGTGTTTTCTGGCATTACAAAGAGTTTGTCTAGAAATCCCTTGTGATCCCTTTAAACTCTGTTATTTTACATTTCATGTAAATATATATGTCCAGCACCTTAAAAGGCCAAAAAACCATACTGCAAAAAGGCATCTGTTGATACCAGAAGTGTCTGAAGTCCATAGCGACCACTGTTCTCAAAGTCAGATGGATTACACGTAGTTTACTGTCTCAAACATTCCCCTTTCCCCAGACAAGTCACATTAGCTATTCCTGTCAATAATTCTTAATGTGTTTTCTCCCTTTAGACAAATGAATGGCGGTTGAGTTACATCAATAAGGATTTCTCTGTCTGCTCATCCTATCCACCCATTGTCACTGTTCCTAAGTCAATCGATGATGAGTCTCTCTCGAAAGTTGCCTTGTTTCGCCTTGGGGGACGCTTCCCGGTCCTCAGTTATTACCACAAGAAAAACGGGATGGTATGTTGGGTGGTTGGATTGGGAAGAGGGTTAGCAGATTCATAGAGACAGCATAAACATTAAAGGGTGGATTTTATTCTTCATTGCAGCTCTTGGGTGCTGTAACCAAAAAGGTCCTGCTTCCTGCCTTGGAGGGTTGTGCAGGACAGGATAGCAAAAGAGCATGTTGAGTGAGAGGAGTATGTGCATTGCGTCTTGAAAACACAATTGAAAACCTGAAAATTCAAGAATAATATTCATAGAATACTGCTGGTAGCAATAATATTTATTGTGTTAGAAGGAAATGTTATATCCCCCCTCCTTCCTCAAAAAGGCCGCCTGGTGGTGCAGCAGGTTGAACCGCTGAGCTGCTGAACTTGCTGACTAAGAGGTAGGAGGTTGAAATCTGGGGAGCGAGGTGAGCTCCCACTGTCAGCCCCAGCTTCAACGTAGCCCCAACGTAGCAGTTCAAAAACATGCAAATATAAGTAAATCACTTTGGCGGGAATCCAACAGCGCTCATGTCATGCTGGCCACATGACCTTGGAGGTGTCTATGGACAACGCTGCCTCTTCGGCTTAGAAATGGAGATGAGCATCAACCCCCAGAGTTGGACACAACTAGACTTAATGTCAGGGACACAACAACAACAACAATTTTTATTGATTAGCCAGTTGGCCTTATTAAAAACAAACAGTGCAGACATCGTATAAATCTTTCGCCTTAATGTCAGGGGAAAACCTTTACCTTTACCTTAGGTTGGCAGAAGCTGAGGCTAACAGTAGGAGCTCACCCCAATCCACGAATTTGAACCTCCAACCTTCCGGTCACCAAGTTCAGCAGCTCAGTCGTTTAACCCATTGCAACAAAAATTTGCAACTATACAGTTTAACGGTGCTCCATGCAGTCATGCCGGCCACATGACCTTGGAGGTGTCTACAGACAATGCCGGATCTTTGGCTTAGAAATGGAGATGAGCACCATTCCCTAGAGGTGTCTACAGACAATGCCTAACCTTTACCTTTTATCCCCCAATCTATACACAGTATGTCACCCAAATATCAAAATCACTCAAAATCTCAAGAGTACCATATGTATAAAATCAATTTGAACAACTGAAAATGATGAGACGGCATCAATAGGTGAATAATGTTGAGATTGCAGGAAGTAATCGTACCACTCTGTTCCGCTTTGGTCAGATGTCAGCTGGAATAATCCTGTGTCCAATTTTGGGCACCACAATTCCAGTTTGTCAATACGCCCAGAACTGGATACAAGTTTATGTCCCAGGTGTCTTTCTGCCACCAAATATGCAACCGGAATGTGGCTCTCACTTCTGTTGTCCTTCTAGGTGATGATGCGCAGTAGCCAACCACTTACAGGAACCAATGGGAAGCGGTGCAAAGAAGATGAGAAGCTGATCAATGCCACTTTGAGGGCAGGCAAGCGTGGCTACATCATTGACACACGGGCCCTGAACGTAGCCCAGCAAGCCAGAGCCAAAGGCGGAGGCTTCGAGCAGGAAGTGCATTATCCTCAGTGGCGAAGGATCCACAAGTCCATAGAGAGGTGAGTCATGGAATAATACATGGTCTGACCTCAATCATCTCCTCACCATTCTTAAGCTGTTCCTGTGAGGTCAGGACTGCGTGTTCATGGAATAAGGCGATCCATCGTTGTCCGAGGATGATGGTCCTCCAAGTGTAGTGTCTTCGCGGTGGGTCCGTAGTTGGCTGTGGAACCCTATTCTTGATCCACATGTTCTCCCGCAATGAGGACATCGGTTTCCAGGTGGAAGGCTATTCCGGTCAGGGTTAGCTTGACATGCCTTCCCCTTGGCACGTTTCTCCCTCTTGCCCTCCATTTGTGCGTCTTTGAATTCCGCAGCACTGCTAGTCACAGCTGACCTCCAGTTAGAGCACTTATTGTGTTTGTATTATTTGTTGTTATTGCTTTTATTATTGATGTATTGTGGGCTCTGCCTCATGTAAGCTGCACCGAGTCCCTTGGGAAGTCAGACTTGGCCACGGTGGTCCACGCTCTCGATACATCTAGAATAGACTACTGCAACACACTCTACGTGGGATTGCCTTTGAAGACTGCTCGGAAGCTTCAAATAATCCAACGAGAGGCAGCGAGGTTAATAACTGGGACGGCATACAGGGAGCATACAACTCCTATATTACGCCAGCTCCACTGGCTGCCAGTTTGCTACCGGGCACAATTCAAAGTGCTGGCTTTGGCCTATAAAGCCCTAAACGGCCCCGGCCCAAATTACCTGTCCAAACGCATCTCCCTCTATGTACCATCGCAGAGATTAAGATCCTCCGGGGAGGCCCTGCTTTCCGTCCCACCATTGTCACAGGCGCGATTGGTGGGGACGAGAGACAGGGCCTTCTCGGTGATTGCTCCCCGGCTATGGAACTCCCTTCCTTGTGAGATCAGGTCGGCCCCCTCCCTCATGTCCTTTAAAAGGATGGTAAAAACTTGGCTGTGGGACCAAGCTTTCGGGTCAGGGCAATGAAGCGACAATGGGAAAGATGACAGGGCCAAGCGGATGGCTAGGACGGTTTTAAATTGTGTTATTTTAAATGGTGTATTTTAATATTTAGATAAATGTTTTTAATGTTTATGTATTGTATCCAGGCATTGAATGTTTGCCATGTATATGTTGTGCTCCACTCTGAGTCCCCTTCGGGATGAGAAGGGCAGAATATAAGTGTTTAAAATAAATAAATAATAAATAAATAATAGTGGGGTATAAATAAAGATTATTATTATTATTATTAGGGCTTCCCAGTTCTCAGTGTCTATGTCACAGTTTTTAAGATTGGCTTTAAGCCCATCTTTAAATGTCTTTTCCTGTCCACCAACATTGTTTCCGGTTCTTGAGTTGGGGGTTTAGTAACTGCTTTGGGAGATGGTGATTGGGCATTCGGACAACGTGGCTGGTCCAGTGGAGTTGATGGCGGAGGACCATAACTCCATTGCTGGTGGTCTTTGCTTCTTCCAGCATGCTAACATTTGTCCACCTGTCTTCCCTAGAGCTTTGCAGGATTTTTCAGAGGCAGCACTGATGGAGATGTTCTAGGAGTTGTGTATGATGTCTGTAGACAGTCCATGTTTTGCAGGCATATAGCAGGGTTGGGAGGACATTGGTTTTATAAACAAGCACCTTGGTATCCCTACGGATGTCCTGATCCTCAAACACTCTCTGCTTCATTCAGATAAATGCTGCACTCGCAGAGCTCAGGCAGTGTTGTATTTTAGTGTCAATGTTAACTTTTGTGGAGAGGTGGCTGCTAAGGGAGCGGAAATGTTCAAAATTAATGTTCATTAAGCTGTATTTCTGGCATTGCAGAGGGATTGGCTGGTGCCTGCAAGAGCACTTTGGTTTTCTCAATGTTTAATGGAATAAAGCATCAATACACAGAATAATTGAACATCATGTTCTGTAGGACTATTGGAAATTAGGCTTCCTTTTGGGTAATGCTAGTTAGTGGTGACGTTAAAAGCTAGCTCCATTTGGGGACCTCATATTTATGACTGACATTTCTACCATATGTATGACCAATAATTAATTAGCTTGTGCCAACTTGTGCTTATCTCTAGCTCTTGTCTTGCCAAACTGAGCAGAAATTACTACAATTTTTTCTTTTTCTTTTCTGTCCACGTTCAGGATTCAGATAAGATAGTATTGTGCAGATAAAAGCAAAAGCTAGGCTGTGTGGATCACCTTGTACTTGGAAATGTAAAATCTCTTTTGACTCCATTTCAACAACAACAGTAGCCTTCATTACAATCAAGAGAGACTGGGTGACCTAAAATACATATTTAGTAACAGCACAATAAAAATATATTAAAAAGAATTGCAGTCATACTGTTTGGAATATAAAATCCCATTTGCTAGATATACTATTTATTACAAAAGCACACAGCATGAAAAATAGAATTAAATATTTGTTTGGCCATTCCTTTTAAAAAGGAGAATTTTTTTCATGTCAGGAGTGACTTAAGCAACGTTCAGTCATTGAATTCTTGACAACAGAAGGTGTCACCTCAATATCTTTAAACTTACTCACCCAACAATGCACAGTACTCATATCAACACATCACCATAAACAGCTTGCATTCTCTGATGGATCTCCTTTGGGGTGACACCTTCTGCTGTCAAGAATTCAACAACTTCACGTTGCTTAAGATGCATTGACCGACAGTCTGCGCAGGATTCCATACTTCACACTTTAACAACACAACAGTTCAATACTAAGGCTTCCCGCCAAAATGGAACTGTAGAGGAGAGTCTACTGAACAAGCCAGTACCTGTCACATACCTGTACTGCCATCTGTTGAGGAGTTATGAAAGTGGAGGCATTACTTTTCATTCAACTCTCGCAATTAAAAATTAACTAGATATTTTAATTACAAAAATGTGAGTCAAGCACTGAAAGGATTAAATGGATTCAATGACTCAGGAAAAGCTGCAGTTCAATTTAAGCAGGTGTGCCTGTAGTTTACTATCCTCAGTCTGTGAGAGGTCTCTGTGGGAGAAGGGCCTCAGTGTGTTGGTAGGCCTCAGTATGAGAAGGCCTCAGTATGATAGGCTTCAGTCTGAGGTAGACCTCAGTATGAGAAGGTCTTTGTATGAGAGAAGCCCCAGGTTGAAGGCCATCGTGTGTGAAGCTTCAGTGTCAAGGCTGTCGTGTGTTAAAAGCTACTATATGATCACTCACTTGTGCTTCCTGCAGGTACAACATTCTTCAGGAGAGCCTCATTAAGCTCGTGGAGGCCTGCAATGACCAGTCGCATAACATGGATCGCTGGCTGAGCAAACTAGAGTCGTCTAACTGGTTGACCCACATCAAAGAGATTCTGACCACAGCTTGCTTGGCTGCTCAATGCATTGACAGGTAATGGTCAGTGGTGTGGGTTTTGCAGTGATGTCAAGTACAGGATGTTTTGTGGACCATCTGCCTGAAGCAAAACCCCAAACTGCTTGGCTTCTCACATGTTTGCTGTATATGTGTTGATTTTATTGCTGTATTATGTTGTCCGGGCTTGGCCCCATGTAAGCCGCACCGAGTCCCCATCGGGGAGATGGTGGCGGGGTAGAAATAAACATTATTATTATTATTATTATTATTATTATTATTATTATTATTATTAGGAAACCATGAATGTACAAAGAGGAGATCTGCTAGGTCAAGCTATCTGCAGTTTCATTTTTTGATAGTAAGTCTAGGAATATATCCCTTATGGATATATGGGGATCACATCGTTAGTATATTTTGATAGATTGATATATATACTCGAGTATAAACTGACCCGAATATAAGCCGAGGCACCTAATTTTACCACAGAAAACTGGGGAAATGTATTGACTTGAGTATAAGCAGAGCGTGGGAAATGCAGCAGCTACTGGTAAATTTCAAAATAAAAATAGAGACCAATAAATTACATTAATTGAAGCGTCAGTAAGTTAAAGTGAATATTTACATAAAACTGTGATTTAAGATAACACTGTCCAACTCTGATTACACCATTATTCTAACCTTCTTCAGTGTAAATGTGCTTATGTATCCTTCCAATAGTAATAAAGAGAGTGAAATAATAAGTGTAATAATAATAATAGAGTAAAATAATGGAAATGTAATAATTACAGTAATAATAGAATAAAATAATAAATGTAATAATAACAATAATAGAGTAAAATAATAAGTATAATAACAATAATAAATTAAAATAATACATGTAATAATAATAATAATTACAAAGTAAAGTAATAAACCTTGACTTGAGTTTAAGCAAAGGGGGACTTTTTCAGCCTAAAAAAGGGCTGAAAAAGTAGACTTATACTCAAGTATATACAGTAAATATTAAATGGGAAAAGATACCCAATTCATTACTTTCACTGAGGCTTCTTCCACACAGCTGAATAAAATCCCACAAGTTCTGCATTGAACTGGGATATATGGCAGTGTGGACTTGGAAAACCTAGCAGATATTGTGGGATATTCTGGCTTGATATTCTGGGTTATATGGTTGTGTGGAAAGGCCCTGCGTTCCACAGTGGAATGGAGAGTGGAGACAGATTTTTCCCTGTGCAGTTTCTGTCCAGTGGACATTGCTGCTTGATTCCCATCATGTCACGCCTTTTAATACAGTATATTTCTATATCTCTTTTCCAAGGGAGGGCGCATCAGTCTTAGTCCATGGGACAGAAGGCACCGATTCAACACTGCAAGTGACCTCTCTGGCCCAGATTATCTTGGACCCCAGGTGTCGAACCATCCGTGGTTTTGAGGCTCTCATTGAGAGAGAGTGGCTACAGGTAAGAGCCGCAGGTCATGGTTTGAGCTCATTTCCAATGCTGAAAGAGGCAAAAAGCAATCTTTCTACAGAAATTGTTTTTATATGGATTTTATTATGTCATGTTAAATGTTTTTAATGGTATTTATGACTGTTTGTGGCATTGAATTGTTGCCAATTTTGTAAGCTGCCTTGAGTCGCCTTCGGGCTGAGAAAGGCGGGATAGAAATAATGTAAATAAATAAATAATAAACTCCATGGAAATTAAACAGCTCTTTGATAGATTGCCATTTTCATCTAGAATACATTGATATAGGCTATATATGTGTGTGTGTATATGTATATGATTATTTTCTAAACAGAGGCCTAGTAGCTCCTAAAAAAACAGTGTATTTCTAGTACCGCATTTTCCAACGGATAAGATGACTGGGCGTATAAGATGGCCCCAACTTTTCCAGTTAAAAAATAGAGTTTGGGATATACTCACCGTGTAAGACTACCCCTCTTCCTACACACAGCAAATAATTTTTTTAAAAAACATCAAATTAGATTTCAATATGGTAATTTTCCTATTATCATACCTCCTTCTTTGCCTCTCAGATTTTGCACATACGCACCTGCATCTCTTCACTGCAGTCCTCAGGAACAAGATCTGAGATGCAGAGAAGGAGGTAGGATACAAGGGCAAGGGAGAATGAGGCATGCTTTTCTGGGAAGTGTCCCGCTCTGTCTCTTTTTTCCATACCCCGGACGCCTGCAGTTTGCTCCTCCCTTCACTTACACCTTCCTGGTGAGGCGCCCTCCCCACCTCGTTATCGAGATTGCATTATGTCACATCTTTCCACAAATCTTGGCTAGTGGATTTTCTTCTATCGTACTTGTACAGCGTCGGCCTTGCTGCTTTCATACAGTTGCCGCATATGGCGAGGATATGGCCGTGCCATTTTTGAGCAACATATGCGACGACTGCAGATTCTCCAGTCCAGCTCGGAAGTTTCAGCACCTGCCCTATAAGACGACACCCAGCATATAAAACAACTCTCGACTTTTGAGAAGATTTTACTGGGTTAAAAAGTAGTCTTATATGCCAGAAAATACTGTAAATAAAAATGTCCATGGCATTGATTTAGTGTGAGAACGCTTCCCTTAGCAGTCTTAGGTCCTTTTGCATGATTATGCATTTGCTTTCTGGTGAAACTTGATG
This sequence comes from Anolis sagrei ordinatus, assembly GCF_025583915.1. Lineage (NCBI taxonomy): Eukaryota > Metazoa > Chordata > Lepidosauria > Squamata > Anolidae > Anolis > Anolis sagrei. The sequence continues at coordinate 345,588,852 of NW_026844366.1, read as the reverse complement.
ATAAAGTCACCCTGGAGGATCTAGAGATTCCCAGAGAGGTATTCTATAAGGTTTTATTAAAATTATATTTTTATTTACATTTCCCCATTTTTGCAGGGAGAAAAAGAGGGGGTAGTTTCTGCACACTTCAAATCCTAAACCCGTAAATCCACTCTCTCTACACAATGCAAATTAAGAGATGCTTGCAGCCATTCTGTGTCCTTAATGCTACAGTTATTTCCCTCCAGCATAATCAAATTTGGAATTAGGCTATTCCCCTTCCCTGCATTTGCTCGGATGGTGATGTAATGTGACATCGCTTTGCAAAACAGTTACTGCAGGGTGAATTTGTGTGTTGGCCCTCCTTTCAGAGGTAACTGTCAGCCCACAACAGTCAGCAAAAAGCTTCATTATAGCTTGTGATGTAACAAACATTGAGAAGCCTGTGAAAAACACATTGGTGGGCATATAATATGTCAAGCCAGAAAGGGAATTGGTAGACATCTTAAGAAACAAGATTGGTAATTGCTCCAGAAACTTAGAAAACTGTTTCGCTTTATGAAATGGGAAGAGTTCACTCTCCAGGGAAGTTTATTCTCCAGGTACCCCACTCTTCCTCCTCCCTCCCCTCCAAAAGAGGCGAAGTCCACACACTTTGAGACCCTTGTGTCTCACTGATATTATTTACAGCCAGCCTTCCACGTTTGCTGGGATTGGGGGCTCAGAAAATTGTGAATAAAAGTTATTTTTTAAACCTGAGAGAACACCTCTCTAGTGATCTTAAACTCCACTATTGTGGATTTACAGATGTCTAGAGAAATGTTGTTTTTCACCTGCTTCTCCTCCAGCTATATCCAACCTTGCCACAGGAGCCGTGGACCCAGTTTCTTCCATAGCGCTTCTCTTAAAAGCAAACTTTGATTCCCATGTGCTGAGCACTATGCTGAGACACAAGCATACCCTGTTGTAGCTTCCCACCATTTCAAAGGCCCTAAGACTGTCTCTGACACTCATTTGAGTTTTGTTTACCATGATATGTAAGGGGTACCACTGTATACAGGCAGTCCCCAAGTTGTGAACAAGATAGGTTCTGTAGATTTGTTCTTATGTTGAATTTGTTTGTAAGTCAGAACAGACACATGTTTTAATATGTATATTAGCCTTGGGCAGCATAGAGGAGGGTTAACAACCCTGTGATGTATTGTCAAAGGCTTTAATGCCGGAATCACTGGGTTGTTGTAAGTTTTTCGGGCTGTATGACCATGTTCTAGAAGCATTCTCTCCTGACCTTTCGCCTGCATCTATAGCAGGCATCCTCAGAGGTTGTGAGATTTCACAATATCTGAGGATGCCTGCCGTAGATGCAGGCGAAACGTCGGGAGATAATGCTTCTAGAACATGGTCATATAGCCTGGAAAGCCTACAACAACCCAATCCTGTGGTGTTTGTTTTGCTGCCTGTGCCCCTGTTCAGAAAATTTTACCTCACTTACAGGCCCTCTGATACTTGGATTTTGAAAAATTTGGCTTGTTTTGGAAACAAGGATTGGAGAGAAAGCTTCGCTAGAGGAACCATTTCCTCATGACAAGTTTTCTAGGACTGGATTTCCCTTCCGAGGGGCAGATTTCTCTAACATTCTGTTGTCTCATCCGTGTTTGTAACTATGTGTCATTTGTAAGTTGGATGTTTGTAATTTGGGGATTGCCTGTATACAGTGGGCACTCTGAATCCCTTGAGGGTTATTTAGTGCCCTCAGAGGATACCAAAATTCATCATTACTCCAGTCCCATTGTATACATGTTACGCAGGCACACACATACACACACACCATTTTATATGCATTTATATACAACACCTAGGGCAGATATTCCAACTGTATATAGACTGCATTGCCTAAATACCCTAAAAGCACCAAATGCTGTGTGATCTTAGAAGCTAAGCAATTTCAGGCTTGATTAATACTTGGAAGGCGAACTGCTAATGCAGTGCTTCTCAACCTTCCTAATGCCGCGACTCCTTTATACAGTTCCTCATGTTGTGGTGACCCCCAATAATAAAATTATTTTGTTGCTACATCATAATTGTAATTTTGCTACTGTTATGAATCGTAATGTTAATATCCGATATGCAGAATGTATTTTCATTCCCAGGTCCAAATTTGACACAATACCCGATATGCCGAAATTTGAATATTGGGGGGTAGGTGGGTGGATCGGTGGGTTATTTTGTCATTTGGGGGTTGTAGTTGCTGGGATTTATAGTTCACCTAAAATCAAAGAGTATTCTGAACTCTGCAAAAGATAGAGTTGATCCAAACTTGGCACACAGAGCTCCCATGACCAAGAGAAAATACTGGAAGGGTTTGGTGGCCATTGACCTTGAGTTTTGGAGTTGTAGTTCACCTATATCCAAAGAACACTGTGGACTCAAACAATGATGGATCTGGATCAAAATTGGCATGAACGCTCAATAATGTGAACATTAGTGGAATTTGGGGAAAAGAGACTTGACATTTGGGAGTTGTAATTCCTGGGATTTATAGTTCGCCTCCAATCAAAGAGCATTCTGAACTCCACCAATGATAAAATTGGACCAAACTTCCCGCACAGAACCCCCATGATCAACAAAAAATACTGTGTTTTCTGATGGTCTTTGGTGACCCCTCTGACATCCCCTCATGACCCCCCAGGGGTCCCGACCCCCAGGCTGACAAACACTGTGCTAATGAATACCAGATGCTGTAGGCCTAATAAAATGCTATTAATATATATGCTGGAAGTTTCTAGTTTTCTCCCACAACAATATTTTGGTTGCTTGTTTCCACTGTGTAACACTTCTCTTTGCTTTTAATTTCTCATTAACTTAACCCTCTAACTCAGATATGGACAAACTTTGACCCTCCAGGTGTTTTTGACTTAAACTCCAACAATTTGGCTGTTAGGAATTGTGGGAGTTGAAGTCCAAAATACCTGGAGGGATGAAGTTTGCCCATGCCTGCTCTAACTTGTTCTCTGCCTTGTCCCTGCAGGCCGGCCACCCGTTCCAGCAGCGCTGCGCTCAGTCCGCTTATTCAAACAGCAAGCAGAAATGGGAGGCGCCCGTCTTCTTGCTCTTCTTGGACTGCGTCTGGCAGATCCTCCGCCAGTTCCCTTGCTCCTTTGAGTTTAACTACCAATTCCTCCTCATGCTCTTTGAACATTCCTACGCCTCCCAGTTCGGCACTTTCCTGGGCAACAACGAAAACGACAGGTAGGCAAGAGTTTTGTTTTGGACTTTTTGTGGACTTGAGCGATGCTGAGCTTAAAACCTTCTGGCTTCCGGATTGAAAAATGGCATTTTGCCCTCCCAAATTTGGGTAGCTCCCAAAAAAAACAGATCGGGGCCAGCTGAAAAAAAGACACCAAAAACGGCAGAGGGTTTACCCAAATCGCACATCCCTATTATCCATGGCTACTTTCAGCCTTCTTTGCTCTAAACTAAACACAACCAGCTACCTAACCCGTTCCTCAGTAAAACCTTTTACTAGTACCATGCCATATACACAGAAGCACCTCTGCATCCAGGTTAAAGGTCAAGCAGAGCCTGATGGCCTTGCTTTGATTATACAGTTCATTATTTCTTTATTTATTTACTATATTTGTATACCGCCCCTCTCAGCCCACAGGTGACTCAGGGCGATTAACAGAGGCAACAATTCAATGCCAACAATGCCAACATTACAAGATAATCACTTGAATATTTCATGCTGAAATGAGTAGGCAGGATCCAAGTAGTACAGTAACGTGAGCAACCTGAGATATATTCTCATAAGGTCTGCCACACTGACCTCCTACCAGGTGTACTGTCCACTCTTTCACACGCACTGTGGGTAGCACTGTCCACTCTTTCACACACACTGCAACACTAATGATATACAGATATACAGATACATGGACATCTCTAGATATCTATACGTATATAGGATTTACAGAGACTTGCAAACAGGTAGTTCTCCTTTATAATATGTCAAGCCAGAAAGGGAATTGGTAGACAACTTAAGAAACAAGTATGGTAAGTGCTCCAGAAACTCAGAAATCTGTTTGGGTTAATGAAATGGGAAAAGTTTGCTGTGCAGAAGCGATTTTTAGCCAAGTCCCATGCAATAGACACACAGGCAAGAGGAAAAGGGAACAGAAAAAAAACTTTACTCTTGTCAGCAGAGGCATAAACTTGCAGTGTTGCATACAAAATCAAACAGTGCAACAATCTTACATAGTTGGGTTGTTGTAGGTTTTTTCGGGTTATATAGCCATGTTCTAGGGACATTTTCTCATGGCCATATAGCCCGAAAGGCTTTGACAAAACTTACATAGTCCTTGTAAGTAACACAGGATAAGGCTTCTTCATCTTCATTCAAATGAGAGAGCAAAACATAAACCTTGAGTAAATAGCTATTCCACCATAGCAAAGAGCATCACTGTTAGAGCATAGCAGCATTACAGCATATTGCTTCTCTTCCTCAGAGTAGCGTATTGCTTCTCCAACCTGTATTCTAAAATCCATACAGTTATACCCCACGGGATGTGGCCCAAACCTGCTGGCTGACCTACATTACCAGCTGCACATAATTAACATCATAAGGTTTTTCTTTTACACACACTTGATCCTGCTACGACTTACTGTAACAGAGTTTACTCTCCAGGGAAGGTACACCGCTCTTTCAAACGTTGCAGGCATTGTTAAGTTTTCTGACCATTAAATCATGGATATGGGAGAATCATCCTTCCAATGCTGAATCTTTTAGCCGTCAATAGTGCTCAAAAAGCTAAACTTCCATGGACCCTGGATTAAGTTCCAAGAAGCAGATAAATAATGTAAAAGAATATATACATTAGTAAATATCAATATACTTTCTAATAGCAAATGTATTTGTACAATGGCTTGAAATCAGAACGACACTACTGTGGTACATTTCCAAAACTTATTAATAAGAGAAACATTAGTACTACAGGTTGAGCATCCTTTAACAGGAATTCTGAAACTTCAGCACAGTCTCTCCACATTTCTGCTTTTGACTTTGACAGGTTGATTAATTGTGGGTTTGATTTAAAATGGCACCTAGATATTTATTCTCTGGCATTTTTCTAGGTCCTCCAGTGCAATGCTATGGCTGGCTTCCAATGGAAGTTGGCCATAGTGTTGGGAATCAGCCTGTTTTTGCATTTCAGGATCCTGATGTGGGAAATGATGAAAGAAATGATGGTGCCAAGGCTGAGGTACAAGATGGAGATGGTTTGGGCAATGGTTTTCATGCAGACAATGACAGAGAGGCCCCAGTGCAAAGGGCAGTTTCTCATGAGAATATCTCTGCTGGGTCCCTCTTTTTGTGAGCTCTCAAGATTTGGGTTTGGAAAACTATCTGACACCTGGGAATTTTAATGAGCAGCCAGATAGGGAGCTGAAGAATAGGCAGCTGGAGATTAGCCAGGATCGACAGCAAACTCAATGTTTACGTCGCTCTGAAAGACATCGTCTGATAAGGGGGAAATGTGGGAGAAAGCAAAACCAATTTCTGAGTTTTGGGATATAAAGTTTGCTGCAAGGGAAAACCTGTTAGACCAGGCATCGTTTGGAAATCAAGTTCATGTGCCATGGAAATCTTGTTCTAAGGGTCTTGTTCCTGTGGAGTTTTTGATTCCTGTCTGGATAATTGCTGTCTTTGATTGCTTTTATATCTTGTGTGGACATTGCTTTGAGTTACTGCCTTTATATGGACTTAATAATTTTTGGAACTTTCTTATTTTCTTACAAGCATTTATTTCTTCTGGCTATTTACTAAGCTTCAATAAAAGAAGATTTGTTTCTTCACTCTTCGTGTGGTGTGTTTTAAAGTCAGAGGGCTTCTTCTTGACCTGGAGTGCAACACATAGAATCATTCTGGAAGACCTAGGAATTCCTAGATAAATGTTCTCCCAAACTAATAAAAACAACAATGTCTGTTTTTTGAGGTTTTTCACTTCCATGGGGTCCTGTGCCCCTAATCCTAGCAAATGTGGAAGGCTAATTGTACTTTAAGATCCGAAATTTTCCACATGAGTGGCTGAGGGAAAGAGACACCTTTGCTTTCTGATGCATCAATGTACATCAAGTTTATTTCATGCACATCATGATCAAATTTATAATGTGAAATTGAAAGATCAGAGAATTTTGTGCTTCGACTTGGGTTCCCTCTCCAGGATAGCTTATTATCTGCTTAAATGCTAATGCGTAATGGTATTCCAAAATCCAAAGAAACCCAAAAGGCTTGTAGTCTCAAAGTGAGGGTCAGTATCCATTATCCAAAAAGCTTGGGATCAGAAGTAGTTCATTTCAGTGTGGGGTTTATGGGGGGCGGGATTTTTGAATTTTGTGTTTACATCCATAAGAAGATACTTTGGAGATGATAGCTTTTGCCTATCTTACTGTACATGCACATGCAAACACAGGCATTTCAAAATCCTAAAAAATAAATCTAGAATCTAAGCAGTTATGGTATTATACCATGTATTGTAGGCATTCATGCCACTGCTGATCTTTCTTCCAGGTGTAAACTCAAGCTGCCACAGAAGACGATGTCCCTGTGGTCCTGGGTGAATCGGCCAGAAGAGCTCAGCCGGTTCAAGAACCCCCTCTTTGAGGCCAACAGCCTTGTCATCTGGCCTTCAGTGGCCCCCCAGAGTCTGCAGCTCTGGGAAGGTAAGTTGGCCCTTGGGCAGCTCTGTGGCTTCAAGATACTCTTTTGGATTTACAGCCCTTCTCCAGAAGGTGGTAGTAGTGAGCAGTATTTTATGAAAGCCTTGGGAAAGTCTGCCAGGTGTATTCTTCCCAGGAAAAAAAGAACAAACTTGGTTACTTGCGCACTCTTAAGTCAGACATGCCTTAAGAGTGCGCAAAGTGCACCTTTAATTTTGGAAAATAGCATTCATAACCATTTGGAGATCATAACCTTTTGGAAAAGCATGACCTTTCAAAGAAGAGCCAAAAACCTGTTTGAGTAGAATCTTCTCAAGTGGTATACAACCAAACATGTCTTCAGTTGTTAGACTGAACCTATTGTCTCTGATCTGCTAGCAAAACAGAGATTTGCCAGAGCATAAAACCAACAGTTTCAGAAGTGTTTTTCTGTGCCCAAAAATATATCCACTGTTCCATAAAAACAACATGTTTTATATCATGTACTCAAGAGACAAAAGGGAAGTAGGCTTTGGTAACATAACATATTTGGTTTACTCACATGTATTCAGCATACTACAGGTACACATTCTTATGTATCAGCACAAACACAAAACAATCTATGCATAATGTCAAAGTGTATTCTCAAAAGAGCATATAGTATTCCATTTACCAAAATCCCCAGTACATAGCTCAATTCAGTGGTACACAGAAATCATAAGGAGCAGCCACTCTCAAACGTAACAGTTCTAGGTCTGGATAAGGATTACACTGTATATAGGCTTCAGGGATACATTCAATAAGAAAAGTCATATAAACAAAGTAAGCATAGAGTCATGAGGCTATATGTAAACTGAAGACAATAATGAAGATGAAGCGCCACTCTCAAAACAATCTTCATGGAAAAAAATCCAACTCAAGTCCAGTGAATATGGAGCACTGCTTCTCAAAATAAGTCTTCAAAGGAAAAGTCCAAATGACATTCAACAGGGGTGCCTGGGTATTTTTATACCCTGTTTCAGGGAAAGCAATCCCCTTCCTCAGTAATTTGGACGCAAACTAGGTAGATGTATTGAAAGAGGTGTTGTCCATTGGTGTGGTTTGATAAAATTGGGTTTCCAAATATGGGGTCCAGATTCTCCCTAACTTCTGATGGTATAAGTTTGTGCGCAAGCTGTGCCCGTACCTTGGGAAGTCTGACTTGGCCACGGTGGTCCACGCTCTGGTTACATCCCGAATAGATTACTGCAACGCACTCTACGTGGGGTTGCCTTTGAAGACTGTTCAGAGACTCCAACTAGTCCAATGGGCAGCAGCCAGATTACTCACCAGAGCGCCATACAGGGAGCACACCACCCCCCTGTTATGTCAGCTCCACTGGCTGCCGGTCTATCTCCGAGCACAATTCAAAGTGCTGGCATTGGCCTATAAAGCCCTATACAGCTCTGACCCAGCTTACTTATCTGAACATTTCCACCTTGTAATTTAAGATCTACTGGGGAGGCTCTGCTCTCAGTCCAATCAGCTTCGCAAACACGCCTGGTGGGGACGAGGGACAGGGCCTTCTCAGTGGTGGCCCCCTGCTTGTGAAAAAACTAAAAGCATGGTTTTGGAGCCAGGCCTTTGGCTAAGTGGGCACAGCAGCACTTTAAATACAGAACCCGGACCACAATTGGAAAGGGCTATGTGATTTCGTGATTTTGTGACTATGTGATTTGTGACTATGTGATTTTTATTAATGTTACTGTTTTTAATCTGCTATGTATTATGATTTTATATTGTGTTACTGATATAGTGGCATCGAATTGCTGCCTGTGTTAGCTGCCCTGAGTCCCCCCTCGGGGGTGAGAAGGGCGGGGTAGAAATGGTGTAAATAATAATAAATATGGGTTGTTGTAGGTTTTTCCGGGCTATATGGCCATGTTCTGGAGGCAATTTTTCTCCTGACGTTTCGCCTGCATCTATGGCAAGCATCCTCAGAGGTAGTGAGGTCTGATGGAAGTAGCTCTACCTCTACCTCTGAGGACGCTCACCATAGATGCAGGCGAAACGTCAGGAGAAAAATTGCCTCCAGAACATAGCCATATAGCCCGGAAAAACCTACAACAACCCAGTGATTCCAGCCATGAAAGCCTTCGACAATACAATAATAAATATATTTTCACCTACATTCTCTACTGCCCTAGGAGTGTTCCTCCGCTGGAATCGGTCCTCCAAGTTTCTGGACGAATCCTACGAAGAAATGATCAACATCATCAAGTACAACAAGGAACTCCAAGTGAAAGTCAACATGCTGAGGAGGCAGCTGGCCGAACTGGAGACGGACGACAGCACGCAGGACGATGGGATATCTGAGAGTCCCTGAGGTCTTCATCTCATTCCAGCTCAGTTGGGCAAGTGGTCTCCAAACGCATTTGAGCACTAAACACCCACCAGATCTGCATGCGCTCAAGCTCCTTCTTTGGTGCAGTTGAGTTGAACTTTTTCCCCCTTTTGTTTTTTGGCTTCACTGTTCCTCACTTGGCACTGTAATCACACCCTCCGTTTAGGATGGGAATGCGTGGTTTCCTTTATTTTTTGTTCGTGTTGTTTACAGGAGCAAACTCTTGATTTAATCCAAGCCACTGCCTTATTCCGGCAGCATTTCTCATCTCTAATAAACTGTGCACCTGTGACTGTTGTGGCTTTGAACCATGACGGAGCCCCTCTTCTGTGCTATTTTGGATTTGACTTGGGAGACTGTGGACTCGGCAAATGCTTTCAAGGTTGGTGCGACTCCTCAGAAATGAGCAGAAGAAATGTATGTTCTCCTTCCGAATCCCCTACTTTTTCTTCCTTCCTGGGTTAGGCAGAATATTTTGGCATTATTTGGGCCTTCAGTCAAAACACCCTTATTTAGCACCCTGGCATGCAGAGAGGAAAGGTGGCAAGAGTCCTTCCAAAACACCACGCCCCATATTACACTACACAGTCTCATTGATTCCTACATTGGGGCTTATTTCACATGTCTGAATGCACTCCAGAGCAAAGCTTCCAAGGTCTGCATGTTGGAAAAACACAACCTATATTTGTATGTCTGAATGGAGACACTTGTTGCTTTTAAGAACAGTGTATAGAAAGCTTAGAGAACTGTTTTACTGTGGAAGAAGCATCCAAAGATGATGATAATAATAATAAAACCCTATTTATACCCTGCCACCATCTCCCCAAGGGGACTCTGGGCAGCTTACATGAGGCCATGCCCATCAATACAGTAAAACAATGTAAGACAACAACACAATATAAAATAAGAAAAGAAAATAACATAAGATGCAAAAACCAATATAAATAAACAACACTACAGAATAAAATCAGAACATTAAACACTGAAATAATCACAGTGGGCAGGTCCAATGCAAAGATTAAAATTAAAAAATAAAATAAAACACTAGGTGATAGGATAATGTAATGTATCAGGACGGGGAATCTGGGGGATAAGGTAGGATTTAATTGCACAGACTGGAAAATAAAGTGCTTCTGAGGACATTTTAAGCTGAATTTAGTCAGGAATTGTCGTACATTCAATCAATGACGGCACACTGGAACAGCCAAGTTTTCAGGCTCCTCCTAAAGCAGTGGTTCTCAACCTGGGGTCCCCAGATGTTTTTGGCCTACAACTCCCAGAAGTCCCATCCAGTTTACCAGCTGTTAGGATTTCTTGGAGTTGAAGGCCAAAAACATCTGGGGACCCCAGGTTGAGAACCACTGTCCTAAAGACTGGTTCAGAGTAAAAGAAGGCTGTGATTCCTCACCTCCAGACAGGTCTGAATTGTCTCGCATGTGCACAAGCATCCTGTGGTTGTCTATGCTAAACTTGAATGCCCTATGCCTTGTGTGGGGCATGAGTTAGACAGGAAATAGTGGTAATTTTGGCTGGCAAGGAATGCACACAACAGTACGGAGCTTATAAGCATGCTAGGAAATCTAAGTAGACCTGTTTAGTTGGTGGTGGCTTTCAAGACCATCAAATGACTTAACTTTTCTTCAAAGACTCAGCACGGGTGGCCATGAATTCTAGTTCTCAAGGCTGAATGTGGGCCACTTTGGTCCTTGATAAACACCACCTTTTTGCTGTCTCCTTGAGTCTGTGGAACAGACCAGCAAGGCTGCATCTCAGGTTTGCATGGATCAGGTCACAAATGAGATTGATTCTGCTTAGAGCAGTGGTTCTCAGTCCGGGGTCCCCAGATGTTTTTGGCCTTCAACTCCCAGAAATCCTAACAGTTGGTAAACTGGCTGGGATTTCTGGGAGTTGTGGGACAAAAACATCTGGGGACCCCAGGTTGAGAACCACTGACTTAGAGATCGATCTCCCTTGATCCTGTGCAGTGGCTCTCAACCTGTGGGTCCCCAGATGGTTCCCAGAAATCCTAACAGCTGGTAAACTGGTTGGGATTTCCATGGAGTTGTAGACCAAAACATCTGGGCACCCACAAGTTGGGAACCACTGGACTAAGGCCTGCTTGTGGAACAGTTGAGAGGTCTCTGAGTCAAGGTAGTACAACGCCATATAGAAAAGGGATGGCAATTGGACTACAGTTTTTAGAATCTGTGATCCCGCAGTGGGCATTTTGGCCCAAACAGGGAACCTTTCCAAGCTCCAGTATACACACATCCCCACCTGCTCACAGATAACTAATGTTATCAGCTGCTTCTTGTGTAACCTTGGGGTGAATTCGAGCCCTTCGCAGAAGATGGCTGTCCTTGCTCTGCCATTTGGTTATTTTCGTGGCATCGCTAGTCACTTCAGATTTGAATCAGATTGGATTTCATCTCGTCTACTTTTCAGGGGACTAACCCAGTCTGTATTACTAATATTAGGTAGGAGAAGAAATTGCCTCTTTAGCTCTCCCTTAATGTTTCCAGAGGGAAAAGTGAAACTTCAAGGAAAAGGAACAGAGGGTAGAATTGGGGACAGATTGATTTTTGTCTGGTTTGAGATCTTTTTCTCTCATCTTGCCTCATTCTTGGTTACATTGCAATTCACCTTAAGCCTTTAGACCAGAGTGCAAAAACATACACATACACATACACACACACACACACACACACACACACATATATATATATATATAATTATTATTAGGCAACGTGTTGTAAGACTCGCAGCAAACAAGGCATGCCAGTGGTAATTCTCAGGCATTCTGAGAATTGTAGTCCTTTTTTAAAATAATTAAAAATACTCAACTGCTTTAGACACAGCCAGATTCTCCTCCTCTTGACACCCATCATTTCCCATATATTGGATAAAGGGACTTCTTCTCCTGCCAAAATGTCGCCTTTTGTTGAGTCAGGATAGATATTTCCAGTCTTGAAAAGGCTGGCTTTTAAGATTCACAATTTTGATTGCACTGTTTTAAAAAAAGGAAACGCTAATCTTTTGGTGCTTTTTTATTTTTGGTTAAAGGGGTTTGTAAATATCATGCTGTATTTATTTATTTCGTATTATCATTTGCGTAGTTTAGAAATTGTTCAGAAAGTTGATCAAACAAATTTCAGTTGGGAGAGGTTTGGAGAGTTCCCTTAAAGGCCAAAGATTTGGGGTGGAATAACAAAACAAGTGCATTCCCAGAGCTTGGAAAACTACAAATCCCAGAAACCACCTGGTTATTGGCCATCCCCCGCTCGTTATAGTCCCCTCGAAATGCCTGTTTTCTCTGTATTGTCAAAGGCTTTCATGGCCGGAATCACTGGGTTGTTGCGAGTTTTTTTGGGCTGTATGGCATGTTCCAGGAACATTCTCTCCTGACATTTCGCCTACATCTATGGCAGGCATCCTCAGAGGTTGTGAGGCTATAGATCAGTGGTTCTCAACCTGTGGGTCCCCAGATGTTTTTGGCCTTCAACTCCCAGAAATCCTAAACTGGCTGGGAATTCTGGGAGTTGTAGGTCAAAAACATCTGGGGACCCCAGGTTGAGAACTACTGCTATAGATGTAGGCAAAACATCAGGAGAGAATGCTTCTGGAACATGGCTATGCAGCCTGAAAAAACTTACAACAACCCACTGTTTTCTCCAGCTCTAATTTCTACACTGCAGAGCAGTGGTTCTCAACCTGTGGGTCCCCAGGTGTTTTGGCCTACACCTCCCAGAAATCCCAGCCAGTTTACCAGCTGTTGGGATTTCTGGGAGTTGAAGGCCAAAAACATCTGGGGACCCCAGGTTGGGAACCACTGCTACAGAGGATTCTCGGAACTGGGGTTAATGGGATTTAGCAGGGAGTTCTTCATCATAGGACTAACCTCAACAATTGGTTGAGGTGCTGAGGTGCCGTGGTGCCGTGATCAAACTGGGTCTATAAACTTGTAGGATTCTGGGACCTGTAGTGCAAAGAAACTCAAACATTTAGTATAGTAGCATCTGGAGCACCAAACTCTTGTAGTTTTAGTCCATTGCTGGATTGTCTTGCAGAGGAAAACTAGGTCTATAAACTTGTAGGATTCTGGGACCTGTAGTGCAAAGAAACATTTAGTATAGTAGCATCTGGATCACAAAACTCTTGTAGTTTTAGTATATTGCTGGATTGTCTTGCAGAGGAATGTAAGGCCACGATTTGGCTCCCCAAAGGCAGTTCTCCTTTATCAGATTACCTTCTGCTTTCTCCTTGTGAACAACAGACCTTTTTGATTGTATTTGGCTTATTTTCCACCCCTGATCCTGTCCACGCCATGCTGTTTTCAATATGCTGGTCCTGCATCTCAGCAGCCTATAAATCACACCCTTCCAGCCCCACAAGCGTCAACAGAGGTGGCCGAAAATAACACACATTTGCAAATGCAAAACCTGAGATTTGGAAAATAGGAGAAGGACAACTTGATTGTATCGGGGACTGAAATATTTACTTGAATGTGGCAATCTGTTTTCTAAGTGCACTACTGTCTGTGTCGCCTCCATTTCCAATGTTTAATGGGCAAATTTGATGTCTTGGTGGTATTCAAACTTCACAGAAGAAGAAGAAGAGTAAACCTGCAATGCTTGTTTTTAATTTTGAAAGGACAATTGTTATACGAGCCGATCTCTCTGTGTGGCATCCTTTATAAACGAGTGTGGCACCCTGCGTCCGGATGGGAAGGGGCTCAAAGCGTATTCATCTGTGTTAGAAATGCTACGGTTAAAAAAAAAATCCATGTGAACTTTGCTTTTAGATTTGCGAGTGTAGCATAAACAATCTCAATTAAAACCTCGAAAGACTGGCATTTGTTTGACTTGGATCATTTCAGCTAGCCTTTCCGCTGAATTTATTCTGTGGACAGAATGGGTGATTCCTTTTGATCCTTCCAATTGTTCTGGCTAAACCAGTATTTCCAAACTCATGGCGATTCACCTCCTCCCAAAAAGACAGCCAATTACTGGATTAAATATAATTTCTTATCCACCACTTCCTTTGGATCAAAGAGGGACCAACAACACACGTAACGTCAGTTGAAAGCACATAAAACAGCTGAAGCTCGTAAAATAGTTATAAACACATATCATCACCAAATGTTTGCAGTTAATTACCTTGATTATCATAGAATCCTAGAGTTGGAAGACACCTCATGGGCCATCCAGTCCAACCCCCTGCCAAGAAGCAGGAATATTGCATTAAAAGCTCTCCTGACAGATGGCCATCCAGCCTCCGTTTAAAAGCCTCCAAAGAAGGAGCCTCCACCACACTCCGGGGCAGAGAGTTCCACTGCTGAACGGCTCTCACAGTCAGGAAGTTCTTCCTCATGTTCAGATGGAATCTCCTTTCCTGTAGTTTGATGCCATTGTTCCACATCCTAGTCTCCAGGGTAGCAGAAAACAAGCTTGCTCCCTCCTCCCTATGATTTCTGTTAATTACTGTTTATATATGTTTTATTTTTATCTTATTTATTTATTTACTTTGCTTGTATACCGCAGTTTCTCAGCCCGTAGGCGACTCAACGCGGTTCACAACATAGCAAAAACAGTCATAAACAATATACAATTTAAAAACCATTAAGAGCATAATATACAAAGTAATGACACATCAATAACAACACATTAACGTCTCGTAACTAGAATCGTGATCCAATTCGTCGTCTATAATTCCGTTCCTATATTCATCGTATTCATTGCACTGTTTATCTGAATGCCTGTTCAAACAGCCAGGTTTTTAGCTTTTTTCGAAACACCATTAACGTCGGAGCTGATCTTATGTCCATGGGAAGGGCGTTCCACAGCCGAGGGGCCACCACAGAGAAGGCCCTGTCCCTCGTCCCCGCCAGCCGTGCTTGTGATGCAGGCAGGGATCGAGAGCAGGGCCTCCCCAGAAGATCTTAGAGTCCTGGTGGGTTCATAGGCAGAGATACGTTCGGATAGGTAGCTTGGGCCCGAACCGTTTAGGGCTTTAAAGGCCAATGCCAGCACTTTGAATTGAGCCTGGTAGCAGATCGGCAGCCAGTGGAGCTGGTGCAGCAGAGGAGTTGTGTGCTCCCTGTGCTCCGCTCCTGTTAGTATCATGGCTGCTGAGCGTTGGACTAGCTGGAGCTTCCGAGCCGTCTTCAAAGGCAACCCCACGTAGAGAGTGTTATTGTTATTGTTGTGCTGGCATCGAATTGTGCCTGTTGTAAGCTGCCCTGAGTCCGCCCTCGGGGGTTGAGAAGGGCAGGGTAGAAGTGCGAGAAATAAATAAATAAATTTCCCAGCACATATTTATACATGGCCATCCATCCAGTCATGTCTCCTCCTAGCTTTCTCTTCTTCAGGCTAAACATGTCCAGCTCTTTAAGCTGCTCCTCATAGGGCTTGTTTTCCAGACCCTTGATCATTTTAGTTGCCCTCCTCTGGACACATTCCAGCTTGTCAACATCTCCTTTCAATTGTGTTGCCCAGAATTGGACACAGTACTCCAGATGTGGTCTGACCAAGGCAGAAATGGAGGTATTTATTTATTTATTTATTATTAACTTTACTTGTACCCCGCTAACATCTCCCGAAGGACTCGGTGCGGCTGACAAAGGCTAAGGCCCTCAATAAAACAACAGCATAACAAATACAACTCATAAAGCAAACCAATAAACATTAAAGCAATAACAGTAAAACATTAAAACAATACATCATGACACATTTAAAACTACTTATTTATTTATTTTATTTACTGTATTTATACCCTGCTCTTCTCAACCCCGAAGGGGACTCAGAGCAGTTTACAGATTATGGCAACATCCAATGCCGCATTATACAACAAATAATATAAATATAACATTATCAAATTATAAAACAATTAAAACATATAAATGCAATAAATGCAACAACAAATAATAAATATAACATATCAAATTATAAAACATTTAAAACAGATAAATGCAGTAAAATATATTAAAACATAGTTTTAACAGAGCAGATGTTCCATCAGGGGAAGAATGAGATGCAGTGTTCACTCAGGAGAGGACTCAGGTGAATCAAGGGCCATGGCTGGAAGAAACACATGTTGGTATCTCTGTGCTGACCCAATGATGCTGAAATGGAGGCCAGTCAAGATAGAGTCCAGCAGCAACAAGCACTCCCTGGAAGCTGAGCGAGTCCCCAGAAGCTGAGGAAGCAAAGGAAACAAACACTACCCTTCCCTCAAAGCTCCTGGTGATGGTCCTTCACTTCTTGCTTAGGCCTATTTGTCGTGTCAGGACAACCAGTCAAATTATATTACATTTCTAACAGAACAAAGCAAACAAACAGACAAAATACAAAATTTGTGAGTTTGGTAGTTGATTAAATGTCCTTTGACCAGTAGTGCTTCTGGAGTGCTTCTGGTGTTGCTGCAAGAAGGTCCTCCATTGTGCATGTGGCTGGGCTCAGGTTGCACTGCAGCAGGTGGTCAGTGGTTTGCTCTTCTCCACACTCCCATGCCCTGGATTCCACTTTGTGGCCCCATTTCTAAAGGTTGCATCTCGTGGTGCCAGAGCGCAGTCTGTTCAGTGCCTTCCAAGTCACCCAGTCTTCTGTGTGCCCAGGGGGGAGTCTCTCATTTAGTATCAGCCATTGGTTGAGGTTCTGGGTTTGAGTCTGCCACTTTTGGACTCTTGCTTGCTGAGGTGTTCTAGCGAGTGTCTCTGTAGATCTTTTTATGCCCCAGCCTCTGGGACAAGCAGGTGTTGTTGCTGGCCTTGAGCTGCAGAGTCAGGGCCTCGGTTCTGCCAGGAGTGAGTCCACAGGAGCTGAACCAGAGGCAACAGGAGAAACAAACGCTGCCCTATCCCTCAAAGCCCCTGGTGATCGTACCTTCACTTCCTTGCTTAGGGAAGTCATGCTTAGGTAGCATGACTTCCCTGGATCTAGACACTATACTCCCATTTATGCAGATTTGCATTGCAAAGCCTTGCAGCTTCAAGGCCTGGCTGATTCCTGCCTGGGGGAAATCCTTTGTTGGGAGGCTTTAGCTGGCCCTGATTGTTTCATTCAAGGATTCTCCCAGGCAAGAATCAGCCAGGCCTTGAAGCTACAAAGCTTTGCAGTCCTAATCAATGTGATTAATTGCAACATTCACCCTTGCCTCCAGCAGATGTGAGTTCTTTCTTCCACCCTGGACATTATTCCAGAGGTGTATAAACCTCCCTTGTCTAGTTTCCAATATACCTCACAACCTCTGAGGATGCCTGCCACAGATGTGGGCAAAACGTCAGAAGAGAATGCTTCGGGAACATGGCTATGCAGCCCGGAAAACTCACAATAACCCAGAAATTGGAACTGCTGATGTACGTAAACCTCAAAAGGAGGATAACTATTTCACTTCTGAGATCCACACATCACACCATTAAGAAGAGGCTGGATGGCTATAGATCAGGAATGCTTGGGTTGTCTTCCTGCATGGCAGGAACAGGTTAGACTTGATGACCTTTGGTGTCCCTCCCAACTTTATGATTCTACCTCTGAAGTAAAAACATCCAGAAATAACCTAAAAGAATGTATTGTTGAAGGCTTTCATAGCCGGAATCACTGGATTGTTGTAGGTTTTTTCGGGCTATATGGCCATGTTCCAGAGGCATTCTCTCCTGACATTTTGCCTGCATCTATGGCAAGCATCCTTGGAGGAAGTGAGGTCTGTTGGAACTAGGAAAATGGGTTTATATATCCGTGGAATTACCAGGGTGGGACAAAGGACTCTTATCTGTTGGAGCTAGGTGTGAATGTTTCAACTGACCATCTTGATTAGCATTTGATGGCCTGGCAGTGCCTGGGGCAATCTTTTGTTGAGAGGTGATTAGATGTGCCTGATTGTTTACTTTCTGGTTTTTTGTTGTTGTTGTAATTTTAGAGTTTTTTTTAATACTAGTAGCCAGATTTTGTTCATTTTCATGGTTTATTCTTTCATGGTTTCCACCATGTCAGACTACACAGAGAAGCCATTGCAATCCACAAGAGGCATGTGGACAATTTCAACAAAAAGAAAGAAACCATGAAAATGAACAAAATCCGGCTACCAGTATTAAAAAACTCTAATATTACAACAGCAAAACAACAGAGAGGAAACAATTGTAAACAAGCACCGGGATTGTGGTGCAGCTGGCTGAGTGTCAGCTGCATTAAGATCACTCTGACCAAAAGGTCATGAGTTCGAAGCCAGTCCAGGTTGGAGTGGGTTTCCAACCAATTGTGTGTAGCCTGTTGTCGACCTTTGCAACCCGAAAGACAGTTGCATCTGTCAAGTAGGAAAATTAGGTACCACCTTGTGTGGGTAGGCTAAATTATCTAATTTATGAGGCCTTAAAAAAGACTCCAGCAAAAAGTAGGCGGGGAATGCGGAAGTACTTCATCAGTGTCGCAGATGGACGATGAAAGCGACAGCTCCCCTGGCGGCCAGGAAAAGTTAAATAGCCTCTGTGTATGTCTGTATATGTTGTATGTCAAATTGGCATTGAATTTTTGCCATATATGTGTACATTGTAATCCGCCCTGAGTCCCCTGCGGGGTGAGAAGGGTGGAATATAAATACTAAATTTAAAAAAAATCACCTATCAACAAAAGATTGCCCCACGTACTTCCAGGCCATCAAATGCTAATCAAGGTGGTCAGTTGAAACATTCACACCTAGCTCCAGCAGACAAGAGTCCTTTGTCCCACCCTGGTCATTCCACAGATATATAAACCCTTTTTCCTAGTTCCAACAGACCTCACTACCTCTGTGGATGCTTGCCATAGATGCAGGTGAAATGCCAGGAGAAAATGCCTCTAGAACATGGCCATATAGCCCAAAAAAAACCTACAACAACCCAGCCTAAAAGAAGCTTACACCAAGGTTTACTAAAGTCAATTGCTTATCTGTTGGAACAATTGTTTTGTATTGATGCTAATTCTATGTATTGTCGAAGGCTTTCATGGCTGGAATCACTAGGTTCTTGTGGGTTTTTTGGCCTATAGGGCCATGTTCTAGAGGCATTTCTCCTGACGTTTCGCCTGCATCTATGGCAAGCATCCTCATAGGTAGTGAGGTCTGTTGGAAATAGGACAATGAGAGGAAACAACTAGGCACATCTTAACACCTCTCAGGAAAAGATTTTCCCAGGCTCAGGCAGGCCTTCAAATGCTAATGAAGGTGGTCAGTTGAAACATTCACACCTAGCTCCAACAGACAAGAGTCCTTTGTTCCACCCTGATCATTCCACAGATATATAAACCCTTTTTCCTAGTTCCAACAGACTTCACAACCTCTGAGGATGCTTGCCATAGATGCAGGCGAAACGTCAGGAGAAAATGCTTCTAGGACATGGCCATATAGCCCAAAAAAAAAAAACCTACAACAACTCAACCTAAAAGAAGCTTACACCAAGGTTTACCAAAATCAATTGCTTATCTGCCGGAACAATTGTTTTGTATTGATACTAATTCTCTTTTCACATCTTTGTCCTGCTTTGCTTTTGGGCATTAGCATGAGTTTCTATCACAAATCAATTGCAGGAACACCGTGTTTTAGTCCAACCTATTTCGGAGGGTTTGGGAACAAGATAGAAAAGCTCAGCATTTCTTTCTATAGCGTTGTGTCCGAACATCTGCGCTTGCAAAGTATCTGCCGATCACAAAAAGGCCAGAGACAATTCCCCCTTTCATGTAGAACAGCGTCTAGAATGGTAGTTGTTTTGTTGTACAACAGAAGAGAAGAATAAAAGAAAAAAGCTTGGGTGCAATAAAAGGACAATGGCCTCTTCACAGCAGGACTCGCCCTCCTTTATAGCTTTGTACAGAAAAGCAACAAACAGAACTTCATTCATTTCGTGGCCATTTGGTCCCACTATTTCCTTATGCCAGTGTTTCTCAACCTTCCTAATGTCGCAACCCCTTAATACTGTTGTGGTGACCTCCAGCCATAACATTATTTTCGTTGCTACTTCATAACTGTAATTTTGCTACTGTTATGAATCGTCATGTAAATATCTGATATGCAGGATGTGTTTTCATTCACTGGACCACATTTGGGAGAAATACCTGATACACCCAAATTTGAGTACTGGTGGGGTTGGGGAGGGGATTGATTTTTTCATTTGGGAGTTGTAGTTGCGTACCTTGGGAAGTCTGATCTGGCCACAGTGGTCCACGCTCTTGCTACATCCTGTATAGACTACTGCAATGCACTCTACGTGGGGTTGCCCTTGAAGACTGTTCGGAAACTTCAACTGGTACAACGAGCGGCAGCCAGATTGCTTACCGGAGCGACATACAGGGAGCACACCACCCCCCTGCTGTGTCAGCTCCACTGGCTGCTGATTCAGTTCTGAGCACAATTCAAGGTGCTGGTTTTGACCTACAAAACCCTTTACGGTTCCGGTCCAGAGTATCTATACGAACGTATCTCCCTCTACGTCCCACCTCGGAATCTGAGATCATCTGGGGAGGCCCTGCTCTCGACCCCACCGCTATCACAAGTGAGGCTGGTGGGGACGAGGAGCAGGGCCTTCTCAGTGGTGGCCCCTCACCTGTGGAACTCATTTCTGGGGGAAATCAGGACATCAACATCCCTCCTCGCCTTCAGGAGGAAGGTAAAGACGTGGCTATGGGACCAGGCCTTTGGGCAATCTGACAATTAGATATGGAAACCAGATGGATAGGACTGAAAGAACTGACAATTGTGGAATTGGAATTTAACTATGAGATTGTGAAACGCTGACCGTCAATGAGGTTTGTATTGGTTTTATTGCTTTTATGGTTGTTTTTGCCTATAATAATTATTGTCGTCTGTTAATTGTTGTTATTGCTCGAATTGCTGTCTTGTTAGTTGATGTTATTGTCCTTTGCTGTTATGTGATGCGGGCATCGAATTGTGCCTCGCTTTTGTAAGCCACCCTGAGTCCCCCCCGGGGTGAGAAGGACGGGGTAGAAGCAACCGAAATAAAATAAATAAATTTATAGTTCACCTACAATCAAAGAGCATTCAGAACTCCACCAACGACAGAATTGAACCAATCACGGCACACCAAACTCCCATGGCCAACAGAAAATACTGGAAGGGTTTGGTGGACATTGATCTTGGGTTTGGGAGTTGTAGTTCACCTACATCGAGAGAGCATTTTGGGCTCAAACAATGATGGATCTGGACCAAACTTGGCACGAATATTCCATATGCTCAAATATGAACACAGATGGAGTTTGGGGGAAAACAGACCTTGACATTTGGGAGTTGTAGTTACTGGGATTTATTGTTCACCTACAATCAAAGAGCATTCAGAACTCCACCAACGACGGAATTGAACCAATCTTGGCACACAGAACTTCCATGACCAACAAAAAACACTGTAAGGGTTTGGTGGGCACTGACCATGAGTTTTGGAGTTGTAGTTCACCTACATTCAGAGAGCACTGTGGACTCAAACAATGATGGGTCTGGACCAAACTTGGCATGGATACTCAGTATGTCCTAATGTGAACACTCGTGGACTTTGGGGAAGAAATACCTTGACATTTAGGAGTTGAAGTTGCTGGGATTTATAGTTCACTTGCTGTCAGAGAGCATTCTGAACCCCACCATTGATAGAATTGGGCCAAACTTCCCACACAGAATCCCCATAACCAACAGAAAATACTGTGTTTTCTGATGATCTATATTTACATTATATATAATTACATTATATTGATACACTATAAATAGATATAAATATAATATGTACATATTATATATATAATTACATTATATATACACACACACACACACACACACACACACACTATATCTATATATCTATGTATAGTAATTGAATATAATATGCATATATTTACATTATATATAATTACATTATATAATTCACTATAAATAGATATAATATATATGCATTATATATATAATTAGATTATATATACACACTCTATATCTATATATATACAATAATAAATAATATACATATATTTACATTATATATAATTACATTATGTAGACACACTATAAATAGATATAAATATAATATATATACACATTATATATATAAGTACATTACATACATACACACACACCATATCTATATATAGTAATTGAATATAATATACATATATTTCCATTATATATAATTACATTATATAGACACTATACATGGATATAAATATAATATATATACACATTATATATATAATTACATTATATATACACACTATATATCTATATATAGTAACTGAATATACGTATATTTACATTATATATAATTACATTATATAAACACACTATAAATAGATATAAATGTTATATATATACACATTATATATATAATTACATTATATATATACACACACATTATATATATATATATAATAATTGAATATAATATACATATATTTACATTATATATAATTACATTATGTAGACACACTATAAAAACGCCCTTCCCATGGAGGTAAGATCAGCCCCCTCGCTAATGGTGTTCCGAAGGGGATTAAAAACTTGGATGTTTGAACAGGCATTTGGTTAATCAGTGCAATGAATGTGACGATTACAGGAATGGAAATATGGACGACGAATTTGGATCACGACTCTAGTTATGAGATGCATTGTGTTGTTATTGTTGTGTCAATATTGTATATTGTGCTCTAATGGTTTTAAATTGTATATCGTTGATTGATTCTTATCCTTGTTGTAAACCGCGTTGAGTCGCCTGTTAGGCTGAGAAACTGCGGTATACAAGTAAATAAATAAATAAATAAATAAATAGATATAAATATAATATATATACACATTATATATATATAATTACATTATATATACACACACTGTATATCTATATTTATAGTAATTGAATATATTTATATTTGCATTATATATAATTACATTATATAGACACACTATAAATATAAATATAATATATACACACATTATATATATTACATTATATACATACACACACTATATATATATATACATATATTATAGTAATTGAATATAATATATGTATATTTACATTATATATAATTACATTATATAGAAACACTATAAATAGATATAAATATAATAAATATACACACATATATAATTACATTATATACATACACACACTGTATCTATATATCTATATATAGTAATCAAATATATGTATATTTACATTATATATAATTACATTATATAGAAACACTATACATAGATATAAATATAATATATATATACACATATATAATTACATTATATATATACACACTATATCTATATTTATAGTAACTGAATATATGTATATTTGCATTATATATAATTACATTATATAGACACACTATACATAGATATAAATATATATATACACATATATAATTACAGGAGCCCCCGGTGGCGCAGTGGGTTAAAGCACTGAGCTGCTGAGTTTGTTGATCGAAAGGTCGCAGGTTCGATTCCGGGGAGCGGCGTGAGCTTCCGCTGTCAGCCCTAGCTTCTGCCAACCTAGCAGTTCGAAAACATGCAAATGTGAGTAGATCAATAGGTACCACTCCGGTGGGAAGGTAACGGCGCTCCATGCAGTCATGCCGGCCATATGACCTTGGAGGTGTCTACGGACAACGCTGGCTCTTCGGCTTAGAAATGGAGATGAGCACCACACCCCAGAGTCAGACATGACTGGACTTAATGTCAGGGGACTACCTTTACCTTTTTATACACACTATACATAGATATAAATATAATATATATATACACATATATAATTACATTATATATACACACTATATCTATATATCTATATATAGTAATTGAATAATTACTTGAATTGAAACTCAGTAATTGAGTATATTTACATTATATATAATTACATTATATATGCACACTATACATACATAGATATTATACACACACACACACACACATATATATATATACACACACACACACAATATCTATATATAGTAATTGAAACCCAAAGTTAGGAATTATATATGATCGTGAAAATTGGACAGTAAAGAAAGTTCCTAGGAATAGAATGGATTAGCCATGTGCATCTGCACTGCACATTTAATGCAGTTTTATACCACTTTAGCTGGCATGGCTGAGTGTTATGGGATCCTGGAAGAGAAGACTACAGGCCTTGTCTTGCCAAACTACAACTCATAGCAGATAAAGCCTGAATTCCAAAATGAGCCCACAGTATAGCAGGTCTCCCTTTCTGGGCGTCGCTTGTTATCCCGAAGTGTCTGCCTCTTCGCCTCTTCTGTGCTCTCCCCCTTCTCTTTGATCAGGGCGTGTCTTTCTTGGAGTTGTCAACCCATTGAAAAGACTCCCGCCGAAGCAGACCTGAGCTTGGTCATATTGACAAGCCAAGCAACCAATGACCGGGGGGGGGCGGGGAATTGTGGACACCGGCCAATCAGAGAGCGAGGGGAAAGAAAGCGCGCGCCGAATTGAGCGCGAGCTTGGAGAGGGGGGAAAAAAGGTGAAGGAAACTCCAGCTTTGTCATTGGCTGGTGACTCGACCAATCACCGCCGAGGGCCTGAGCGCTGGCCAATCAGAGACCGAGGGGAGAAAAGGCGCGCTTTGAGGGAGAGTTTCAAACTGGGTTTCAGAGAGAAGGCTCAAGAGAAAGTTCTATTTGGCTCCTTGTCCTGAGGTAAATATCAGGTAGGTTTCTATAGTTTTACTAGCCGTCCCCTGCCACGCGTTGCTGTGGCCCACATGGAGGTTCTGTGTGGGAAGTTTGGCCCAATTCTATCGTTGGTGGGGCCCAGAATGCTCTGTGATTGTTGGTGAACTATAAATCCCAGCAGCTACAACTCCCAAATGTTAAGATTCTATTTTCCCCAAACTCCACCAGTGTTCACATTTGGGCATATTGAGTATTTGTGCCAAGTCTGGTCCAGATCCATCATTGTTTGAGTCAACAGTGCTCTCTGGATGTAGGTGAACTACAACTCCAAAACCAAAGGACACTGCCCACCAAACCCTTTCAGTATTTTTTGTTGGTCATGGGAGTTCTGTGTGCCACTTTTGGTTCAATTCCATCGTTGGTGGAGTCCAGAATGCTCTTTGATTGTAGGTTTACTATAAATCCCAGCAACTACAACTCCCAAATGACAAAATCCATTTTTTTGAGTGATGGTCACTCCTTGGGTTAGTAAGTGTCTTGTGTCCAAATTTGGTGTCAATTCGTCCAGTGGTTTTTGAGTTCTGTTAATCCCACAAACGAACATTACATTTTTATTTATAGAGATATTACGCCATGTTTAGCTAGTAAAGGAAACCAAGCAGCTCCTATTGTTGTTGATTATTATTAACGTAAATATTCCTAATTTATAGACCCTTTACAAAGGATATGGCTGCGGTTACCCCAAGAAAACGCAAGCGGAGTTCTGATGGGTAAGATGTCCATTGTAAAATCACTAGAAAGAACTGAATGCTCTTTTTATCTTTCTTATTACATGTATATCTGGGGATACAGTTTATTTGCACTGAAATGCCTAAAATAGATTTTTGACACATAAGGTAAAATATTGGTTATTCAGTACAAATCCCAAAATTCATGAGCCTGCTATCCACAGCATCATTTATCCACTTTGGACAAAATAGGCCCCTTTTAGGCATTTTCTATGGTCTGCAGCACAACTATGCTATTCCTGGGCCAGAAGTCATTCATTTCAGTAGAGCAGTGTTACTCAACCTGGGGATCGGGATGCCTGGGGGGGTCGCAAGGGAGTGTCAGAGGGGTCACCAAAGACATCAGAAAACTCAATATTTTCTGTTGGTCATGGGGTAGTGTGTCCAGATTGCTTTCTGGATGTAGGTGAACTACAACTCCCGAACTCAAGGTCAATGCCCACCAAACCCTTCTAGTATTTTCTGTTGGTCATGGGAGTTCTGTGTGCCAAATTTGGTTCAATTCCATCATTGGTGCACTTCAGAGTGCTCTTTGATGGTAGGTGAACTATAAATCCCAGCAACTGCAACTCCCAAAAGTTAAAGTCTATTTTATCCAAACTCCACCAGTGTTCGCATTTGGGCATATTGGGTCTTCGTGCCAATTTTGGTCTAGATCCATCACTGAATCCACAGTGTTCTGTGGATATAGGTGAAACTACAACTTCGGAACTCAAGGTCAATGCCCAGAAAACCCTTCCAGTATCTTCTGTTGGTCATGGGAGTTTGGTATGCCAAGTTTGGTTCCATTCCATCGTTAGTGGAGTTCAGAGGGCTCTTTGATGGTAGGTGAACTATAAATCCCAGCAACTACCACTCCCAAGTGACAAAATCAATGCCCCTCCAACCCCATCTGTATTCAAATTAGAGCTTATTAGGTATTTGATCCAGTGAATAAAAATATATCCTGCATTATCAGATATTTACATTACAATTCATAACAGGAGCAAAATGACAGTTATGAAGTAGCAACAAAAATAATGTTATGGTTGGGGGGTCACCACAACAGGAGGAACTGTAATAAGGGGTTGCAGCATTAGGAAGGGTGAGAAACACTGCAGTAGAGTTTCACTCTTATGCACAAATTTGCCTACACACACTAGTCTGGGATTATATCTTGCACAGATACAGGTGTCATAAGATCTTTTTGCATGTTTTGAGATTTCCCCCTTTCAAATTATTGTATAGTTACAGTAGAATCTCGCTTATCCAACGTTCTGTATTATCCAATGCAGTCTGCCTCCCACCTGGATCCACCGCTGTTTCAATACATTGCAATGTGTCGGTGCTAAATTCATAAATGCAGTAATTACTGCATATTGTTACTATGTACTGAACTGCTTTTTCTATTGATTTGTTGTAAAACATGATATTTTGGTGCTTAAATTGTAAATTCATAATGTAATTTAATGTTTAATAGGCTTTGCCTTCATCCCTCCTTATTATCCAACATTTTGCTTATTCAACGTTCTGCCAGTCCATTTAGGTTGGATAAGCAAGACTACTGCAATGGTTCTCAACCTGTGGGTCCCCAGATGTTTTGGCCTTCAATTCCCAGAAATCCTAAAAGCTAGTAAACTGGCTGGGGATTCCTGTAGGCCAAAACACCTGGGGACCCACAGGTTGAGAACAACTGCTCCACTGTATATTCCTTTTTAAATAATAATAGTGATGATAATATAATAATAATAGACAAGAAGCAACTGGAAAAGCTTATACGATATGAGGATTTAAAAATCGAACTGCAAAGTCTCTGGCACAAGCCAGTCAAGGTGGTCCCAGTGGTGATCGGCACACTGGGTGCAGTGCCTAAATTATTATTATTATTATTATTAAACTTTATTTGTACCCCGCTAGCATCTCCCGAAGGACTCGATGCGGCTTACAAAGGCCAAGGCCTCAACACACAATATAACAATACAAAACATAAGGCAAATCAAATCAATCAATCAAATCAAAATATTTATTTCGGTCATTGACCAGCACAGGAAATAGTGTCACATTTCCAGACAAACCTGGCATGTTTGGTACATTAAAATATAAATATAACTACTAAAAACACAATATGGGTGAGGAATGACTAGTTCCAAAAGTCAACTGTGTGTCCAGTAATCTTCTTCCCTGAATCTACAATTTGGTGATGGATCTGGGCATTGTATGTTTTTACCCTGTTCCCCCTTCTGCTCCCTCACCCATAAGGCAAATTAAAAACAATTAAAGCAATATAAACAACAAGCAATAAACAATACACTAAGACACAATAGAACTAAAGACCTTGGCCTGCACTTAAAAACAATCAGTGCTGACAAAATTACTGTCAGCTGCAAAAGGCCACCCTACTGGGATCTGCACGCATTATTCACGATACATCACACAGTCTTAGACATTTGGGAAGTATCTGATGTGTGCTCGAATACAAAAGCCAGCACAGCGATCATGTTTGCTGTGTACTAATCTTGTTGTGTATCTAATAATAATAATAATAATAATAATAATATGATTTGTACCACGCCAACATCTCCCCGAAGGAACTCAAGTGGCTCACAAAGCACTAGAATTGTGCATTCGGGACTTAACTTGATCCGTTTCATGTTAGGCTTTTGGTGGGGGCCCCAATCCGTTTTCACCTGAACCTCCCGAAATTGGGAGGTCATATATTTATTTTCTGTATTTGTTTTGTTTACATTTGGGGGGAGGACTTTACCAATAGACCAAAAGCACCTGGGCTTTCGGTGCAGGCTTTGGGCCTACGTACCCGGGCTTGGCAGGACCTGCAGCCGAGTAAGAAGCGCTCCTTACCCGGTGCACTGCTGCAGGCCCTGCCAGACCCAGGTGCGTAGGCCCAAAGCCTGCACCCATAGGCCTGGGCACTTTGGGCTTATTTTATTTTATTTTATTTCGGTTTCTTCTACCCCGCCCTTCTCACCCCGAAGGCACAATTCGATGCCAACATCACATAACAGTAATAAAACAAAATAACATCAGTTAAACAGTTGAACAGTTAAACAACACTTCCTGTATTACAACCCTAAAACCAATGAAACAATACAAACCTAATTACTCCTCATAGACGGTCAGCGTTCGCTTCTCATAGTCCAAATTCCAATTCCACATTGTCAGTCCTGTCAGTCCTAGTCATTCGATTGTCCTTACCTAGTTGTTAGATTGCCCAAAGGCCTGGTCCCACAACCACGTCTTTACTTTCCTCCTGAAGGAGAGGAGGGATGTTGATGCCCTAATTTCTCCCGGGAGTGAGTTCCACAGGTGAGGGGCCACCACTGAGAAGGCCCTGCTCCTCGTCCCCACCAACCTCACTTGTGATAGCGGTGGGGTCGAGAGCAGGCCCCCCCCAGATGATCTCAAACTCTGGGGTGGGACGTAAAGGGACATACGTTCGGACAGATACGCTGGACCGGAACCGTATAGAGTTTTGTAGGTCAAAACCAGCACCTTGAATTGTGCTCGGAACTGAACCGGCAGCCAGTGGAGCTGACATAGCAGGGGGGTGGTGTGCTCCCTGTATGACGCTCCGGTGAGTAATCTGGCTGCCGCTCGCTGGACCAATTGAAGTTTCCGAACAGTCTTCAAGGGCAACCCCACGTAGAGTGCGTTGCAGTAGTCTATTCGGGATGTAACAAGAGCGTGGACCACTGTGGCCAGATCAGACTTCCCAAGGTACAGGCGCAACTGGTGCACAAGTTTTAATTGTGCAAAAGCTCTCCCGGCCACCGCTTATGGGTGCAGGCTTCCTGACTTAGGTGCCTGAGCCTGGCAGGGCCTGCAGCCGAGCGCTGTGTATGGAGTGCTCCGTGCTTGGCAGCAGGCCGGGTGCATAGTCCCAATGTGCCAGGGTGCCTGCAGCTGAGAGCCAACTAAGGAGTGCTCGTCACTCAGCTGCAACCCCTGCCAGGCCCGGGTGCGTAGGCCCAAACAACCAGGGCCTACAGGTGCAGGTTTTGGGCCTATGCATGTGTGCTTCGCAGGGCCCTGCCAGGCCCAAGTGCAAAGGCCCAAAGCCTGCACCTGTAGGTCAAACCGCCTGGGCCTACAGGTGCAGGCTTTGGGCCTATGCATCCGGGCCTTGCAGGGCCGACAGCTGAGCGCGAAGTACTTGGCGCTCGGCCGCTGACCCTGCCAGGCCGCACGCAATCCATCCGAAAGGCAGGCTGCCTTTCGTATCGATTGCACTTTTGTTTCAGAATTGGCCTTTCCGTTTTGCGCCATCCAAATGGACAGAATAAAATGGAAACACAAATGAAATGAATGGGACAAATTTCGGGCCCAGGATTCCAAAGCACTCTGAAGTGCCGCACATAAAATAAACAATACATAGACCTTATTTATTTATCGTGTCATCAGCAACCAGACATTTGCATTACATTTTTAACAAAAACAAACAGAGAAAACAGAATTTGCAAGCTTGCCTCTCGGAGGCCTCTCGGGTGCTGGATGAGTGCCTGGCCGCTGTGTCTCTCTGGATGAGGAGGAACAAGCTGAAGATCAATCCCGACAAGACAGAGGTCCTCCTGGTCGATCGCAAACCAGATCGCAACCTGTGCTGGATGGGGTTACACTCCCCCGAAGCCACAGGTCCGCAGTTTGGGAGTCCTCTTGGATTCATCGCTTACGCTTGAGGCTCAGGCGTCGGTGGTGTCTGGGAGGGCTTTCGCACACTTGAGACTCGTGCGCCAACTGCGACCGTACCTCGCGAAGGCTGATCTGGCCGGGGTGGTCCATGCCTTGGTCACCTCCAGATTGGACTACTGCAATGCGCTCTACGTGGGGCTGCCCTTGAAAACGGCTCAGAAGTTCCAACTTGTCCAATGAGCAGCAGCCAGGATGCTAACCGGGGCTCCTTACAGAGAGAGGTCAACCCTCCTGTCCAAAGGCGCTCCACTGGCTGACGTTTATTTTCAAAGCCCAATTTAAGGTGCAGGTGCTTACCTACAAAGCCCTAAACGGTTTGGGACCACCCTACCTGTGTGACCGCATCTCCATCTATGAACCCACGCGTTCACTTCGTTCATCTGGAGACGCCCTGCTCGTGATCCCGCCTGTGTCGCAAGCGCGCTTGGTGGGGACCCGAGGCAGGGTCTTTTCCGTGGTGGCCCCCCGACTCTGGAACTCCCTCTCCAAAGATCTTAGACAGGCCCCTACATTCGCAGTCTTCAGAAAGAACCTGAAGACCTGGCTGTTCCGATGTGCCTTCCCAGATTAGGAAATCTCCAATACCAAGTCCCATAAACACTTTACTAGAACTAAGACTGCTGCACACCGCACACTGCACTTGCCCTATAATGCCTTATATACCACCTGTCACATCAGCACTTTTAATCCTGTACCCATTACTCTGGCCCGGCCCAGTCTTATTGTGTCTTAGTGTATTGTTTACTGCCTGTTGTTATTTTGCTTTAATTGTTTTAATTTGCTTTAGGTTTTGTATTGTTATATTGTGTGTTGAGGCCTTGGCCTTTGTAAGCCGCATCGAGTCCTTCAGGAGATGCTAGCGGGGTACAAATAAAGTTTAATAATAATAATAATCATAATTGGTAGTTGATTAAATGTCCTTTGACCAGTAGCTGGCCTCTTGGAGTGCTTCTGGTGTTGCTGCAAAAAGGTCCTCCAGTGTGCATTTGGCAGGGCTCAGGATGCATTGCAGCAGGTGGTCAGTGGTTTGCTCTTCTCCACACTCGCATGTCGTGGATTCCACTTAGTAGCCTCATTTCTTAAGATTGGCTCTGCATCTCGTGGTGCCAGAGCACAGTCTGTTCAGGGCCTTACATAGACCTAAAAATGATAAGATTACAACAAGCCATTTTTGATATAGCTTTGAATCCTTGGTAGTGCATCTCCTATATGAAACTTACAGTAAGTAGCCAAATTCATTCGGAAATGTGTAAAGAGTGCAATGTTAATATGTTTTGTAGCTTGCAGTTAACACATGGGAACCCTGTGAAAAAACTGATGATGGAGTTCACCGAAGGGCTACCTGCAGCGAAAGTGTCTTGGGATCAAAATTGTGCATCTCCAATAAAGCCAACATCTGCTTTCCTAGATAACGATAAAGAAAACCACTTCTCGCCGCAAAGGTCAGCTGCACCACAGAAACTTGACGTTTCGCCCCTGCAGACTGCCCACGTGCCACAGAGAACGCAGAGAGGTTTCCCCCAGACAACATCCCCAGAGTCTGGTACCAAATGTCGTTCTGTTGTGCCCGCGGGTTCATTTTACAGCAAAGGCAAGCAATTTCTCAATATTTTAGAGCGGAAGCTAACCAATGAAAGCCAACCCCTTGGTCAAGGAAATGATAGTGGAAACCTTCCAGTCACCAGCAGAACAGAGACAGCCCAGGTGAAAATGCAGACAACCAGGATGCCCAGCTTCAAAACATACAAGCGCCCGGCTGCTTCAAAGCAACCCAAGGCTTTGCCCAAAAACACTAAGAAAACCAAATTAGAGATTGCTCCTCCCAAGGGAAAAGAGAACGCTAACTGTCCTACAGAAAAGAAAATGGAGGGCTCTTTCAAGGTCTTAAGCACGAAATTCAAGCCTGTACTGAAACTCCAGACAGGAGCGGCATTCTTTACCGCTGGAAGGAAAGGGAACTCTGCTTCTAAGAAAGGGCTGTTGTCCCCACCATCCTTCCCATCTGTCAAAAAGGTGGAAGTCAAAGAGAAGCCGGAGAGTCTTCTGAAACAAGCCAAGCTCAACTTGCCCACTAATAACAAAGCAACTGAAGGTGGCAGGAAAGGGAACGGTGCCACAGAAATTGAAAAAGAGGAGAAACCTAATCACGTGGGGAAGGATGAGATGCTGACCCACAGTCCTAGTCAAAATTTGGAGAATGTGTCTGAATCAAGCCTGCTGAATCCTGAGCCCCAGACTTCTCAATCTGTTGCCTTGAAGGTGCGAGATCTAAAGGAAACTGAGGCTACGAACCAGGTAGGTAAAATGAATCTGAGAAAAGCTGATACGTTAAGGGCTTTCACCACTGGGAAAATGTAAACAGATGCAGAATAGCCTATGTAGTAATAATAATAATAATAATAATAAACTTTATTTATAGTCGAAGGCTTTCATGGCCGGAATCACTGGGTTGTTGTAGGTTTTTTCGGGCTATATGGCCATGTTCTAGAGGCATTCTCTCCTGACGTTTCGCCTGCATCTATGGCAAGCATCCTCAGAGGTAGGGAGGTCTGTTGGAACTAGGAAAATGGGTTTATATATCTGTGGAATGACCAGGGTGAGACAAAGGACTTTTGTCTGCTGGAGCTAGGTGTGAATGTTTCAGCGGATCACCTTGATTAGCATTCAATGGCTTGGAAGTGCCTGGGGGGAATCTTTTGTTGAGAGTGATTTTATGTGCCTGTTTGTTTCCCCTCTGTTGTTTTGCTGTTGTAATTTTTGAGTTTTTTAATACTGGTAGCCAGATTTTGTTCATCTTCATGTTTTCCTCCTTTCTGTTGAAATTGTCCACATGCTTGTGGATTTCAATGGCTTCTCTGTGTAGTCTGACATGGTGGTTGTGAGAGTGGTCCAGCATTTCTGTGTTCTCAAATAATATGCTGTGTCCAGGTTGGTTCATCGGGTGCTCTGCTATGGCTGATTTCTCTGGTTGAAGTAGTTTGCAGTGCCTTTCATGTTCCTTGATGCGTGTCTGGGCGCTGCATAACAACAGAGGGGAAACAAACAGGCACATAAAATCACTCTCAACAAAAGATTCCCCCCGGGCACTTCCAAGCCATTGAATGCTAATCAAGGTGATCAGCTGAAACATTCACAGCTAGCTCCAGCAGACAAAAGCCCTTTGTCTCACCCTGGTCATTCCACAGATATATAAACATTATGGGATGAACAACAAGAAAGAAGTATATGGTCACGGGTGGGAGAAAGAACTCTTGTCTGCTTGAGGAAAGTGTGAATATTGCAATTGGCTACCTTGCTTAGCATTGAATGGCATTGCAGCTTCAAGGCCTGGCTGCTTCCTTTGTTGGGAGGTGACATGGTGGTTGATAGAGCGGTCCAACAATTCTGCGTTTTCATATAATTTTGTATTCTCTAAAATCAGGACTGTAAATAATGAGTAACACTAAAAAAGCATGTGAATTGTGAATTGCTTGATTTCGACTTCCCTCCCATTGAACTCCAAGCAGCCTGTTTAGCTTCCTTTGGTATTATTCTGGCATTTCAAACACATGCTAGCTAGACACAGATATGCTTCTTTTCAGCAAATGTTACTGCATCTCTCTTCATAGCAGCCTTTGGAATGTGTATGCGATTTCCTTTATTTAAAAAATATATCATATTCACAGGACTTAGAAGAAATGTCAAAACAATCATCCAAAGCGGTGAACAAGGATGAGAATACCTCTTCCACTAAACCTTCTAATGAGATTCACCAAGGTAAAATATATAATTAAGATCATAGGGGCCACAGTGGTGCAGCGGGTAAACTGCTAAGCTGGGTTAGCTCCTGTTGTTAGCCCCAGCTTCTGTCAACCTAGCAGTTCAAAAACATGCAAATGTGAGTAGATCAATAGGCACCGCTCATGCAGTCATGCAGGCCACATGACCTAGGAGGTGTCTACAGACAACACCGGCTCTTCGACTTGGAGATGGAGATGAGCACCACCCGCCAGAGTCGGACACAACTAGACTTAATGTCAAGGGGAAACCTTTACCTAAGATCATGTCAGAATTTCAAATGCATATGTTTTAACAGGGTTTTGCTGCATTTTTAATACCATTGATATTTAATTCTCTTTTAATGTTTGTATATTTGTAGATTTTAAACTGGACTGAAATGTTTTTAATGTAAGCATTAGGCTTGGGCGATCAAGAAAAAAATTGGTTCTAAACTCGTTTCGTTTCTAGGGTGTGCTAGCGTTTCTAAATTCTGAGGACTTCCAAAATTTAAGATTTCACAATTTTGAAATTTCCAAAATTTCGTAAATTACAAATCGATTCGTTAATGGCGGAAGTGATTGCGCAATATGCTAAAAAAAACCTCCAAATGGGACAGGGGGAAGTTCTGAAGCTTCCCTCTCCCTCTGTTGTTGACTGTTGGTGTGATAAAACAAACAACAACTATATTATATTATATTATATTATATTATATTATATTATATTATATTATATTATATTATATTATATTATATTATATTATTATATTGTTATATTATATTATAAATATTATAATATATTATTATAATATTTTTATATTATATATTATATATTATTATATTATATATATAATATTATATTATACAATTATAATATAATATAATAATATAGTAATAAAATATATAATACTATAATATAATATTTATTATTATTATATATTATATTATAGTATTGTATATTAGAGTGAGGCAAGAAGAAGCATGAGGAAAGAGGAGGGAAGCAGCAGAGCAAAGTGGGGTAAATGCGAGATTGTAAAACTTGCACCAGACATATGAAAATAATTACGAAAATTGGAAAAATTGTTTCGATTCTTAATTACTCCTCACACTATTCCTGCATGGTTCGATATTGGATCGTAACCTAATTTAAATATGAATTAATAACGAATTACGAAATTAACGAACTGGATCGCCCAAGCCTAGTAAGCATCTTTGAGAGAATAAGCGGGGCATAAATAAATATAATAATATTAATAATAGCTTCATAGTTAGTTGTGTCCAATTCTGGGCACTGCAGTTGAAGAGGTGCCCAGGGGTGAGAAAGGCGGTATATCAATACTGTAAATAAATAAATAATAAATAAGTGTTGACAAGCTGGAATGTGTCCAGAGGAGGGTGACTAAAATGATCACGGGTCTGAAGAACAAGCCCAATGAGGAGCGGCTTAAAGAGCTGGGCATGTTTATCCTGCAGAAGAGGAGGCTGAGCGGAAACATGAATATGTATGAAGATGTGAGGGGAAGTCATAGGGAGGAGGGAGGAAGCTTGTTTTTTGCTTCCCTGGAGACTAGGACACGGAACAATGGCTTCAAACTACAAGAAAGGAGATTCCACCTGAATATGAGGAAGAACTTCCTGGTTGTGAGAGCTGTTCTGCAGTGGAACTCGCTCTCTCTGCCTGGACTGTGGTGGAGGCTTCTTCTTTGGAGGCTTTTAAACAGAGACTGAATGGCCATCTGTCGGGGGTGCTTTGAATGCGATTTTCCTGCTTAGCAGAATGGAGTTGGACTGGATGGCCCATGAGGTCTCTTCCAATTCTGTGATTCTAACTGGATGTTCCTTTCTCTTTAGTGTCAGCATTGGCATATCGTGCTCATCCTTTGTGTAGCACACCCTTCAGCAACAAAAAGAGGTATGTCAATATTTATATATAATGCAATGACAGAAAAGGATAACCTTTACTAATAAATTCTATGATTACATT
Organism: Anolis sagrei ordinatus; assembly: GCF_025583915.1. Classification (NCBI taxonomy): domain Eukaryota; kingdom Metazoa; phylum Chordata; class Lepidosauria; order Squamata; family Anolidae; genus Anolis; species Anolis sagrei. The sequence goes on along the minus strand of NW_026844366.1, from coordinate 345,552,958 downwards.
TTCATCCACTTTTTTACTAATTTTTCCCCTCTGACAAAAGAAAAATCTTAAATATATTTCAGGCCACGGGCTCATCTTGAGGAGCAGCCAATAGTGGATGTCGGTCCAGGAGTACAAAGCATCCCTGCTATACCAAGAACCAGCAAGAAGTCCAAGGAACTGAGTAAAGGTTTAAAGGATCAGATGGTCATTGTGAGTACACTTCTGTATTCCTAGTGCTGTTACTGTTGCTAGAGCAATTGAAGCACTTGTTAATTCAAAGGAGCATTCTATTCCCCTTGTTTTACTTTTAAGTAAAACATGCCTTATTTCTGTTATGTGCTCTTCCAAGTATTGTACTGCTCTTTTTTAATGCTGTAGATCAGAGTTGTCAAACATCAGCTTTATGGCTGTCTCCAAAGTGCCATTGAATCCATTTATTTATTTATTTATTTACTTATACCCCGCCCTTCTCACCCCGGGGGGGGGACTCAGGGCGGCTTACAGAGGAGGCACAATTAAATGCCTAAAATAATTGACAGTAATACAAAATACAAAAAAGCAATTCAACAGTTAAAATTCAACAGTTAAAATCAGTGCATAATAAAATATTAAGACAATCTCATGCTCGGGTTCAGAGTCCATATATCCATTCCATTTCATTTGTCCTTGTTTGTCGTCAGATCCTTAATTTAGCTGCCAGTGTGTCCAAAGGCTTGGTCCCAGACCCAGGTCTTCAGTTTTTTCCTGAATGCCAGGAGGGAGGTCGCCGATCTAATCTCCCCGGGGAGAGAGTTCCACAGGTGGGGGGCCACCACCGAGAAGGCCCTGCTCCTCGTCCCCGCCAACCTCACTTGTGAGAGTGGCGGGGTCGAGAGCAGGGCCTCCCCAGAAGATCTTAAGCTTCGAGGTGGGATGTAGAGGGAGATCCGTTCGGACAAATACACTGGGCCGGAACCGTATAGGGTTTTGTAGGTCAAAACCAGCACTTTGAATTGTGCTCGGAATTGGATCGGCAGCCAGTGGAGCTGGCGCAACAGGGGGGTGGTATGCTCCCTGTACGCCGCTCCGGTGAGCAATCTGGCTGCTTCTCGCTAGACTAGTTGAAGTTTCCGAGCAGTCTTCAAAGGCAACCCCACGTAGAGTGCGTTGCAGTAATCCAACCGGGATGTGACAAGAGCGTGGACCACCGTGGACAGAGGATCTGTGTACACAGAGGGCCAATTATTATTATTATTATTTTTACATAGTGGTTGGTGCTCATGGATTTGTGCCTCAAGTTTCCTATTTCATTTATTTATTTACGACAATTATATGCCGCCCTTCTCACCGCGAAGGGGACTCAGAGTGGCTTACAAGATACATGTAAACACAATATATTATATTATTAGCATAGCACAATATTAGTACTATACATTCTGATATTGGACTATACCACTATACTGTAATATTATTAGTAATATTACACATAACATGAAATATATAATTATTATATTTTTATTAGAATAATAAAATAATAATTACAATTTGGCTTCCCCCAATGTTATTGAATGACAGCTCCCATTCCCTTTTGAGGATGAACCATGTGGACTGGGGTTAATGGGAAATGCAACTTATTATCTGGCTTGCTGTGAGTTTTCCAGGCTGTGTGGCCATGTTCCAGAAGCATTTTCACCTGATGTTTCGCCCACATTTATGGCAGGCATACTCAGAATTTGTGAGTTCTGTTGGAAACGAGGCAAGTGGGGTTTTAAATATCTGGAATAATGTCTAGAGTAGAAGAAAGAACTCTTCTCTGTTTGAGGCAAGTGTGAATGTTGCAATTGGCCACCTTGATTAGCATTGAATGGCCTTGCAGCTTCAAAGCTGGCTAGTTGCTGCCTGGGGAAATCCTTTGTTGTGAGGTGTTAGCTGGCCATGTTTGATTATCATCTGGAATTCCCCTGTTTTCTGAGTGTTGTTTTTTATTTACTGTCCTAATTTTGGAGGTTTTTTTAATGGTGGGAACCAGATTTTGTTCATTTTCATATTTTCCTCCTTTCTGTCAAAATTGTCCACATGCTTGTGGATTTCAAAGGCTTCTCTGTGTCTATCTGACATGGTAGTGGTCCAGCGTTCCTGTGTTCTCAAATAATATATTGTGTGCAGTTTGGTTCATCAGGTGCTCTGCTATCGCTGACTTCTCAGGCTGAGTTAGTCTGCAGTGCCTTTCATGTTCCTTGATTTGTGTTTGGGCAATGCTGCTTTTCGTGGCCATTCAATGCTAATCAAGGTGGCCATTTACAACATCCGCACTTTCCTCAAGCAGACAAGAGTTCTTTCTCCCACCCTGGACATTCCACAAATATATACATCTCACTTTCCTAGTTTCCAACAGACTCCTCAACAGACTCCTCAACCTCTGAGGATGCCTGCCATAGATGTGGGTGAAACCTCAGGAAGGAATGCTTCTGGAACATGGGCTGTATAGCCTGGAAAACCTATTAGTACGTGTGGCTCTGGAGATCAGGAAAGGTTAAAGCACATTATAATGCCAGTAATCCTTTCCACAAGACTTGTATCTCAATTCCAACCCCACTCTCCTGACTAAACAGAACAAACTGCAGCCTTCCAGATGTTACTATATCACAATTCCCATCAGCTCTAGTCCTGATGATGAGGAATACAGAAATTGTAGTTGTTTAAAATGGTTTGGTGGGCCGGATTTGGCCCACAGGCCTCGGGCTTGACACGTGTACTGTTGATTATACTCATATGGTCCTCACCTTGGCAGGATGCTGGTCAAAAACATTTTGGTGCCACTGTCTGCAAATCTTGTGGCATGGTTTACTCCGCTGCCAATCCAGAGGATGAAGCCCATCATATTCAGTATCACCAGAGGTTACTCGAAGGAATAAGATACGTGGTAAGTTGACCTTGACGAACTGACTTCTTGAATTTTGGCATGATTCCAGAAAATCCAGCTTCTAGAACGCATCTTAGCAAATGTAGTGCAGTCTGGCAACTGCTAGGGAAGTGAGCATAGAGATTCAGTCTTCAGGTGGAAAATTCTGTTGATTGCTTAGTCCAATCTTTCTGGAGATTGGTTTATGTGTTACAGGTGGAGTCTCCCTTATCCAAAATGCTTGGGACCACAGGTTTTTAATATGTGATTTTATAGATGTATTTAACTATATTGTGCCCCTCCTTGAGCCGAAAGGAGAGGTGGATAATAAATAAATAAATACCGTACATACTCGAGTATAAGCTGAAAAACTTTGCTCTGTTATTATGATTATTATGATCTATTTTAACCTTCGTTTTTAATTTTTGTGGTTTGTAATTTTACTTTGCCATTTTAATGATGATATTTTTAATTATCTTTTAACTTAATCAAGTTTGAATGTATGTTAGTTCACTATTATGGGAGTCTATTTGTGTACATTTCTGTTTTTGTTTTTAATGTTTTTAAGGTCAGTGGAATAAAACTTTGCTTTGCCTGATTATTATTATTAATAATAATACCTTTATTATTTTACTCTATTATTGTTATTATATTTACATTATTTTGCTCTATTATTTTTATTACATTTATTATTTTACTGTATTGTTATTACATTATTTTACTCTTATTATTACATTTATTATTTTAATTTATGATTGTTATATTATTGTGATTGTGCTTATTGGAATGTTATTTTATGATTGTGTTTTTTCTTTTCTTTCCTTTTATGTAATTTTGATGATGTTGTTTATTAGTATTGTTTATGCTCTGGTTTTATTTTGTTGTAATATGTTGTCTGGGCTTGGCCCCATGTAAGCTGCTCCGAGTCCCCATTGGGGAGATGGTGGCAGGGTATAAATAAAGTTGTTTATTATTATTATTATTATTATTATTATTATTATTATTATTATATTACATTTACTGTATATACTCGAGTATAAGCCTAGTTTTTCAGCCCTTTTTTTAGGCTGAAAAAGTCGCCCTAGGCTTATATTCGAGTCAAGGTTATTCATTATTATTATTAGTATTATTATTAGTAGTAGTAGTAGTAGTAGTACTCGAGTATATACAGTAAATGTAATATAATAATAATAATAATAATAATAATAATAATATTAAACAACTTTATTTCTACTTTATTGTTTTTATTATTACATTTATTATTTTACTTTATTAGTACTGGTATTATTACATTTCCATTATTTTACTCTATTATTATTATTAGTAGTAGTAGTATTACATTTATTATTTTACTCTATTTTTATTTGCAAGCACATTTACATTGAAGAAGGTTAGACTGGTTTAATCAGAGTTCCACAGTCTTATCTTAAATTATAGTTTTATGTAAATATTCAAAACATTTAATCTACAGATGCCTCAATTAATGTAATTGTATTGTATCTATATTTATTTTGAAATTTACCAGTAGCTCCTGCATTTCCCACCCTCAGCTTATACTCGAGTCAAGATGCTTTCCCAGGTTTTTTTTTTTTTTTTTTTTTGTAAAATTTGGTGCCTCGGTTTATATTTGGGTCAGCTTATACTCGAGTATATACAGTACATTAGTTTCCTCTATTATTATTTTTATTACATTTATTATTTTACTCTATTATTTTTGGAAGGACATGTAAGCACATTTACCTTGAAGAAAGTTAGAATAATAGTTTAATCAGAGTTGGGCAATCTTATCTTAAATTACAGTTTTATGTAAATATTCAAAAACATTTAACCTAATTATTCTGTCGCGTGCTGGGCCTGTAACAGCTGTACTTTTTTATAGGACATATACTTTAAGCCCAGCGGGAAGCCAGGGGCGCCTCAAAGAGAGGTTCTCAGGGATTTTTCTGAAGTGATGGTCTTTAGAGTCTTTAATGATACAACAAAGTCTTTATTATGGAACAAACAACAAATCTTCAATGGTTCAAACTACACTTCAAGGCTTTCTTGGTCTAGTCCTCAATGGACTGGTACCTGACTTTGATTAACTATACTTTCTCTGTAGGAAAAACCCTTTTTAACCTCTCCCAGGCTGCTTTCTATCTATGCCTCATCGGTGTGGGTCCTACTACCGACTCCAAATGTGTCTGGGTATCGAGTAGACCTACCAGCCGAGGCTTGAAGATATTTCAGCTGGAGTTCCGTGAATCTGTAATGCTGCTCTGCCTTCGAGAATTCTTAGAAACTTCAGGGCTGTTCCCTCTGATGCTGAGAGGCTGTGAGCTCTCAGCCAGAGCTTTTAGGACCTTTCTCCTGAAATTTCTGCTTCCCCGGATGTTCCTTTTCCCTAGAAGCTCCTTTTTCCCTGGATGGTTATTGAGAAAGGAAGCTTTTCTACGGGACGAGCTGGTATACGTCCTATAGCTTAGCTACCTTGTGTGAGACTGCCCAAAAATGGCTCCTTTCCCTCCCAGAGCCCAGAACAGGGGGCAGAACCAAAGCTTAATTATGATGGACAGGAGGCCTGCCCTATGACTGCAAAACATAACAGGAAGAAAATAAAGTTGGAGCTCCTGATACAGCCATACCATCACACTACTGATGCCTTAATTAATGTAATTTTATTGGTATCTATTTTTTATTTTGAAATTTACCAGTAGCTGCTGCATTTCCCACCCTCAGCTTATACTTAAGTCAATGAGTTTTCCCAGGGTTTTTTTGTGTTCGAATCAGCTTATTTGGGGTCGGCTTATACTCGAATATATACAGTAATCTTCAGATTTTTGGATGCCTGTGTTTGCATATACATGGTGAATGATGGATGTGTTGCACTCGCTGGGCTTTAACTCAAAGAGGACTGACATCTTTTCAAATATTTGAACATAGCTCCCATCCTTTTCTTTTTTCTAGCTAAACATACACAGCTCCTTGTCATTCTTTTGTTTTGTAATATTTTCAATTTCCAGATGAACTTAGTATTAAAAAACAACCAGTTTTCCTATTTCGTTATAGCTTTGGTAAGTGTTTTGAGGTCCAACTGTGTACTCCAAGCTGTTAATAATATACATTCGTTTTCTCCTGTCATTTTCCATCCCGTTGATAGAGCTGGAAGAATGAACACGTTGCTGCCGAATTTTGGGATGGGAAAATAGTCTTGATCAGGCAGAGTGATCCAAAGTATGCCACCAAGAAGGTACGGAGCAGAGTTTTCTCCTAGTCTTGCTTGTCGTGAGGTGAAATGATACTTGTTTGCCTCAAAACTCATGCCAATCTGTTTCAGGAATGATATGGGATTCTTGTATTTGAAGTGATTTTCTTTGCTGCTCACAAAATACTTTTGGTAAATTTTTAACTATTTCAGACTTTCCAGTGAAATGCTCCCCTCAACTAGAGTCTCAGCTTTATTGCTTCCACTGCTAACTCCTTCAAGTCATAGTAGAATCACAGAGTTGGAAGAGACCTTGTGGGTTATCCAGTCCAACCCCATTGTGCCAAGAAGCAGGAAAATTGCATTCAAAGCACCCCCAACAGGTGGCCATCCCGCCTCTGTTTAAAAGCCTCCAAAGAAGGAGCCTCCACCACACTCTTAAGGCAGATAGTTCCACTGCTGAACAGATCTCACAGTCAGGAAGTTCTTCCTCATGTTCAGGTGGAATCTCCTTTCTTTCCTATAGTTTGAAGCCTTTGTTCTGCATCCTAGTCTCTAGGACAGCAGAAAACGAGCCTGCTCCCTCCTCCCTATGACTTCCCCTCACATATTTATACATGGCTATCATGTCTCCTCTCAGCCTTCTCTTCTGTAGGCTAAACATGCCCAGCTCTTTAAGCCACTCCTCATAGGGCTTGTTCTCCAGATCCTTGATCATTTTAGTCACCCTCCTCTGGGCACATTCCGAGTCAACCTCTCTCTTAAATTGTAGTGCCCAGAATTGAACAAAGTGTGGTTCCAGGTGTGGTCTGATCAAGCCAGAATAGTGGGGGAGCATGACTTCCCTGGATCTAGACAATAGACTTTTATTTATGAGGGCCAAAATCCCATTGGATTTTGCTTGTTATGCATTCTATATGCCATTTTTTTCTTCTCACAGGCCGAAGATGTTCGTCAGCTTGTCGATAGTGAACTTGGTTTTAAGCAAGTGGTACTGACCTGTCCAACTCAGATTCAAACGTACCTATTTGTATCTAATGAAAAGAAGATAATTGGCTGCTTAATCGCTGAACCTGTCAGGCGGGTGAGTAGTTTGCTGCCATGTAAATTGGAAATATATCCCACAATGGCACCTCCAATGCTGAAAGGACCTTCCAAATGGAATTATGGAAGACGGAGTCTTTCCTCTGACATGTTATCTGGGATTCTTTGGCAGACCAAAACTTTCATTATTGCTTCTTTAGCAAATGACGAGCTTAGGTGCTCCATGATGCCCTGGTTAGGCATTTGTAATGCTTCATATTTTTCAAAACACTCATTGTTTGGATTTGGATTTTATTAATGGTCCCATTAGAAATAAATATGGCTCTCTGGATGTAGGATACATATTGGTCTTTGGACGTGGGTGGACTGCAATGCTTGTCATCCTGGGCCAATTTATTTATTTATAGTATTTATATTCCGCCCTTCTCACAGTAAGTACTGCATCATTAGAGAAGCAATAACACTTTCAAACCACAAGCAATAGTTTTGTTACATGGTGTTACTGGTGGAAAAAAGAATCCCCCAAAAAAAGATTTGGGGCACTTGCTAAAGGCACCCCAAGCAACATAGGTTCCATTCATTTTCAGGCAACACTGAGTACAGTATCCCACAAAGTTCAAAACTATAGTTTAGGTTCAATGTATTGTCGAAGGCTTTCATGGCCAGAATCACTGGGTTGTTGTAGGTTTTTTCGGGCTATACGGCCATGTTCTAAAGGCATTTTCTCCTGATGTTTCGCCTGCATCTATGGCAAGCATCCTCAGAGGTTGTGAGGTCTGTTGGAACTCTAAAATTACAACAGCACAACAGAGAGGAAACAAACAAGGACATCTAATCACCTCTCAACAAAAGATTGCTCCAGGCACTGCCAGGCAATCAAATGCTAATCAAGGTGATCAGCTGAAACATTCACACCTAGCTCCAGAAGACAAGAGTCCTTTGTCCCACCCTGGTCATTCCACAGATATATAAACCCCTTTTTCCTAGTTCCAACAGACCTCACTACCTCTGAGGATGCTTGCCATAGATGCAGGCGAAACGTCAGGAGAGAATGGCCATATATCCCGAAAAAACCTACAACAACCCTATACTTTAGGTTCCTTGCCTTTTCATTTAACTTGTACACACCTGTCTTATTTTTTCCTAGGCTTTCCGGGTGCTTTCAGAGCCCACGACAGCTCTGGATTCTCCCAATAAGAGCGGCCTAGAGCCTCAGCGTGTTTGGTGCTGTTCGACGGAGCCAGAGAATGTCTTCTGCGGAATCAGCCGAATCTGGGTCTTCAGCCTGATGAGGAGGAGGCACGTCGCCAGCCGCATGGTGGATGTGCTCAGGTGAAGCATTACATCTCACTACCACCATTAACTGTCAGAATACATTAGTAGCCGGCAGAATGTCTCAGCCGCTTTTACTCTCAGTGTCATAAAAACTCAGAAAATACATATACCGTATATTCCGGCATATAAGGCGACTGGGAGTATAAGACGACCCCCAACTTTTCCAGTTAAAATATAGAGTTAAGACGGCTCCCATGCATAAGACTACACCCGTGTATAAGACGACCCCTGACTTTTGAGAAGATTTTCTTGGGTTAAAAAGTAGTCTTATACGCCAGAATATACTGTAAGTATGTTGCTTTAAGTAGAAACAAAAATATAGTTCTATTCACTGTAGATCAAAAACACAAAGCAAAACAGAAGAATTGTTCTTACCAATATGCAGCAAACAATATCTCCAGTGAGTCAGAGATACACGATGATATGCAAACACATGGCAAAATAATACAGTCTCTCTACTTGGTTATCAGTAGAATACCTTTATCTTGCCATAAATATAAATGACATAAATGGCAGCCAGATTGCTAACAGGAGCTCTGGTTGTTGTTGTTCATTCGTTCAGTCGTCTCCGACTCTTCGTGACCTCATGGACCAGCCCACATCAGAGCTCCCTGTCGGCCGTCACCACCCCCAGCTCCTTCAAGGTCAGTCCAGTCACTTCAAGGATGCCATCCATCCATCTTGCCCTTGGTCGGCCCCTCTTCCTTTTTCCTTCCACTTTCCCCAACATAATTGTCTTCTCTAGGCTTTGCTGTCTCCTCACGATGTGGCCAAAGTACTTCAACTTTGTCTCTAGTATCCTTCCCTCCAGTGAGCAGTCGGACTTTATTTCTGGTTACATCCCATATAGACTACTGCAACACACTCTACTTGGGGTTGCCTTTGAAGACTGTTTAGAAGCTCCAAATGGTCCAAAGGGCGGCAGCCAGGTTACTAACAGGAGCGACACTCAGGGAGCACACAACTCCGCAGTTGCGCCAGCTCCATTGGCTGCCAGTTTGCTACCGGGCACAATTCAAAGTGCTGGCTTTAGCCTATAAAGCCCTAAACGGTTCTGGCCCAACTTACATGTCTGAACGCATCTCCCCTTATGAACCATCAAGGACCTTAAGATCATCTGGGGAGGCTCTGCTCTCGTTACCACCTTCGTCATAAGTACGTTTGGCGGAGACGAGAGACGGGGCCTTCTTGGTGTGGTGGCCCCTCGGCTGTGGAATGCCCTCCCTATAGATATTAGATCGGCCACCTCCCTTTTAACATTCTGGAAAAAAGTCAAGACATGGCTTTTTGAACAAGCATTTTCAAATATAGAGTAATTGACACAGGAAGATGGAACGACTAGACAATGAGTCCGGACAATGTTTTTAACAACGAGACACTATGAATTTATATTTTTTTGATTTGTTTAGTTTTTATTATATGTTATGTTTTTAATTGTATTGATCATAGTGTAAGCATTGAATTTTGCCCTGTTAACCGCCTTAAGTCACCTACGGGCTGAGAAAGGCTGTATAAACAAATACAATAAATAGAGTAAATAAACAAGCAGCTTCCTTGGCACTCCAAACGGATCCAGTCTTCTGCTTCAGGATGCTGCGTAACCACTCCCAGCAACAGCCAAAGATTTCTTCAGCTCAAACAAGCCATCAAGTTAAGCCAAACGCAAAGCTTGCAAAACTAGTGCCTTGCTATATGCTGAAGCAGATAACACACCCATTTAACTTGTTTCAGCTGTGACAGAAAAGGTTCTGATTCTCCCTGTGGCTGAGAAAAAGCCTGTTGTAAACCTATAGAATCATAGAATCAGAGTTGGAAGAGACCTCGTGGGCCATCCAGTCCAACCCCATTCTGCCAAGAAGCAGGAACATTGCATTCAAATCACCCCTGACAGATGGCCATCCAGCCTCTGCTTAAAAGCTTCCAAAGAAGGAGCCTCCACCACACTCCGGGGCAGAGAGTTCCACTGCTGAACAGCTCTCACAGTCAGGAAGTTCTTCCTCATGTTCAGATGGAATCTCCTTTCTTGTAGTTTGAAGCCATTGTTCTGCGTCCTAGTCTCCAGGGAAACAGAAAAAAAACAGCTTTCTCCCTCCTCCCTGTGACTTCCTCTCACATATTTATACATGGCTATCATATCTCCTCTCAGCCTTCTCTTCTTCAGGCTAAACATGCCCAGCTCCTTAAGCCGCTCCTCATAGGGCTTGTTCTCCAGACCCTTGATCATTTTAGTCGCCCTCCTCTGGACACATTCCAGCTTGTCAATATCTCTCTTGAACTGTGGTGCCCAGAATTGGACACCATATTCCAGGTCTGGTCTAACCAAAGCAGAATAGAGGAGTAGTAGCAACATTGACCATATCACATATTTTCTTTATGAACCAGGTCTGGCATGCATACAGTTACACAGGTGTAGAGTGAAACCAAGAAGTCTACTGTACACCATCTAGATCAGGCATGGGCAAACTTTGGGTCTCCAGGTGTTTTGGACTACGCTCCCACAATTCCTAACAGCTGATAGCTGTTAGGAATTGTGGGAGCTGAAGTCCAAAACACCTGAAGGTCCAAAGTTTGCCCATGCCTGCCTTAAAATATCAATAGGCAAATGGAACTTGTAGTTGGTCTCTGAGGTGCGACAAGACCCCTTCGGATCCTCATATTTGTAGTTTTTGCAAACCTTAAGCAACCCATTGTACATTAATTGCAAGTTGTAATAAGCACAAAGGGGACTGGATAGTTGGTGTGCACTGATCAAAATGTTTTCTCTTCCAGGCGAACGTTCTGCTTTGGCTCTTACCTAAGCACCGATGAAATTGCCTTTTCAGATCCTACACCAGATGGCAAGCTATTTGCCATCAGGTATTGCCAGACGCCCAACTTCCTTGTTTATAATTTCCTCAGTTAAGACCTTTTCCAAATGACGAGAGCTTGCCCCTCCTCACAGGGAGGGATCCTACTTTGGAAAAAGATACCTGTTGCCATTTTGCTTGTGCTCTGTTCTGGATTTTAATATCGTAAGTAACGGCAATTGGAAATTGTACTTTTAAAATATTTTAATTCTGGAAGTTAGAACTTCTGAAGTTTATCTTAAAGTTTTGATCATATGAAAGGTTCTCTAGCTGCACCTAATGTTTGTTTCAGCAATTCATAATATCTGCTGTCGCCAGAAATGCATTCAGATCGCTTGTTGGGTCTAGGCTTAAGAAAGTAACTCTGTTATACTAAGGAAACTGCTTTGTGGAAAGAGAGGGTGGGATATGGAGGTGTTAATGCTGCTACGAACAAGTTAACCTTTATTTTATTTGATTTTTGCACCTGTTAGCACTGGGGCTGGTTCTGTAGCTTTGACATGTTGGATGCAAATCCAAAAGCTGTGCAAACCAGTGTGATTCTTGCACTAAATCTTGTTAGACTCAGTCTGGACAAATAAATATTTGCGTGTTTTAGTCTGGTGTTGTGTTTATTGATATTTACAAACAAAAATACAATACTGTCCAGTTTGCAAAAACAGTTACCCTTGTTGATCAGGCATGGGTACTTTGCTGGGGGAATTTTTTAAAAATTTTTTTGGAGAGGCGTAAAGAATCAGGCACATCAAATCACCTCTCCAAAAAGAAAACATTCCCCCAGGCACTTCCAAGCCATTAAATGCTAATCAAGGTGGTCAGTTGAAACATTCACACCTAGCTTCAGCAGACAAAAGTCCTTTGTCCCACCCTGGTCATTCCACAGATATATAAACCCATTTTCCTACTTCCAAACAGACCTCAATACCTCTGAGGATGCTTGCCATAGATGCAGGCGAAACGTCAGGAGAAAATATGCCTCTAGAACAGTGGTTCTCAACCTGGGGTCCCCAGATGTTTTTGGCCTACAACTCCCAGAAATCCTAAGAGCTGGTAAATTGGCTGGGATTTCTGGGAGTTGTAGGCCCAAAACATCTGGGGACCCCAGGTTGAGAACCACTGTTCTAGAACATGGCCATATAGCCCGGAAAAACCTACAACAACCCAGTGATTCCAGCCATGAAAGCCTTCGACAATACAACTCAATATAGACCAGCGTTTCTCAACCTGGGGGTCAGGATCCGGGGTGTGTGTGTGTGTATGTATGTATATGTGTGAGGGAGCTTCAGAGGGGTCACCAAAGACCATCAGAAAACATATATTTCTGATGGTCTTAGGAACCTCTTTGGCAGAGAAGGCTGAAGATTTTTCCACCTGTCCTTCTCTTCCTTTTTGGAAACAGATGATGAATCCTCCCACCAAAAGCCCCCCTCTGTTGAGATTGGATGGCCTCTCAGCCAAGGGGAAGGTTGTTTCTGAGATTCCAAGTAGGGAGGGGAGAGTTTTTTTCGGGCTATATAGCCATGTTCTAGAGCAGTGGTTCTCAACTTTCCTAATGCCGTGACCCCTGAATACAGTCCCTCATGTTGTGTTGACCCCCAACCATAATATTATTTTTGTTGCTACTTCATAACAGTCATTTTACTACTGTTATAAATCATAATGTAAATATCAGATATGCAAGATGTATTTTCATTCACTGGACCAAACTGGGCACAAATACCCAATGCACCCTCATGTAAATGCTAGTGGGGTTGGGGGAGGATTGATTTTGTAATTTGGGAGTTGTAGTTGCTGGGATTTATAGTTCACCTGTAATCAAAGAGCATTCTGAACTCCACCGGCGATGGATTTGAACCTAATTTGCCACACAGAACTCCCATGACCAACGGAAAACACTGGAAAGGTTTGGTGGGTATTGACCTTGAGTTTGGGAGTTGTAGTTCACCTATATCCAGAGAGCACTGTGGACTCACGCAATGGTGAATTTGGACCAAACTTGGCACAAATACTCAATATGCGTAAATGTGAACACTGGTGGAGCCTGTGGAAAATAGACCTTGACTTTTGGGAGTTATAGTTGCTAGGATTTATAGTTCATTACAATCAAAGAACATTCTGAATTCCACCAACGAATTGGCTCAAACTTCCCACATGGAATCCCCATGACCATCAGAAAATACTGTGTTTTCTGATGGTCTTTGGCGACCCCTCTGACACCGCTTCGCGACCCCCCTCAGGGATCCCGACCCCCAGGTTGAGAAACACTGTTCTAGAGGCATTTTCTCCTGACGTTTCACCTGCATCAATGGTAAGCATCCTCAGAGGTAGTGAGGTGCTGCCTCACTACCTCTGAGGATGCTTGCTATAGATGCAGGCGAAACGTCAGGAGAAAATGCCTCTAGAACATGGCCATATAGCCCGAAAAAACCTACAACAACCCTATATTGAGTTGTTTTCCCCATTCTTAACCATGAGATGAAAGCCTTTTCCACATCAAGACTGTTTTTTGCTTGCAAAAACTGCGGGTGAGCAGAGAAACCATTTTTCACCAGAATATGGGCAAGAAACAGAGCAACATTTATTTTTAATTTTCAAAATGTGCTTTAATTGCAAAGCAAAAGCAAGGACAGAAATCACCATGAAGGAGGCATGTGTGGCTTTTGCTAATAAGCCAAATGGGGAGGCGGGCTTGAAGATGTTGTTGGGTGCAGATCAAAAGAGCCTCAGGATCCAGCCACTATGGATGTGCAGGAAAATTCTATTATTTCAAAGGATCACAGAGATTCTGGTTTCCTATCCCGCTATATCTGCAACTGTTTTGTCTGTGAAGAAAAAATTACCAAGAGTCACTGCATTTGCTCTATTTTGTCCCCTGACCCGATTTTGGAATACTTGTATATACACAAGGAGGATATTTTGGAGATGGGACCAGAGTCTAAATACTGAATGTATTTGTGTTTCTTATACACAAGGAAACTACAGGAAAGGAGATTCCACCTGAATATGAGGAGGAACTTCCTAACTGTGAGACCTGTTCAGCAGTGGAACTCTCTGCCCCGGGAATGTGGTGGAGGCTTTTAAGCAGAGGCTGGGTGGCCATCTGTCAAGGGTGCTTTGCGTTTTTCCTGCTTTTTGGCAGAATGGGGTTGGACTCGATGGCCCACGAGATCTCTTCCAACTCTAGGATTCTATGACCTGAAAGTCATTTTCCACAACCTATACTATTTATGAATGCAGAAACATGGACCTAATCATGTTCAATGCTCACCCATTCACATTTTGCTGTTACATGTACAGGTGTTTATTCACCATTTCACAATTGCAGGGTTTGAACAATTCCACGTTTTTTGATCTTGAAATGAATTTAGTCATTCTGCACTGGGAAAAAATGTCCAATGGCTACCAAAATGGAATTACAACCCACAAATCCTTCTCTTCCTTTATGCCCTTTCCCCAATACTAGGTCTCAGGATAGGACACATTATGTGTAAACATCAGCAAGATCCAAACCTACCCAGTCAGAGTCATGTGGGCGCCAAGAAGGTCTATAGGTGCCAAGGAGGAGGTCTATAGACCCAGGACTCAGGATAAGTCATGTGGGCAGGATCCTAAAGACCCCAAGTAGGTCTGTAGATCTAGGTCTCGGGATAGGTCACATAGACAGGATCCTAAAGGTGCCCAGGAGGAGGTCTATAGACCTAGGTCTCAAGATAGGTCACATAGACAGGATCCTCAAGGTGCCCAGGAGGTCTATAGACTAGGTCTCAGGATAGGTCACATAGACAGGATCCTAAAGGTGCCCAGGAGGAGGTCTGTATACTAGGTCTCAGGATAGGTCATGTGGGCAGGATCCTAAAGGTGCTGAGGAGGAGGTCTATTGACCTAGGTCTCAGGATGCTGAAGGTGCCGAGGAGGAGGTCTATAGACCTAGGTGTCAGGATAGGTCACATGGGCAGGATCCTAAAGGTGCCAAGGAGGAGGTCTATAGACCTAGGACTCAGGATAGGTCATGTGGGCAGGATCCTAAAGGTGCCCAGGAGGAGGTCTATAGACCTAGGTGTCAGGATAGGTCACATGGGCAGGATCCTAAAGGTGCCAAGGAGGAGGTCTATAGACCTAGGACTCAGGATAGGTCATGTGGGCAAGATCCTAAAGGTGCCCAGGAAGAGGTCTATAGACCTAGGTCTCAGGCTAGGTCAAATGGGCAGGATTCTAAAGGTGCCAAGGAGGAGGTCTATAGACCTAGGACTCAGGATAGGTCATGTGGGCAGGATCCTAAAGGTGCCCAGGAGGAGGTCTATAGACCTAGGTCTCAGGCTAGGTCAAATGGACAGGATCCTAAAGGTGCCAAGGAGGAGGTCTATAGACCTAGGACTCAGGATAGGTCATGCAGCTTGGGGGTGATCCTGGATTCACAGCTGAGCCTGGAACCCCAGGTCTCAGCTGTGGCTGGGAGAGCCTTTGCACAATTAAACTTGTGCACCAGTTGCGCCCGTACCTTGGGAAGTCTGATCTGGCCACGGTGGTCCACGCTCTTGTTACATCCCGGATAGACTACTGCAACGCGCTCTACGTGGGGTTGCCCTTGAAGACTGTTCGGAAACTACAACTAGTCCAACGTGCGGCAGCCAGATTGCTCACCGGAGCGGCATACAGGGAGCATACCACCCCCCTGTTGTGCCAGCTCCACTGGCTGCCGGTTCAATTCCGAGCACAATTCAAGGTGCTGGTCTTAACCTACAAAACCCTATACGGTTCTGGTCCAGTGTATCTGTCCGAACGTATCTCCCTATACGTCCCACCTCGGAGTTTGAGATCATCTGGGGAGGCCCTGCTCTCGACCCCACCACTCTCACAAGTGAGGCTGGTGGGGACGAGAAGCAGGGCCTTCTCAGTGGTGGCCCCCCACCTGTGGAACTCACTCCCAGGGGAAATCAGAACAGCACCAACCCTCCTCTCTTTCAGGGGGAGGGTGAAGACATGGTTGTGGAACCAGGCCTTCGGGCAACCAGGCAACTAGAGAAGACAACTAAATATGACAACCAGATGTGTAAGATCAGCAGGTTGTTGAAATGGAATCGAAACAGACCCTTGAGTTAATGAACACTGATGGGTAGAAGGAAGATCTAGGTTTGTATGTTTTATTGCTTTACTGTTTTTATCTTTTATTGATCTTACTGGATTATGCTGAATTGTGGGAATTTGTATCGCGGTATTTTATGATGATTGTTTGTATGGCAGGTGTCTAAGTGCACCTTGCAGCTGTAAGCCGCCCTGGGTCCCCTTCGGGGTGAGAAGGGCGGGGTACAAGAATCCCAAATAAATAAAAATAAATAAATGTGGGCAGGATCCTAAAGGTGCCCAGGAGGAGGTCTATAGACCTAGGTCTCAGGCTAGGTCACATGGACAGGATCCTAAAGGTGCCAAGGAGGAGGTCTATAGACCTAGGACTCAGGAAAGGTCACGTGGGCAGGATCCTAAAGGTGCCCAGGAGGAGGTCTATAGACCTAGGACCCAGGATAGGTCATGTGGGCAAGATCCTAAAGGTGCCCAGGAGGAGGTCTATAGACCTAGGTCTCAGGATAGGTCACATGAGCCTAAAGGTGCCCAGGAGGAGGTCTATAGACCTAGGTCTCAGGATCCTGAAGGTGCCCAGGAGGAGATCCATAGACCTAGGTCTCGGGATAGGTCACAAGTGTAAACAGAAGCAAGATCTAAGCCCAACCAATCAGAGTCACGTGGGTAGGATCCTAAAGGTGCCCAGGAGGAGGTTTATATCCTTCTGCTTTAGAAAGCTGTGTTTCCCTGACGCAGCAAACTTGCCAAAAGTCACATTTTTTATTTCCTAAACTTACTAGGAAAGGATCCTAAAAGTGTCTGTGAATATACCTATAGATGTCTGCTCTTTGATTTTGGGAGCTTAGATTACCTGACACAGCATCTCCGGCGACGGCCACATCGTCCATTTTCCATCAAGGGATAGCGACACTTGTGACGGCAACCTCCGTTGCCTTGATAACATTCCCGTTTAGTATGAGGTCTGAGGGCAAATCCTGCACATGGACAAAGGCAGACATCCACACAAGGTCATTGAAACTACAGCAATTCCATAAGATTGAGCCATGGCAATTAAAGTGATGCCAAACTATTAATTCTCCTATGTAAATGAACCCCTGGAGGCAGATCCTGGGCATATCATGGAAGATGATACATTAAGCATCCGCCTCCTTCGTACAGAGTATGCCATTCAGGAAAAACACATCTAGAAAAGGAAAATAATAGTATACATGCACATTTCATGTATAATCGCACTGGGCTGTGGCACAGCTGGCTTGGAGTCAGCTGCATTAAAGACACTACTAACTGAAAGGTCATGAGTTCCTGGGTTGGAGTAAGCTCCTGACCATTAATAGTCTAGCTTGCTGTTGACCTACGCAGCCCAAAAGACAGTTGCATCTGTCAAATAGGAAATTTAGTTACCGCTTTATGCGGGGAGGCTAATTTAACTAATTTATGACACCATAAAAATCTCCAGCAGCATGCAAAAGAATTAGAAAGTACTCCATCAGTGTCACAATTGGACAATGGCCAGAATTCAAGCATACCCTCATGAAGCTGGAATGTTAAATAGCCACTGTGTGTCTGTCTATATATGTTATGTGTCTATGGCATTTAATGTTTGGCATGTATATGTGCATTATGATCCACCCTGAGTCCCCTGTGGGGTGAGAAGAGCGGAATATAAATACTGTAAATAAAATAATAATAAATTAGTTCACCCTCTCCAACCTGAGATTCCTCCCCTTTGTCCTGAACCCAGAGAAGAAGCGCCAGATCCTGAGATCTAGGAAACCCAAAGGTAATACATGGTTCAGGAGTGTTTTCCTGTATTGCCTTCCAAAGATGTCCCCCACACACTTCGCTCCTTTTTTCCTTACCTGTAGAAACCAGGAACAGCAAAGCCACGGCCAGCAAAAACAGGTGAGTAATCTTCATGTCTCACTTGGCCAAAGTGTTGATGCTTGGAGAACAAAGCCCAGAGCGTCACCTCTGCCAATTAGAAAGCCCCTCAGCTGTTGGCACAGGGAGGTTTGCTTCCCATATTTGTAGGATTCTCCTTGGGAAGTTGCAACACTGGGCCGTTGAAGAAAATTCTGCAGAAAGGAAACTGTTGACAGTAACTTGGTGGCATTTGCCAACTTGTAACGGCTTTCATTCAATGGGGGAAATATGTTTGGAAGGGTTTCAACATCTCCCTCTCTCCAACTGCTGAATTCTTGAACCACCCTTCTCTCCAGCCGCCAATTTAGAAATACAGGTTATATGGAATTTTTTAAAAAACCGAATGAACACATACCTTCATATTATATTCGTTCTAATACAGATCTGTCCTCTTGATGCACTTTCTCTCGTCCTTTAGTGAATGCTAACCCCACTGCTTGTCCCTTCTGAGTTTTTCTCTCAGACACACACTGCTCCATTTACTTAACTCACCCAAGGTTTTATCAATTTTAGCCGTTGCATTTGGCCCGCCCACTCTGTTTTTATTCTTCCATCATTTTAGTTGTGTTTACTTATTGTAAACTTCTTATTGTTTGCATTTTATTTGATGTTATTACTTGTTTGTTGTATTTTACTTTGTTGCATTGTAACTTTTGGGCTTGGCCTCATGTTAGCTGCCCTGAGTCCCCTTTAGGGAGATGGTGGCAGGGTATAAATAAATATGATGATGATGATGATGATTGCCTAAAATCCAAAATTGTCCACGTGAGTGGCTGTAGGAGCAAAACGATTGCTTTCTGAAGGTTCAATGCACACAAATGTTTCATGTACACATTATTTTTTAAAAATACTGTATATACAATGTATTGTCAAAGGCTTTCATGGCTGGAATCACTAAGTTCTTGTGGGTTTTTTCGGGCTATAGGGCCATGTTCTAGAGGCATCTCTCCTGACGTTTCGCCTGCATCTATGGCAAGCATCCTCAGAGGGAGTGAGGTCTGTTGGAATTAGGACAGTGGGTTTATATATCTGTGGAATGGCTGGGGTGGGGCAAAGAGCTCTTCTCTGCTAGAGCTAGGTGTGAATGTTTCAACTGGCCACCTTCATTAGCATTTGAAGGCCTGCCTGAGCCTGGCAAAATCCTTTGTTGAGAGGTGTTAAGATGTGCCTGGTGGTTTCCTCTGAAGCACCATTAAAGCCTTGGCAGACCGTGCCAAGGCTGCGAAGCCCACCTCCTCCAAGATGAACTGAACCACCTCAACTGGGCTCTCCAGGCCAATGACATCAGGAGAGCTGCAATGACACCTCAGACATCAGGAGAGCTGCAAGACCAAGAGCAAGCCACAAGAGTCAAGACGAAGATCCACCCAGAGGAAAAGTGTTTCTGCCATACATCAAGGGAACCACTGACCACATAGGGAAGCTGATGAGGAAACACAACATACAAACAATCTACAAACCCACCAAGAAAATCCAACAAATGCTACGTTCAGCAAAGGACAAGAGGGATCCTCTCACCTCTGCAGGAGTCTACCGTATACCATGCAGCTGTGGACAAGTCTACATAGGGACCACCAAACGCAGCATTGCCCAGACACGAATCAAGGAACATGAAAGGCACCCCAGACTACCTCAACCTGAGAAGTCAGCCATAGCAGAGCACCTGATGAACCAGCCTGGACACAGCATTTTATTTGAGAACACAGAAATGCTGGACCACTCCAACAACCACCATGTCAGACTACACAGAGAAGCCATTGAAATCCACAAGCATGTGGACAATTTCAACAGAAAGGAGGAGACCATGAAAATGAACAAAATCTGGCTACCAGTATTAAAAAACTCTAAAATTACAACAGCAAAACAGCAGAGAGGAAACAACAGGCACATCTTAACACCTCTCAACAAAAGATTTTCCCAGGCTCAGGCAGGCCTTCAAATGCTAATGAAGGTGGTCAGTTGAAACATTCACACCTGGCTCCAGCAGAGAAGAGCTCTTTGCCCCACCCCAGCCATTCCACAGATATATAAACCCATTGTCCTATTTCCAACAGGCCTCACTACCTCTGAGGATGCTTGCCATAGATGCAGGCGAAATGTCAGGAGAAATGCCTCTAGAACATGGCCCTATGGCCCGAAAAAACCCACAAGAACCTACTGTATATACAACTAACTTCATAGAATTCTAGAGTTAGAAGAGACCTTATGGTCCATCCAGTACAACTCCCTGCCAAGAAGCAGGAAAATCTCATTCAAAAAACTAATATATACCTTGTAAGCCACTCTGAGTCCCCTTTGGGGTGAGAAGGGCGGCATATAAATGTCGTTAAATAAATTAAATAAATAAAGCACTCCCGACAGATGGCCATCCAGCCTCTGTTTCAAAGCCTCCAAAGAAGGAGCCTCCACCACACTCTGGAGCAGAGAGAGAGTTCCACTGCTGAACAGCTGTCACCATTATGAAGTTCTTCATAAAGTTCAGGTGGAATCTCCTTTCCTGGAGTTTGATGACATTGTTCCGTATCCTAGTCTCCAGGGCAGAAAACAAGCTTGCTCCCTCCTCCCCATGATTTCCCCTCACATATTTATACATGGTCCTCATGTCTCCTCTCAGCCTTCTCTTCTGCAGGCTAAACACTCCCAGCTCTTTAAGCCACTCCTCATGGGGCTTGTTCTCCAGAGCCTTGATCATTTTAGTTGCTCCTCTCTGGACACATTCCATCTTGTCAACAACTCCCTTCCATTGTACACCTATTGAGATTACTAGAGTTTACTCGCATGCAATTAAAAATAGGACATTTATTGACATTCAATGCTGCACTCGCAGAGCTCAGGCAGTGTTGTATTTCAGTGTCAATGTTGACTTTTCAAAATGATCTTAACAGATTAGAGGTGGGCCAAAACTAACAAAATACATGCCTCTATTGAAATTCATGTTGTTAGTTTTGGCCCAGCTCTCCAATCTGTTAAGGTCATTTTGGATTCTGATCCTGTCCTCGGGGGTGCTACTCCTCCTGGGCATGGAATTAACTGATTAGTTTTTGCATAGTGAATTATGAGCATGCTCAAAACACCCCCTTCCCCCAAATCATTGTCAAACAGGAAGCATGGGGAAGGGAAATTTATTTTTTAAAATATTTGGAAAATTTTCAAAAAACTATGGTTCTTGACTGTTCAGAAAAGATGAGCATCTTCACAGTTGAGGGCTTATTCTCATGGCTCAGGAAAATGCCAGCAGTGTTTGTGATCTCTGCATTACAACCAGACAGAAGCACAGTGGGAGATCTGACATTTAGAACAAAGCTCCCAGTCCTGGCAGGATGGTATCTTCTGGGAAAAGATGCACAAATGAGGCCAATTACCCCAGGGCTCCATTTTATTTGCAACTGAGACAGCTTCACTCCAGGAGGAGGAGAAAATAAAATAATGGGGCAATAAATGCAACGCTGAACAGGTCACTGTGGAATGAATGCAGTTTGACACAACCGGAATTGCTATGGCTCAGGTCTATGAAATCTTAGAAGCTGTAGTTTGGGGAGGAACCAGCATGGAAGTAGTCGACACTCTGTTTCCGCAACCAGCATCTTACAGTTCTCTCATCCTGGGTATCCATCATCCACAGATCTTCCGATAGCCAAGCAAAGCTAAAATGTGACCCACATGTTCTTGTGAAATGCTGATGATGCTTGAAATTTCTCTCTGAGTGATACGACGATTGTCCTGAATCAATCTGTCAAATTTTTGCTTGTGGAACTCGGTGGTTGCTGTCACAAGACGTCCAAGTCTTTGTTTGTCATGCAAGTCAGATGTTCCTTCCCCAACATCTTAAACTTACTCGACCAATGACGCACAGTACTCACATCAACACAATCACCATAAACACTGGGTTGTTGTAGGTTTTTTCGGGCTATATGGCCACATTCTAGAGGCATTCTCTCTTGACGTTTCGCCTGCATCTATGGCAAGCATCCTCAGAGGTAGTGAGGTCTGTTGGAACTAGGAAAAGGGGGTTCATAGATCTGTGGAATGATGTCCAGGGTGGGAGAAAGAACTCTTGCATGTTGGTTTTTTCCTTAGGTCTGTTGGTCTTTTTCCTAGGTCTGCTGGAACTAGGAAAAAGGGGTTTATATATCTGTGGAATGACCAGGGTGAGACAAAGGACTGTTGTCTGCTGGAGCTAGATGTGAATGTTTCAACCATAAACAGCTTGCATTCTCTGATGAATCTCCTTTGGGGTGACACCTTCTGCTGTCAAGAATTTAATGACTTAAGTCGCACTGACTGACCGTCTGTGCCTGGTTCCATACTTCGCACTTTAACAACACAACCATTCAATGCTAAGGCTTCCCACCAAAATGGAACTGTAGAGGAGAGTTTACTGAACAAGCCAGTACGTGCCGCATACCAGTACTGCCATCTGTTGAGGAGTTACGAAGGTGGAGGCATTACTTTTCATTCAATCCTCGTATCATCTGCCATTTAAAGAGTTATCAAACCAGATCCTGGGTTTTCCTGGCAGAACTGAAATGACCGACTCTCTGGGCAGGGTTCCATATTTCACACTTTATTTATTTATTTATCTATCTATTTATTTAAAAGTTTTGTATACCGACCTTCTCACCTCTCTTGAGGGACTCAGACCGGTTTCCAACCATAATATCACAAACAATCAATAAAACATCATAATACATATTACAGTAAAACATTAAAACAGCAATTACAATCAATAACTACAATGGTCAGTCATCACACTAAAATCATTGCTCATCATCCACCATCCATATCTCAGGGTGTTGGCTCACTCGTCGAATGCCTGTCTCCATAACCAAGTCTTCACCTGTTTCCTAAATGTCAGGATAGACGGGGCGGTTCTGATCTCCAGTGGGAGAGAGTTCCAGAGTCGAGGGGCCACCACCGAGAAGGCCCTGTCCCTCGTCCCCACCAGACGCGCTTGTGAGGCCGGTGGGACTGAGAGCAGGGCCTCTCCAGACGATCTTAATAATCTTGATAGTTCATAGGGGACAATACGTTCGGAGAGGTAAACTTTAACCACACAACTGTTCAATGCTAAGGCTCCCCACCAAAATGGAACTGTAGAGGAGAGTCTACTGAACAAGCCAGTATGTGCCGCATACCAGTACTGCCATCTGTTGAGGAGTTATGAAAATGGAAGCATTACTTTTCATTCAACCGTTGCATCATCTGCCATTTAAAGAGTTATCAAACCAGATCCCGGGTTTTCCTGGCAGAACTGAAATGACCGACTGTCTGGGCAGGGTTCCATATTTCACACTTTAACCACACAACCGTTCAATGCTAAGGCTCCCCACCAAAATGGAACTGTAGAGGAGAGTCTACTGAACAAGCCAGTATGTGCCGCATACCAGTACTGCCATCTGTTGAGGAGTTATGAAAATGGAGGCATTACTTTTCATTCAACCGTCGTATCATCTGCCATTTAAAGAGTTATCAAACCAGATCCTGGGTTTTCCTGGCAGAACTGAAATTGCCCCTAGCTAAAAATCTCATTATACATGCTAATCCAGTTAAGGACTTTTTAGAAACACAGCCCTTAATGCGCTATAATCTTTTTAACTCTGGTATCTGGAGTCCTTTTTGATCACCTGCCCAATTGCTTGATCTTGGCACCGCTTGGGATGGCATTCCGTGCCAATCGCCCTTCTTCCAACCACTGCATGGCAAGAATGCCTCCTGTCCCAACATGCTCACTAGGAAAGGAACCCTCTTCCAAAGGCACAGGTGCTGCTTTATGGGAGATTTATTTCCATTGACTTAATTGCTGTCCTAATTCTCCTGCAAGAAGATAATTCATGCCAATCATTTGAAACTGAAATGCATCGTGGTTCTGTGAACTAGTTGAGATGGACAAGGTAACTTAGTGGTTGTCCACCTTTCTAATGCCATGACCCCTTGTTGTGGTGACCGCCAACCATAACATTATTTTCATTGCTCCTTCATAGCTGTAATTTTGCTACTGTTATGAGTCGTCATGTAAATATCTGATATGCAGGATGTATTTTCATTCACTGGGCCAAATTTGCCACAAATACCCAATACACCCAAACTTGAATACTGATGGAGTTGGGGAAAATAGACCTTGACATTTGGGAGTTGTAGTTGCTGGGCTTTATAGTTCACCTACAATCAAAGAGCATTCTGAACTCCACCAACGATGGAATTGAACCAAACTTGGCACACAGAACTCCCATGACCAAGAAAAAATACTGGAAGGGTTTTGTGAGCACTGACCTTAAGTTTTGGAGTTGTAGTTCAACTACATCCGGAAAGCATTGTGGACTCAAACAATGATGGATCTGGACCAAACTTGGCACAGATACTCAATATGCACAAATGTTAACAGAGGTGGAGTTTGGGGGAAATAGACCTTGGCATTTGGGAGTTGTAGTTGCTGGGATTTATAGTTCACCTACAATCAAAGACCATTCTGAACCCCACCAACAACAGAATTTGGCCAAAATTCCCACACAGAACCCCCATGACCAACAGAAAATACAGTGTTTTAAGATGATATTTGGTGACCCCTTCACAGCCCCTCCAGGGGTCCGGACCCCCAGGTTGAGAAACACTGAGCAAACCGATCAAGGAGAAATTCAGCACATGGTTATTCTTGTTGCAACATTCTCAAGTTCACAATCTTATACTGTTTATATAGCAAGAATGATGACATTTCAAACAGTTTCTTTTAAAAAAAATGTTTACTGAATTTTCCATTTCCGTTTTCTCCTTTTCATCCACGGATACAAACAAACAAACGCACACAGCAAGAGCCGAGATGGAAAGACAGAAATGTTTGTAATGACAACAATAAAAAATAATATATATATTAAAAAACCCACATCCCACAAATATGTCAACAAATACCAAGCATTCTCGGCATACAAATGTATCACTTGTACAAACAAAAGGCCAATTTGCCTTGATTTCTTTCTGCAAAGGAACAGTATTAGCGATACCAGTATTTTTGCAAAGTAAACGATGCAATAGTCGTACGCTACACTTGACAGGAAAGATAAGAAGAATCATTGCAATGGGAACTTGGGGGGATAGATTCAAATATTATTTTTGAGGTGGTGCCTTCTTGCAAAGGAGCCCCCTCCCCCATGGTGCAGTGGGTTAAACCGCTGAACTTGCTGACTGGAAGGTTGGTGGTTTCAATCCAGGGAGCAGGGTGAGCTCCCACGGTCAGCCCCAGCTTCTACTAACCTAGCAGTTTGAAAACATGCAAGTGTGAATAGATCAATAGATACCACTTCTGCAGGAAGGTAACAACGCTCCATGTAGTCATGCCGGCCACATGGAGGTGTCTATGGACAACACTGGCTCTTCAGCTTAGAAATGGAGATGAACACCAACCCTCAGAGTTGGATTCTAGACTTAATGTCAAAGGTAAACCTTTACCTTCTTGCAAGCCCCTAAAAGACAGGGGCAGACATTGCTAACACAGCCATAGTCAAAAAGGTATAATTTGTGAGGATGTTGTAAAAGAAAGTATTGTGTATAGAGGCCTGGACTTCTTCCACTATAACGCTTTCAAAAAGTTTTTTTTTTGTTTGTGTCAGGAGTGACTTGAGAAACTGCAAGTTGCTTCTGATGTGAGAGAATTGGCAGTCTGCAAGGACGTTGCCTAGGGGACGGCCAGATGTTTTACCATTCTTGTGGAAGGCTTCTCTCATGTCCCAGGATTGGAAGCTGGAGCTGACTGATGGGAGCTCACCCCACTCCTCATATTTGAACCACCAGCCTTTCAGTCAGCAGTCCTGCTAGCACAAGGGTTTAATCCATTGCAAACTTTGGTTGTCCAGAACTTTTTGATTTCAACTCCCTAGCTTGGCTTATAGTTAGGCATTTTGGGAACTGAAGTCCAAAACGTGGGAAAATCAATGACTGAGAAGCAATGGGAAGGGCAAGACTCCATCCCCTCCTTTCCTTGTTGAACAGAGCAAATTATTTCATTTTGAATTCTGTTTGCTGCCACTGAAATAAGCTGAGGATCAAGGCAGAAGGTTGTAAGAGAAAAGCAGTTCGAATAGTGGAACAATATTCGACTTTTTGTGCCAAACTGGGACAGTTCAAAGGTTTGGGAAGACTTTGTTTTTCTTGGTTCCTTCCCTATCCAATGCCACAGGTCAGGTGTTAAAGCCCTCCAAGCTATAGAATCATAGAGTTGGAAGAGACCTCATGGGGCATCCAGTCCAACCCCCTGCCAAGAAGCAGATAAATTGCATTCAAAGCACCCTCGACAGATGGCCATCCAGCCTCTGTTTAAAAGCTTCCAAAGAAGGAGCCTCCACCACACTCTGGGGCAGAGAGTTCCACTGCTGAATGGCTCTTACAGTCAGGAAGTTCTTCCTCATGTTCAGGTGGAATCTCCTTTCTTGTAGTTTGAAGCCATTATTCCGCATCCTAATCTCCAGGGGAGCAGAAAACAAGCTTGCTCCCTCCTCCCTGTGACTTCCTCTCACATATTTATGCATGGCTATCATGTCTCCTCTCAGCCTTCTTTTCTTCAGGGTAAACATGCCCAGCTCTTTAAGCCGCTCCTCATAGGGCTTGTTCTCCAGACAGCAAACTTAGGATGGACTGTCGGCACTTAGACTGAGGAACCTTCCACACTACACATGTATTTCACTTTGATTCTACTTCGCCTGTCATAGCTACATACTATGAATCCAAGGGCTTGTTATTTGGTAAGGCACTGAACTTATCTGATTTAGAGTTCCAGTGCCTTCAAGTCATTTCCAACCTACGGCAATCCTATCATGGGGTTTTCTGGGGTCGAGAGTATGAGAACTGCAAAAAGGGTTTCAATTTTGCAGTGTGGAAGAGCCCAAGAACACTGTAATAAACCTCTCTTGGATCGAGGAACGATTCAACCGCAAACATTAAGGCCGCCACTAAGAAATACTTGAGGATACCAAACTGTGGGGTGAATTGCAATGGGGAGAAATAGGTCATGATATTTATCAGGGGTGGCAATTTTGGTGGAGCTCTCAGACTGTACGAATAGCACACCTTTACTTTTGTGCCTGCCAAAGCTGGGACTTATAGTTTGCTATGTCGATTGAGCAACCTCATAGCATATTTATGATGGAAAAAGTAATTAACTAAGAAGAACAGGCAAGGTATTGTCAAAGGCTTTCATGCCCAGAATCACTGGGTTGTTGTAGGTTTTTTTGGGCTATATGGCCATCTTCTAG
This sequence comes from Anolis sagrei ordinatus, assembly GCF_025583915.1. Taxonomy (NCBI): domain Eukaryota; kingdom Metazoa; phylum Chordata; class Lepidosauria; order Squamata; family Anolidae; genus Anolis; species Anolis sagrei. The sequence goes on along the minus strand of NW_026844366.1, from coordinate 345,525,445 downwards.
AGGCATTCTCTTCTGATGTTTTGCCTGCATGTATGGCAAGCATCCTCAAAGGTTGTGAGGTCAGGAGAGGATGCTTCTAGAACATGGCCATATAGCCCGAAAAACCTACAACAATCCAGAACAGACAAGTGTTGCTGTAAGTTTTTCGGGCTGTATGGCCATGTTCCAGAAGCATTCTCTCCTGATGTTTCACCCACATATATGGCAGACATCCTCAAAGGTTATGAGGTCTTTTGGTCACTAGTCAAGTGAGTCTATATATCTGTGGAATAATGTCCAGGTCCAGGGTGGGAGAAAGAACTCTTGTCTGTTGGAGGTAGGTGTGAATGTTTCAATTGGCCACCTTGATTAGCATTTAATGGCCTATTTATTATTATTATTTATTTACTCCATTTGTATACCGCATATATCAGCCTGCGACGGCGACTCAATGCGGTTTACAGTAAAAATGGCAACACTGACAATATATAAGACGTACATACACAAACAACACACACAATCATCAACGCCTCAGTTAGAATCAGATCCCGTTCTCATAGTCCTTTTTCGTTCCTTGTTCAATGCCGTCTTACTGAGTTAGTTGTCATTGCATAGTTGTCCCAAACGCCTGCTCATAGAGCCACGTCTTAACCCTCCTCCGAAACACCAGCAACGAAGGGGCCTGCCTGATGTCCACTGGTAGGGCATTCCATAGCCGAGGGGCCACCACTGAGAAGGCCCTGTCTCTCGTCCCCGCCAACCGCGCTTGCGACGCCGGCGGGACCGAGAGCAGGGCCTCCCCGGACGATCTTAAGGTCCTCGCCGGTTCATAGGTGGAGATGCGTTCGGAGAGGTAAGTGGGGCCGGAACCGTGTAGGGCTTTATAGGCTAAAGCCAGCACCTTGAATTGTGCCCGGTAGCTAATTGGCAGCCAGTGGAGCTGGCTCAACAGGGGGGTGGTGTGCTCCCTGAGTGCCGCTCCCGTTAGCAACCTGGCTGCCGAGCGCTGGACCATCTGAAGCTTCCGGACAGTCTTCAAGGGCAACCCCACGTAGAGCGCGTTGCAGTAATCTATGCGGGATGTGACAAGAGCGTGGACTACCGTGGCCAAGTCTGACTTCCCAAGATACGGGCGCAGCTGGCGCACGAGCCGAAGCTGTGCAAATGCTCCTCTGGAAACCGCTGAAACTTGGGGTTCCAAGCTTAGCGAAGAATCCAGAGTCACACCCAAGCTGCGAACCTGCGTCTTCAGGGGGAGGGCGACCCCGTCCAACACAGGCTGTAACCCTAATGGCCTAGCAGTTTTCAAGGTGTGGCTTCTTACTGCCTGGGGGAATCCTTTGTTGAGAGGTGATTAGCTGTCTCTGATTGTTTCTTGTCTGGAGCTCCCTTGTCTTTATTTACTGTTATGATTTTAGAGTTTTTTAATACTGGTAGCTAGATTTTGTTCATTTTGTTCATGTCAATAAAGACAAGGGAGCTCCAGATAAGAAACAATCAGTGACAGCAAATAATAAGAGTATTTATTTATTTATTTATTTATTTATTTATACATACCATGCCACCATCTCCCCAAGGGGACTCGGGGTAGCTTACATGAGGCCAAGCCCAGCAGTACAACAATCACCTCTCAATACAGGATTCCCCCAGGCAGTAGAAGCCACGCCTTGAAAAGTGCTAGGCCACTAAATGCTAAACAAGGTGGCCAATTGAAACATTCACAACTACCTCCAATAAATAAGAATTCTTTCTCCCACCCTGGACATTCCACAGATATATAAACCCCATTTTCCTAGTTGACCGTTTCCACTCCCTTGGCAACCACCTCTCCACAAAAATCAACATTGACACTGAAATACAACACTGCCTGAGCTCTGCGAGTGCAGCATTTTTCCAAATGAAGCGGAGAGTGTTTGAGGACTGGGAAATCCATAGAGAGAACAAGGTGCTTGTTTGTAAAGCTATTGTTCTCCCAACCCTGCTATACGCCTGCGAGATGTGGACTATCTACAGACGTCACATGCAACTTCTGGAACGATTCCATCAGTGTTGTCTCTGAAAAATCCTGTAAATCTATTGGGAAGGCAGGTGGACAAATGTCAGTGTGCTGGAAGAAGCAAAAACCACCAGCATTGAAGCGATGGTCCTCCACCATCAACTCCGCTGGACTGGCCACGTTGTCCGAATGCCCGACCACTGTCTCCCAAAGCAGTTGCTCTACTCCAAACTCAAGAATGGAAAATAGAATGTTAGAGGGCAGGAAAAGAGATTTAATGATGGGCTCAAAGCCAACCTTAAAAACTGTGGCGTAGACACCGAGAACTGGGAAGCACTGGCCTTTGAGCTCTCTAGCTGGAGGTCAGCTGTAACCAGCAGTGCTATAGAATTTTAAGAAGCATGAATGGAGGATGAAAGAGAGACTACAGGACCAAGAGGAAGGCGCATCAAGCCAACCCTGACTGGGACCACCTTCCACCTGGAAACTGATGCCCTCACTGCGGGAGAACATGCAGGTCAAGAATAGGACTCCACATTCACCTACATACCTACTGCGAGGACAATCTTACTCGGACAACGAGGGATCGCCTAAGTAAGTAAGTAATCTGAACTTCCTAGGTTAGATCAATCCTTTTGTTGTCTAGTCTCCATCTATTTTCCCACCATATCAAGCTGTATTATTATTTCTAGTGAGTCATGTTTTCACACCGTTGACTCATGTTCACCTTGTGATCTCCAAGATCCCTCAGAGAGATATTCCTATCAAGTCAGGTGTTATCCATCCTATAACTGCATTTTGCTTTTTCTGCCTAAGTATATCTTACATTTCTTGCTGTTATCTCCCTGTTAAGATGGATGGCAATGTCTAAGTTCACTCCTGGTGTTCTTTTTACAACCCACCATTTCGAAATAGGACATGATCTTCAATCCCCTTGCAGTGCAGCCATATTGTATGCTTGGTCCCTCTCTTGCTTCTCCTCTCTCATGTGTCTCTTCCTATAAAAGGAAAGGAAAGCAGAGATTTCTCCTTTTCTGTTTCTGGAGGACTTCGGCCACCATCTCGACTGCCTGTGCCTGTTCCCCACTGCCTGTGCCCACTCCCCCAATTCCCCCTAACAGAGTGAGAACCGGCGAGAGTTGATGTTCATTTTGGTCACCCCAATGAGCTTGAGCGGGGCAGACAAGCTGAAGGAGGACGTGAGAGGGAAGTCGCAGAGAAGGTCGGAGAGCTCGTCCCTCTCTTCCATCTCGTAGGTGGCGTCGTTGAGCATGCGCCGGTGGAGGTGGCAGGTCTGCTCGATCTTCAGCTTGTTGATGTCGCTCCGCAAGCGCATCAGCTGCCGGGCCAGTTGCTGATCCTGGAGACGCATTTCCATCTGGAACAGAAGAAAATAATCACATGATGACGGAATGGCATTATAGTCATGCGTGGTGTGTGGGCACCTGAGGACTTGAGGTTATACATTATTGTCCTTCCCAAATGAAAAACAATAATATAATTTATTAATTATATTTATATATTTCAGCAGAAGGTAGATGGACATCTGTTGGGTGTACTTTCATTGTGAGTTCCCTCATGGAAGGGTGTTCGTCCAAATGGCCCTTCCAACTGTATGCTTTTAACTAGAGCTAATGTTCTGATTTGCCCTTCAAGAGCAGCCTTAATACAATGTTGAAAGTAATAGAAAAATGCTTTACTTCAGCAACCACAAAAGAACAGCAAATGTAGTTGATAAATGCAAAAGAAAGCAAGAAAGTCTTAATGCAGACACAAAACTAAAGTCTCTAATAAAGTCCAAAATAAACAGCAGTCTTACATCAGACAATGGGTAACTCACTAAATCCCAGCAATTTAGAAGAAGACACAAAGCAGGTACAATTGGAGCGAAAACATCAGTACTAGAGACGTTGTTACCAGCGAACGCTAACTGGTCCTGCTTCTGATTTATAGGCCTGAATTCCCCACGCAGGAGGTGCTAGGGTGGCTCCCAATTACCTCGCCGTTTCTAGCAGCTGTTCTAGCTGAATGCCGTCTGTGCTCTGTTTCCTTTCGCCTCTCCAGAAATGTGGGCACTTGCAAAACCTCATCCAAATCCTGAGCACTTCCCTGCTCCCTTTCCTCTCCTGAAGATGAGGAATCCCTAACAGCTAGGGACCAAGGACTATTTTTGTTTTACTTGTGACAATCCTTCTCTAGTCTGAGATCATCAAGTGCAATTCTAAGATCAACTTCCACCATAAATTGGCCAAAGAATCGCAGTGGAGGACCTTGAGATTCCTAGGGAACATTTTGGTTAAATCCGTGAATACTCAAATCTGCAAAAGCCAAACTAACAAAAATACTTGGTCAACAGTATAATGCTTTAAAGTGATCTCTCGAATGTTGAAAATGTGTTGTCCACTTATATCAGGCTTATCTTCACTTCACTTCACTTCATTTCATTTCTTAATTAGTTGCTCTCCCCCAAGGTGCTCCAAGCGACTTACAATTTAAAATAGCATTTACACAATATAAAAACATCTGACCTGGCTGCTTTATTTCTCATATACTTATTGTCAATTTTGAAGGAAAAGGTTTGCTAGAACCCATTGAACTGCACTTTTCTTTCTTTTTTGCAGTGAAAGAACACATTCCTATTTTTATATGCTATTTCTATTTCTGGTACCAAATTTTCTGTCATGCCCAGGAATGCATCTATTGGATTAACTGAGGCATACCTGCACATGTTTTTACTGCCACATGTAACTAAGAGGTTTTAAAATATATGTATATGTATATGTGTGTATATACATAACTCTCCCATACTATTTGTATAGTGTCTCGATCCAGGGAAGTCCGGCTACTCTTCTATTCTGCCTTGGTTACAGCACACCTGGAATCACTCTGTGTCCAATTCTGGGCACCACAATTGAAGGGAGATGTTGACTCTACGCTGGAATGTGTTCAGAGGAGGGCGACTCAAAGGATCAAGGGTCTGGAGAACAAGCCCTATGATGAGCGGCTTAAAGAACTGGGCATGTTGAGCCTTCAGAAGAGAAGGCTGAGAGGAGACATGATGAGGGCCATGGATCAATATGTGAGTGGAAGTCATAGGGAGGAGGAAGCAAGCTTGTTTTCTGCTGCCCTGGAGACTAGCTACTTCATCACTCTGGAGAATGAATCCAGTTTCTGCCTCCTGCAGAATTCTGAGGTTTGTAGTTTAGTGAGGCAATTAAAGGCTCCTCCCTAAACTACAAACCCCAGAATTCTGCAGGAGGCAGCAACAGGATTTAAAGTTGATTCATTCTCTAGTGTGATGAAGTAGTAGGGAGTGGAACAATGGCTTCAAACTACAGGAAAGAAAGGAGATTCCACCTGAGCATTAGGAAGAACTTCCTCATTGTATGAGAGAACTGTTCAGCAGTGGAACTCTCTCTCTGCCCCGGAGTGTGGTGGAAGCGCCTTCTTTGGAGGCTTTGAAACAGAGGCTGGATGGCCATCTGTCGGGGGTGCTTTGACTGTGATTTTTCTGCTTTTTGGCAAAATGGGGTTGGACTGGATGGCCCACCAGGTCTCTTCCAACTCTATGAGTCTAAGATTCAATTATAATTATAATTATAATTATAATTATAATTATAATTATTCTATTTCCAGTACGAAACATTTATATCCTGCTCCACATTTCCTCCTGAGAGTCAAAGAAAGAGATCCAAGTTCCCAGGCGCCAGGTAAAAACCCTCTGGCTTGAGAAGGCTAAATGCAAAACACAGGAATATGGTCTAACAGTGCATCTACACTGGAGAATGGTATGCAGAGGATTACATAGGAGTTTTTGGCACCAATTTGAGGAACAGAGGAGGGTTATACAAACCAAAAAGCATTGATAGGCATGAAATGGTTTCTTTTGCATACTTTTGCAGGAGTTTATTGTCTGGCTGCTACAATTTGATGCTAGCTTTGAATTGTATTAAATGACCAGTGTAGATGGGGCCAGGGTCACAAGGACGAAATGACTTGAAGACACAGATAACCAAAAGTGATCAAAGACAATTAGGAGTTTTTTTTGCCCTGCTTTTAGTGAGTGCGTATTGGGAGGGAAGGGTACAAAATGCTGCTGAAAACAGAAATCTGGATGAAAACCAACCGTGTTCAGACCATCCATGTTTCTATGGCCTTGTAAAGGCTGCATTTTTTTACAAGCATCCATTCTTTGGTAGACACAGCCTAATAGCATCAAAACTTTCCCAGGAAGATAAAGCTTCTCTCGCTTGCTGCTTTCAGGATGAGAGAAGGGGGTCTCTTTCCCCCTCCTTGTTCGGAAAATAGCAAGGAGGAGGGAGATGAATTGGCTCTCTCCCTTCCCTGGGAAAGAAAGGCAAGAGACAAAGGTTTGCAACGCCTGACAAAAGGATTATGGGCACAATGCGAGGGAAGGTGCCAAGGAGACTGAGTCTCACTGCTGGCTTTGGGCTCGGTTTCTGATGTCCCAGACAAAGGAGCCCAGCAAAACCTCCTTTGGGACTTCCTAGAGATCTAGTAGCACAGAGACAATGGCAGTGAAGAACATATAAAACCCCATTTGGGCTAAGATATTACTGGATTATCTCTGTAATATTTAAGTCAGTGCTTCTCAACCTTCCTAACGACCCCTTACTACAGTTCCTCATGTTGTGGTGACCCCCAACCATAACATTATTTTCGCTGCTACTTCAGAAGTGTAATTCTGCTGCTGTTATTAATCATAATGTAAATATCCGATATGCAGGTTGTATTTTCATCCACTGGAACAAATTTGACACAAATTTAAAAACTCATGGGGTTGTGGGGGGATTTATTTTTTCATTAGGGAGTTGTAGTTTCGGGGATTTATAGTTCACCTACATCCAGAGAGCACTAGAAAGGTTTGGTGGGTATTGACCTTGAGTTTCAGAGTTGAAGTTCACCTACATCCAGAGAGCACTCTGGGCTCAAACAACGATGGATCTGGACCAAACTTGGCATGAATGCTCAATATGCACAAATGCCAACACTGGTGGAGTTTGGGAAAATAGACCTTGACATTTGAGAGTTGTAGTTGCTGGAATTTATAGTTTACCTGCAATCAAAGAACATTCTGAACTCCACCAATGAGGGAATTGAACCAAACTTGGGTGACAGAACTCCTATAACTGACAGAAAATACTAGAAAGGTTCAATATGCGCAAATGTGAACAGTGATGGAGTTTGGGAAAACAGAGCTTGACATTTGGGAGTTATAGTTGCTGAGATTTATAGTTGTATTTCCTGGTATTTATAATTCACCTACAATCAAAGAGCATTCTGAACCTCACCAATGATTTTTCAACCTGGGGGTCAGGACCCCTAGAGGGGGTCGTGAGGGGATGTCAGAGGGGTCGCCAAAGACCATATGAAAACACAGAATTTTCTGTTTGGTCATGGGGGTTCTGTGTGGGACGTTTGGCCCAGTTGTAGGTGAATTATAAATCGCAGCAACTACAGCAATGACAAAATCTACACACACACACCCCTCCCCAGCACCACCATATTGCGTAATCGTGCCAAGTTTGGTCCAGATCCATCATTGTTTGAGTCTACAGTGCTCTCCAAATGTAGGTGAACTATAAGTCCTGAATTCAAGGTCAGTGTCCACCAAACCCTTCCAGCATTTTCTGTAAGTCATGGGAGTTCTGTGTGCCAGGTTTGGTTCAATTTCATTGCTGGTGAAGTTCAGAATGCTCTTTGATTGTAGGTGAACTATAAATCCCAGGAACTACAGCCCCCAAATGTCAAGGTCTATTTCCCCCAAACTCCACCAATGTTCACATTTGTGCATATTGAGTATTTGTGCCAAGTTTGGTCCGGATCCATCATTGTTTGAGTCCACAGTGATTACTGGATGTAGGTGAACTACAACTCCAAAACTCAAGGTCAATGCCCATCAAACTCTTTCAGTGTTTCCTGTTGGTCATGAGAGTTCTGTGTGCCAAGTTTGGTTCAATTCGATTGCAATTCCATTGGAGTTCCCCAAACTCTACCAATGTTCACTTTTGTGCATATTGAGTATTTGTGCCAAGTTTGGTCCAGGTCCATCATTGTTTGAGTCCACAGTGCTCACTGGATGTAGGTGAACTACAACTCCAAAACTCAAGGTCAATGCCCATCAAACTCTTTCAGTGTTTCCTTCTGGACATGGGAGTTCTGTGTGCCAAGTTTGGTTCAATTCCATTGCTGGTGGAGTTCAAATGCTCTTTGATTGTAGGTGAACTATAAATGACAGCAACTACAACTCCCAAATTAAAAACTCAATCCCCCCAGCACAACCAGTATACAAATTTGGGCGTATTGGCTATTTGTGTCAAATTTGATCCAGTGAATGAAAATACATCCTGCATATCAGATATTTATATTACAATTCCTAACAGTAGCAACGAAAATAATGTTATGGTTGGGGGTCACCAGGACATGAGGAACTGTATGAAGGTTGAGAACCACTGCACTATGTATGTGCAATCAGCCCAAAATTTAAAATAATATAGAATACTTTTGAATCCCAAGCATTTGTGATAACAAATACTCAGTTGACAACTGCATAAACATAATTCCAAAGAGGAATCTTGGAGAGGGTGTAACTGTTTGTTGTATGTCTGGTCTACCACTTCATTCTCTAGGATTACAGAAGCAGCCATTGCGTGTCCTCATTGCACAATGAGACAATAAACTGGCAGATGGGCAGATATACAATGTGTTGTTAAAATGTGATGCCACAATCCTGTATGGCTTGTCATATTACATAACTTGAGGTATACTCTCTCTACAGAGCACTGTAGTCATATTGGGGAGGGAACAGGCTTGTTTTCTGTTGCTCCAGAACAGAACTTTCCAAACTTTGAGTTTCAACATGTTAGTGTGTTTGCTGCCATGTGTAGGCGTGTCACATGCACGCAATGAGAAATGACATAAATCTAGAAAATGTATGTTATTATCTTGAAAATCATAAATTTTTAAAAATATATAAATAAAATATTTTTATGAGACATGTTGTATCTCCATGCAATAACTTATTAGAACTTATGTACGTGTCCATATCTCTTGTAAGGAGTTGGTTTGACCTCCAATAAGTAAAGGTAAGGTTGTCCCCTGACATTAAGTCCAGTCGTGCCCGATTCTGGGGGTTGGTGCTCATCTCAATTTCTAAGCCAAAGAGCCGGCGTTGTCCGTAGACACCTCAAGGGTCATGTAGCCGGCATGACTGCATGGAGCACCGTTACCTTCCCGCCGGAGCAGTACCTATTACTTTACTCACATTTGCATGTTTTCAAATTGCTAAGTTGGAGTTGGGCCTTGGAGGAACTGTTCTTCAGTGGCTCCATCCCTTTCTGGAAGGCCGTTCCCAGATGGGGAACCTACTCGGCCCCACAACCTTTGTACATAGTTATCCACTCAAGGACACTGCTGATAGATGGCCATCCAGCCTCTGTTTAAAAACCTCTAAAAAAGGAGACTCCATATACTCCGAAGTAGAATATTCCACTGAAGGACAGCTTTTAGTGTTAGGAAATTCTTCCTCATGATGAACCAACCTGGACACAGCATGTTATTTGAGAACACAGATATGCTGCCCACTCGGACAACCACCATGTCAGATTACACAGAGAAGCCATTGAAATCCAAAAGCATGTGGTCAATTTCAACAGAAAGGAGGAAACCATGGAAATGAACAAAATCCAGCTGCCAGTACTAAAAGAAACTCTAAAATCAGGACAGTTAATAAAGAGGAACACTCAAAAACAAGATAAGCCCATACATTAAACAATCAAGGCCAGCTAACACCTCCCTACAAAGGATTTCCCTGGCAGGAAGCAGCCAGGCTTTAAAGCTTCAAGGCCATTCAAAGCTAATCCAAATGGCCCATTGCAATATTCACACCTGACGCAAGCAGACAAGAGTTCTTTCCCCCACCCTGGACATCCCACAAATATATAAACCTCACTTGCCTAGTTTCCAACAGACCCCTCAACCTCTGAGGATTCCTTCCATAGATGTTGGTGAAACATCAGGAGAGAATGCTTTAGATGAAGGGTTAGAAGGCATGATCATCAAGTTTGCAGACAGGACCAAATTGGGAGGGATAGCCAATACTCCAGAGGACAGGAGCAGGATTCAAAACCATCTTCACAGATTAGAGAGATGGGCCAAAACTAACAAAATGAAGTTCAACAGTGACAAATGCAAGATACTCCACTTAGGCAGGAAAAACGAAATGCAAAGATACAGAATGGGGGACAATGCCTGGCTCGAGAGCAGTACGTGTGAAAAAGATCTTGGAGTCCTCGTGGACAACAAGTTAAACATGAGCCAACAATGTGATGTGGTGGCAAAAAAAGCCAATGGGATTTTGGCCTGCATCAATAGGAGTCTAGTGTCTAGATCTAGGGAAGTAATGCTCTCCATGCTCTATTCTGCTTTGGTTAGACCACACCTGGAATATTGTGTCCAATTCTGGGCACCACAATTCAAGAGAGATATTGACAAGCTGGAATGTGTCCAGAGGAGGGCGACTAAAATGATCAAGGGTCTGGAGAACAAGCCCTATGAAGAGCGGCTTAAAGAGCTGGGCATGTTTAGCCTGAAGAAGAGAAGGCTGAGAGGAGATATGATAGCCATGTATAAATATGTGAGAGGAAGTCACAGGGATGAGGGAGCAAGCTTGTTTTCTGCTTCCCTGGAGACTAGGACACGGAACAATGGCTTCAAACTACAAGAAAGGAGATTCCATCTGAACATGAGGAAGAACTTCCTGACTGTGAGAGCCGTTCAGCAGTGGAACTCTCTGCCCCGGAATGTGGTGGAGGCTCCTTCTTTGGAAGCTTTTAAACAGAGGCTGGATGGCCATCTGTCAGGGGTGATTTGAATGCAATATTCCTGCTTCTTGGCAGGGGTTGGACTGGATGGCCCATGAGGTCTCTTCCAACTCTTTGATTCTATGATTCTATGCTTTGGGAACATGGCCATACAGCTTAGAAAACTCCCAGCAATCCAGTGATTCCGGTCATGACATTTCTCAACAACACAATTCTTCCTAATGTTTGGTGGAATCTCTTCTCCTGCAATTTGAATCCATTGCTCGGTGACCTTGTGTCCAGAGCTCCAGAAAACAAGCTTCTCCACTTCTCAATATGAAATATGTAAATATGATTATCATGTCCCCTCCCGGCAAAACATACCCATCTCCCCAAGCCACTCCTCGTTGCCTTCCTCTTTATACATTCCATCTTGTGTAAAACTTTTTAAAACCACACGCGTGTGAGAATTAGAATAAAATCGGTTAGGCCCTAAAGGCTTTAATTAAGAAAGTCTTAATTCTTAATTAAGAAAGTCTTAACTTGGCATGAGAATAAACCAATTGTGTTGCCAATCATTCCTTGAAGGGAAAGATGTTCTATGGTGCCATAGCAGAAACATTTATCTTCTACTTGATACTATAAACATTGCCTTCACTGGAAGGACAGAGACAAGGATCCCTGCAGTCCCATTTCCCAATCCTAAATGGCGTGCTTCTGAGAGTATTAAAAATAATAAACTGTTTTTTTCACATTCAAATTTGTTTAATTGCATTTTGGTGAGATCACTTATTGGCCGAGATCTGACGTGAAAGAGATGGGGCATAACTTTATACTCATGCTGTTTACAAGTTGCAACACTGTGTAATGCAATTTCTTGTTCATTCATTCAGTCGTCTCCGACTCTTCGTGACCTCATGGAGCTCCCTGTCGGCCGTCACCACCCCCAGCTCCTTCAAGGTCAGTCCAGTCACTTCAAGGATGCCATCCATTCACCTTGCCCTTGGTCGGCCCTTCTTCCTTTTTCCTTCCATTTTCCCCAGCATCATTGTCTTCTCCAAGCTTTCCTGTCTTCCCATTATGTGGCCAAAGGACTTCATCTTTACCTCTAATCTCCTTCCCTCCAGTGAGTAGTTGGGCTTTATTTCCTGAAGTATGGACTGGTTGGATCTTCTCGCAGTCCAAGGCACTCTCAGAACTTTCCTCCAACACCACAGTTCAAAAGCATCTCTCTTCCTTCGCTCAGCCTTCCAGCTCTCACATCCGTAGGTGACTATGGGGAATACCATGGCTTTGACTATGCGGATCTTCATTGCCAGTGTGATGTCTCTACTTTTCACTATTTTATCGAGATTGGTCATTGCTCTCCTCCCAAGAAGGAAACGTCTTCAGATTTCCTGGCCGCAGTCTGCGTATGCAGTCATCTTTGCACCTAGAAATACAAAGTCTGTCACTGCCTCCATGTTTTCTCCCTCTATTTGCCAGATATCAATCAGTCTGGTTGCCATCATCTTGGGTTTTGTAATGTTTAGCTGCAACCCTGCTTTTCCACTTTCTTCTTTCACCTTGATTAGAAGGCTCCTCAGCTCCTCCTCACTTTCAGCCATCAAAGTGGTATCATCTGCATATCTAAGGTTGTTAATGTTTCTTCCAGCAATTTTAACCCCAGCCTTGCATTCATCAAGCCCCGCACATCGCATGATGTGTTCTGCATACAAGTTGAATAGGTTGGGTGAGAGTATACAGCCCTGCCATACTTCTTTCCCCATATTGAACCAGTCTGTTGTTCCATGGTCAGTTCTTACTGTTGCTAATTAATACACATATTAAAATGAATTTCTATAAAAGCTACATATGAAAACATATTTCTATAAAATACATGTATGCAGCTAAATATGCAATATGCAATGCACCATGCACACTGCCCTATCACTGCAACATTATATTGAATGCATACGTTCAACATTGAACAAATGTAGCTAAGCATTTTTTGTCAGTGAATTTATGCACAAGTAAGACACCAACAGAATTCTGCCCAATATGTTTTCATTGGTTGTTAGGTTTAGCAGCTGCACTGAGACTTATCTCTATGGGAAAGATGTTGTACACATCAAATATAAATGAAGAAGAAGATAAATGAATGAAGATTAAGAGGAGCTGGGAGTTGTCATGGTTTGGGTGTTCGCATTCCAGGGCATCAGTTTCCAAATCTCCGCTTAGAGCCCTGAGTGATCTTGTGCAAGTCACACTCTCTTTGCCTGAAAGGAATGCAATAGCAACCTGCCCCAGAAGACGTCTTACCAAGAAAGCCCTAAAATAAGGTTGTAATGTTTCAAAAGAACCAGTGGGTTGTAGTGATTCATATATCAGACTAGGGCTTCCATAGAATAATAGAATCGCTATGCTGGAAGAAACCAGAAAGGCTATCCAGCAAAACCCAATTCTGTCATGGACGGAGACACAATCCAAGCACTCCCAAAAGGTGGCAATCTAGGTTGTGTTTAATAACCTCCAGAGAAGGAGACTCCACCAAACTCTGAGGAAGCATATTCCACTGTTAAACACTACTTACTATCAGGAAGGTCATCCTAATATGGAGAAAGGGTCTGTTTTCCTGATATTTGAATCCGTGTCCTAGTTTCTAAATAGAGCATCAGAAAACATGTTTGCTTCCTCCTCAGTATGGGTTGAAAATGCCCTGGAAACCTATTGGGTGATCTGCTACAAAAGTTCAACTCTCTCAGCCTCAAAGAAAGACAACAGTGACAAACACTCAAATAAAGCTTGCCACAAAAGCTCAGTGAAAGTGTTGCCAAAAGTTTGAGTCATCTGGAAGACATGGAATAAGAACAATTGAATGAAGGTACTACTACTTACCAGTTCTTTCCTCAGCCAGTTCAAAGCTTCGTCAATATTACCAAAGCTGCTAATTTTTCCTGGGGCCAATAGGACTTGCTGGGTGGAGGATGCCCCGTTGAGACGATGAATGTGGCGCACCTCTCTTACGGGAATGCGTTCCTCCTTTGGTTTCTCACCCTGGCCTTCCTCCTCCTCCTCCTCGGGGGGTTTGGGGTGGCTCTTCCAAGCCAGCCCCTCCAATTGGGCTTTCCACTCCAGGTAGGAAGGTCTCCGTGTTTCCAGCCGCAGCTTCTGAGTCAGAGCTTTCAGGTTCCTTAAGTGGTCGTCGGATGGTGGGCCAGCGCCATTCTCATAATCTGCACTGTCCAGCATTCCTTCGACCTGGATGTTTGAAACTGACATCTTTCTTTCTTGCAGAGCGGCATCAACATCCACAGAAAGGTGGACAGAGGAGATGCAAGCGACACGCCATCCGGATGAGGAACCGCTGCTCGGAAGCCAAGCACCGCACCCTGGGGAACCACTCAGTTCAAGACATTCCTTTTCGAAAAGTAAGCGACCACCTGTGCCAAAAGACAAAGACACATTGTTTGTTTTTCACCATGAGAAAGAAGTGAGCAAGCCACTTTCTTGTTCAACCCGATTTGAGAGGGGGGGAAAAAGAAGAAGTGGAAAGTGAACCTATCAGACTTCACCGTGGCTGACTGGTGGAGTTCCTTGACAAGAGCAAACAAGCTCTCTTGATCTCTAGAGGAACGTTTCGCTACAGGGAGAGCTGTCAGTCGCTGCGCTTCGGGCTATGAAGCGGATTACTGAAGGTGAAGTCACGGCAAAAAGGGAGAAATACTGTCGGCAGCTCAGGGTTACACAGTTAATACATCTTGTGATTTTTTTCCCTGCACATAATACATTCTCAGGTTTCCCCAGATTGGTTCCCACGGTAGGGAAGGTAGGAAAATGCTGGCACAGCTAGAAAAGAATTGGATGATTTGAACCCACCCAAAGGAGTGGTCTTTCTATGCAACCAGCACTGTATTGTGGGTTGAGTGTTGGACTATGGCCCTGAAGAAACGGGCATGATTCCCTGCTTGACCCTAGAAACCCACTGGGTGACCTTGAGTGAGTCACACACTCTCAGCCTCACAAAAAGCCATGATAACTTTGCCATAAATTGGAAGCGACTTGGAGGCATAGAATCCTAGAGTTGGAAGATACTCCAAGAACCTCCCAGTCCAACCCCATTCTGCCATGCAGGAAGACACAATCCAAGCAATCCCAACAGATGGTCATTCAGCCTCTGCTTAATGTGCCATCACGCCTGGGGCTATAGCTCTTAGTGAAAGAGGCATGGACGTGGCATCTTTCCCCAGGGGATTGCTTCTTGCCCTCCTATAGGAAACTGGAACTCCCAAAGACCAAAACACAAAAGATAACTCGAAATGGTATTTATTGTTCACAGTGAGTTATCTTTCTCAGGCATAAGCTTGATGTTTCAACAGGGATAAAGGAAATATACTTTGCAATCTCTGAAGTCCAAGGAGTTTGCAGCTGAGAAGCTTTTCCTGTTTCCTCTTTCCTCAATGGCTGTGAATATCAGAATAAACACAACCCCAGTCCAATGGCCTATGTTGAAGGGACAAGACCTTCCTCTGGTGCCAAAATAACCGGTTTGAAGGCGCTTGGGTCTCCTCAATGTTGTCCAGGATGATCTGGACATAAAGCATGAGTCCCAAGGGTAATAAACCTTAGAATTGATGCTGAGAGGTAATTTAAGCAGGGCTTTTAGAGCCAAATCTCTTACTCACGTCCATCTGATAGAAACTCTGATGATAGAATGAGAGAAGGGAAGCACTCCCCTCCTCCAGGAAGAGGTGGAGCCAAACAATTGAGCTTGAGAAAGCAATTCAACTCGTGCAAACAACACTGATTGACAGCTATAAATAACCAATCAATCCAACTATACATAAGCAGGGTAAAAAGGCAAGATTAAGCATGATACAACAGTTTAAATCTTGCAACTAACAGTTCTACACATAGGTGGTGCCACTTGCGCCATCACACTTAATACCTTCCAGAGAAGGAGACTCCACTAAGCTCCTAGACAGCATATTTTGCTGTTGAACAGCTCTGATCATCAGGAAGCTCTTCCTAATGCTTAGATGGAATATTAGGTGGAACCAAGATTCAAATCCTTTGCTCAACCATGAAAACCCACTGGGTGAATTTGGATGAGTCACACTCTCAGGCCTTAAGATGGTTATAAGTTGGAAATGACATGAAAGAACACATCTGATCCAGCATGGTATAGTGGTTTGAATGTTAGACTATGATTCTGGGAGACCGGGGTTCAAATCTCATTTAGCCATGGAATATTAGAGTAAAGTGGAAAGCAATGGCAAACCCTCTGAATCAATCTGGCTAATAAAACACTCTTTTAAGATACAATTGTCATAATTCCAATTGAAGGTGCACAACAGCCACAATGAGTATCTGAAGTAGGGAGAGAGAAGCCAGTCAATTGACTTTTGTTCAAAGTCAGAGACCTTAGATCTGAAGCGAGACATAGAAGCGTTTCGGGTCTCTTGTTCTAAGAGTACAATGGAAAACAAAACCTCTTTTGGGTCCACCTGGGAACTTGGCCAACAATGACCTCTTGGAAAGGCACCCTGCAAATCCATTAAAAGGTAATTGGAGTAATTGGATAATTACCCAGCTTGCCGAAGGCTTGCGGGGGCTGCTACGTTTCCTGTGTCAAGTCTGTAATTATTCTAAAGAAGTCTTTTCATGCAAAAAAACTCTATTGAAAGGAAGCGTTTCTCTTTCTTTCTTTTCCTTCTTTCCTTTACAAGGAACTCGGATCTACCTTCCTCTTGCTCACACCATTGTGTTTGGAAAGATGACCAAAATGGAATATCAATTCTTCTCCCCCTTAATGTTGAACGTACAAAGTTGTATAGCAAACATCTCCAAATGTTGGATTGCACAGAGATTGTGAAATGTGATACTTGTGCTGAATGGCATCTTTGCGTAACTAAAGACATACCTCATGTGTTAGGAATAGGAAGAATATTTCAATATATTTAGAAAATCTATACAAATAAAGATGTTTTGTTTGTGGGATTAACATAACTCAAAAACCATTGGACAAATTGACACTAAATTTGGACACTACACCCCTAACACACCAACAAGTGACCATCACTCATAAACCCCTTCCAAAAAACAATGGAAACAACTTAAAACTCCCCAAAATGATGATACAGCGCATGTGCAAAAACGACATCTCCCAGCATCCCCTGGGCCAGGCCCTTTAGGAGAGGAGGATGCTCCAAATGCACATCTTCCAAGCTGCAAGTTTGCTTCTCCTTGGATTTCTTTGAGAGCATCCCAATCCATACATATTTCCTATTTCCTATTCCTGGACTGCAACTCCAGCAATCCTCCAGATAGATAAGATATATAGACTAAATAGAGATAGATAGTAGGTAGATACATCAGTCAGGAGGACTGCTGGGAGTAGCAGTCCAAGAATAGGTAGAGAAGGAAGAAAGGAGAGAAAGAAAAGGGAGGGGAAGGAAGGAAAGAGGTAGAGAAGGAAGGAAGGAGAGAAGTAAAGAAAAAAAGGGAAGGAAGGAAGGAAAGAGGGAAGGATGGATGGATGGAGAGAAAGAAAGAAGGAGAGAAAGAGGGAGGGAAGGTTGGCCACAGCTACACGTGGCGAGTATAGCTAGTGATCAATAAATGTGGTTTTTTTTATGTTTTAGGAAACTTACCAAAGGAATTTTGGATTAAGAAAAATCTTTGTAATTTGGCATTTATTCTATACAAAATTCACGCTGGATAGTTTTCCCTGGAAAACACAATTTTCTGTGCAGAAAACAGTATTTCTGCACAGAAATGTCACTTCATTCATTGTATATCCTGCTTTTCTTCCAACATGTGCCTAAATAGTATTTTTTGCACATAAATATTACTTTATTCATTGATTCATTCATTGCCTATCCCGCTTTTCTCCCAACATGGATACAAATAGTATTTTTGCACAGAAATATTAATTCATTAATTGATTATCCTGCCTCTTCCCCAACATGGATCCAATTAATATTTCTGCACAGAAATATTTCTTTATTCATGGATCCATTCATCAGCTTCATTCATTGCTTTATTCTTTGAATATCCTGCCTTTCTCCCAACATGGAGAATTTGTGAAGAAATCAACCAGAAGGTTTGCTTCTGAAGGCAATAGTGCTAATTAAAAGTATTAGAATCATAGAATCATAGAATCAAAAAGTTGGAAGAGATCTCGTGGGCCATTCAGTCCAACCCCATTCTGCCAAGAAGCAGGAATATTGCATTCAAATCACCCCTGACAGATGGCCATCCTGCCTCTGTTTAAAAGCTTCCAAAGAAGAAGCCTCCACCACACTCCGGGGCAGAGAGTTCCACTGCTGAACGGCTCTCACAGTCAGGAAGTTCTTCCTCATGTTCAGATGGAATCTCCTCTCTTGTAGTTTGAAGCCATTGTTCCGCGTCCGAGTCTCCAAGGAAGCAGAAAACAAGCTTGCTCCCTCCTCCCTGTGGCTTCCTCTCACATATTTATACATGGCTATCATATCTCCTCTCAGCCTTTTCTTCTTCAGGCTAAACATGCCTAGCTCCTTAAGCCGCTCCTCATAGGGCTTGTTCTCCAGACCCTTGATCATTTGAGTCGCCCTCCTCTGGACACATTCCAGCTTGTCAATATCTCTCTTCAATTGTGGTGCCCAGAATTGGACACAATATTCCAGACTTTCTGGTGACCGTTTGGTAATCAAATTTGTCATCCATTTGTTTGAAAAAAAAAGAAACAAAGAGGAACTCTGGTTTTGAAAAGTCCCAGGTCCATGTTTACAAGCGGTAGCAAGGCAGAGTTTGGGGAACTTTCTATTTTGGAATCTCATCACATGCAGGCTTCTCCCCCGGTTTTGAGACACTTTTAAAACAGAGCCATGTGAAGGACATCAAATGACGTAAGACTTTATTAATGACTTAGATGAAGGGTTAGAAGGCAGGATCATCATGTTTGCAGACGACACCAAATTGGGAGGAATAGCCAATAGTCCAGGGGACAGGAGCAGGTTTCAAAACGATCTTGACAGATTAGAGAGATGGGCCAAAACTAACAAAATGAAGTTCAACAGTGACAAATGCAAGATACTCCACTTTGGCAGGAAAAACGAAATGCAAAGATACAGAATGGGGGACAATGCCTGGCTCGAGAGCAGTACGTGTGAAAAAGATCTTGGAGTCCTCGTGGACAGGAAGGTAAACATGAGCCAACAATGTGATGTGGCGGCAAAAAAAGCCAATGGGATTTTGGCCTGCATCAATGGGAGCATAGTGTCTAGATCTAGGGAAGTAATGCTACCCCTCTATTCTGCTTTGGTTAGACCACACCTGGAATATTGTGTCCAATTCTGGGCACCACAATTCAAGAGAGATATTGACAAGCTTGAATGTGTCCAGAGGAGGGCGACTAAAATGATCAAGGGTCTGGAGAACAAGCCCTATGAGGAGCGGCTTAAGGAGCTGGGCATGTTTAGCCTGAAGAAGAGAAGGCTGAGAGGAGATATGATAGCCATGTATAGATATGGGAGAGGAAGCCACAGGGAGGAGGGAGCAAGCTTGTTTTCTGCTTCCTTAGAGACTAGGACGCGGAACAATGGCTTCAAACTACAAGAAAGGAGATTCCATCTGAACCTGAGGAAGAACTTCCTGACTGTGAGAGCCGTTCAGCAGTGGAACTCTCTGCCCCGGAGTGTGGTGGAGGCTCCTTCTTTGGAAGCTTTTAAACAGAGGCTGGATGGCCATCTGTCAGGGGTGATTTGAATGCAATATTCCTGCTTCTTGGCAGGAATGGGGGTTGGACTGGATGGCCCATGAGGTCTCTTCCAACTCTTTGATTCTATGATTCTATGACTATAGTTGTGCAAATCAGGTTTATGAAACATAGAATCTAAGAGTTGGAAGAGACCTCATGGGCCATCCAGTCCAACCCCTTGCCAAGAAGCAGGAACATCGCATTCAAATAACCCCCGACAGATGGCCATCCAGACTCTGTTTAAATGTCTAGGAACAAGCATTTTTGTAGCTGGATAGCGATTAACTCCAGACCTCCCAGTTCACTTGAGAGCAGGGAAAGGCGGGTACTTGAAGGTGTGATGGAAACTGTTTCTTACATTTATGTATATTAATTTATTATTTTAAATTAATTTATTATTATTTATTTATTATTTATTTTGAACACTTTTGCTAAATGCACTATATTTGTATCGTGTGAAAGGACAATTCTGTGGTTAACTTCTGGCTGAAGTTGACCATACGGTCATGCTGGAGGAGCGAGAGATTCCTAGAGTATTGCTATGCTAGATTTTTTAAAAATTAGCATGTTTTCCACTTTTGCGGAGGGTCCTGTGTTCCTAACCATAGCAAATGTGGAGGGCTGACTACACGTATTAAACCCTACCTTCTTAGAAAAACAATGCTTTTACCTGAATAGTCGAAAGCCACTCAGCACATCAAGCACATTCTTCAATAAAGTATTTTGGAAAGTGTCTCTCGACCGACCGTGTTTACCTTTATGGCAGAGTGGCATTTGAGTATATATTTAAGCAATTAGCATTCCTTTGCAGCTTCAAGGAGCTTAGGTTACAGAGTTAGCAGCATCATATTGTTAGGGAAATCAGAAAAACAAAAGCCCTAAGCTGCTGTAACCAGGAAACATTTGATTTTAAAATAATAATACTAATATTGGGGACATTTTCAAGGTGGGGTTGATTTGAAATCTAGATAACAAGTACATAATGGAACTTGTTGTTAGAAGTCGCTTTACACCAAGTTGACAAATCTGGAGATGTTCTTTGGCTGGAGAATTTATTTATTTGTCATGTCAGAGCAACCAGTCCATTATATTACATTTCTAACAGAACAAAGCTAACAAACAGACAAATCCAAAACTTGTGATTTTGGTAGTTGGTTAAATGTCCTTTGACCACTATCTGGCCACTTGGAGTGCTTCTGGTGTTGCTGCAAGAAGGTCCTCCATGGTGCATGTAGCAGGGCTCAGGTTGTATTGCAGCAGGTGGTCAGTGGTTTGCTACCCCTCTATTCCGTTTTGGTTAGACCACATCTGGAATATTGTGTCCAATTCTGGGCACCACAATTCAAGAGAGATATTGACAAGCTGGAATGTGTCCAGAGGAGAGCGACTAAAATGATAAAAGGTCTGGAGAACAAGCCCTATGAGGAACGGCTTAAGGAGCTGGGCATGTTTAGCCTGAAGAAGAGAAGGCTGAGAGGAGATATGATAGCCATGTATAGATATGGGAGAGGAAGCCACAGGGAGGAGGGAGCAAGCTTGTTTTCTGCTTCCTTAGAGACTAGGACGCGGAACAATGGCTTCAAACTACAAGAAAGGAGATTCCATCTGAACATGAGGAAGAACTTCCTGACTGTGAGAGCCGTTCAGCAGTGGAACTCTCTGCCCCGGAGTGTGGTGGAGGCTCCTTCTTGGAAGCTTTTAAACAGAGGCTGGATGGCCATCTGTCAGGGGTGATTTGAATGCAATATTCCTGCTTCTTGGCAGAATGGGGTTGGACTGGATGGCCCATGAGGTCTCTTCCAACTCTTTGATTCTATGATTCTATGATTCTCCACACTCGCATGTCAAGGATTCCACTTTGTAGCCCCATTTCTGAAGGTTGGCTCTGCATCTCGTGGTGCCAGAGCGCAGTCTGTTCAGTGCCTTCCAAGTTGCCCAGTCCTCTGTGTGCCCAGGGGGGAGTCTCTCATTTGGTATCAGCCATTGGTTGAGGTTCTGGGTTTGAGCCTGCCACTTTTGGACTCTCGCTTGCTGAGGTGTTCCAGCGAGTGTCTCTGTAGATCTTAGAAAACTATTTCTAGATTTAAGTCATTGACGTGCTGGCTGATACCCAAACAGGGGATGAGCTGGAGATGTCTCTACCTTGGTCCTTTCACTATTGGCTGCTACTTCTCGGCGGATGTCAGGTGGTGCAATACCGGCTAAGCAGTGTAATTTCTCCAGTGGTGTAGGGCGCAGACACCCGTGATAATGCGGCATGTCTCATTAAGAGCCACATCCACTGTTTTAGTGTGGTGAGATGTGTTCCACACTGGGCATGCATACTCAGGGGCAGAGTAACACAGCGTAAGGGCAGATGTCTTCACTGTATCTGGTTGTGATCCCCAGGTTGTGCCAGTCAGCTTTCATATGATATTGTTTCTGGCACCCACTTTTTGCTTGATGATCAGGCAGTGCTTCTTGTAGGTCAGAGAACGGTCCAGAGTGACTCCCAGGAGAATGAGAAGAGTTGACATAAATGATACAGTCTTATTTAATAATGTAATTAAAAATAATTATCTCTCCCACCACCAAGGAATTCACCTTTTCAGGCAGGGCTCAATAACTATCCAAAGCAATATGTCGAAAATGACCTTTGCATTCCTTCTGGCTCTTCGGAGTAAAATGATCTCCTATCTGCTCAAGGGAGAGAAATGGCTTGCTGCCCTGAGATAACTGGAAGGCTCCAAGCTTTGAAGTCATTTGGTTCAAATAACAATTCATTCCTTTTTGCAATTATCAAGGCGTAACTGAAGGTCAAATTAGTCCACGGTGGACTGAATCCCACAGAATGCCCTAAGATTTTGCAAATATCCATAGATCATGTAAGGGGAGTTTCACTATAGGTTTCACTCTGTTGGATTAATGGAGTTTGGCAGCACTTTCACTGACAAGAGCTCAATGCAATGGAATCCTGGGAGTTATAGTTCTCATAAGGTTTTTGGACTTTTCTTCCAAAGAGTGCTGGTGCTTCACCAAACTACAAGCCCCAGGTCTTTGGAAAGATGGAGCTGGGCATGTTTAGCCTGAAGAAGAGAAGGCTGAGAGGAGACATGATAGCCATGTATAAATATGTATAAATATGTGAGAGGAAGCCACAGGGAGAAGGGAGCAAGCTTGTTTTCTGCTTCCCTGGAGACTAGGACGCAATGGAACAATGGCTTCAAACTACAGGAGAGGAGAACATGAGGAAGAACTTCCTGACTGTGAGAGCCGTTCAGCAGTGGAACTCCCTGCCCCGGAGTGTGGTGGAGGCTCCTTCTTTGGAAGCTTTTAAACAGAGGCTGGATGGCCATCTGTCAGGGGTGATTTGAATGCAATATTCCTGCTTCTTGGCAGGGGGTTGGACTGGATGGCCCATGAGGTCTCTTCCAACTCTTTGATTCTATGATTGTATGGATATGTGTAACTCACAAATCTATAAAAGTTGCCAACTCCTGGACAATTGACACATTTGTCATATTTTTGCAAGAACTGCTCCCTCTAGTGATTTGCAATGGGACATATATTTTTCCTCAACTACATATCTTGTATTTAGCGTGTTTTGTTTTGAGACCAGTTGCTGGAAGGTAAACATGAGATACATAGGTAGTTAACACAGTGGTCAACTTTAGAATCACTAGGAATGCATTTACACTGTAGAGTTAAGTAAGGTTTGACATCATTTTAACTGCCGTGGTTGAGTGCTGCAAAATCAAGGGAGTTAGACAAAGTCTTTAGCCTCCTTCACTAAAGGATATTGGTATTTCACCAAATTATAAATTCTATAATTTCCTAATATGACCCATGGCAGTTAAAGTGATGCCAAACTGCATTAAATTCTACAGTGTAGATGCACCCTACCTTCTGGGCACCACAATTTTGACAAGCTGGTGTGTGTCCAGAGAAGGAAGACTAAAATGATCAAGGGTCTAAAGAACAAGCCCTATGAGGAGTGGCTTAAAGAGCTGGGCATGTTTAACCTGAAGAAGAGAAGGCTGAGAGGCGACATGATAGCCATGTATAAATATGTGAAGGGAAGACATAGGGAGGAGGGAGCAGGCTTGTTTTCTGCTGCCCTGGAGGCTTGGATGTGGAACAATGGCTTCAAACTATAGGAAAGGAGATTCCACCTGAACATGAGGAAGAACTTCCTGACTGTGAGAGCTGTTCAGCAGTGGAACTCTCTGCCCTGGAGTGTGGTGGAGGCTTCTTCTTTGGAGGCTTTGAAACAGAGGCTGGATGGCCATCTGTCGGAGGTGCTTTTAATGTGATTTTCCTGCTTCTTGGCCGAAAGGGGTTGGATTTGATAGTCCACAAGGTCTCTTCCAACTCTATGATTCTATAGACAACATCTGGCAGAAGTGGGCCACAGAGTTGCGATGGAAGACTTAAGAGAGAATATTTTAATCACATCTATAGTGAAACCCAGAATCTGATGGGCCAAATGCTATTTCTTTTTTGGCTTCAACTTGTAGCTTCAGCTGATAACTTTGAGCAAGTGACTTGCAGCATATTAAATCCATCTGAAGTATATGTGCCATTTGTCTGGACAACGGAGGCAGAAATCCCGGGAACAACAGATCCCAGGATTTTTTTGCCCTTCACTAAAACACGTGATTTAGTACTGTCTGGAAGCCCCCCCCCCCCCCCCCCAGTTCTCAAAGCAGATATTGTGGGATATTCCTGGATATAGGGCTGTGTGGAAGGGCCTACATCTTATACAAATCCATGAATAATCCAATCTGCAAAAAATCAAATCTGGATATGTGGAGAGCTGCTTGTATATGAAGTACAGTCGACTATCTACAGTTTGAAAATGTATTGGAAAATTCCAAAAAGCAGACCTTAATTTTGCCATTTTATATCAGAGATATCATTTGTATATACTGGGGCATGAACATCCATATCATTTGATATCCACAGTGCGTCCTGGAGCCAAATCAAAACACTATTTTGCATATTTTGATGAACTGATAAAAAATTAAGACCTTCTCTATAAAATTTTAAGATGCTTTCTCATTGAGTCTAGACTTGTGGGTGATATTATTATTATTATTATTATTATTATTATTATTATTCTGCTGGCTGTTGTATTGGATCACATGTCAGACACTTCCCAAGTGTTTAGGACTGTGTGATGTATTGGCGAATAATGTGTGCAGATCCCAGTAAGGTGGCCTTTTGCAGCTGCCAGATGGTTATTTTGTCAGTGCTGATTGTGTTTAAGTGCAGGCCAAGGTCTTTAGGCACTGCACCCAGTGTGCCGATCATCACTGGGACCACCTTGACTGGCTTGTGCCAGAGTCTTTGCAGTTCAATCTTTAAATCCTCATATCGTGTCATCTTTTCCAGTTGTTTCTCTTCAATCCTGCTGTCACCTGGGATTGTAACATCGACGATCCATACTTTGTTTTTCAACATGATCGTGAGGTCAGGAGTATTGTGCTCCAAAACTCTGTCTGAATTCGGAAGTCCCAGAGTAGTTTTGACGTGTTCATTCTCTGTAACTTTTTCCAGCTTGTGATCCTACCAGTTCTGTGTTGCAGGCAGATGGTATTTGTGGCACAAGTTCCAATGAATAGTATTTGCAAATAGTGTTGTGCCTCTGCTTGTAGTCTATCTGCACAATCTTCTTGCAGCAGCTGAGGATGTGATCAATTGTTCCATCTGCTTCCTTGCAAAGTTTACACTTGAGATCAGTCATCAACCTTTCAATTCTGGCTTTGATGGCATTGGTTTGAATGGCTTGTTCTTGGGCTGCCAGAATCAGGCCCTCCTTTGTCTCCTTTTTCGAAGTTCCATTTGTGAGCCACAGCCATGTTTTTTCTTTGCCAATTTGGCTCTCAATTTTTCCCAGGAACTGCCCATGGAGAGCCTTCTTTCACCAGTTTTCACTCTTTGTCTTGTGTACTTTAAGCAGTTTTCTACTATTGTTATTATTATTATTTTGCATGTACATAACAACACAGCAGACATGTATATTGGGTCTAAGTGACTGGGATTCATCTATGAATATCTGGCTCTTCCCAAGGGCCTAGGATAGTAGAGGTATTATTATTATTATTATTATTATTATTATTATTATTATTATTATTATCTTAGTATTTTTTATCATTTCAGAAGCGAAATGCAAGTCACTTCTGGTATGAGAGAATTGGCTGTCTGCAGAGATGTTGCCCAGATGTGTTGCCATCCTGTGGGAGACTACTCTCATGTCCACACATGGGAAGCTGGAGCTGATGGGTGGGAGCTCACCCCGCTCCTTGAATTCGAACCGTCAAATCCCATTATGCCACCGCGTCTCCTCTTTTACTACTACTACTACTACTACTACTATCCCCTGCTTCCCTGTCTCAATCAAGATCCAAAGTGGTCACAATATATAAAACCATGCAATTTAAAAAATCAGCAATATATAAATATTTAAATAGAATTAAATATGAAATTGTTAAAATATGGGGCTCCTTCTTGCTCATTTTGTCCTATGGAGGATTCCCCCCCCCCTTTCTATTTATTCCCAAGGAGGAATTAGTGGTGGGAGTCTCAACCAAGGCTGACCGCAGATCTGAGGACGAAAAATGCTGCAGCCGGGAGGCACTGGCCTTTGCATCAGGCTTCCGCATGTTGTCCTGGCAAATTTGGGTTTATCATTGTTGCCATGGCAATTCCAGGGGAAAGGAGCGATGGCCTCCAAGCACCTCTTCTTCTTTAGCTAAGGATGCACAAATGGCCTCTCTTCTCTCCAACCCATCCCTTTCCCAGCATGGCTTTTCCTTCCATGACCCTTTGCGTGGAAAAGCAAACAGGCGAGGGGGGGAAAATATGTGTCTTTTTGCAAGAATTAATTTTCATAACATGCAAAAAGATGACGCATGGGCAGCCTATTCCCTCCACTGCCATCTCATGAATAAATACCCCCAAGTGAAAAAATAAGACGTGAGTAAATATGGAAAATGTTGAAGGTCGGTATGCAAATACATGCTGTGAGAAGTGAATGATTAAGAAGCTACTAATGATATCAGGAGCCAGCCTAGAAAGTCAGTCACATTGCAGAACCTAGAAAATGCCCAGGGAGTGCATATATTGTATTGTCGAAGGCTTTCATGGCCAGAATCACTGGGTTGTTGTGTGTTTTCATAGAATCATAGAATCAAAGAGTTGGAAGAGACCTCATGGGCCATTCAGTCCAACCGCCTGCCAAGAAGCAGGAATATTGCATTCAAATCACCCCTGGCAGATGGCCATCCAGCCTCTGTTTAAAAGCTTCCAAAGAAGGAGCCTCCACCACACTCCCCGAGTTCCACTGCTGTATGGTCATGTTCCAGAAACATTCTCTCCTGACGTTTCGCCTGCATCTATGGCAGGCATCCTCAGAGGTTGTGAGATTATATGGCAATGTAGACGGGGCCTCAAAGGGTTATTCAAGGTGTTGAGCTATGCAGTGTTTCCCAACCTTCCTAATGCCGCAACGCCTTAATACAGGTCCTCATGTTGTGCTGACCCCCAGCCATAAAATTATTTGGTTGCTACTTCCTAACTGTAATTTTGCTACTGTTATGAATCATAATACAAATATTTGATATGCAGGATGTATTTTCATTCACTGGACCAAATTTGGTACAAATACCTGATATGCCCAAATTTGAATACTGATGGGGGGGGGGGGGTTTCATTTGGGAAGTGTAGTTGCTGGGATTTATAGTTCACCTACAATCAAAGAGCATTCTGAACTCAACCAATGATGGAGTTGAACCAAATTTGGCACACAGAACTCCCATGACCAATACTGGAAGGGTTTGGTGGGCACTGAACTTGAGTTTTGGAGTTGTAGTTATGTTACAGCCCCAATTATGTTACAGCCCCCAAGTTAGGGAGTTGGGACAAAACTCACAGAATGAATTTCCACAGGGAGCAAAGTGTATTACACTTTGGTGAAAAAAAAAAATGAAATGCAGGGATATAGGATGGATTACACCAGGATTGAGAACAGCACATGTGAAAGTGATCTAAGGGTCTTAGTAGACCACAAGATGAAGTCAACAATGGGATGCCACAGCTAAAAGGGCCAACGAGATTCTAAACTGCATAGGGGTCTAGTGTCCCCATCAAGGGAAGTCATAGTCTCATGTATTCAGTTTTGGTCAGGTCTCATATGGAATAAGACTGGGTCCAGTTCTGGGCACCGCAATTCAAGAAAGATATTGACAAGCTGGAATGTGTCCAGAAAAGAGAGACTCAAATAATCAGAGCTTTGAGAAAAGAATGTTATATGTCTAAATATTTGAAAGGATGTCCCATTGAGGAGAAGGGGGAGACTAGAACATAATGGAGCAATGTATTCAAACGACAGGAAAAGAGATTCCACCTAAACATTAGGAAAAAACTTCTGGATGGTAAGAGCTGTTTGGCAATTGAATATGCTGCCTGGGAGATTTGTACATTCTCCTTTCCTGGGGGATTATAAGCAAAGGCTAGATGGCCATCTATTTACTTACTTAGGTGATCCCTCATAGCCCAAGGGTGATGGTTTTCTAAGTGTAGTGTCCTGGGGATGGATTCGTAGGTGGCTTGATCCGCATGTTCTCCTGCAGTATGGATGTTGGTTTCCAAGTGGAAGGCAGTCCTGGTTAGGGTTGGCTTGATGTGCCTTCTCTTGGCACATTTCTCCCTTTCACCTTCCATTTGTGTCTCTTTGAATTCTGAAGCACTGCTGGTCACAGCTGACCACTAGTTAGAGTGCTCAAGGGCCAGGGCTTCCTAGTTCTCGGTGTCTATGCCACAGTTTTTAAAGGTGGCTTTAACCCCATCTTTAAATCTCTTTTCCTGCCCATCAACATTATGTTTCCTAATCTTGAGTTGGGAGTATAGTAACTGCTTTGGGAGACAGTGATTGGAGATTAGGACAATGTGGCCAGTCCAGTGAAGTTGATGGTGTAGGAGCATTGCTTCAATGCTGGACATCTGTTGGGATGCCTTGATTGTGTTTTCCTGCATGCAAGGAGGTTGGACTGGGTGACCTTTGGGGATCTCTTCCAACTCTGTGAATCAGTGATTTGCTCTGAGTTTGCAAGACCTGAGCAGGGCTGTTGTTGACAGGGTGACTTGGAGATCTCTCATTTGTAAAGTTGCCATAAGTCAAAGTTTATTTGACATCAATTAAGGACAACAACATTCAATTTAGTTACAGGCTCAACTTGGGTGTGAGGAAAGGACAGCTATGTCCCTCACCAGCCTATGAAGTACCCCAATCCCTCCCCAGATCTTGGTGAGATTGTTGGATGAATCTCTTCCTCCTAAAGCGCATCCTAGCATCTCAAAGTAGCTGGTAATGCAGCCCTTCTCCACTCAAAGTTTTTTGAGAGGTGGGGAATATTATAGAATCATAGAATCATAGAGTTGGAAGAGACCTCATGGGCCATCCAGTCCAACACCATTCTGCCAAGAAGCAGGATTAGTTGAAAGATGGCATGGTATTAATTCTTGTGCTTTTGGGTGGACTGATTTGGCTTCGTTTGTCTACCCTGCCAATTGTCCACGTTAGTTTGATCTGTGGCATCTCGTGGCTCCATACTCACAGGGCTGGTTGATCCACACTGGATTTAAGTCCAAACTTTGCATGAGGTATCCAAAAAGCTGAAAATATCCAAAATATGGCTCTTCCAAACTTTGGACTAAAACCTAGAGTGGATTTACTGCACTAGTCAGCCTCTCCTAGGTGACCAGGTTTGGTTTGAACGCAGAACAAGGATTCAAAGGCTAATTCAAAAGCTTCAGAAAATAAGAATTTTTGAGGAAGTATTCTGCGAACAGTGGGGGGAAGATAAGAGTTTTGGGAACCAGATCAAGAAATTGTAAACAGCTGAGTTTCCCACAGAAAATGATACTGACGTGGGGTTAGGCACATCTCAAGGCAGTCGGGTCAAGCCAAAAATGTTTTGCTTCCCTAAAACTTACCAAAGAAGAAATGAGATGTATTTATAACACAGCTGAAATGATTTTTTTAATTGATTGTACCGGGACTTCCAGTTCAACTGTTCTAATTCTGAATGCAATATTTAAACTATGACATTTTGGATGTGAAGCTTCACATTCACAGATGAATCTGTTTCCATCTGTTCCAATTTGCTGGCATCTCGGGGTTGTTTGGGCTTTGGCAGGGGCTGAGTCGCATAAGATGCCAAATCCAAAAACTGTTATGTATCAGCGATGGGTGCATGAAAATATTAATCACGATTGCACATCAGCTTAGCTAACAAAAGCTATCAGTGGGTTGTTGTAGGTTTTTCAGGCTATATGGCCATGTTCTAGAAGCATTCTCCTCTGATGTTTCACCTGCATCTATGGCAGGCATCCTCAGAGGTTGTGACTTCACAACTTCTGAGGATGCCTGCCATAGATGCAAGTGAAATGTCAGGAGAGAATGCTTTTAGAACATGGCCATATAGCCCGAAAACCCTACAACAACTCAGTGATTCCAGCCATGGAAGCCTTCGACATTACAAAGCTATCCGATCCAGAATACCATTGCATGTCAGTAACTAATTCCATACAAGCAATAACAATGCAAAAATGAACATATCTGCATGTCAGCTATCAACACCTTAGAAGTAATAACAATCTTATAACGCCTGTTTCAAAGGTAAACAAATGCCTTTAGTGGGGGTTGTTGTAATTTTTTTTCAGGCTATATGGCCATGGTCTAGAGGCATTCTCTGCTGACGTTTCGCCTGCATCTATGGCAAGCATCCTCAGAGGTAGTGAGGTCTGTTGGAACTAGGAAAAAGGGTTTATATATCTGTGGAATGACCAGGGTGAGACCTAATGAGCACCTGATGAACCAACCTGGACACAGTATTTTATTTGGGAACACAGAAATGCGGGACCACTCTCACAACCACCATGTCAGACTACACAGAGAAGCCACTGAAATCCACAAGCATGTGGACAATTTCAACAGAAAGGAGGAAACCATGAAAATGAACAAAATCTGGCTACCAATATTAAAAAACTCTAAAATTAGAACAGCACAACAACAGAGAGGAAACAAACAAGGACATCTAATCACCTCTCTACAAAAGTTTCCTCCAGGCACTGTCAGGCCATTATATGCTAATCAAGGTGGTGAGTCGAAACATTCACACCTAGTTCCAGCAGACAAGAGTCCTTTGTCCCACCCTGGTCATTCCACAGATATGTAAACTCTTTTTCCTAGTACCAACAGACCTCACTACCTCTGAGGATGCTTGCCATAAATGCAGGCGAAACGTCAGGAGAGAATGCCTCTAGAATCTAGACCATGGCCATATAGCCCGAAAAAACCTACAACAACCCAGTGATTCCGGCCATGAAAGCCTTCAACAATACAAATGCCTTTAGGTTTGAAGTTTCAGGAAAGTAGGGTCTCAATACAATTACCATTACTTTCTAATCCAGTGGTTCTCAGCCTTCCTTATGCCGCAACCCCCTAATATAGTTCCTCATGTTGTGGTGACCCCCAACCATAACATTATTTTCATTGGTACTTCAAAACTGTAATTTTGCCTACTGTTATGAATTGTAATGTAAGTATCTGATATGTGGGATGTATTTTCATTCACTGGACCAAATTTGGCACAAACACCCAATACACCCACATTGGAATACTGGTGGGGTTGTTGGGGGATTGATTTGAATCCCCCTAATATAGTTCCAACCCCCTAATATAGTTCCTCATGTTGTGGTGACCCCCAACCATAACATTATTTTTATTGGTACTTCAAAACTGTAATTTTGCCTACTGTTATGAATTGTAATGTAAGTATCTGATATGTGGGATGTTTTTTCATTCACTGGACCAAATTTGGCACAAACACCCAATACACCCACATTGGAATACTGGTGGGGTTGTTGGGGGATTGATTTGAATCCCTCTCGGTGACTTGAGCCTTGAGTCCCCATTGGGGTTGAGAAAGGCAGGATAGAAATATAGTGAGTAAATAAATAAATAAATAAATACTGGTGGGGTTGGGGGTGATTGATTTTGTCATTTAGGAGTTGTAGTTGCTGGGATTTATAGTTCACCTACAATCAAAGAGCATTCTGAACTCCATCAATGATGGAATTGAACCAAACTTGGCACACAGAACTCCCATGACCAACAGAAAATACTGGAGGGGTTTGGTGGGCATTGACCTTTAATTTTGGAGTTGTAGCTCACCTACCCCCAGAGAGCACTGTGGACTCACATAATGATGGATCTGGACCAAACTTGGCACGCATACCCAATATGCCCAAATGTGAAGACTGGTGGAATTTGGGGGAAATAGACTTTGACATTTGGGAGTTGTAGTTGCCGGGATTTATAGTCCACCTACAATGAAAGAGCATTCCGAACTCCACCAACAATGGAATTGAACCAAACTTGGCACACAGAACTCCCATGACCAACAGAAAATAGTGGAAGGTTTTGGTGAGCATTGAACTTGGGCATATCAGGTACTGGTGCCAAATTTGGTCCAGTGAATAAAAATACATCCTGCCTATCAGATATTTACATGACAATTCATAACAGTAGCAAAATTACAGTTATAAAGTAGCAACAAAATAATTTTATGGTTGGGGGGCACCACAACATGAGGAACTGTATAAGGGGTCGCGGCATTAGGAAAGTTGAAAACTATTGCTATAGAACCTTGGGATTTGTTGTTTGGTGAGGCACCAGGACCCTTTGGCAGAGAAGGCTAAAGACCACAAAACTACAACTCCCAGGATATCATAGTACTGAACCATGGCATTTAAAGTGGTATAAGAATGCAAAAGGAAGAGGGGCCGACCAAGGGCAAGATGGATGGATGGCATCCTTGAAGTGACTGGACTGACCTTGAGGGAGCTGGGGGTGGTAACGGCCGACAGGGAGCTCTGGCGTGGGCTGGTCCATGAGGTCACGAAGAGTCGGAGACGACTGAACGAATGAACAACAACAACAAGAATGCATTATTTCTACAAATGTAGATGCACTCAAAGTTTTAAAGCCCTTTTGGCTTTCTTGGTTTTTCTCCACTTAACCAGTTACACTGAGGATGCTTGCCATAGATGCAGGCAAAGCATCAGGAGAGAATGCCTCTAGACCATTGCCATACAGCCCGAAAAAACCTACAACAACCCAGTGGGACAATAACTTGGGAAGCATCCATTTAAAACACATTTTGTAAGAGCCTCTAACTTTTCCTTCAAGGAAATGGGTAGATCCGGATTTTTGGAAGCTGATCCCAATGCATCTTCAGATACTTCAAGTGATTTCATTTGGGTCCTAAAGGTAAAAGTTTTCCCTTGACATTAAGTCCAGTTGTGTCCAACTCTGGGGGTTGGTGCTCATCTCCATTTCTAAACCAGAGCCGGCTTTGTCCGTAGACACCTCCAAGGTCATGTGGTCAGCATGACTGCATAGTGCCATTACCTTCCGGCCGAAGGTAAATGTTTTCCCTTGACATTAAGTCCAGTCATGTCCAACTCTGGGGGTTGGTGCTCATCTCTATTTCTAAGCCAGAGCCGGCTTTGTCTGTAGACACCTCCAAGGTCATGTGGTCAGCATGACTGCATAGAGTGCCGTTACCTTCCCGCTGAAGCAGTACTTATTGATCTACTCACATTTGCATGTTTTCAAACTGCTAGGTTGGCAGAAGCTGGGGCTAACAGCAGGAGTTCACCCCGCTTCCCGGATTCGAACAGCCAATCTTTTGGTCAGCAAATTCAGCAGCTCAGCAGTTTAAACCTCCTTGAAAAAATATAGTATAGCCCCAGAAAGCTTGTCCTTCGATTCACCTCCTTTGGTGCCCATCTTTGGAACCAACCATTAAGATATCTCCATTTGGAGGGAGATATTTGGATTGTCCTCCTTTAAATGGGTTCCTCCAAACCTCTTAACAAAGCATAGGAATTCTGGACTATGGTTTCATTCATTTTTTTAAAAGTAAATTTACAATCAAAAGGAGAGTTGTGAGGAGAAGAGAAGGCTTACGTTTAAACAAAGTGAACTGGAAAGATAGTGGAAATGTAGTGTTTTCCAATAAGCTTTCAAAGGAAAAGGCAGGAAAGAGAGAGAGAGATCTAATCTAACAATGTGGACGTATATGTGAGTCCTTAAATACATAGAATTATTTCTTTAAAATTCCTATCACAACAGAGGAAGAGTTGAGAGATTGATCTATTTCAGCGTTTCTCAACCTGGGAGTTTGGGGGGGGGGTCGTGAGGAGAGTGTCAGAGGGGTCGCCAAATACCATCAGAAAACACAGTATTTTCTGTTGGTCATGGGGGTCCTGTGTGAAAAGTTTGGCCCAATTCTATAATTGACAGGATCAGAATGCTCTTTGATTGTTGAACTATAAATCCCAGCAACTACAACTCCCAAATCATAGAATCATAGAATCATAGAGTTGGAAGAGATCTCATGGGCCATCCAGTCCAACCCCCTGCCAAGAAGCAGGAATATTGCATTCAAATCACCCCTGACAGATGGCCATCCCGCCTATGTTTGAAAGCTTCCAAAGAAGGATCCTCCACCACACTCCGGGGCAGAGAGTTCCACTGCTGAATAGCTCTCACAGTCAGGAAGTTCTTCCTCGTGTTCAGATGGAATCTCCTTTCTTGTAGTTTGAAGCCATTGTTTCGTGTCCTAGTCTCCAGGGAAGCAGAAAACAAGCTTGCTCCCTCCTCCCTGTGGCTTCCTCTCACATATTTATACATGGCTATCATATCTCCTCTCAGCCTTCTCTTCTTCAGGCTAAACATGCCCAGCTCCTTAAGCCACTCCTCATAGGGCTTGTTCTCCAGACCCTCGACCATTTTAGTCGCCCTCCTCTGGACACATTCCAGCTTGTCAATATCTCTCTTGAATTGTGATGCCCAAGGTCTGTTTCCTCCAAACTCCACCAGTGTTCACATTTGGGCATATTGAGTATCTGTGCCAAGCTTGGTCCAGATCCATTTTTGTTTGAGTCCACAGTTCTCCCTGGATGTAGGTGAACTACAACTCCAAAACTCAAGGTCAATGCCCACTACACCATTCCAGTATTTTCTGTTGGCCATGGGAGTTCTGTGTGCCAAGTCCGGTTCAGTTCCATCATTGGTGGAGTTCAGAATGCTCTTTGATTGTAGGTAAACTGCAAATCCCAGGAACTACAGCTCCCATATGACAAAATCAACCCCACTCCCAACCCCACCAGTATTTAAATTCGGGAGTATTGGGCATTTGTGCCAAATTTGGTCCAGTGAATGAGAATACATCCTGCATATCAGATATTGACATTGCAATTCATAACAGTAGCAAAATGACAGTTATGAAGTAGCAACAAAAATAATTTTATGGTTGGGGGGTCACCACAACACGAGGAACTGTATTAAGGGGTCATGGCATTTGGCAGGTTGAGCACCACTGATCTATTTAATGCTCTTAGAGAGAAATCCAGGGGTGTTTCATGTTGCAAAAGGCCACTCCTTGATCTCATATCTGGAATACCCTACACTTGCCCTCATTGAAATCTTGCTTCTTATTGTCCTTTTTCAATAAGCCAGATATCACATGTTGATTTGGTTCACCTCCTTCAAGTCATTTTACCTCTTTCTGCCTTCTCTGGGTTCATCTGTGCTATTCAAACACAACACACATCAATATATTGTCGAAGGCTTTCATGGCTGGAATCACTGGGTAATTGTAGGTTTTTCGGGCTATATGGGCATGTTCTAGAGGCATTCTCTCCTGACGTTTCGCCTGCATCTATGGCAAGCATTCTCAGAGGTTGTGAGGTCCTCACAACCTCTGAGGATGCTTGCCATAGATGCAGGTGAAGTGTCAGGAGAGAAAGCTTCAAGAACATAGCCATATAGTCCGAAAAACCTACAACAACCCACAACACACATCTTCGCTCTTATTATTTTCCGGGAGGTGGTCATTTTTCCAAATCTGGGTACCTTCTCTCATAAGATGGCACAACCTCTGAGATGCTTGCCATAGATGCAGGCGAAGTGTCAGGAGAGAATGCTTCTAGAACATAGCCATATAGTCCGAAAAACCTACAACAACCCACAACACACACATCTTCGCTCTTATTATTTTCCGGGAGGTGGTCATTTTTCCAAATCTGGGTACGTTCTCTCGTAAGATGGCTTTTGGAAATCATTACAATTTGCTCTTAGTATCTGTTTTCGCAAGGAGTGCTGTTCATTGAGGAGCGAATCGTAGCAGATTTGGTCCAAACAATAATAAACATAGATGCAGGCGAAACGTCAGGAGAGAATGCTTCTGGAACATGGCCATACAGCCCGGAAAACTCACAACAACCCAGTGATTCTGGCCATGAAAGCTTTCAACAATACGATAATAAACATAGGCAATAAATAAGCACATTTGGTCCAACCTTTCCAAAAACACCCCTAGGTTCGCAAACCCAAATGTATTTCCATTCTATGAAGAAAATGAGACTTGTTTCAAAGCCTCGCCTGCAACAGAAGGCTACAATTTCCATCCAAATTGCTAGTTTCCAACCTGATGTGTAAATATATACAAGTCTCTATTTTGTGAATGAGCTCAGGCTAGGAAGGAACACACTCGAACCGAAATAACTACCAACTTGCTTAGGAAAACTCTGAATTGCATCCTTGCCTGGATGGGTGTGGACATGTTGGGAAGAGATAAAGGTAACTTACCAAGCTTTGCCTAGATGGAAAGGCTTCTGCATTCATATTCTGGGGATGCGATTCTTCACTGGGTTCTCCAACTTGACCCCCTGCAGAACTGCAACTGAGTGATGCTGCATGCCTCCCTCCCTCCCTCCCTCCCTACCTCCAGGTTAGTGTCTGTGTCTGTCTGGCTTTTGGAAAATGGGTGTGCAACTGTGCATTGCTTTTTGATTCAAGGAGACCTCTTCTTTGGTTGCGTCAAGGCCGTTGCTTGGAGACCGCAGTAGTATTCCACTTTGAGGCTTTCCACACTAGAATTTCAGTCTCATTCATGCCAGCCAGCCCTGGATGCTCCCTCCTCCCACTAAGGCATAGCCCTGGCCTGAAAGGGAAAGGGAAGAAGATGCTCGACGAGCCACACTGGGTCCTAAGCCCTGACAGATTCTATGCACCGACCCATACAAAACACAGTCTTTGGCAGAACAAAATGAAGTGCGAAGATACAGAATGGGGGACGCCTGGCTCAACAGCAGTACGTGTGAAAAAGAGCCCTCGTGGACAACAAGTTAAACATGAGCCAACAATGTCATGCAACAGCACAAAAAAGTCAATGGGATTTTGGCCTGCATAAATAGGAGTCTAGTGTCTATGAGGGTTGGAACTTTAATAGTGGAAACACTGCTGTAAAGATGCCATCCAACAAAACCAAAGAATGTTGCATATACCACATGTTAGTTATATACCTACTTTACCTCTGAGAAACTACACTGCTTAGCCAGTATTGCACCACCTGACATCCTCCGGGAAGTAGCAGCCAATAGTGAAAGGACCAAGGCAGAGACATCTCCAGCTCATCCCATGTTTGGGTATCAGCCAGCACGTCAATGACTTAAATCTAGACATAGTTTTCTAAGATCTACAGAGACACTCGCTGGAACACCTCAGCAAGCGAGAGTCCAAAAGTGGCAGGCTCAAACCCAGCACCACAACCAATGGCTGATACCAAATGAGAGACTCCCCCCGGACACACAGAAGACTGGGCGACTTGGAAGGCACTGAACAGACTGTGCTTTGGCACCACGAGATGCAGAGCCAACCTCAAGAAATGGGGCCACAAAGTGGAATCCACAACATGCGAGTGTGGAGAAGAGCAAACCACTGACCACCTGCTGCAATGCACCCTGAGCCCTGCCACATGCACAAGGGAGGACCTTCTTGCCGCAACACCAGAAGCACTCCAAGTGGCCAGATACTGGTTGAAGGACATTTAATCAACTATCAAGCTTGCAAATGTTGTGTTTTGTCTGTTTGTTTTTTTGTTCTGTTAGAAATGTAATACAATTGACTGGTTGCCCTGACACAACAAATAAATAAATAAACCTCTGAGCAAAAAGACTTGCCCTTTCTATGTCACGTGCATGCAGAGTGACGTGAAGAACTGAGCCTTGTTTTAGCTTGAGGTCTAAAGTAGGTGTTGTGATGATGTTTTTGAAACAAGAACATCGGAGTTGGATAAAGAATTAATGTGCCAGAGGTCGTACAGCACGACAGTGTCATCAAGGTCTTCAAGAGGCTTGTGGGGAATCTGCATTGCCTTGCAGAACAGTGGCAAGGTGGGTAAAAGCCTTCAACAAAGGATGCCAAAATGTGGCAGACATGTATCGGCCAGGTCGTCCTAGTGTCAGTGAAGTGGAAGCGAATGCTGTTGCCACACTCGTAGACAATGATCGATGTCATACGATTCGTGAGCTGGCCCAAAACACAGGATTTGCGCTTATGACTGTTCTTCACATTCTGAAAGAACACCTGGACATGAGAAAAACTGCTTCATGATAGGTACCACATCATTTGACGGAAATGCAGAAATGGCTACGATACGATGCTGCTCATACCCACTTGGAGCGCTATGAGTGTGAAAGAGAGACTTTCTTATGCTATATCATTATGCTGGATGAGACTTGGGCCAGATCATACCAGCCAGAACTGAAATGCCAACCGAACGAATGGCGTCATTATGGGTCATCACAAAGTTGGGTTGTTGTAGTTTTTTTCGGGCTATATGGCCATGTTCTAGAGGCATTTTCTCCTGACGTTTTGCCTGCATCTATGGCACGCATCCTTAAAGGTAGTGAGGATCCTCACTACCTCTGAGGATGCTTGCCATAGATGCAGGCAAAACGTCAGGAGAAAATGCCTCTAGAACATGGCCATATAGCCCGAAAAAACTACAACAACCCAGTGATTCTGGCCATGAAAACCTTCGACAATACATTGGTCATCACAAAGTTTGAAATTTCATCAGAACCCCAGCAATGTGAAAGTTATGGTGATTCTTGTGTACGACTGTGATGGTGTCATCCTAACGCATACCGTTCCCCACATTAGACTGCCAATGCACAGTATTACTGCTCATTTTTGGAACACTATTTCAGACCAGCTTTGAGAAAAAAAAATGGTGACACTTTCTGCAGAGCACCCCTTTCATTTTGCATGACAATGCTCGGCCACACGCAGCACAAGCTGTGGCTGATTTCCTCAATCGATGGGGCCGGGGAGTGCTGTACCATCCACCATCCTCCCCAGATTTAAGCCCTTGTGACTTTGACTTAATTCCTAAGATGAAAGAACCACTTCATGGCATTCGCTTCAGAACTGTTCCAGAGATCCTTGCGGCAGTAGGCTGCTCGATTTGAACTATCAACAGAACAGGCACTGCAACAGGTGTCCTACAACTTCCACATCATTGGAAACTGGTTGTACACAATGCTGGTGACTATATTGAAGGACTGTAAAACTTGGTGGCATGTATCATTTTTGTATTATATGTAAGTAAATGGCCACTATTAAAGTTCCAACCCTCGTAGATCCAGGGAAGTCATGGTATCCTTGTATTCTGCCTTGGTCACACTGTGTCCAATTCTGGGTACCACAATTCAAGGGAGATGTTGACAAGCTGGAATGTGTCCAGAGGAGGGCGACTAAAACTATCAAGAGTCTGGAGAACAAGAAGCCACCTTTGAGACACACAGCAACAACAATTTCAGGAAATTGTTCTTCACAGAAACATGTTTGTGTATGCAATTTGTGGTTATTTTCATAAACAACACTATTTTCAGGTAGCCAGGTGTTTTGTTTTGTTTGTAAGAAATCGTAGTACTTTTCTGTGCAAAGCCCAGCAAGCGCATCCCCCAAAAGCCACAAAATAACAAAACCTTTTCTGGCTAGTTTTATAAGCAGGAGTTCTAAGTTTTGTACAATAGAAGTCTGAAGTTTTGTGCAATGAATCTTGGACCAACAATGAAATAAAATTCAGCCCCATCTGTCGGGCAGGAAAATACGAACCAAGCCCTCCTTTATTTGTCATGTCAGAAGTGAATTGAAGGTACAATTATAATGTATTTAAAAATACAAAGTGAAAAACTTGGCATTATACTAAATGTCCTTTGACCAGTAGCTGGCCACTTGGAGTGCCTGTGGTGTCACTGTAATAAGGTCCTCCATTGTGCATATGGCAGGGCTCAGGTTGCATTGTAATAAGTGGTCTGTGGTTTGCTCTTCTCCACACTCACATGTCGTGGACTCCACTTTGTGGCCCCATTTCTTAAGGTTGACTCTGCACCTCATAGTGCCAGAGCACAGTCTGTTCAGCACCTTACAAGTCATCCAGTCTTCTGTGTGCCCAGTAGGGAGTCTCTCATTCGGCATCAACCATGGATTGACCTTCCAGGTTTTAGCCTGCCACTTTTGGACTCTCGCTTGCTGAGCATCTTGGTCGAAGAAGCTAATTCTTGATTTAAGGCATTGGTGTGCTGGCTGATATCCAAACAGGGGATGGGCTGGAGATATCACTGCCTTTGTCCTTTCTTAAATCGTTGCTGCTTCCTGGCAGATGTCAG
Organism: Anolis sagrei ordinatus; assembly: GCF_025583915.1. NCBI lineage: Eukaryota > Metazoa > Chordata > Lepidosauria > Squamata > Anolidae > Anolis > Anolis sagrei. Next base: position 345,485,358 of record NW_026844366.1, on the reverse strand, counting down.
GTGGTACAATACAGGCTAAACTTAAAATGTCTCCTGCATAGACATCCTGTGACAATGTGGCTGTTTTAATCTGTTGAGATGTGTTCCACACTGGGCATGCGTATTCAGCAGCAGAATAGCAAAGTTCATGGACAGATGTCTTCACTGTGTCTTTTTATGATTCCCAGGTTGTGCCAGTCAGATTTTGTGTGATATTATTTCTAGCACTCACTTTTTGTTTGATAGTCAAGCAGTGTTTCTTATAAGTCAGAGCATGGTCCAGGGTAACTCTCAGGTATTTTGGTGTGCTGTAGTGCTCCAATGGGATTCCTTCCCAGGTAATCCTCAGAGCTTGAGATGCTTGTCTGTTCTTAAAGTGAAAAGCTCACGTCTGTGTTTTAGATGGATTAGGAATCATCTGGTTTTCCCTGTAATAGGAAGTAACAGCACCTAAAGCTTCAGATAACTTCTGTTCGACCATTTCAAAGCTCCCTGCTTGGTCGGTGATGGCACAATCATCTGCATAGATGAAACTCTCTGTCCCTTCTGGCAGGGGGTGGTCATTTGTGTAAATATTAAACACTGAGGGAGCAAGCATGCTTCCCCGAGGCAGGCCATTCTTCTGTTTTTGCCGTCGGCTTCTCTGTCCCTAGAACTCATCAAAAAAGCTCCTGTTTTGTAGCAGATTTCCTATGAAGCCCTCCTGACAGATAGCCATTTGGCCTCTCTTTTAAACCTCCAGAGAAGGGGTTACTATTATATCTGGTTGACCTGCAAAAACAGCCCCAAATTTTTGGAGATGAATGTAATAATCCAATAAATTCTTAAGGCAAGGATCAACTTTAAGCTTGAACTTTTATCCCCAGGACCGCTGGATGAGCAAATAAAAAAGGGACATGACCAACTACTGCAGTACATGTTAACAGAGTCAAGAAGTCTGTTCTGTCGCGTGCTGGGCTTGAAACAAATTGCCTTTAAAACAGGACGTGCAACTTTAGCCCAGCGGGAAGCCAGGGGGCCCAAAGAGAAATTCTTAAGGATTTTCACCATAAACAGTCTTAAGAGGGCTTGTAAAATATAACAAAGTCTTTTATTGGTGAACAAGCAACAGAAACTTCTTTTGTCTTCAAAAGGTTAAACAAATGCTTCCAGGCTTTTGTGCAACTGGTGGCTTCTAACTGTTACTTTTACTCTAAAGGAAAATCCCTTTCCAAACTTCTCCCAGGCTAACTGTGATCCTAAACCTAACTGATGTGGATTAACTACCGGGATGAACTGCGTCTCAAAATCGAGTGGAGCTACCAGTAGGCCTGTAGTCACTTAGCTGGAGTTCTTGATGTTTAAAGCTGTTATTCCCTCCGAAATTCCTCGGGGCTGTAAGGCTGTTTCCCTGGGAACCTTTGGGAATCTTTAGATGCTCTTAAGACTGTTCTCCCCCAGGAGGTCTTAAGGGTTGAAGCCATTGACTTTCCTAGCTGAGACTAACTGAAAATGGCTCCCTTCCCTTCTCAATTGTCCTGAACAGGGGGCAGAACCAAACTTAACAATGATGGACAGGGGGCCTGCCCTATAACTGCAGACTTTAACAGGAAGCCACCCTTCTGCAGAATCCCAAGCCTTGGGCTGCAAGCAAACACTTAATACAAGGCAAATAAAGTGGGAGCCTCTGGTACAGCTGTGCCAGCACAAAATCAATATGCTCAATGATGAAAAAAGACAGAAACACTGACTATAGAACATGGGATAGTGAAGATGAGAGAGCTCATAGAAATGGAGATGTTAACAATGTTGGAGAAATATTTGGATACATTCTTCGAAACCTTTGTATCAATATATATCTGAGATTAAGAAAAAGACTTTATGTACAGGTTTGGAGATACAAACTACGGGGATATGCATTTGTTTTTAAAAAAGCAGAAGTAAATAGCTTGCTGGAAATCAAGAGGAAGGGAAAATGTTAAACTATAGAGTAACCCACAAAAGGGAAGCAGGAAATCCTCTTTTAAAACGTATACACACACACACACACACACACACACACACACACACACACACACGTGTGTGTGTATATATGTGTGTGTGTGTGTGTGTGTGTGTATGTTTGGGTTTTAGATTTATGTTTAGTTTGAGTAGAGATTGGTGAGAGAATTTTTATAGTCATGTAAATGTTAGGAAATGCTGTTCAAGTCTGTTTATTTATTTACAGTATTTATATTCCGCCCTTTTCACCTCGCAGGGGACTAAGGATGGATTACAATGCACATATACATGGCAAACATTCAATGTCATAGACATACAACATATATAGACAGACACAGAGGCAATTTAACATTTAACTTTCTGGATTCATGAGGATATGCTTGATTCTGGCCACAGGGGGAGCTGACGCTTCACTGTCCACTTGGGGCAACGAGTCCTTGTAGAGTACTTCCTTATTCTTACGCACGCTGCTGGAAGGTTTTATGGTGTTGTAAATTAGTTAAATTAGTAATTTAAATTAGTTAAATTAGTTAAAGCAGTACCTAAATTTCCTACTTGACAGATGCAACTGTCTTTCTGGCTGCATAGATCAACAGCAAACTAGATTATTAATGATCGGGAGCTTACTCCGACCTGGACTGGCTTCAAACTCATGATCTCTCGGTCAGTAGTGATTTAATGCACTAACTAGCTGCGCCATATAAGCATTTCATATATATATGCATAAGCATGGTTTTTTTTTATTATTGTGTCAGAAACTGCAAGTCACTTCTGGTGTGAGAGAATTGGCCATTTGCAAGGACATTGCCCAGGGGACGCCCAGATGTTTTGATGTTTTACCATCCTTGTGGGAGGCTTCTCTCATGTCCCTGCATGAGGAGCTGGAGCTGACAGAAGGAGCTCATGCGCTCTCCCCGGATTCGAACCTGCGACCTGTCGGTCTTCAGTCCTACCAGCACAGGGGTTTAACCCACTGCACCCCAAGGGGCTCCTATAATCATGGTGATTTTCTGCAAAGATTCAAAGAATAGAGAATTTGCACTCTCTTTTCCTTCCTGTTCATAGTATGGAGAGATATACCAACTCTAATATGTGCATATGCAATCTGTTGCCCTGTAAATTCAGCAGAAAAGTGGTCCGGTGCAATTGCTCTGAAATTGCACTGAGCATAGATTTGCAACTTTGCAAGTGCAGTATAAGATCTTGTCCCACAGATTTCTGGATTTATGAGTGCGCAAGACCCCTGAGCGCATGCTATAATGGTTTCCACAAGCTAAGGCCATCCCACTCTGAGAAAGGGAGTGACTGGCCATAAATTGGGCATTCTTTAACAAGGAAGCGCAATAAAAGGGGGAACAAACCCAGCTGTTTCAATTTGTCGGCACACTTTTCAGTTGACCGCAGGAATTAAGAAGGCAATTGGAACAAGAGGATGGGGAAGTGAAACATATTTAAAGATTGGGTTGTCATTTCTCAGGCTTTGAGGGAGGGTGTTTGCAATGGAAAAGACAATTATTTCCCATTTAAATATGCAACAGTGATGGATGTTTTGTGCTCAAATAAGGTCAGAAACAACAAAGATTAGGAAAATTAGTTTTCTCAGTGGTAGTTGTTGGCTTCCATCTTCATCTCCTTCTGGACTTCATCACATCAGCTGTTATCTCATCACCTTCTCTTATCTGAGTTAAGAGTTTCTGTTTTTACCATATAGGTTAGACCACACTGAAGTTAGAACAAAAGGTCAGAACCAATGCAACCTTTAGTTTTTCATCCAAACACCTTGCAAAAGGTGCTGTAATTTACACAATGGCCACAAATAAGACAGAAGCGCCATCCGAGAGAGGGAAAAGAAGTGTCCGTAGGACCACTCTTGGAAAAGATTTAATCCTGTATTCTACTGGTCAAAGTAAACCTATTCATTCAATGGGATGACCATAAGTCTTGATTCAGCTTTCAATAATTCAGCAATTATTCCAGCAGTCACCAAACAACCCATCTGCATTGCCAGAAATACAGCTTAATACAGCTTAATGGTGTAATATTAGAAAATGTTGACCATTTCCGCTCCCTTGGCAGCCACCTTTCCACAAATGTCAACATTGATACTGAAATACAACATCGCCTGAGCTCTGTGAGTGCAGCATTTTTCCAAATTAAGCAGAGAGTGCGCTGGTACGGCTGTACCAGGAGCTCCAAGCTTATTTTCTTTCTGTTAAAGTTTGCAATCATAGGGCAGGGCTCCTGTCCATCATAATTAAGCTTTGGGTCCGCCCCTTGTTCTGAGCTCTGGGAGGGAAAGGAGCCATTTTTTGGCCAGTTTCACACAAGGTAGCTAAGCTATAGGACGTAGACCAGCTCTTCCCGTAGAAAAGTTTCCTTTCTCAAGAGCATCCAGGGAAAAGTAACGTCCGGGGATACAGAAACAGAAATTCCAGGAGAAAGGTCCCAGAAGCTCTGGCTGAGAGCTCACAGCCTCTCAGCCTCAGCAACAGAGGGAAAACAGCCCTGAAGTTTCAAAGAATTCTCGGAGGGAGGACAGCATTACAGATCCACTGAACTCCTGCTGAAATATCTTCAAGCCTCGGCTGGTAGGTCTACTCAATACCCAGATGCATTTGGAATCGGTAGTAGCACCCACACCGATGACGCATAGATAGAAAGCAGCCTGGGAGAGGCTAAAAGAGAGAGAAAGTTTAGTTAATCAAAGTCAGGTGCCAGTCCATTGAGGACTAGACTTAAAGTCTTGAAGTGTTGTTTGAACCTTTGAAGATTTGTTGTTTGTTCCATAATAAAGACTTTGTTGTATCATTAAAGACTCTAAAGACCATCACTTCAAAAAAATCCCTAAGAATCTCTCTTTGAGGCTCCCCTGGCTTCGTGCTGGGCTTAAAGTATACGTCCTATAGAAAAGTACAGCTGTTACAGGCCCAGCGTGCGACAGAACAGAGAGTGTTTGAGGACTGGGACATCCGTAGGGATACCAAAGTGCTTCTTTTTAAAGCTATTGTCCTCCCAACCCTGCTATATGTCTGCGAAACGTGGACTATCTACAGACGCTATATGCACTCCTGAAACGATTCCATCTGCGCTGCCTCCGGAAAATCCTGCAAATCTTTTGGGAAGACAGGCAGACACATGTCAGCGGGTTGGAAGAAGCAAAGACCACCAGCATTGAAGCGATGGTCTTCCGCCATCCACACCGCTGGACTGGCCTCGTTGTCCAGATGCCTGATCACCCAAAGCAGTTACTCTACTCCAAACTCAAGAATGGGAAATGGAATATTGGAGGACAGGAAAAGAGATTTAAAGATGGGCTCAACACCAACCTTAAAAACTCTGGCATAGACACCGAGAATTGGGAAGTGCTCTAGCTGGAGGTCAGCTGTGTCCAGCAGTGCTGTACAATTTGAAAAGGCATGACTGGAGGGCGAAAGAGAGAAATGTGCCAAGAGGAATGCACGTCAAGCCAACCCCGACCAGGACCACCTTCCACCTGGAAATCACTGCAGGAGAACATGCAGGTTAAGAATGGGGCTCCACAGTCACCTATGTACTCACCGCCAGGACACCGAACTTTAAGGACAATCTTACTCAGACAACGAGAGATCGCCTAAGTAATTCAGCAAGTCAGCTGAGTAGGACCCAGCCCTTATTTTTGGGGGCGGACCAAGACGTTGATGAACATAAGTCAATACAGGGAAGTCAAAAATAGCTGTGAACAGTTTGAAAATGGTAAACAGAATAGCAGCTTGTTCTAGTCCATTGAGGCTTTGTGGGCAAGTGTTATTTTCCACCAAAGTGGCCACAAGGCTAACATTAGCTCAGAAGGAACCTGGCGGCTGTTTTACCGGCCCCTGGACCCTGGAGAGCATCAGCCGTCCTCCCAGTTGGCTCTTCTGATCTTGTCGGCAGGAAACCACGAACTGACGCAGGCAAGAGGCTTTATTAGGGCATTTCAGTAGACAAGTGACTTTGTCAGATGAAAAAGCCCTTATCAAGAGCTTAGAAGACTCTTTGGAAGCTGTGGAGGGCTTCTGGGATTTCAGGGGAGATGCTTTGAACCCTGTGGCAAGGAAGACGCCAAGGTGAGAAACTGAACTTGGTGCAAACTTGCAAACCCATAGCATTGGCTCTTTCCAAATGTTGTCTAGGGAATTGGGACCAAGGGTACATGTATAATGTAACATTAATGTAGTTTGACACCACTTTGACTGCCATGGCTCAATGCTGTGGAATGGATGGAGTTGCCATTTTACAAGGCTTTTAGCCTTCTGTACTGAATAGCGCTAGTGTCTCACCAAACTACAACTTGGGCCGCTTCTACACTGCCACATACAATCCAGATTATCTGCTTTGAACTGGATTATGTGACATCTTAGACTCACATATTCCAGTTCAAAGCAGATAATGTGGATTGTATATGGCAGTGCAGAAGGGGCCTGAGTCCACACTGTTAATCTGGATTATATGGCAGTGTAGAGGGGGCCTCTTGCAGTCATGCTGGCCACATGACCTTGGAGGTGTCTACGGACAACGCTGGCTCTTTGGCTTAGAAATGGAGATGAGCACCACACCCCAGAGTCAGACATGACTGGACTTAATGTCAGGGGACTACCTTTACCTACCTTTAGAGGGGGCCTCCAAAGATTACCTAGCCCTCACCCATGGCAGTCAAAGTGGTACCAAACTGCATTAATTCTACAGTGTAGATGCACCCCAAGACTAGACTTGATAATAGATAATCAAATCCAAATTATCTGATTTGAACTTGATTATACAGCAGTGTAGACTCAGGTAGATAGTCTTCTTTGATAATCTGGATTATATTCCAGTGTAGAGGGGGTATCAAAAGATTACCTAGCACTGACCCATGGCAGTCAAAGTGGTATTAAACTGCATTAATTCTACAGTGTAGATGCACCCCAAGACTAGACTTGATAATAGATAATCAAATCCAGATTATCTGATTTGAACTGGATTAAATGGCAGTGCAGACTCAGCGAGATAGTCTGCTTTGATAATCTGGATTATATGGCTGTGTAGAAGGGGCCTCAAAAGATTACCTAGCACTGACCCATGGCAGTCAAAGTGGTATCAAACTGCATTAATTCTACAGTGTAGATGCACCCCAAGACTAGACTTGATAATAGATAATCAAATCCAGATTATCTGATTTGAACTGGATTAAATGGCAGTGCAGACTCAGCGAGATAGTCTGCTTTGATAATCTGGATTATATGGCTGTGTAGAAGGGGCCTCAAAAGATTACCTAGCACTGACCCATGGCAGTCAAAGTGGTATCAAACTGCATTAATTCTACAGTGTAGATGCACCCCAAGACTAGACTTGATAATAGATAATCAAATCCAGATTATCTGATTTGAACTGGATTAAATGGCAGTGCAGACTCAGCGAGATAGCCTGCTTTGATTTTAATCAATTTTAATCTATTACATTTGGCCTGGCCATTTTAAAAATTGTTTATGTCACTATTGATTGTTTTTGTTTATGTGATTTATATGATTTGTATTTTATTGATTGTTTATTGATGTTGTGTTTATTGATGTTTTGTTTGATGTACTTTGGGCTTGGCCTCATGTAAGCCGCACCGAGTCCCTTGGGGAGATGGTAGCGGGGTACAAATAAAGATTATTATTATTATTATTATTATTATTATTATTATTATTTTCACTTTTATTATATGCATAGATAGACCAGTTTTCAGAGATTTGGCGTTCTAGACGTTTTGGTTTTATTTTCCAGCTGTAGAAATGATAATAACTATAACACCCAAAATGTGCCTTCAAATTACCTGTCACCTTTTCATAGAATCATAGAATCAAAGAGTTGGAAGAGACCTCATGGGCCATCCAGTCCAACCCCTGCCAAGAAGCAGGAATATTGCATTCAAAGCACTCCTGACAGATGGCCATCCAGCCTCTGTTTAAAACTCCAAAGAAGGAGCCTCCACCACACTCCGGGGCAGAGAGTTCCACTGCTGAACGGCTCTCACAGTCAGGAAGTTCTTCCTCATGTTCAGATGGAATCTCCTTCTTGTAGTTTGAAGCCATTGTTCCGCGTCCTAATCTCCATGGAAGCAGTAACAAGCTTGCTCCCTCCTCCCTGTGGCTTCCTCTCACATATTTATACATGGCTATCATATCTCCTCTCAGCCTTCTCTTCTTCAGGCTAAACATGCCCAGTCAGGCTAAACATGCAAAGTGGTTCCATGCGTTTGTGGTTTTGGTGGTTCCATACGTTTTATAGAATTATTTGTGCAAAGAAGGTTCAGAATAGAACTGCTCCAGCTTTTCTCTGAAATATCGTCTACGGCATTTGTTATTCTGCAGCGATTGCCTATCCAAACGCTAACCATGCCTGGCCCTGCTTAACTTCCAAGATCTGATAGGATCTGGCTTGCCAAATACGTAGGCAAAGGAGCCACCATAGTTTGGTGGTCTGAGCATTGACTTACTATGGAGCATTGCTGAACTATTGGATGATGTTGGGCAAATCTAACTCTCTCCTCTCCAGAGAAAGGCAATGGCAAATCCTTTCTGAATAAATGCTGCCAAAAGTGCCCAGTGAAAGTGTTGCCATACTTTGGAAATCACTTGAAGGCACACAACAAAGACAACAACAGCAACAAACCTCAGGAAAAATCCCGTCCAGCAATGAAACGTTTAATTTTGTTGTTTTTGTTGAGTTTCTAACCTGATAAGCAAACCTATCATGTGTTTCTTGGCATGCTTTATTCAGGGTGTGTGTGTGTGTGTGTGTTGTATTGCCTTCCTCTGAGACGGAGGGACCTACCCATGGTCTCAATGGCTAAGCAGGGATTTGAACCTTAGTCTTCCAGGTTCCTAACTATGCAATTCTTCCTCTCTACCATTTCACTGGGGAGACTGAATATTAATGGGAAGGCAATGCCCCATTTTGTTCCATGTGCCAAAGCTAATACAATTGAATTCCATTTCTATTTGGCTGGACTAAAGATATAATCAATAATGGTGTCACTCTATTTTGGACTTGGCCATGGCAGTTAAAGTGGTGTCAAACTGCATTAATTCTATTGCGTAGATAATTGTTTCTCAACCTTCCTAATGCTGTGACCCCGTAATACAGTTCCTCATGCTGTGATGACCCCCAACCATAAAATTACTTATTAACTGTAGTTTTGCTACTGTTATGAATCGCAATGTAAATATCTGATATGCAGGATGTATTTTTATTCACTGGACCAAATTTGGCACAAATACCTGATATGCCCAAATTTGAATACTGGTAAGGTTGGGGAGGGATTGGTTTTGTCATTTGGGAGTTGTAGTTGCTGGGATTTATAGTTCACCTAAAATCAAATAGTATTCTGAACTTCACCATCAATAGAATTGGGCCAGATTTCCAACACACAATTCAAGGTGCTGGTTTTGACCTACAAACCCCTGTACGGTTCCGGTCCAGTGTATCTGTCCGAACGTATCTCCCTCTACGTCCCACCTCGGAGTCTGAGATCATCTGGGGAGGCCCTGCTATCGACCCCACCACTCTCACAAGTGAGGCTGGTGGGGACGAGGAGCAGGGCTTTCTCAGTGGTGGCCCCTCACCTGTGGAACTCACTCCCGGGGGAAATCAGGGCATCATCATCCCTCCTCGCCTTTAGGAGAAGGGTGAAGACTTGGTTATGGGACCAGGCCTTTGGGCACTCCGGCAATTAAATCAGACAACCAGGCGAGTAAGACCAGCAGGATTGATGAAGTGGAACGTAAAACTAGATCTATGAGTAGCGAACGCTGACCATGTAAGAGGAGGAACTGGGTTTGTATTTGGTTTTATTGATTTTATTGATTTTATGGTTATAATGTATATTTGGTGTTACTGTGTATTGATGTAATTTTGTGTTTGATTGTTTTTATGATGCAGGCATCAAATTGTGCCTTGCTTTTGTAAGCCGCCCTGAGTCCCCTTCGGGGTGAGAAGGGCGGGGTAAAAGAACCCCAAATAATAATAATAATAACAACACAGGACCCCTATGACCAATAGGAAATACTGGAAAGATTTGGTGGACATTGACCTTGGGTTTTGGAGTTGTAGTTCACCTACATCCAAAGAGCACTGTGGACTCAAACGATGGATCTCGACCAAACTTGATACGAATACTCAATATGCCCAAATGTGAACACTGATGGAGTTTGAGGAAAATAGACCTTGATATTTGGGAGTTGCAGTTGCTGGGATTTATAGTTCAACAATCAAAGAACATTTTGACCCCGCCAATGATAGAATTGGCCAAACTTCCCACACAGAACCCCCATGACCAACAGAAAATACTGTGTTTTCTGATGTTCTTTGGCGACCCCTCTGACACCCTCCTCACAATCCCGCTATATGATTTCAGAACCCTGATTGACAGTTTAGAAACAAGGCTAACTTGGATCACACTGGAAAACAATTCAGTTGTTTGAAATTGGAGTCGCTGTTTATAACTCCACAAAGCCTTTGACAATACATGTTTTATGTAGGTTGCCTTGATTCTGTAGATCTGCTTTAGTTGGGCATAATAAATGGATTTAGGCTATTAAATACATCTTTTGCTTTTACTCCAAGGATGCACTATCCTCACAATATCCCTGAAAGGTGGAATCCGGTCTCAAGTCACCCAGGTACATCATGGCTAAATGAGAATTTGACCAACAGAAAACTAGAGAGGAAAAATTCAAATAGATAACAAAACAGAAAAGGAAATAAAACTATGAGAAACATGTATGTACGTGACTTCCATGTTTGATTAAAAAAGGCATTTTTCTCTTCTTTTCAATATGATGACATAGGTATTGGAACGACTGGATGCTGAAATTGGACATTGTTTTTATTAGGAGATGTAACTGATGTATGTTTTTAATACTATTGTTATGACTTTATATTATATGTTCATGCTTTTAAATGTTTTATGATGTATTGGGCATTGAATTGTTGCCTCTGTAAACCACCCTGAGTCGCCTGAGGGCTGAGAAGGGCGGTATACAAATACAGTAAATAAACAAATAAATGAGTACTACATTGTCTACTGCACCAGATATTCATTGGTGGCCTCCCATCCAAGTACTAACCAGGGCTGACATTGCTTAGCTTCCAAGATCAGACAGGACTTGGTGCTTTTAGGGTATTTAGGGGTGTCTAGCTACGATATCTATGTGTACCTTCAAATCACCTGTTGACTTGTTAATTCCATAATGTTTTTAGGCATGGTAACACTTGGGTAATTTCGCCAGTTCCTTCTTCTGGAATAGAGCCTGCAGCACCTGGGATTCAGTGCTGGGCTCCCATCTAAGCGCTCAGGGAGCATACAACCCCCTTGTTGCGCCAGCTCCACTGGCTGCCAGTTTGCTACTGGGCCCAATTCAAAGTGCTGGCTTTGGCCTATAACGCCCTAAACGGTTCTGGCCCAACTTACTTGTCCGAACGTATCTCTCCTTACGAACCACTGAGGACTTTAAGATCATCTGGGGAGGCCCTGCTCTCGGTCCCGCCTTCATCAAAAGCACGGTTGGCGGGGACGAGAGACAGGGCCTTCTCAGTGGTGGCCACTCGGCTATGGATCACCCTCCCTAGGGAGATCAGATCTGCTCCCTCCCTCTTGACGTTTCAGAGGCAAGTTAAAACGTGGCTATTCGAGCAAGCATTTACAAATACAGAGTAGCTAATATAGGAAATCGAATGACCTGGCAATGGAATTGGAAAATGCTTGAGAATAATGAGACTCTGATGATGTTGTTTTTGTTGCTTTTGTGATATCTTATACTGTTTAATGTTTTTTTTAATCTATATTATGTTTTATGTATACTGATTTGTTGGAAACCACCTTGAGCCGCCAATTGGCTGAGAAAGGCGGTATGCAAATACAGTAAATAAATAAATAAATCCAATTATTACCATAATTATTCTTACACAATCATTTGTCTTTTCTTTCCAGTCCTCTTCCCCACAAAAATGGTTGGAGAAGGTCTTATTAAAAAGCCTTAATATAGGACTTCCAAACTCATAAGTAACCAGTAGTACATGCATCATAGAGAAAGAATGAGAAAGAATTCTGTGTTTTGTCAGGCAAAAGGTTTTGAAAAGTCCCTTCCTTCACAAGCGGAAGAGGAGGAATTTTGCACATGGCCAGAAGAGTCTTTGGGTGATTAATGAGAACAACCCATCCCTTTCCCAGCATTGTAATTTCTCAAAAGCACCCTTTGAAACCTTTTCCAAAACCCTACTTAGAATCTCCAGTTCTCTCATACCTCTTCCTTGAAAGGTCAGAAAACCCCACATGTTTATTTCAGTGCTGAGGTTTGGATAGTTTTTAGCTGTTCAAACGGTGTTCAGGAAGGAAATTGGACCCTATAAAAGTTACGAAAAGTGCGTGTCTTCCCACTCAAACATAACTCAGTGCCTCAGGTGTGGCAAATGTCCATGGTGGGTTTCCCCATCTCAAAAGTGAGGTAATTTCTCATCTTTGCTATTTTGGATAAAGTTTTGAGTGCCTGAAAGTCAGAATAAATTCAGAGTGACTTGTTACCAACATGATGTTTGTGAAACTGCATTTCCTGTTTTGTGGACCATCTAGTCCAGTGTTTCTCAACCTTCCTAACGCCATGACCCCTTAATACACTTCCTCATGTTATGGTGACCCCCAACCATAAAATTAGTTCCATTGCTACTTCATAACTGTCATTTTGCTGCTGTTATGAATAGTAATGTAAATATCTGATATGCAGGATGTATTTTCATACACTGGGCCAAATTTGGCACAAAGACCCAATACACCCAAATTTAAATACTGGTGGGATTGAGGGAGGGTATTGATTTTGTCCTGTGGGAGTTGTAGTTGCTGGGATTTATATTTCACCTACAATCAAAGAGCATTCTGAACTCCACCAACGATGGAATTGAATCAAACTTGGCACACAGAACTCCCATGACCAACAGAAAATACTGGAAGGATTTGGTGGGCATTGACCTTGAGTTTTGGGAGTTGTAGTTCACCTACATCAAGAGAGCACTGTGGACTCAAACAATGATGGATCTGGACCAAACTTGGCACGGATACTCCATATACCCAAATGTAAACACTAGTGGGGTTTGGGGAAAATAGACCTTGACATTTGGGAGTTGTAGTTGCTGGGATTTATAGTTCAATGCAATCAAAAAGCATTCTGAACCCTGCCAACAATTGAATTGGGCCAAACTTCCCACACAGAACCTCCATGACCAACAGAAAATACTATTTCTTGTGGTCTTTGGTGACCCCTCTGACATCCCCTCACGACCCCTCCAGGGGTCCCGACCCCCAGGTTGAGAAACACTGATCTAGTCCAACCTCCTGCTGTTTACACACGCCTAAGGCCTTCCTGAGAGGTGGCCATCAGCCTCTGTTCAAAGACCTTCAGAGATGGACAGTCCACTAGCCTTGGAAGTAAATAAGAGCATCATTACATTGCGTGGTTAGAGCACCATAGCAATACGTCCCTATCCAGACATTGTTGTATTGCAGGGTTGTTGAGAATGTATATTTTTCCCACACTGGAAATAATCCATTAATAATGCAAGACACTCCACTTTGGCAGAAAAAATGAAATGCAAAGATACAGAATGGGGGACGAGGCCTGGCTCAAAAGCAGTACGTGTGAAAAAGATCTTGGAGTCCTCGTGGACAACAAGTTAAACATGAGCCAACAATGTGATGTGGCGTGGCAAAAAAAGCCAATGGGATTTTGGCCTGCATCAATAGGAGCATAGTGTCTAGATCTAGGGAAGTAATGCTACCCCTCTATTCTGCTTTGGTTAGACCACACCTGGAATATTGTGTCCAATTCTGGGCATCACAATTCAAGAGAGATATTGACAAGCTGGAATGTGTCCAGAGGAGGGCGACTAAAATGATCAAGGGTCTGGAGAACAAGCCCTATGAGGAGCGGCTTAAGGAGCTGGGCATGTTTAGCCTGAAGAAGAGAAGGCTGAGAGGAGATATGATAGCCATGTATAAATATGTGAGAGGAAGCCACAGGGAGGAGGGAGCAAGCTTGTTTTCTGCTTCCCTGGAGACTAGGATGCAGAACAATGGCTTCAAATTACAAGAAAGGAGATTCCATCTGAACATGAGGAAGAACTTCCTGACTGTGAGAGCTGTTCAGCAGTGGAACTCTCTGCCCCAGAGTGTGGTGGAGGCTCCTTCTTTGGAAGCTTTTAAACAGAGGCTGGATGGCCATCTGTCAGGGGCGATTTGAATATAATATTCCTACTCAACTGTGTGGTGTTTAAAGTCAGAGGGCTTTTCCTGGTCTGGAGTGCAACAGATATGGCAATACTTATGCAGACTAGTTGGTTAACAAAGTACGTGATCCTGGGAGTTCTAGTTTGGTGAGGCACCAGTACTCTTTGGTATAGAAGATGGACGGCTTTGCAAAAAGGACAACCCCCATGATTCCATAGCACTGAACCATGGGAGTTCATGTGGTCTCAAGCTGCATTCATTCTACAGTGTAGATGCACCCTTAGTGAGGAAGGGTCAACAAAGAGCCTCATCTGACTATGTTCCCACTTGCCCTTGATTTATTGATAACAAGAACGGCAATAAAAGATAGAAAGGCAACCAATGTTACTTCTTAATTTCTTTCTCTCGTTTCCGCTTGCACAAAACCCTGGAGATAGCAGAACCTATTTTTTGCCCTCTTTCTCTGAAACCCGGCTGGAGTTATCTGATAGGAAGCTTGATGCTCAAAAACGGTGGCTTTTCATTTTATCTCCGTCAACAATAAATATTCTCATATACTCAACCTCAGCACCTCATGGGACATCTCAAAAGTGATATATGAAGCCCATTTAGTGCCAGTGTAGTATAGAGGTTTGAGCGTTGACACCGGAGACAGGTTCAAGTCCCTGCTCAGCCATGGAAACCCAATGAATGACCCTGGGCAAGTCACACTTTCTCAGCCTTAAAGGAAGCCCCCCCCCCAAAAGCAGTTGGCTTGTTCTTTAAATCCGACATTAGTTTGGCACTTTGGGCTAATAAACAGTGTGTTTCTGGCACAATGCTTCTCAGCTATTTGCTTCATCAGAGAAGAAACTGCTGGATCTTATCTTTGTGTTCTCAGAAGGGTTCTTTCATGAAGATGGTCAATGAGAGAAAGTGCTTCATATATCCTGTCCTTTTAGAACACTGTTATAACCTACATTGAGTGGCTATGAAAAATCCAAATATGTTTTATACTCAGTCACAGGGTTGGATAGCAAAGTGGACCAGTGTCTTCCATATCAGGGGAGCGGTGGTGAATTTTGTGCAGGTTTTAATCTGAAAGGAGTTTTCCCATGTATTTGAAGGGGATAGGACTAAATTCCCTAAAGGTGCCAGACTGCATCTGATTGTGGATGCTAAGCAGGACCAGTGTTGGTTAATTGTTGGATGGGAGACCACTGGGAAAACCAGGCATACTTTAGAGGAAGGAACAGAGACTTTTCTTGTGGAGAGAAAAAATGGGGAATAAATAAACATAATAATAAACATAAACATAATAATAATAATAATAATAATAATAATAATAATAATAATAACCAGTAAAGGTGGTCCCAGTGGCGATCAACACACTGGGTGCAATGCCTAAAGACCTTGGCCTGCACTTAAACACAATCGGCACTGACAAAATTACCATCTTCCAGCTACAAAAGGGCACCTTACTGGGATTATTCGCTGATACATCACACAGTACTAGACACTTGGGAAGTGTCCGACGTCTGGATTTCAATGGCTTCTCTGTGTAGTTTGACATGGTGGTTGTGAGAATGGTTCAGCATTTCTGTGTTCTCACATAATATGCTGTGTCCAGGTTGGTTCATCAGGTGCTCTGCTATGGCTGACTTCTCTGGTTGAAGTATTCTGTAGTGCCTTTCATGTTCCTTGATTCGTGTTTGGGCAATGCTGCTGCGTTTGGTGGTTCCTATGTAGACTTGTCCACAGCTGCATGGTATATGGTAAACTCTTTTAACCTTTGCTGAACATAGCATTTGTTGGATTTTTTTGGTGGGTCTGTAGATAGTTTGTATGTTGTGTTTCCTCATCAGCTTTCCTATGCGGTCAGTGGTCCCCTTGCTGTATGGCAAGAACACTTTTCCTCTGGGTGGATCTTCGTCTTGACTCTCGTGGCTTGTTCTTGGTCTTGCAGCTCTTCTGATGTCTGAGGTGGAGTCTCCATTGGCCTGTAGAGCCCAGTTGAGGTGGTTCAGTTCATCTTGGAGGAGGTGGGCTTCGCAGATTCTTTTTGCACGGTCTGCCAAGGCTTTAATGGTGCTTCTTTTTTGACTTGGGTGATGGTTGGAGTTTTTATGTAGATATCTATCTGTGTGTGTGGGTTTTCTGTAAACGGTGTGACCCAGTTGTTGATCTGGTTTACGGATGACTAGGACATCTAGGGGAAGGCAATGGCAAACCACTCCAGTATCCTTGCCAAGAAAACTAAATGGACCAGTACAACCAGAGATATGTCGGTATGCCATTGGAAGATGGGACTCCCAGGTCGGAAGATGGCCAAAATGATACTGGGGAGGAGCAGAGGATAAGTTCAACTAGCCCCAGATGTGATGACGCAGCTAGCTCAAAGCCGAAAGGAAGGCTAGCGGCCGACGGTACTGGAGGTGAACGACGAATCCGATGCTCTAAAGATCAACACACCATAGGAACCTGGAATGTAAGATCTATGAGCCAGGGCAAATTGGATGTTGTTATTAGTGAGATGTCAAGACTAAAGATAGACATTCTGGGGGTCAGCGAACTGAAATGGACTGGAATGGGCCACTTCACATCAGATGACCACCAGATCTACTACTGCGGACAAGAGGAACATCGAAGAAATGGAGTAGCCTTCATAATTAATAAGAAATTCGCTAAAGCGGTGCTTGGATACAACCCAAAAAATGACAGAATGATCTCAATTCGGGTGCAAGGAAAGCCTTTCAACATTACAGTGATCCAAATATACGCCCCAACCACAGCTGCTGAAGAAGCAGAAGTAGATCAGTTCTATGAGGATCTGCAGGACCTACTGGATAATACACCAAAAAGAACATTATTTTCATTACAGGAGACTGGAATGCCAAGGTGGGAAGTCAAATGACAACTGGGATCACAGGCAAGCATGGTCTGGGAGAACAAAATGAAGCGGGACGCAGGCTGATAGAATTTTGCCAGGAAAACTCGCTGTGTATAACGAATACTCTCTTCCAACAACCTAAAAGACGGCTTTATACATGGACCTCACCAGATGGTCAACACCGAAATCAGATTGACTACATCCTTTGCAGCCAAAGGTGGCGGACATCCATCCAGTCGGTGAAAACAAGACCTGGGGCTGACTGTAGCTCAGATCACGAACTTCTTATTGCCAAATTTAGAATAAAACTAAAGAGATCAGGGAAAATACACAGACCAGTTAGATATGATCTCACTAACATTCCTAGCGAATATACAGTGGAAGGGAAGAACAGATTTGAAGGACTAGATTTAGTAAACAGAGTCCCAGAAGAACTATGGACAGAAGTCCGCGACATTGTTCAGGAGGCGGCAACAAAGTACGTTCCAAAGAAAAAGAAAACCAAGAAGGCAAAATGGTTGTCTGCTGAGACACTGGAAGTAGCCCAAGAAAGGAGGAAAGCAAAAGGAAACAGTGAAAAGGGGAGATATGCCCAGTTAAATGCGCAATTCCAGAGGTTAGCCAGAAGAGATAAGGAACTATTTTTAAATAAGCAATGCATGGAAGTGGAGGAAGACAACAGAATAGGAAGGACAAGAGACCTCTTCCAGAAAATTAGAAACATTGGAGGTAAATTTCAGGCAAAAATTGGTATGATAAGAAACAAAGATGGCAGGGACCTAACAGAAGCTGAAGAGATCAAGAGAAGGTGGCGAGACTATAAAGAAGATCTGTATAGGAAGGATAATAATATTGAGGATAGTTTTGACGGTGTGGTGAATGAATTAGAACCAGACATCCTGAGGAGTGAGGTTGAATGGGCCTTAAGAAGCATTGCTAACAAAAAGGCAGCAGGAGACGACGGGATCCCAGCTGAACTGTTTAAAATCTTAAAAGATGATGCTGTCAAGGTGATGCATGCCATATGCCAGCAAATATGGAAAACACAAGAGTGGCCATCAGACTGGAAAAAATCAACTTATATCCCCATACCAAAAAAGGGAAATGCGAAAGACTGCTCAAACTTCCGTACAGTGGCCCTTATTTCTCATGCCAGTAAGGTAATGCTCAAGATCCTGCAAGGAAGACCCCAGCAATACATGGAGAGAGAGTTGCCAGATGTTCAAGCTGGGTTTAGAAAAGGCAGAGGAACGAGAGACCAAATGCCAATATCCGCTGGATAATGGAGAAAGGTAGGGAGTTTCAGAAAAACATCTATTTCTGTTTTATTGACTATTCTATGTGTGGATCATAATAAATTGTGGCAAGTTCTTGGTGATGGGCATCCCAAGCCACCTTGTCTCTCTCCTGAGGAATCTGTACAAGGACCAAGTAGCAACAGTAAGAACTGACCACGGAACAACAGACTGGTTCAAGATTGGGAAAGGCGTACGGCAAGGCTGCATACTCTCACCCAACCTTTTTAACTTGTATGCAGAACACATCATGCGATATGCGGGGCTGGATGAATGCAAAGCTGGGGTGAAAATTGCTGGAAGAAACATTAACAACCTCAGATATGCAGATGACACCACTCTGATGGCCGAAAGCGAGGAGGAGCTGAGGAGCCTTCTAATCAAGGTGAAAGAAGAAAGCGCAAAAGCCGGGTTGCAGCTAAACATCAAAAAAACCAAGATTATGGCAACAAGAATGATTGACAACTGGAAAATAGAGGGAGAAAACGTGGAGGCCGTGACAGACTTTGTATTTCTAGGTGCAAAGATTACTGCAGATGCAGACTGTAGCCAGGAAATCAGAAGACGCTTACTTCTTGGGAGGAGAGCAATGTCCAATCTCGATAAAATAGTAAAGAGTAGAGACATCAGACTGGCAACAAAGATCCGCCTAGTCAAAGCCATGGTATTCCCTGTAGTAACCTACGGATGTGAGAGCTGGACCTTAAGGAAGGCTGAGCGAAGGAAGATCGATGCTTTTGAGCTGAGGTGTTGGAGGAAAGTTCTGAGAGTGCCTTGGACTGCGAGAAGATCCAACCAGTCCATCCTCCAGGAAATAAAGCCCGACTGCTCACTGGAGGGAAGGATACTAGAGACAAAGTTGAAGTACTTTGGCCACATCATGAGGAGACAGGAAAGCCTAGAGAAGACAATTATGCTGGGGAAAGTGGAAGGCAAAAGGAAGAGGGGCTGACCAAGGGCAAGATGGATGGATGGCATCCTTGAAGTGACTGGACTGACCTTGAGGGAGCTGGGGGTGGTAACGGCCGACAGGGAGCTCTGGCGTGGGCTGGTCCATGAGGTCACGAAGAGTCGGAGACGACTGAACGGATGACTAGGACATCTAGAAAAGGCAGTCTTCCTTCATTTTCTTTTTCCATGGTGAACTGGATGTTTGGGTGGATGCTGTTAAGATGGTCCAGGAACCTGTTGAGTTCTTCTTCTCCATGGCTCCAAATGGTGAAGGTGTCATCCACATATCTGAACCATATCGTGGGCTTTTTGGTTGCTGTTTCAAGGGCTTGTTTTTCAAAGTGTTCCATGTAGAAATTAGCTATGACTGGGCTGAGAGGGCTCCCCATAGCTACTCCATCTTTCTGTTCGTAGAATTCATTGTCCCACTGAAAGTAGCTGGTGGTGAGGCAATGGTGAAACAGAGCTGTGATGTCTTCTGGGAACCTCTGGTTGATGAGTGCAATGGGCTGTTCGTAGAATTCATTGTTTGTAGAATCATTGAATGTAGCTGGTGGTGAAGCAATGGTGAAACAGAGCTGAGATGTCTTCTGGGAACTTCTGGTTGGTTAGTGCAATGGTGTCTGCTACCGGGACTATGGTAAATAGAGACACCACATCGAAGCTGATCAGTTTGTCGTTGGTATTTAGCTTGAGATTGCTGATTTTTTCTATGAAGTGGGTTTTTATTTCATCTTATTTAAGTGTACTAGGTGAACTATAAATCCTTGGGGTGGGGTGTGTGTTGTTCGACAACACCAGGATTATTATGCAGGGTAATGCCCCCATTCTCTGAACCCCAATGTTACACTTTGGTCCTTCCTTCTGTGCTTTCTTTGTTTTCCTAGCAAACTAACCAAAGTTTGTTCTGCTTCCACCTTGTTTGCATTTTCTTCAGGGCAGGATGGGTCTACGTGGGAGCAAAAACAACAAAACCATCGTGCAGCAGAGGAACAATTCAATATATAAGCTGAGACATAAAAAGAAGGTGCCACCGCCTGCACCACCGGTACTACATCTTCTTCATGATCAGTAGACCAGGCATGGGAAACCTCTAGATATTGGGGAAATCTAATATCTGTTAGCCCTAAAGTTTCAGACAAGGACTCTCTTCTCCCTTTTTTATGGCAAAGGGAAGAATCTTAGGATGAGAACATCCCCTTCAAAATTAACTATTTACCTATCCATGGGTGCACTATAGAATTCATGTAGTCTGACACTATTTTAACTGCTATGGCTCAATGCTATGGAATCCTGGGAATTGTAGTTTGGTGAGGCACCAGCACTCTTTGGCAGAGAAGGCCAAAGACCTTGTAAGACTCCAACTCAATGATTCTATAGCATTGAGTCATGGCAATGAAAGTGGTGTCAATAAGTCTTTAATATAGTTGCACTTAAGATCTGGCATCCTGTAAGTGATGAATGTCTAAGGCCCCTTTTACACTGCCATACAATCCAGATTATGAAATCAGATAAGACGCATTATCTGTTTTGAACTGGATTATGAGTCTACACTGCCGTATAATCCACTTCAAGGCAGATAATCTTGATTTTATATGGCAGTGTAGAAGGGATTTATGTCATGTTGGCATTTGGCACATAACATATATTTGTTGCATGTGAGTTATTTATTGAATGGTAATAAACTATTTGCATAATGCAAATACAGTTAATCATGGGAATCAGTTAATTACCAAAGTGCCAAATGATGCTCTCGGTAGAACACTTGGCAATACTGGTTTGAGGTTTTGGGCTTGAGTGTTACCAGTACACTGATGACACTCAGCTTGTGCTTGGACTCTGTACCCGATTATTTCCATCAGTGCCTCGAGACCGTTACTGGATGGCTGCGTGCCAGCAGGTTGAGGGTGAATCCAGCAAAGACGGAGATCCTATGGCTGGGTCAACCGGGCAGTGGGGATATCCAGCTGCCTACCCTGGATGGCGAGGCGCTACGCCCGTCATCATTGGTATAGAGTCTGGGAGTCCTTTTGGACCCTCTGCTGACGATGGAGGCCCAGGTCTCCGCCATGAGCAGAACCGCCTTTTTTCACCTGCGGCAGGCTAGACGGCTGGCCCCCTCCCTGTCCAGGGACGACCTAGCTACGGTGATCCAGGCCACGGTCATCTCAAGACTGGACTACTGTAACGCCCTCTACATTGGCCTTCCTCTGTCGGTGATCCGGAAGCTCAAGCTGGTACAAAACGCAGCTGCTCGGCTTTTTGCGGGAACTCCGATGAGATGCCACATAACACCAATCTTTCTGCAGCTGCATTGGTTACCAATTGAGCACCGGATCACTTTCAAAGTGATGGTACTCATCTTTAAGGCCTTGCATGGTCTGGGGCCGATGTACCTGAGGGACTGCCTCACCCTCTACCAACCCCAGAGATCCCTCCGTTCTGAGGACCAAGATCTATTGGAAATTCCCAGTGTCAAGACCTTGCTTCTAACAGCAACCAGACGCAGAGCCTTTACAGCAGTGGCACCATCACTCTGGAATACTCTGCCACCTGAAGTCCGTGCCTTGCGGGACTTATCAGCTTTCCGCAGGGCATGTCAGAC
The DNA here is from genome assembly GCF_025583915.1 of Anolis sagrei ordinatus. Lineage (NCBI taxonomy): Eukaryota > Metazoa > Chordata > Lepidosauria > Squamata > Anolidae > Anolis > Anolis sagrei. The sequence goes on along the minus strand of NW_026844366.1, from coordinate 345,463,423 downwards.
ATATCTGTTTCGACAGGCCTTTGATCTTTGATATTACTGTTTTTAAATTGTTTTAAATAGTTTTTAAATTGTGTTAGATTTTAGCTTGTTCTTGTAAGCCGCTCCGAGCCCCAGGAGAGTGGCGGCATATAAGTTTGAATAATACATAAATAAAATAAATAAATACAAGGATATGCAAATAGTTGCTTGGTTGTGGAATTGGGAGAAAAGATGGAGTTTTGGCTGACAAGGCTAAAGACCTTGTAAAACTACAACTCAGTGATTCCATAGCATTGAGCCATAGCAATTATAGTGATGTCAAGCTGCATTCATTCTGTGGTGTTGATGCATTCTGAAACAGTAATGTTGGCTTTTCTTTCTTTCTTTCTTTCTTTCTTTCTTTCTTTCTTCCAAAGAGCAAACCCAACACATCTTCTGCTCCTGCTGACCAGGCTTCGAGCAATGGTAAGTATTTATTTACCAATTTGCTTATTTGTCCTAGTGGCTCCCTGCCTTGTCTCCAAATAAACAGCAAATGGAAGGAAAAAGAACAAAATGAAATGGAACATCAAAAGAAAAGCAGCGGGAGGAGAGAGAACTTGAAAGCAACTGATGATGTTTTTTAGTTGGTGTTATAGTTCAAGGGTGAAACATCTCATCATCATTGTTGTTATGTACCTTCAAGTTGTGGGTGTTTTTTTTTTTGCAAGATTTATTAAATGAGGGTTTGTCATTGCCTTTCCAAAGAGGCTGAGAGAGTGTGACTCAGTCACCCAGTATGTTTTTATGGCTGAGCAGTGATTTAAACCCTGGTCTCCAACATCATAGTCCAATTTTCAACCTTATTCTCCATCTTCATCACTATGATACTGCACCTTGTTGATGGGAAGCTTTCTACCAACTTAGAAATCATCTATTGGACAGATGGCAAACTATTTAACCTGATTTTGATAGCCAAAATCAAGGTCACAACAACATCTGCTATAGAACTCCAATATGCTGATGATAATGTAGTCTATGCTCATTCCGAAGACCTATAAGCAATTTTAAACAGCTTTGCAGAAGCATATGAAAAGCTTGGCCTCTCACTGAACATCAAAGAGCCAAAGTGCTCTTCCAGCAGTCACCAGCCAATCCCTCTGCAATGCCAGAAATACAGCTTAACAGTGTTACGTTAGAAAATGTTGACTATTTCTGCTACCTTGGCAGCCACCTCTCCACAAAAGTCAACATTGAGACAGAAATAATATAATATAAATACAACACCTCCTGAGCTCTACAAGTGCAGCAATTTTTTTTTTTTTTGAATGAAGCAGGGAGTGTTTGAGGATTGGGACATTCATGGGGAGATCAAGATGCTTGTTTATAAAGCCATTGTCCTCCCAACCCTGTTATATGCCTGCAAAATGTGGACCATCAACAAACGTCACTCTTGACTTCTGGAACAATTCCATCAGCATTGCCTTTGAAAAATCCTGCAAATCTCTTGGGAAGAAGACAGGTAAACAAATGTCAGCATGGAACAAGCAAAGACCACCAGCACTGAAGCGATGATCTTCCGCCATCAACTCCGCTGGATTGGCCATGCTGTCCAAATGCCCGACAATGTCTCCCAAAGCAGTTACTCTACTCTCAACTCAAGAATGGAAAATGGAAGGTTGGTGGATAGAAAAGGAGACTTCAAGATGGGCTACGAGTCGCCTTCGGGCTGAGAGTGGCGGTTAACAAGTGCAAATAATAATAATAATAATAATAATAATTAAAGCCATCCTTAAAAATTGTGGCATAGACACCGAGAACTTGGAAACCCTGGCCCTTGAACACTAGAACTGGAGGTCAGCTTTGACCAATAGTGCTGTGAAATTCAAATAGACATGAATGGAGAAATGCATCAAAAGGAAGGTGCATCAAGCCAATCCTTGTTGGGACCACCTTCCATCTGGCAACCAATATCCTCACTGTGAAAAACCATGCAGATCAAGAATAGGTCTCTACAGTCACCTATGGACCTTACTCTTGGAAGGCAATCACCGATGCTGATGGGGATGCTATAGACCTTGTAAAACTACAGCTCCTCTGGCTGTGAAGCCTAAAAACCATCTCTAAACAGCAAGTCTCAGGATTCCGTAGGACGTTGCCATGGCAGCTAAAGTGGAATCATAATGCCATAATTGCATATTGCGAGGGGCCCCCCTGGAGAGGTGCTTGATTGTCACCTCTGCTTCAAAGAATGAAAAATCTACCCTGAGTTCTTGGCTCAGCAAACAAGGTTTTGCACTTTTCTGGCGCGACTCCTCCAATAAATCCAAAAAGAAATAATAGCCCAGCTCTGTTCTCACAAAACCGCACATTATTCCTGAGGCATGTGACTTTGTGATGAAAAGGAGGATGCTGGCGGGTGGCCTTACTTGAAAAGGTCAGACGGAGTAAGATTTAAAACTATCTGTCTCCTGGGCGTCTATATTTAGATTGGTTTCTGCATTCGCCAAAGGTTCAGGTCCTATAAAAGCTGTTTGTGTTTTTCCTAGGCTTAATGGAGTCACATTTGCATTTTCCCCCCCTAAGGAATGCATCTACACTATGGAATGAATGCATTTTGACAGCATTTTAACTGCTGTGGCTTAATGCAATGGAATCATGGGAGTTGTAGTTTTGCAAGGTCTGTAAGCCTTCTCTGCCAAAGAGGGCTAATGCCTCAGCAAACTACAAATCTCACAATTCCATAGCATTGAGACATGGCAAAGTGCTATCAAGCTGTATAGATTGTACAGTTTAGTTGCACCTTATGTTGCTTCATATCCCAATTGCTTAATGAGGAATAGAAATGAGCAAGATCCCCCCATAACAGTGTGGATTCTAGATAGGGAATGAGATCTTCAGAGATCCATTTTGTATGGATTTTCATTTGGCTTTGCAACCATTTGGGAAGAAAGCAGCATATAAATCCAATCCAATCAACCCATAATAAAGATACATTTGAACTGATTATTTACTCAAGGGCTTTTCTCCTGCGACAGGCAAACACTGTGTAATTGCGCAGCATGAGTTTGTGCCAACAAGTGAGCGGGATCTGCCGTTGGCACTAGGTGAAATATTTGAAGTCCTTTGCAGGTAAGCAGCCATGTTCAGGTATTATTATTATTATTATTATTATTATTATTATTATTATTATTATTCTGACACAAAACCACAGTATGTTACAGCAAATGAATCCAAATGAATGCTATATGTCGTATTATTATTATCCTAGCATTGCCTGGGTGTGCTTTTTCTTTGTGGTTCTTTCTTTCCTTCCTCTGTTTCCCTCATACCCTCCCTCTCTTTTTTTCTGTCTTTCCTTCTTCCCTTGGCTTTTTCTCTTACATTATCCCCCCCCCCTTTTCTTTCTTTTTCTCCCTCCCTCCTTTCTTTCTTCCTCCCTCCCTTTCTTTTCTTCCTCCCTCCCTCCCCTCCCTCCTTTCTTTCCTTCCCTCCTTTCTTTCTTTTTCTTCCTCCTTCCTCCCTCCCTCCCCTTCCTTTCTTCCTTCCTTCCTTTCTTTTTCTCCTCCCTCCTTTCTTTCCTTCCTCCCTCCCTCCCTCCTTTCTTTTTCTTCCTCCCTCCCTCCCTCCTCCCTCCCTTCCTTTCTTTCCTCCCTCCTTTCTTTCCCTCCCTCCTTTCCTTTCTTTTTCTTCCTCCTTCTCTCCCTCCCTCTCTCTTTCCTTTCTTCCTCCTTCTCCTTTCTTCTTCCTTCCCTCCTTTCTTTTTTTCCTCCCTCCCTCCTTTCTCTCTTTTCTTCTCCTCCTTCCTTTCCTTCTTCCCTCCCTCCCTCCATCCCTCCCTCCTTCCTTCCTCCTTACTTTTTTTTCTTTCTTTTCCTTCCTTCCTCCCTCCCTTCCTTCCCTCTTCCCTTCCTTTCCCTTATATACATCTAGCAACAGCCAAACACATTCTTCCTTCCTTTCTCTCAGTTCCCAGGCCCAAAAAGGGTGACCTTTTAAAATTTCAAACCCATCAATTACTTCATGTTGGGTAATGAAAAATATGTATTTGTCAAGGCCATATAGTCTGAAAAACTCACAGCAACCCAATGAAGGATATGTCTAGTTATCTTGTAATCCGCCTTCAGCCATGAGCAAAGGCAAGTAAGAAATAAAATATGAATTATCATAATTATGAAGGAGAGTATGTGTGCCATGTTTGGACCAGCGCTATCAACCCATGCAGGAGCCTTTGTGATACAACCAAATCGACATACAAATTGTTGTTGTTGTTGTTAAAGATAAAAGTTTCCCCTTGACATTAAGTCCAGTCTTGTCCGACTCTGGAGGTGGTGCTCATCTCTATTTCTAAGCCAAAGAGCCGGCGTTGTCCATAGACACCTCCAAGATCATGTTGCCAGCATGACTGCACGGAACGGCATTACCTTCTCACCGGATCTACTCATATTTGCATGTTTTCGAACTGCTAGGTTGGCAGAAACTGGGGCTAACAGCGGGAGCTCACCCCGCTCCCTGGATTCAAACTGCCTGACCTTGCGGTCAGCAAGTTCATCAGCTCAGTGGTTTAACCTGCTGTGCCACTGGGGGCTCCTATATTATCAACCTGCATCCATTCTTCAGTCTAGATACACACTTAGTCACTTTTCTTTCAGTGTGAATTGTGTATCTGTCTATTTATTTTGTTTCTCTGCTTTTCTTCACAGTAATGGGGACTGGTGGCTAGCAAAATCACTTACCACCAAGAAGATAGGCTACATTCCTAGTAATTTTGTGGCCCGGGTCAACAGCCTAGAAGAAGAGAAGTAAGTCTGGGAGGAATGCATAGGAGACGCTTCATGGATATCACACCAGCCGAAAGCCTGTCTTGTTCGCCTGATGTTTGGGAGAAATATATTACTTTAAAGCAGGTTTCTGGTCCTAATGGTTTTGCAGTATGGCATTTTAGCAACACAGAGAAATAATTAAACATACCCCGGCTCAATCAAAATAGAAACTGTTGTTAAGAAATCAGAAGGACATTGAGTTTGCATCGACACAGTAGAATTAAAGTAGCTTGACACCACTTGAACTGTCATGTCTCAATACCAGGGAATTCTGGGAGTTGTAGTTTGGTGAGGCCCCAGGACTCCTGGGCAGAAATATATAATTGCCCTGATTCCATAGTATTGAGCCATGGCACTTTGAGTGGTGTCAAACTGCATTAATTCCACAGTGTGGATGCACCCTTGGAAAGATCGTCCTGGATAACTAGGTAAGATCTTCAAATGTAAAGACACATCATTATATGGGTGTTGTTGTTTATGACTTATGGTGAACCTATGGCGAATGCCTCCAAGTTGCCTTTTGGCTTCTGAGTAACCCATGAATTTCAAAGGGGTTTCATTCAAAGTGGTGGCTTTAGCCTATAAAGCCCTAAACAGTTCGGGTCTGGCTTACCTATCCGACGTATCTCTCCTTATGAACTATCTAGGATGTTAAGTGTCACGTTGCCAGGGCTCTACCTTATTTAGGTAGAGATTAATCAAACTCCCAGTTTTATCAAACAGTTTAATTAAAACAGCACTTACTTGCTGGCTGTTTATATAGTCCAAAACATAAAACACAAAGATAGCACGCAGCTACAGAATAAACAAAAACTGATAGCAAAAATAACTTCATAGTCAAAAGGGTCTAGTCCGATGGTAAAATGCTGAGAGTTCAATAAACAAAGTCCAGGGATCAAGAGTCTATACCGTAGTCAAAAGCCAGTCCAAAGGTTCAAGATTACAGGAGACAGGTCAGGATACCGAAAAATCCAAGACCTGGGGGAAAAACCAGCAGCATCCAACACCAAAATACAACAGATACTTTTCTCCCAAGATAAATCTCAAAGTTAACTCCTTAAATCCAGTAACACCCAGCTGCAACCCATCTCCTGCACACCTCCACCCTTAATTGCTTTTACCTGTAAACTGTTACTTACAAACTACTCAGCCCTTTAGAACCAAGAATTACATTAACCCTTCCATCACCAACTGCCAGGTCTACCACCACCAACCACCATCAACTATGGAACATATGATATTAAGATAGTCTGGGGAGGCCCTGCTCTCGCTCCCGCCTTCTTCGTAGATGTGTCTGGCGGGACGAGAGGCAGGGCCTTCTCAGTGCTGGCCCCTTGACTGTGGAACACTCTGCCTAGAGATATAACATCGGCTCCCATAGGTAAATGGAATTACAGAACAACTGACAACGCAATGGAATAATGATTTGATATGGAGACGCTCATGATAATGTTTCAAGGCTTTGTATGGTTTTTATATTTTTATATCATATGCTATTGTTTTAACAGAATTTTATGGGTTTTTTTGCTTGTTATAATTGTGATAGCACCAGGAGCTCCAATTTTGTTTGCTTTGCATTTAATGTTTGTTATAGTCCTAAGTTTCTGGGACTCTGCAGATAGGTGGGTTCTTTTGGCTGCAATCATAGGGCAAGCCAACTGTCAATTATAGTTAGGTTCCCTGGTCCCACCCCCTTTTTGGGTTTTAGAGGGAATAGGAGCCATTTTGGGTTCAGTCCACACAGATAAGCTTTTCATTCAGGACATAATACCAAGAGCTCCTGTAGAAAGCTTCGTCTTCTACAGCTTGGCCGGGGAGAAAGGTTCCATAGCTTGGCCAAGGATTATACAGCCTTACAGCTCCTTTGCTGAGGGACTTCAGTCAGCCATCACGGAAACCTGAACTCCTTTTCCCCTGGAAGTCTACAAAGCTCTGCTTGGTAAGGGTCACTTGAGGAAGCCAGAAGCAGTTGGTACCGGGTGCAGGGGCTCCACGCCAACAGAGGCAAAGACAGACTGCCCAGATTAGAAGTTAAGGGCTTTCCCATTAGTTACAGTTATGAAGATAGTGCCTGTTCCCTGTGGACAAGGTTGAGAAAGAGCCCATAGACTGTTAAGAAAGCCTTAAAGTACCTGTTTGTTTTCATTAATAAAGAACTTTGTTGGCCCTTTAAGCAATCTAGAGACTCTGTTTTAAGGAAATCCAAAGGCCTTTAATCTGAGGCAGCCCCATTGGGCACACAGAATGTATGTCCTGTCTACAGTCTTATGCACAGGCCCAGCGTGTTGCCAATCTGTAAACCGCTCCAAGTCGCCTCTGGGCTGAGCGGGGAGGTATATAAATATAGTAAGTAAATAAATAATAATAGGCAAGGGAGACTCAGAGGTAGTTTTGCTAGTTCCTTCTTCTGAAATATAACCTACAGCTACCAGGACTTCTTCTTGGTCTTCCATCCACTTCCTAACCAAGCCTGATCCTACTTAGCCTCCAAGGTCAAATGGGATCTGATGCTTTTAGTTGGAAACAGGTGTAAATTCGTACTTCTTAGGGATGTAGGTCCATGGGGAGAGGCAGGTAAGAAAACACGGGGGCTCCCAGCTTTGGCTTAACTGCACCAATCCCTCACTAAAGGTTGATGGGGCTTGCATTCCAATACTTCAAAATTACACATTTCCCATTCTTGTTCTGGATATGTTTTGAAAGATTGCCCTTCTTAAAAATTAAGAGAGTTCTCCATTCCACTGGAGGCACTTTAGTGAGGAGATGTTTCTCTTTTCTTTCTCAGGTGGTTTTTTAAAGGCCTCAGCCGAAAAGAAGCCGAACGCTTCTTGATGGCGCCGCGCAATGCAATGGGTTCATTTTTGATCAGGGAAAGTGAAACGACTCCAGGTAAGAAGACTTGAAAGTGTATTGTCAAAGGCTTTCATGGCTGGAATCACTGGGTTGTTGTGAGTTTTCCGGGCTGTCCAGCCATATTCCAGAAGCATTCTTTCCTGACGTTTTGCCTGCGTCTATGGCAAGCATCCTCAGAGGTTGTGAGGACCTCACAACCTCTAAGGAAGCCTGCTATAAATGCATGTGAAATGTCAGGAGAGAATGCTTCTGGGACATGGCCGTACAGCCCGGAAAATCACAACAACCCAGACTCGAAAATGCTTTTCCAAGTTCAACAAGTTTCTTTGAGGGACTATGTTTTAATTCCATGCTGATGACAATTGACTCTCCTCTTCAAAGAAGGAGCCTCCACCACACTCCAGGGCAGAGAGTTCCACTGCTGAACGGCTCTCACAGTCAGGAAGTTCTTCCTCATGTTCAGATGGAATCTCCTCTCTTGTCGTTTCCTCTCTTGTCGTTTGAAGCCATTGTTCCGCGTCCTAGTCTCCAGGGAAGCAGAAAACAAGCTTGCTCCCTCTTCCCTGTGGCTTCCTCTCACATATTTATACATGGCTATCATATCTCCTCTCAGCCTTCTCTTCTTCAGGCTAAACATGCCCAGCTCCTTAAGCCACTCCTCATAGGGCTTGTTCTCCAGACCCTTGATCATTTGAGTCACCCTCCTCTGGACACATTCCAGCTTGTCAATATCTCTCTTGAAATGTGGTGCCCAGAATTGGACACAATATTCCAGGTGTGGTCTAACCAAGGCGGAATAGAGCATGGGTAGCATTCCTTCCCTAGATCTAGACACTAGGCTCCTATTAATGCAGGCCAAAATCCCATTGGCTTTTTTGCCACCACATGACATTGTTGACTCATGTTTAACAACAAGGACTCCATGAGGACTCCAAGATCTTTTTCACACTTCAGATTCCATCTGTAGATTAGGAAGAACTTCCTGACTGTGAGAGCTGTTCAGCAGTGGAACTCTCTGCCCCAGAGTGTGGTGGAGGCTCCTTCTTTGGAAGCTTTTAAACAGAGGCTGGATGGCCATCTGTCGGGGGTGCTTTGAATGCAATTTTCCTGCTTCTTGTCTGGGGGTTGGATTGGATGGCCCATGAGGTCTCTTCCAACTCTATGATTCTATCAAAAATATTCCAAAAATTATCCATAGGGGTGGTGAGAGAGTGAGACCTTTACTTTCTGATGGTTCAATGCATGCAAACTTTATTTCATGCACAAAATAATTAAAATGAATGGATCCTCAACTTGTATCCACAGCAGTGATTAAATTATAGCAGATAGCAAGAGCCTAATGTGCCTTCTCTCCTTTCCCCACCTAGATGCCTTTTCCCTTTCCATTAGAGACAGCGCTTCTCAAGGGGATGCCATCAAGCATTACAAGATTCGGAAGATGGACAACGGCGGCTATTACATTTGCCCCCAGACCATATTCTTTTCACTCCCGGAGCTTGTCAAGCATTATTCTGGTGAGTAAAGATAAGTGTGCCAGCATGGTGCTGTGGTTTGAGCGCAGGATGCCCAGAGGTAGACAGTGCTAAACGTCTTCTGAAGGAATCCTGCTGAGTAGTGAGATAGACTCACTACCTCTGAGGATGCTTGCCATAGATGCAGGCGAAACGTCAGGAGAGAATGCCTCTAGACCATGGCCATATAGCCCGAAAAAACCTACAACAACCCAGTGATTCTGGCCATGAAAGCCTTCGACAATAAATCCTGCTGAGATTTGGGTCTCAAAGAGCATGAACTCTTCTGAGATTTGGAATAGCATGGGAAGCCCTGTCCAAGGTTCTGAAGACTTTGGCATAGGAAATATAGTTTAGTGCCCTTTAAACTAAACACTGGAGTGGATTCATAGCCCACTAACATGGGGAAAACACCATCAGGAACCAATACTTCCATATTTGAAATATTTGAAAGGATATCATATTGTGGAGGGAACCAGTTAAGGGTGCATCTACACTGTGGAATGAATGCAGTTTAACACCACTTAACTCAATGCGATGGAATCCTGGAAGCTGAAGTTTGGAGAGGCACCAGCACTCTTTGATAGAGAAGGTACAAGGTGTTGTGAAACTACAACTCCCATGATTCCCTAACATTGATCCATGGCAGTTCAAATGGTGGATGGCCATCTGTCTGGAGTGCTCTGATTGTGTATTCTGCATGAAAGAATGAGGATGGACTGAATGGTCCTTGGGTTTCCCCTGGCGTTAAGTCCAATCGTGTCCGACTCTGAGGGTTGGTGCTTATCTCCATTTCTAAGCCGAAAAGCCAGCATTGTCCATAGACACCTCCAAGGTCATGTGGCCAGCATGACTTCATGGAGTGCTGTTACCTTCCCAACAGGTGGCAGGTTCAAATCTGGGGAGAGCATGGATGAGCTCCCTCTATCAGCTCCAGCTCCTCATGCAGGGACATGAGAGAAGCCTCCCACAAGGATGATAAAACATCAAAACATTCGGACATCCCCTGGGCAACATCCTTGCAGACGGCCAATTCTCTCACATCAGAAGCGACTTGCAGTTTGTCAAGTCACTCCTGACACGAAAAAAAAAACCTTCCCGCAAGAGCAGTACCTATTGATCTATTCACATTTGCATGTTTTCTAATTGCTAGGTTGCCAGAAGCTGGGGCTAACAGCGGGAGCTCACCCCGCTCCCTGGATTCGAACCTGTGTCCTTTTGGTCAGCAAGTTCAGCAGCTCAGTGCTTTAACCCACTACCGGGGGGCTCCAACGGTCTTTGGGGTCCTTGGGGCCACTTCCAATTCTATGGATCTATGGAAATGGGGTCCAACAACTGCTTTTTCTTCAAATTTAAAGCAGCCAGGTTAAGCACCTGAGAATGAATCATGCGATCTGTAGTTTGGTGTCTAACCACAAAAAGATAGCTAATTGGAGGTAGACGTTGCCATAAATAGGGCCTTCTGGATTACACTCTGTAAGACTATAGTTTTTGTTCCGAGGTTATAAATGTTATTTCCTAATTGGTTCTATCATAAAAACATGAGAAAAGTTTATTAAATTGTGGGAGGGACATTCTGCAACACATTTTGCCATTGCTTTTCAATGAAAATCTCTTTGAGTCTCAACCAATCTATATAAATAAAAATGTAATGTTCATTTGTGGGATTAACATAACTCAAAAACCACTGGACGAATTGACACCAAATTTGGACACAATACACCTAACAACCCAATGTATGTTCTTCACTCAAAAAAATTGATTTTGTCATTTGGGAGTTGTAGTTCCTGGGATTTATAGTTCACCTACAATCAAAGACCATTCTGAACCCCAACAACAATGGAATTGAACCAAACTTGGCACACACTTCTCCCATGATCAACAGAAAATACTGGAAGGGTTTGGTGGGCAGTGTCCTTTGGTTTTGGAGGTGTAGTTCACCTACATCCAGAGATCACTGTGGACTCAAATAATGATGGATCTGGGCCATACTTGGCACGAATACTCAATATGCCCAAATGTGAACACTGGTGGAGTTTGGGGAAAATAGACCTGACATTTGGGAGTTGTAGTTGCTGGGATTTATAGTTCACCTACAATCACAGAGCATTCTGAACCCCACCAATGATAGAATTGGGCCAAACCTCCCACACAGAACCCCCATGTGGGCCACAGCAATGCGTGGCAGGGGACAGCTAGTTATATTAAAAAAATGTAATGTTTCTTTGTGGGATTAACGTAACTCAAAAACCACTGGACGAATTGACACCAAATTTGGCACAAAACACCTCTCAGTCCAATGAGTGACCATCACTCATAAAAACACTGAAAAACAAGCAGAAGAGACTTAAAATGCAAAAAAAAAATACAATGCATGCAGAAAACCACATATATACACAAATACACACACACACAAAACACATATATACAGACTGGGTCACAGCAATGCGTGGCTGGGGACAGCTAGTTCAACATAATTTGAATTGGTTGACGTTTCTGGACCATAACAACTACTTTCAAAGTAGGTATCTCACATTTAAACAGGAAATGACACTTTCAAACCAGGAAAAGATTTTTTTTTTCAAATTTTGTAACATAGTGTTATCAGTTGAGATAGTGCACAAGAAGTTGCTCGGTTGCTGGAGAGGATCCAAAGCAACCTCTCTTGCACAAAATAGAGAAGCTCACTTGGCCAGAGACTTGCAGTCAAGGAACGTGGAAATAGCAATGCTCATATATTTGGTCTACTTAAATGGAGGAAGTGGGCTATACTTTGCATTATTTCCAGCTACATGTCTATTACCACTCCATTCCAGTCCCCTTGCATCATCATCATGCAGATATATGTATAAGTAAAGGTTTCCCCTTGACATTGAATCAGAAATATGCATTTGAAATTCTGATACAATCTTAGGTAAAGATTTCTCCTTGACATTAAATCTAGTCGTGTCCGACTCTGAGAGGTGGTGCTCATCTCCATTTCTAAGCCAAAGAGCCGGCATTGTCCATAGATGCCTCCTAGGTCACATGGCCAGCATGACTGCATGGAGCACCGTTACCTTCCTGCCCGGAGCAGTACCTATTAATCTACTCATATTTGCATGTTTTCGAACTGCTAGGTTGGCAGAAGCAGAGGCTAACAACGGGAGCTCACCCTGCTCCGTGGATTTGAACCACTGACCTTTCAGTCAGCAAGTTCTGCAGCTCAGCAGTTTAACCTGCTGTGCCACGAAGACTCCAATAAATATATGTATGCCTACATCTTATATCCAGGACTTTAAGATAATCTGAGGAGGCCTTGCTCTCAGTCTCGTCTTCATCATAAGCACGTTTGACGGGAACAAGAAACAGGGCCTTCTCAGTGGTGGCCCCTCGGCTATGGAACATCCTCTCTAAGGATATCAGATTGGCCCCCTCCATTTTGATCTTTGGAAAAAGAGTCAAGACTTGGCTTTTTGAGCAGGCATTTGCAAATACAGTGTAAAAGACATAGGAAAATGGAATAGTTGAATGATGACTGGAGAATGTTTTAATAAGGAGACCCTAATGATATGTGTTTTTAATTGACTTTGCTATGGTTTTATATTCTCTGATTGTTTTTATGGTATTGAAATTGTATTTAATTGTCTTGGTACAAACTGTACACCACACCGAGTCACCTGCGGGCTGAGAGGGACGGTATATAAATATAATAAACAAACAAACAAATATACGTATGCCTTGATAGGGTATTGGGCATCCTATGAAATGAATCAACTGATGTTCGAATGCTGATAGATGGAAATGCAATAATATTAATGTGCAATTATTCAGACAAATGTACCTTCAAAACTGCACTCCAACAAAATAGGAAAAGGAAAAGGAATAGTATTCCATGAAGGGAATAGTTGGGGACCTCCCATTTGCCACTTGCATTCCTTTGGTAACATTGCCTGGTCCTTTCCCTTGGATGCCTAAACTGGATTTCCAAATTCTCAACTAAAGTTTTAAGTTACTGCAAAACTACAGATCTGAATCTGATGCAAAACCTGAGTTGGTAGAAGGGAATACTTCCTTCTCCAAGTTCTTCATTTTGACCCCTAGCATAGCTATCTATGCCTTTGGATTTGGAGGACTTTTGATCCAGAAAAGTAACTTCTAAAAGCCCTATTCTTTACCTCCTCTCCTTACAATCAGCCCTCCACATTTGCTGGAGTTAAGGGCATCGAAGTGAAAACAAATGTGAATTCAAAACAAGTAATTTTTCCAAGTGCCTCTGCTCTGGAATATACAATTGCAAGCAAAAAGCAAGTAATAACAGTGGTATGCAGCAACCTTCCCTATTGCAATCTCTTCTATCCCTTCCCAATGCTCACTCAGTTCAGCAAGGTGGTTTATGCCAGAGACTCAGAGAACCCTGCATCTCTCTGACTCCACAAAGCCCTTGGGCCACGGATGAATGGGAGATCCCTCGGTCAACCCTGAAGCTGATCAAGAAGTTGGGATCTGGCCAGTTTGGAGAGGTGTGGATGGGTAAGTGTTTCCTCACATATGTTTTCTATATCTACCAGGGTGTTAAAATCACTGAATGTCAAAGTTCTAGAATATCAATGCCATTTCATTTTTTTTCTGCCTAAGTGGAGTATCTTGCATTTGTCACTGTTGAACTTCATTTTGTTACTTTAGGTCTATCATCTCTCTAATATGTTAAGATCATTTTGAATTCTGCTCCTCTCTTCTGAGGTATTGGCTCTCCCTCCCAATTTATGTCATCTGCAAACTTGATGATCCTGCCTTCTAACCCTTCATCTAAGTCAGTAATAAAGATGTTGAACAGCACCGGGCCCAGGACGGAACCCTGCGGCACTCCGCTCGTCACATCTTTCCAGGATGAAGATCAGGCATGGGCAAACTTCAGCCCTCCAGGTGTTTTGGAGCTACTATCTGTTAGGAATTGTGGAAGCTGAAATCCAAAACACCTGGAGGAAAGAAACATATTCAAAGAGTGGAACATATTTGGAGGAAAGGATTTGTCCCACTCAATATCTCCTTTACATATCAAACTAAAAACCAGAGTGGACTTTGCATTCACAATCAGAGTGTGTGATAGACACTTTCCTAACATGTATGAGTACCCCATTCCCATGGCTGGTAAGAGATTATGGGATTTAGAATCATAGAATCATAGAATCAAAGAGTTGGAAGAGACCTCATGGGCCATTCAGTCCAACCCCATTCTGCCAAGAAGCAGGAATATTGCATTCAAATCACCCCTGACAGATGGCCATCCAGCCTCTGTTTAAAAGCTTCCAAAGAAGGAGCCTCCACCACACTCCGGGTCAGAGAGTTCCACTGCTGAACGGCTCTCACAGTCAGGAAGTTCTTCCTCATGTTCAGATGGAATCTCCTCTCTTGTAGTTTGAAGCCATTGTTCCTTGCGTCCTAGTCTCCAGGCAAGCAGAAAACAAGCTTGCTCCCTCCTCCCTGTGGCTTCCTCTCACATATTTATACATGGCTATCATATCTCCTCTCAGCCTTCTCTTCTTCAGGCTAAACCTGCCCAGCTCCTTAAGCTGCTCCTCATAGGGCTTGTTCTCCAGACCCTTGATCATTTTAGTCGCCCTCCTCTGGACACATTCCAGCTTGTCAATATCTCTCTTGAATTGTGGTGCCCAGAATTGGACTTGTATCAGCTGTCACTGAATGTCTTTAGGGCTATAGCTATCAAGATTTCAGAGAGCATCTACATTCAGTTGGTGATGAATGTATGCTTCCTTTTTTTCGGCAGGATATTACAAGAATAATGTGAAGGTGGCCATCAAGACGCTGAAAGAAGGCAGCATGTCTCCTGATGCCTTCTTGGCCGAGGCCAACTTGATGAAGCGGCTTCGGCACAGCAAGCTGGTCCGACTGCATGCAGTGGTTACCGAACAGCCCATTTATATCATCACAGAATACATGGCCAACGGTAAACCCCCAAATCTTCTATTTTAATGCTTCTGGTAGGTCTGTGTAAACTGCATGGAACTGCATTGAGAATGTGGAATTTCTGGGAGTTTATGTCTTCCTGTCTGAGAACTGATTGCAGCAACGAAAAAGGTGAATTCCATTTATTGTTGCAAGTGTGGCTTATGACACTACAAGTCTCACAAATGAAGGTTGTATGTATGCATGCTTTCCGGGCTGTGGCACAGTTAACTGAGAGCTAGCTGCATTAAATTACTACTGACTGAGAGGTCATGAGTTCCAAGCCAGCCTGGGTCGGAGTGAGCTTCTGGCCATTTGTGTAGCTTGCTGTTGACAGTTGCATATGTCAAGTAGGAAATTTAGGTACTGCTTATGTGGGGAGGCTAATTGAACTAATTTATGAAGCCATAAAAACCTTCCAGCAGCATGCAGAAGAATGAGGAAGTACTCCATCAACAGACTCGGTGTCACAATGGACGATGAAGCTGCAGCTCCCCCTGTGGCCAGAATCGAGCTGGAATCCAGCATACTCTCATGAAGCCGGAAAAAGCTTGGGCACAGCTGGAATGTTAAAATTGCCTCTGTGTCTCTCCCATATATGTTGTATGTCTAATGGCATTGAATGTTTGCCATGTATATGTGCATTGTAGTCTGCCCTGAGTCCCCTGCGGGGTGAGAAGGGCGGGATATAAATACTGTAAACAAATAAACAAATAAATAAATTTCCAAAGCAGTGTTCTCACCCTGAGATTCCTTCTCCTTTGATAGCTTCCAAAGAAAGTCCAAGCATTTTGGATAAAATATGTTTCTGTTTCTTTTCTCTTACAGGGAGTTTATTGGATTACTTGCAAACTGAAGAAGGAAAGAAACTGAATCTTCCCAGACTTATTGATATGGCTGCTCAGGTAAGCGACTTGACTGACATAAGTAAGTGGAGGGGAGTTTTTTATTTATTTTTTAAGTGTGAAATAAGCACAAGTTTTCTGTAAAACAAACATTTCAGAACTCCACCAATGATGGAACTGAACCAAACTTGGCTGCCATGGGTCAGTGCTAGGGAATCCTTGGAGTTGTAGTTTGGTGAGGCACTAACACTATTTGACAGGGAAGTCTAAAGGTTTTGCCAAACTACCACTGCCAGGATTCCATTGATGTCAAACTGCATCTATTCTACAGAATACAGTAGATGCATTGCAGCAGGTGGTCAGCGGTTTGCTCTTCTCCACACTCGCATGTCGTGGATTCCACTTTGTAGCCCCATTTCTTAAGATTGGCTCTGCATCTCGTGGTGCCAGAGCTCAGTCTGTTCAGCACCTTTCAAGTCTCCCAGTTTTCTGTGTACCCAGGGGGCAGTCTCTCATTTGGTATCAACCATTGGTTGAGGTTCTGGCTTTGAGCCTGCCACTTTTGGACTCTCACTTGCTCGGGTGTTCCAGCGAGTGTCTCTGTAGATCTTAGAAAACCATTTCTTGATTTAAGTCATTGACGTGCTGGCTGATATCCAAACAAGGGATGGGCTGGAGATGTCTCTGCCTTGGTCCTTTCACTATTGGCTGCTACTTCCCGGTGGATGTCAGGTGGTGCAATACCGGCTAAGCAGTGTAATTCCTCCAGTGGTGTAGGGTGCAGACATTCACTGTTTCAGTGTGGTGAGATGTGTTCCACACCGGGCATGCATACTCAGCAGCAGAGTAGCATAGCGCAAGGCCAGATGTCTTCACTGTGTCTGGTTGTGATCCCCAGGTTGTGCCAGTCAGCTTTCGTATGATATTGTTTCTAGCACCCACTTTTTGCTTGATGTTCAGGCAGTGCTTCTTGTAGGTCAGAGCAACCCAGTGATTCTGACCATGAAAGCCTTCGACAACACTTTGGTGAAACCTTTGCATTAAGAGCGCATCTAAACCATAGAATTAATGCAGTTTGACACCACTTTAACTGCCCTGGCTCAATGGCATGGAATCCTGGGATTGGTAGTTTGGTGAGGCACCACTACTCTCTCTATATGTTCACAATGGTGCATTTTTCAGGGTACCATAAATACAGTGTGTTCTGACCTCAGAAGCTCAGTCCGCTGTCAAATGCGGTGTTGCCTTTGCGCATGATGCTGTCGTAGAAACATGTTTTGCTGACCCTCTGAGATACAAACTTTGAGGCAAAGGGTAAAAATAGAGAGTGATTGGTGTGTTTTTCATCCTGTGGTCGCCCCATCAAGTGCATCTGACTCGAGGCGCATGAGCTCAGTGCAAACCGGCGATCACTTTGATATCAGGACAGGAAACGACACCCCTGGTTTCTCTTTTTTCCATTAGAGTGAGTAATCTTCACACCAGATGGAAAGTTTGTTGTCATATCCTCTTTGAAAACCACATGAAAGTGACAAGGTGGAAAAAACAACAACCAAAATCTCGTTCTGGAGTGGAAAATTCTCAGACCCCTTTAGTTTGGGTGGAGCAAAAAGAACATGAATCTTTCCTTCTATGGGGTGCCCAAGGGTGCATCTACACTGCAGAATTAATGCAGTTGGACACCAAAATAGCTGCAATAGATATGCTATGGAATTTTTTATAATTTTACTATGTCTTTACCCTTCAATGTATTGTCGAAGTCTTTCATGGCCAGAATCACTGAGTTGTTGTAGGTTTTTCAGGCGGTATGGCCATGTTCTAGAAGCATTCTCTCCTGATGTTTCAACTGCATCTATGGCAGGCATCCTCAGTGGTTGTGAGGTCTGTTGGAAACTTGGTTTTATATACCTGTGGAAAGTCCAAGGTGGGACAAAGAACTCTTTGTCTGTTGAAGTTAGATGTGAATGTTTCAATTGGCCACCTTGATTAGCATTTGATGGCCTGACTGTTTTTAGGTATGCCTTGTTACTGCCTGGGGGAATTCTTTGTTGAGAGGTGATTAGCTGTTCCTGACTGTTTTTTCTCTGGAGTTCTCCTGTGTGTGAGTTTTGTTCTTTATTTACTGTTATAATTTTAGAGTTTTAGTTATAAGTCTAGTTATAACCCTAAAATCCGGACAACATGGCCAGTCCAGCAGAGTTGATGGCGCAGGACCATCATTTCAATGCTTCAGTCCTGGTGGTCTTTGCTTCTTCCAGCACGCTGACATTTGTCTGTTCATCTTCCCAAAAGATTTGCAGGATTTTTTGGAGGGAATGCTGATGGAATTGTTCTAGGAGTTGCATGTGACGTCTGTAGATAGTCCACGTCTCGCAGGCATATAGCAGGGTTGGGAGGACAATAGCTTTATAGACAAGCACCTTGGTATCCCCTACGGATAAGTCTACACTGCCATATAATCCAGTTCAAAGCAGATGAAGGCAAAGCCTAGAAAAGCCATGATAATTTGCCTTAGGATCACCATAAGTCACAGGCATGCAAAATAACAACTATCCATCCCAGGCAAAACTGCAGAAGCATCTTTCCACTGGTAAGCAATACCTTTGCTCATTCCATGCAGTTAAATTACTTGTCCTCCTTTCTCCTAGGTTGCAGAAGGGATGGCGTACATTGAGAGAATGAACTCCATCCACAGAGACCTCAGGGCTGCCAACATTTTGGTCTCGGAGACGCTTTGCTGCAAAGTCGCAGACTTCGGCCTGGCTAGGATCATAGAGGATGAATACTTTGCACAAGAAGGTCAGACCAGCCTTTAGGACTTTGCAGTAAATCAGCGATTATTGGTCATGCTTTCATGGGACAGCCTTCAAGGTTGTTTTCAAATAGTTGGCATAATGTACATGTGCACTGACAATGAGTGCAGTTTGACGCCACTTTGAACTGCCATGGCTCAATGCTATGGAATCATGGGAGTTGCAGTTTGTTGAGGTACCAATCATCTTTGTCAGAGAAGACTAAATGTCACTGTAATTCAATAGCATTGCACCATGGCAGCTAAAGTGATGACAGACTGCATTAATTCTACAGAGAAGATGCACCCTTAGATTTATTCTATCTATCTATCTATCTATCTATCTATCTATCTATCTATCTATCTATATAAAATAGCACATCAAACTATAGGTTGAGCTCGTCTTGTCTGAGATGCTTGGGACCTGAAATGTTTTGGATTTTGGAGGCACATATGTGTGTGTGTGTGTGTGTGTGTGTGTGTGTGTGTATATATATATATATATAGCATGGAAACGCCAGCCGGGTTGTTTAGGAATCATAGAATCATAGAATCAAAGAGTTGGAAGAGACCTCATGGGCCATCCAGTCCAACCCCATTCTGCCAAGAAGCAGGATTATTGCATTCAAATCACCCCTGACAGATGGCCATCCAGCCTCTGTTTAAAAGCTTCCAAAGAAGGAGCCTCCACCACACTCCGGGGCAGAGAGTTCCACTGCTGAACGGCTCTCACAGTCAGGAAGTTCTTCCCCATGTTCAGATGGAATCTCCTCTCTTGTAGTTTGAAGCCATTGTTCCGCGTCCTAGTCTCCAAGGAAGCAGAAAACAAGCTTGCTCCCTCCTCCCTGTGGCTTCCTCTCACATATTTATACATGGCTATCATATCTCCTCTCAGCCTTCTCTTCTTCAGGCTAACCATGCCCAGTTCCCTAAGCCGCTCCTCATAGGGCTTGTTCTCCAGACCCTTGATCATTTTAGTCGCCCTCCTCTGGACACATTCCAGCTTGTCAATATCTCTCTTGAATTGTGGGGCCCAGAATTGGACACAATATTCCAGGTGTGGTCTAACCAAAGCAGAATAGAGGGGTAGCATTACTTCCCTAGATCTAGACACTATGCTCCTATTGATGCAGGCCAAAATCCCATTGGCTTTTTTTGCCGCCACATCATATTGTTGGCTCATGTTTAACTTGTTGTCCACGAGGACTCCAAGATCTTTTTCACACGTATTGCTCTCGAGCCGCAAGGTTTCACTTCTCTTTCTTCATTTCTTTGTTTAGGAAGTGATGTTTGGAGTGCTGCAGTTCTAACGTTTTCTTTCTTTGTATTCGTTGTTTACTATCTGACGAAAACTCTTTGACTTCAGTAAAAATTTAGCTTCCACTTGGTTTACTTGGAGGTCCGTGTGACCAGTTATCATGGGTTGCTTTGTAATATGGGCTTGTTTCCAGCCTTGGCATTCTTCCCCTTCTTTGTGATTGCAGGATTTCTGCACGT
>NW_026844366.1:345405108-345440248 GCF_025583915.1 Anolis sagrei ordinatus | reverse complement strand
GTTGCCTCTGAAAAATCCTGCAACTTTCTTGGGAAGATAGGTGGACAAATGTCAGCATGCTGGAAGAAGCAAAGACCACCAGTACTGAGGCAATGATCCTTTGCCATCAACTTCGCTGTACTGGCCATGTTGTCCGAATGCCTGATCACCGTCTCCCAAAGCAGTTACTATACTCTCAACTCAAGAATGGAAAATGGAATGTTGGTGGACAGGAAAAGAGATTTAAGGATGGCTCTCTCAAAGCCAACCTTAAAAACGATGGCATAGACACCGAGAACTGGGAAGCCCTGGCCCTTGAGCGCTCCAGCTGGAGGTCAGCTGTGACCAGCAGTGCTGTAGAATTTGAAGAGGCACGAATGGAGGGTGAAAGAGAGAAACGTGCCAAGAGGAAGGCGCGTCAAGCCAACCCCGACCGGGACCGCCTTCCACCTGGAAACCAATGCCCTCACTGCGGAAGAAGATGCAGAGCAAGAATAGGGCTCCACAGCCACATACGGACCCACAGGGAAATCCATAATGGAAGACCATCTTACTTGTCCAACGAGGGATCGCCTAAGGAAGGTAACATAATTCAAAGACCACTGGACGAATTGATACCAAATTTGGACATAGTACACCTATTAGGCCAACAAGTGACCATCACTCATAAAAACACTGGAAAATATAACAGAAGAGACTTTAAAAGCCAAAAAACAAAAAAATACTTTACAATGCATCCGCAAAACCACATATGTAGATAAGCACACATATACACAAATATATACAGAAATATATACACATGTATGCACACATGAAACACATATACAGAACAGGGGAAGGAAGGAAGGAAGGAAGGAAGGAAGGAAGGAAGGAAGGAAGGAAGGAAGGAAGGAAGGAGAGAAAGAGGGAAAGAAGGAGAGAAGGAAAGAAAGAAAGGTAGAGAAGGAAGAAAGGAGAGAAGGAAATTAAAAAGTGAAAGAGGGAAGGAAGGAGAGAAGGAACGAAAGAGAAAAAGAGGGAGGGAAGGAAGGAAGGAGATAAGGAAGGACGGAACCAAAGAGCAAAGGAAGCGAAAAAAAAAGCAGATAGAGAAAGGAGAAAGGGGAAGGGAAAGAAAAAGAGGGAAGGAAGGAGAGAAAGAAAGAAAGAGAGAAAGAGGGAGGGGAGGTTGGCTACAGCATGGCGGGTACAGCTAGATAAACATATACACAAATATATACACACACATATACACATAAAAGACACATATACACAGACTGGACCACAGCAACACATGGCAGGAGATGGCTTATCTCTCTCTCTGTCTGTGTGTGTGTGTGTGTCTGTGTGTGTGTAGAGGGGAGGGGGGGTTGGAATATGTTCCTCTTTCTGTATCAGTGGATTTGATATTTCCAAGTTGTGAATGATTGAATCCGTGCATACAGAGGGCTGACATTGAAGCGTGAAACCACAAAGGTGTCACTCTCTCTGCCACTCTTTTGAGCAGTTTTTAAGTATTTTAAAGTATTTTGGGTTTTGTAATTCTAGATCAGGAATCCTCAGCCTATACAATAAAAAAACTGGGAAAAATGTGGCAATATAACCCATTACAAACAATTATTTGCAAATAGGAGTGGTGGGTATTATTGAGAGTTAGGAGAATGCCAAGCAATCATACACATCTTGCTAAACCAAGCAGAAAGACTTGGCAGGCTTATAAAAACAGTTCTCCTCTGAAGCCTAAATATTTGATATATATTTCCAAAGACTGAACTCCTCTGGAAATCCCAGTGCAAACTTCTCATTCTGTTCTATTCCCAACAGGTACCAAATTTCCTATCAAGTGGACAGCTCCGGAAGCCATTAACTATGGGGTTTTCACCATCAAATCTGACGTCTGGTCTTTCGGGGTTCTTCTAACAGAAATCATCACTTATGGAAGGTGTCCATATGCAGGTACAATATCTAGATAAGACGCTTGTAGGGGCCATGTGTTCCCCTCAAGTCACTTGTCCACTTATGGAATTCTTAGGGTTTTCTGGGAGGTGATTTTGCCATTTCCATCCTCTGAAATATAGCTTCCAGCCCTTGTTATCCATCCTTGCAGAGGTTGGAATTCACAACCACCTGTACAACAGCTGAAATCTCCACTTTTTTTTGCTGAGGAAGGCCCCCAAACATGGATGGTTTGGTAGTTAGCCTTGTTTTTAACTGGTTTTAATTGTACGAATGGCTTGATGATATTTTTGACTTTGAAATGTGGTATCTTTTTAACTATGCTTCTTATAATGGTTGAATCTCATGTGTTGACAGTTATGACGATGATACCCTATGGGACATTTCCCCCCAATCCATACGTCCATTGATTGTCTAAAGCAGTGTTTCTCAACCTTCGTACTGCCATGACCCCTTAGTACAGTTCCTCATGTTGTGGCGACCCCCAACCATAACATTATTTTCGTTGCTACTCCATAACTGTTATGAATTTTAATGTCAATATCTGATATGCAGAATGTATTTTCATTCAATAGACCAAATTTGGGACAAGTACCCGATACGCCCAAATTTGAATTCTGGTAGAGTGGGGTGGGGGGTGGGGGATTGATTTTGTTATTTGGGAGTTGTAGTTGCTGGGATTTATGGTTAACCTAAAATCAAAGAGTATTCTGAACTCTACCAATGATGGAATTGAACCAAACTTGGCACACAGAACTCCCATGACCAACAGAAAATACCGGAAGGGTTTGGTGGGCATTGACCTTGAGTTTTGGAATTGTAGTTCACCTACATCCAGAGAGCACTGTAGACTCAAATGAGGATGGATCTGGACCAAACTTGGCATGAGTCCTCAATATGCCCAAATGTGAACACTGGTGGAGTTTGGGGAAAATAGACCTTGACATTTGGGAGTTACACTTGTTGAGATTTATAGTTTGCCTACAATCAAAGAGCATTCTAAACCCCACCAGTGACAAAATTGGGCCAAACTTTCCACAAAGAACCCCCATACCTTGAAGGAACTCACTGACACGAGCCTCCCTCCCACCTTGCACACTCTCCCTCGCCCGCATATGCGCACCACCCTGCCATGTGCCGAGCATCTCCCCTCCCGCACTTGGAGTATCAGAAACACTTGGAGTGTTTCTGGGGCATCTCCCCTCCCCCACTTGGAGTATCAGAATATCAGAAACACTTGGAGTGTTTCTCTCAGCCCCCCCGCTGAGAGATTTGATGAAAGGCCAGCCAATTGCAGTGGAGGAGAGCTTTTGGTGAGAGGATTTGCTATCTGTTTACAAAAACGAAGAGAAGGACAGGCGGAGAGATCTGCAGCCTTCTCTGCCAATGGGGTTCCTGAGACCATCAGAAATGTATGTTTTCTGATGGTCTTTGGCGACCCCTCTGAACCCCCTCTTGACCCCCCCCCCCCCAGGGGTCCCGACTCCCAGGTTGAGAAACACTGGTCTAAAGTCTGCTTGAAAAGTATCTTCAAAAAAGGAGAATTCACTACCTTTTGATGCAGTCTATTTCACTGCTATTGTTTAGGTGGACTCTCACAATTTGAATCCATCCATGTTGATTTTAGACTCTAGAGCAAGAGAAAACAAGTTTGCTCCATCTTCTCTTCAGGTATTTAAAGATGACCATCATGTATTGTCGAAGGCTTTCGTGGCTGAAATCGCTGGGTTGCTGTGAGTTTTGGGGGCTGTATGGCTATGGATGCTTGCTACAGATGTAGGTGAAATGTTAGAAGAGAATGCTGCTGGAACATGACCATGCAGCCCCAAAAACTCACAGCAACCCAGTGACCATCATGATCCCTCATAACTTTGTCTTCTCCAAGCAACACATCCGAAACTACTTTAAGCCGTTCCACATAGGACTTTGGTAGTATCTAGATCTTCATTATCTTGGTTGTCCTCCTCTGGACGCATTTCCAAGTTGTCTAGGTTCTTCTTGAACTCTGGTGTCCATAGGTCCTAAGCTTTTCTTTCTCTTCCACAGCAATGACCAATCCTGAGGTTATCCAAAAGCTAGAACAGGGCTATCGGATGCCATGCCCGGACTCTTGTCCACCTGAACTCTATGCCATGATGCTGAAATGCTGGAAAGATAAGGCAGAAGAACGGCCCACCTTTGAGTACCTTCAGTCTACCCTCGAAGACTTTTACACGTCCACAGAAATGCAGTACCAACCAGAGCCTGTGGTTTCTTGACTGTTGATTGGTGGAGGAAAGGCGAGATCCTGAAAAAGAAAATCAGAGAACACTAGTGGGAGGGACGCATGAGGTTTATTAGGAATTGGACATTGCTGGGTCTTTGGGCAACTCTTTCTTTTTCAATGTTATCTCAGTGTCGCTCTCCTTTATGTCCCTCCATTCAGAAGTATGTGAACCGAGCTGGTCCCTGGAGTCACAAAACAAGATGTTTAAAAAATGGAAAACAAATTGATTCAATAAATAATTTAAATTGTCAAGTCTGGATCAATCAAGTAAACAAGTAGGAGGATTAACAGGCCTTGCTCCGTGTTCACACAGTCCATTGTCCCCATGTTGTGCCCGAATAATAATAATAATAATAATAATAATAATAATAATAATAATAATGTAGACGCTGCAAGGAAGCAGATGAAACAATAGATCACATCCTGAGCTGCTGCGAGAAGATCGTGCAGACAGACTACAAGCAGAGGCATAACACCATTGCTCAGATGATTAATTGGAACTTGTGCCACAAACACCATCTGCCTGAGACAAAGAAATGGTGGGATCACAAGCCGGAAAAAGTTACAGAGAATGAACACGTCAAGTTACTCTGGGACAGACAGAGTTTTGGAGCACAAGACTCCTGACCTCACGATCGCGTTAAAAACCAAAGTATGGATTGTCGATGTTGCGATCCCAGGAGACAGCAGGATTGAAGAGAAACAACTGGAAAAACTGACACAATATGGGGATTTAAAGATCGAACTGCAAAGACTCTGGCACAAGCTTGTCAAGGTGGTCCCAGTGGTGATCGGCACACAGGGTGCAGTGCCTAAAGACCTTGGCCTGCACTTAAACACAATCGGCGCTGACAAAATTACCATCTGCCAGCTGCAGAAAGCCACCTTACTGGGATCTGCATGCATTATTTGTTGATACATCACACAGTCCTAGACACTTGGGAAGTGTCCAATATGTGATCCAATACAACAGCCAGTAGAGTGTCTGCTGTGGACTCATCTTGTTGTGTTTCTAATAATAATAATAATAATAATAATAATAATAATAATAATACACTTTATCTATATTCCGCTTTATCTCCCTGGAGAGACTGAGAGCGGATTACAGAAACATGTATAAGGCAAACATTCAATGCCTTTCTACAAAACAACATACAATACACAGACAAAGATAAAGGTCTTCCACCTATTTTCATTTCTGGAGGCAATGCTCACCTCCAGCCATGGGGAGGTGCTCTAGTTCCATTTTTCCATGCCAAGGAGAATATTATCTCAGATCATGTTGCCGACATGTTTTTGTATCTACACAGGACATCCTTTTATCTTCCCACTGACATAGTGGCCCATTTTGATTGTTTTTTGCCTTAGGAGAGGGCTTTTTTGTAATAAAAAATTCAAACACTTTTTATCATTATGTGTATCCTGTCTTTCTCATAAAATTGGGACTTGAGGAAGCTTAGGATTTGAAAACACAACCAGTCCTCCTCCTTTATTGTTGAGCACACTTTGGCAAGACATGGAGCAAGAGTTGCCAGAGGTGCAAGCTGGGTTCAGAAAAGGCAGAGGAATGAGAGACCAAATTTCCAATATCCGCTGGATAATGGAGGAAGGAAGGGAGTTTCAGAAATACATTTATTTCTGTTGACTATTCTAAAGCCTTTGACTGTATGGATCATAATAAATTGTGGCAAGTTCTTGGTGGCATGGGGACACCAAGTCACCTTGTATCTCTCCTGAGAAATCTGTATAAGGACCAAGTAGCAACAGTAAGAACTGACCATGGAACAACAGACTGCTTCAAGACTGGGAAAGGTGTACGGCAGGGCTGTATACTCTCACCCAACCTATTCAACTTGCATACAGAACACATCATGCAATGCACGGGGCTTGACAAACTCAAGGCTGGAGTTAAAATTGCTGGATGAAACATTAACAACCTTAGATATGCAAATGATACCACTTTGATGGCTGAAAGCAAGGATGAGCTGAGGAACTTTCTAACCAAGGGGAAAGAAGAAAGTGCAAAAGCTGGGTTGCAGCATACATATATATATATATATATATATATATATATATATATGTGTGTGTGTGTGTGTGTGTGTGTGTGTGTGTGTGTGTGTGTTTATTTATTCCACAATTATGGCAACCAGACTGATTGATAACTGACAAACAGAGGGAGAAAACGTGGAGGCAGTGACAAACTTTGCATTTCTAGATGCAAAGATGACTGCAGACGCAGACTGCAGCCAGGAAATCAGAAGACGCTTACTTCTTGGGAGGAGAGCAATGTCCAATCTCGATAAAATAGTAAAGAGTAGAGACATTACACTGGCAACAAAGATCCACATAGTTAAAGCAATTGTATTCCACATACCTATGGATGTGAGAGCTGGACCATAAGGAAGGCTGAGCAAAAGAAGAGAGACGCATTTGAACTGTGATGCTGAAGGAAAATCCTGAGAGTGCCTTGGACTGCAAGAAGATCCAACCAGTCCATCCTCCAGGAAATAAAGTCCGACTGCTCACTGGAGGGAAAGAGATTAGAGGTCAAGATGAAGTACTTTGGCCACAACATGAGAAGACAGGAAAGTTTGGAGAAGACCATGATGCTGGAGAAAATGGAAGGGAAAAGGAAGAGGGGCCGACCATGGGCAAGATGGATGGATGGGATCCTTGAAGTGACTGGCTTAACTTTGAAGGAACCAGGAGTGGCCACAGCCTACTGGGAGCTCTAGCATTCCAGGAGGTCATGAAGAGTCGGAAGTGACTGAACGAATAAACAACAACACACTTTGGGATCATTGGATTAGACTGTTTCAGGTTTCTTTTCCAGACTTTACATGCTACATTTTGCAGACGACACCAAATTGGGAGGGATAGCCAATACTCCAGAGGACAGAGCAGAATTCAAAACGATCTTGACAGATTAGAGAGATGGGCCAAAACTAACAAAATGAAGTTCAACAGTGACAAATGCAAGATACTCCACTTTGGCAGGAAAAACGAAATGCAAAGATACAAAATGGGGGACAATGCCTGGCTCGAGAGCAGTACGTGTGAAAAAGATCTTGGAGTCCTCGTGGACAACAAGTTAAACATGAGCCAACAATGTGATGTGGTGGCAAAAAAAGCCAATGGGATTTTGGCCTGCATCAATAGGAGCATAGTGTCTAGATCTAGGGAAGTCATGCTCCCTCTCTATTCCGCTTTGGTTAGACCACACCTGGAATATTGTGTCCAATTCTGGGCACCACAATTCAAGAGAGATATTGACAAGCTGGAATGTGTCCAGAGGAGGGCGACTAAAATGATCAAGGTCTGGAGAACAAGCCCTATGAGGAGCGGCTTAAGAAGCTGGGCATGTTTAGCCTGAAGAAGAGAAGGCTGAGAGGAGATATGATAGCCATGTATAAATATGTGAGAGGAAGCCACAGGGAGGAGGGAGCAAGCTTGTTTTCTGCTTCCTTGGAGACTAGGACGCGGAACAATGGCTTCAAACTACAAGAGAGGAGATTCCATCTGAACATGAGGAAGAACTTCCTGACTGTGAGAGCTGTTCAGCAGTGGACCTCTGCCCCAGAGTGTGGTGGAGGCTCCTTCTTTGGAAGCTTTTAAACAGGGGCTGGATGGCCATCTGTCAGGGGTGATTTGAATGCAATATTCCTGCTTCTTGGCAGGGGGTTGGACTGGATGGCCCATGAGGTCTCTTCCAACTCTTTGATTCTATGATTCTACTACATACTCACTCCAGCAAAGGATCACCGCCTTGTCGGGGCGCTGGAGCTTGAGCACCTCAATGATGTCATGAGCGAAACCGTGAAGGGACACCCAAGACGGGACGGTTGTGGCAGAGAGGTCAGACCAAGCGTGATCCCTGGGGAAGGCAATGGCAAACCACTCCAGTATCCTTGCCAAGAAAACTAAATGGACCAGTACAACCAGAGATATGTCGGTATGCCATTGGAAGATGGGACTCCCAGGTCGGAAGATGGCCAAAATGCTACTGGGGAGGAGCAGAGGATAAGTTCAACTAGCCCCAGATGTGATGACGCAGCTAGCTCAAAGCCGAAAGGAAGGCTAGCGGCCGACGGTACTGGAGGTGAACGACGAATCCGATGCTCTAAAGATCAACACACCATAGGAACCTGGAATGTAAGATCTATGAGCCAGGGCAAATTGGATGTTGTTATTGGTGAGATGTCAAGACTAAAGATAGACATTCTGGGGGTCAGCGAACTGAAATGGACTGGAATGGGCCACTTCACATCAGATGGCCACCAGATCTACTACTGCGGACAAGAGGAACATCGAAGAAATGGAGTAGCCTTCATAATTAATAAGAAATTCGCTAAAGCGGTGCTTGGATACAACCCAAAAAATGACAGAATGATCTCAATTCGAGTGCAAGGAAAGCCTTTCAACATTACAGTGATCCAAATATATGCCCCAACCACAGCTGCTGAAGAAGCAGAAGTAGATCAGTTCTATGAGGATCTGCAGGACCTACTGGATAATACACCAAAAAGAGACATTATTTTCATTACAGGAGACTGGAATGCCAAGGTGGGAAGTCAAATGACAACAGGGATCACAGGCAAGCATGGTCTGGGAGAACAAAATGAAGCGGGACGCAGGCTGATAGAATTTTGCCAGGAATTGAATCGTCCACTAGATGTCACTGTCCCCTCACATAGCAACACAAACCTTTCCAGCTCTTCCTTTTCCAAAACAGCCAGACACAGCAATCAATTCAAAAGCCACTGTCTTGGAAGGGAGATACAATTTCTCTCCAAAGTGCAACTGTTGCAAAAACAAAACAAATCTTTCGAAATCTTTTAACATAGGAGTCTTTCCAATTCAGAAAAAGAAAATAGTTGGTGCCTCTCAGTTGTGTGGTGTGCACAAATTTGCTCTGTATTCTAGCCTGAACTTTAAAGGAGGTGTTGTTGCTTTTTAAAAAGTACCAAGAAGTTTGTGGCAATCCATCACAGGGCTTTCCTGGAAAGGTTTATTCAAAGGAGGGTTCCCACTGCCTTTCTCCAAGGCTGAGAGAGTGCAACATGCCCAGTGATCAAATCACGCACTCTCAGCCTCAAAGGAAGACAGCAGGAAAGCCCACTGAAGAAATATAATTGGATGTATCTCATCATAGCTTTTCTTTGGAAGCTTTTAAACAGAGGCTGGATGGCCATCTGTCGGGGGTGCTTTGAATGCATTTTTCCTGCTTCTTGGCAGAATATGATTGGATTGGATGGCCCATGAGGTCTCTTCTAACTGTATGATTCTATGATTCTATTAATATGAAAGCTCCG
The DNA here is from genome assembly GCF_025583915.1 of Anolis sagrei ordinatus. Classification (NCBI taxonomy): domain Eukaryota; kingdom Metazoa; phylum Chordata; class Lepidosauria; order Squamata; family Anolidae; genus Anolis; species Anolis sagrei. Next base: position 345,430,756 of record NW_026844366.1, on the reverse strand, counting down.
TGAACTGTTTTTTTGAGAGTAAGACAACTGGTTTGAGAAACCTTACTGAGTATATCCCATCATAGCTTTGCCTTATGTTTAGCCCCGCAAAGGTAAACATAATCTCTGTATTATTGAAGGCTTCCATGACTGGAATCACTGGGTTGTTGTAGGTTTTTGGGCTATTGGCCATGTTCTAGAAGCATTCTCTCCTGATGTTTGCCTGCATCTACGGCAAGCATCCTCAGAGGTTGTGAGATCTCACAACCTCTGAGGATGCTTGCCGCAGATGCAGGCGAAGCATTATCATAGAATCATAGAATCAAAGAGTTGGAAGAGACCTCATGGGCCATCCAGTCCAACCCCCTGCCAAGAAGCAGGAATATTGCATTCAATCACCCCTGACAGATGGCCATCCAGCCTCTGTTTAAAAGCTTCCAAAGAAGGAGCCTCCACCACACTCCGGGGCAGAGAGTTCCACTGCTGAACGACGCTCACAGTCAGGAAGTTCTTCCTCATGTTCAGATGGAATCTCCTCTCTTGTAGTTTGAAGCCATTGTTCTGCGTCCTAGTCTCCAGGGAAGCAGAAAACAAGCTTGCTCCCTCCTCCCTTTCTCTCACATATCTATACATGGCTATCATATCTCCTCTCAGCCTTCTCTTCTTCAGGCTAAACATGCCCAGCTCCTTAAGCCGCTCCTCATAGGGCTTGTTCTCCAGACCCTTGATCATTTTAGTCGCCCTCCTCTGGACACATTCCAGCTTGTCAATATCTCTCTTGAATTGTGGTGCCCAGAACTGGACACAATATTCCAGGTGTGGTCTAACCAAAGCGGAATAGAGCATGGGTAGCATTACTTCCCTAGATCTAGACACTAATCTCTGTATTGTTGAAGGCTTTCATGACTAGGATCACTGGGTTGTTGTAGGTTTTTCGGGCTATATGGCCATGTTCCAGAAGCATTCTCTCCTGATGTTTTGCCTGCATCTATGGCAAGCATTCTCAGAGGTTGTGAGATCATACAACAGGTTGTGAGATCATACAACAACCCAATCAAATCTATGCCAAATTCCTTCTGATTCAAATCTCACCAAGACAACCCTGTGATAAGGTTACATAACTTGACAGCACAGGAGAATAAGAAATCTTTTGCACACTTTGTCCGACATGCATCTGATGAAACAGACTAGTATTCATGAAAACTTGTAAAACTGATAAAAACATGCTTTAAATGATGCAAGCCAGGAATCATTCAGTGTCTTACACAGCTTCATAATTTTGGCAATCTATCCAAACACTCCTCTCTCATCTCCAAAAATCCGAGTGGCCGAAAATGGCCTTCTTCCCTCCAGGATCTTCTGCATTTGGTCATCACCAAGTTACACCGTGAGTGGCACTTTCGATTGACGTTGTTACATTGCCTTGCTTGGCGTCCTTCGGGTTACTGGGTAGGTGGTCCTCCAGCCCACCCCAGGGATTGCTTCCCTTCTGATAAAGCAGCGGTCAGAGGAGGTCGCCTCCAGGTCAAAAGCCCAGGCATGTATCAAACATCCCTGGACATCAACGCACTTTGGAGTAGCTGTGTCCAAGGCTAGTGAGTCTCTGATCTTTAATAGCCCAGCAGCAGCTTATATAAACTGCTCTTGCCTTGATGTGACCATGGCTTGGGAGGGATAATTGATGACCTCTCTATCCTTCTCCTCAGTCCTTCTTTCAGTCGTCAGATTTCTGGAAAAGAATCTACCAGGGCAAAATGCTCCTGTACAGTACTTTTGTGGGAGAGAACTCCAGAGGTCATCCATCCCGACCCCATTCTGCAAGAAGGCACAATCAAAGCACTCCTGACAGATGGCCAGCCAGCCATTCGCTGTATAAAAAATAGAAGAAGACTCTACCACAGTCCGAGGCTCCTGTTGAACAGCTTTGACCTTCAGAAATTTCTCACTAATATTCAGACCACGGAACAACAGACTGATTCAAGATTGGGAAAGGAGTACCGCAGGGCTATATACTCTCACTTGACCTATCTGTGGATGTTCATGTCCTATTAGATACAATGACAGCTTGAAAAGCCAGTGGGATTCTAGACTGCATCAATAGGAGTATAGTGCTTAGATTGATGGAAGTCATCATCTCACTCTATTCTGCTTTGAATCATAGAATCATAGAATCCTAGAGTTGGAAGAGACCTCATGGGCCATCCAGTCCAACCCCCTGCCAAGAAGCAGGAATATTGCATTCAAATCACCCCTGACAGATGGCCATCCAGCCTCTGTTTAAAAGCTTCCAAAGAAGGAGCCTCCACCACACTCCGGGGCAGAGAGTTCCACTGCTGAACGGCTCTCACAGTCAGGAAGTTCTTTCTCGTGTTGAGATGGAATCTCCTCTCTTGTAGTTTGAAGCCATTGTTCCGCGTCCTAGTCTCCAAGGAAGCAGAAAACAAGCTTGCTCCCTCCTCCCTGTGGCTTCCTCTCACATATTTATACATGGCTATCATATCTCCTCTCAGCCTTCTCTTCTTCAGGCTAAACATGCCCAGCTCCTTAAGCCATTCCTCATAGGGCTTGTTCTCCAGCCCCTTGATCATTTTAGTCGCCCTCCTCTGGACACATTCCAGCTTGTCAATATCTTTCTTCAATTTTGGTGCCCAGAATTGGACACAATATTCCAGGTGTGGTCTAACCAAGGCAGAATAGAGGGGTAGCATTACTTCCCTCCTCTGGACACATTCCAGCTTGTCAATATCTCTCTTGAATTGTGGTGCCCAGAATTGGACACAATATTCCAGGTGTGGTCTAACCAAAGCGGAATAGAGGGGTAGCATGACTTCCCTAGATCTAGACACTATGCTCCTATTGATGCAGGCCAAAATCCCATTGGCTTTTTTTGCCAATGTATAATACTTTTGTGGAAGAGAACCCCAGAGTCATCCATCCCAACCCCATTCTGCAGGAAGGCACAATCAAAGCACTCCTGACAGATGGCCAGCCAGCCAGTCTCTGTATAAAAATAGAAGAAGACTCTACCACAGTCCGAGGCAGCATAGTCTCCTGTTGAACAGCTTTGACCTTCAGACATTTCTCACTAATATTCAGACCACGGAACAACAGACTGGTTCAAGACTGGGAAAGGAGTACGGCAGGGCTATATACTCTCATTTGACCTATCTGTGGATGTTCATGTCCCATTAGATACGATGGCAGCTTGAAAAGCCAGTGGGATTCTAGACTACATCGAAAATTTATTTATTTCGAGCACTTCTACCCCGCCCTTCTCAACCCCCAAGGGCGGACTCAGGGCAGCTTCCAGCCGGCACATATTAGATGCCTATTATTATTTATTTATTTACTTTATTTGTATACCGCTCTTCTCAGCCCTTAGGCGACTCAGAGCGGTTTACAACAATTTAGGTATACACAATACAAAGTCAATTAAGCATTTAAAAGCAATAGCATCACAAATCATTAAACATCAGCATCAATACATCAGTACATCAATATAACAAATCCATCAGGTCTCATCAATGAAATCAGAATCCAAACTCGTTATCCATTATTCCGTGTTCCGATAGTCAGTCAATCAATCACACTGCTTAGTCGAATGCCTGTTCAAACAGCCAGGTCTTTACTTTCCTCCGGAATGCCAGCAAGGAGGGGGTCGATCTAATATCTGCAGGAAGGGCGTTCCACAGCCGAGGGGCCACCACTGAGAAGGCCCTGTCTCTCGTCCCCGCCAGGCGTGCTTGTGAAGCCGGCGGGATCGAGAGCAGGGCCTCCCCAGACGATCTTAATGTCCTAACTGGTTCATAGGAGGAGACGCGTTCGGACAGGTAGGTCGGGCCAGAACCATTTAGGGCTTTAAAGGCTAAAGCCAGCACTTTGAATTGTACCCGGTAGCAAATTGGCAGCCAGTGGAGCTGGCGCAGCAGTGGAGTGGTATGCTCCCTGAGTGCTGCTCCTGTTAGCATCCTGGCTGCTGATTGTTGGACCATTTGGAGCTTCCGAGCAGTCTTCAGAGGCAACCCCACGTAGAGAGCATTGCAGTAGTCTAAACGGGATGTGACTAGAGCATGGACTACCGTGGCCAAGTCAGACTTCCCAAGGTACGAGTGCAGCTGGCGCACTAGTTTTAACTGTGCGAATGCTCCCCTGGTCACCGCTGAAGCCTGGGGTTCCAGGCTCAGCGACGAGTCCAAGATCACTCCCAAGTTGCGAACCTGCGTCTTCAGGGGGAGTGTGACCCCATCCAACACAGGCTGTAACCCTATACCCTGTTCGGCCTTGTGACTGACTAGGAGCCTACAATTCAATACAATAAATAACATAACAACAATAAACATCAATAGTTAAAACATTAAATTAATACAATAAAATCTCATAAAAGGTCAGCCTGGTGGCCATCGTTTCACCAGTACATGAGTCCATTCAGCATATCATAATCCGTTTCCAAAGCTTTTAGTCATCATTGTCCTTATCAATCTGCCTGATTACCCAAAGGTCTGGTCCCATATCCATGTTTTTAATTTCCTTCTAAAAGAGAGGAGGGGTGGCGATGATCTAAGTTCCCCGGGGAGTTAATTCCACAGGTGAGGGGCCACCACCGAGAAGGCCCTGTCCCTGCCAGTCTCATTTGTGACAAAGGTGGGGCCAAGAGCAGGGCCCCTCCAGAAGATCTTAAATTCCTAGGTGGGACATAGAAGAAGATATGTTCGGACAGGTATGCTGGGCCGGAGTTGTTTCGGGTTTTATAGGTCAAGACCAGCACTTGGAATTGTGCTCGGAACTGAATCGGCAGCCAGTGGAGCTGACATAGTAGAGGGGTGATATGCTCCCTGTATGACACTCCCGTGAATAATCAATAGCAGTATAGTGCTTAGATTGATGGTAGTCATCATCTCACTCTATTCTGCTTTGGTCAGATTCCATCTGGAATAACACTGTGTTCAGTTCTGGGCAAAGCAATTCAAGGAGGATGTGGACAAGTTGGAAGGTGTCCAGAAAAGGGTGACCAAGATGATCAAAGTTTTGAAGACCAAGCTCTACGAGGAGGGATTTATGGAGCTGGGGATGTTTAGTTTAGAGAAAAGAAGGTTGAGAAGAAACAGATAGCTATGTTCAAATATTTGAAAGGATGCCATATTGAGAAGAGCACAAGCTTGTTTTCTGCTGCTCTGGAGATGGACAAAGAGAAAAGGATTCAAAATACAAGAAAATAGGTTAATTTCCTGATGGTAAAAGCTGTTCTATAGTGGAATATGTTGCTTGGGAGTCCAGTGAAGTCTCCTTCTCTGGGGATTTGTAAACAGAGACTGGATGACCATCTATCAGGAGGGTTTGAATTGTATTCTCTTGCATGGCAGGGAGCTGGACTAGATGGCCCTTATGGTCTCCTCTAACTCTATGATTCTATGAAGCAGCCTTATAATATATTGTCAAAGGCTTTCATGGCTGGAGTAAATGAGTTGCTGTGAGTTTTCTGGACTATATGGCCATGTTCTAGAAGCACTTGCCTACTTTCCTACAGATCTCACAACCTCTGAGGATGCCTGCCATAGATGCGGGTGAAACGTCAGGAGAGAATGTAGAGGCTGGAAGACCATCTATCTGGAGGGTTTGAATTGTATTTTCCTGCATGACAGGGAGCTGGACTAGATGGCCCTTATGGTCTCCTCTAACTCTATGATCCTATGAAGCAGCCTTATAATATATTATCAAAGGCTTTCATAGCTGGAGTAACTAGGTTGCTGTGAGTTTTCTGGATGGTATGGCCATGTTCTAGAAGCACTTGCCTAGTTTCCTACAGATCTCACAACCTCTGAGGATGCCTGCCATAGATGCGGGCGAAACATCAGGAGAGAGTGCTTCTGGAGCATGGCCATACAGGCTGGAAAACTCACAGCAATCCAGCCTTATAATAGTCCATCCCTGGTCTGACTGATTCATTTTCAATAAGTCTGTCCAGTTCTGCTTTGCAGTGCAAGGGGGCCTGGTATCTGCTGTGTTTTGGTTTTGAGACCTCCTGTGGATACTAAAATCCATGGATACTGAAGTAGCAATAGAATTCCTAATACAAAATGGCAAAATCAAGGCTTTCTCTTTGGAATATGTGCAGATTCTGTGGACACAGGGAGCCAGCTGTATGCGAGTTTGTTGTTTCCCAGTTAGCAACTCTCCAAGGTTGTTCTCCGAGTCTTTCCGAGGTGAAGGCCATGGGATCCGGCCATCTGCACCTGAGATCCTGTCCTCCCCTCCCAGCTCTCCCTCCTCCATCTCTTGGACAAACTCCTTCATGCCTATGTAGACAAAAACACCAAATTGCCTGCTTGGAAATCATGAAAGAGAGAGGTTGCTTCTCCCCAGCTCAAGGTAATTCTGAGGAACAGCTGCACCCAGTTCCTACATCTGGTCTCCTTTCTCTGGAGAGAATGTCCTGTACCCGGAGGAGAGGAATGCAAAGGCAAAGAGAGGGGAGGAAGGGAGAGAACCCGCCTCGGTTGGCAGCCCCAGCTGAGGAGGCCTTGACTTCTGCGCAGGAATGAGAAGGACAGCTGAAGCCCTGCCTTCAACGAAATGCATGTTGCAAAATCCGGGGAAGAACAGATGGATTTGCCAGGAGGAAAACAACCAGCATGGAGTTGAGGATTGGGGCATTCATTAAAGATTTCCCCTGACCCACTTCCTGTGGATGGAGGGCAATGAAACTTGGCACAGTTCTTAGTCCTTCTCTCCATGGGTGCCACCTAGGGACACACACTTCTCCCATCTTTTGAAGCAACTGTAAACACCTCACTTGTAGAAATTGACAGGTTACTCCAAAAGCCATGTTGTGACTTCAGAAATCAGTGTCTCGTCATCTGAAAAATCCTTGCACTTCAAAAATAACTTCATTGTTGGAAAGAGGTGGAAGTCTGATGGTACAAGGTTGGGTGAATAAGCGGGATGCGGTAGAATTTCAAAGCTACAGGAACATGCTTCCATTTGGGCAACATGTGAGTAGTGAGCTGGTGTGTTGTCCTGCAAAAGGTGGACACCTTTGGTGAGCACGCCACATCTATTGGTTTTCATAGACTCATAGAATCAAAGAGTTGGAAGAGACCTCATGGGCCATCCAGTCCAACCCCCTGCCAAGAAGCAGGAATATTGCATTCAAAGCACCCCTGACAGATTGCCATCCAGCCTCTGCTTAAAAGCTTCCAAAGAAGGAGCCTCCACCACACTCCGGGGCAGAGAGTTCCACTGCTGAACAGCTCTCACAGTCAGGAAGTTCTTCCTTGTGTTCAGATGGAATCTCTTTTCTTGTAGTTTGAAGCCATTGTTTCACGTCCTAGTCTCCAGGGAAGCAGAAAACAAGCTTGCTCCCTCCTCCCTGTGGCTTCCTCTCACATATTTATACATGGCTGTCATATCTCCTCTCAGCCTTCTCTTCTTCAGGCTAAACATGCCCAGCTCCTTAAGCCGCTCCTCATAGGGCTTGTTCTCCAGACCCTTGATCATTTTAGTCACCCTCCTCTGGACATATTCCAGCTTGTTTTGATGGCTTCCCACAATTTCCACAGCAGTGAAGCATAGTATGCCCCAGTGGTCATGGTATCCTTTGCTAGAAAATCCATCAATACGTATTTGTGCTGGTCCCAAAATACTGTGGGCATGACTTTGCCTACTGAGGGTTGGGCATGTGCCTACTTTGGAGGCAGTGAGTCTTGATATTTCCATTGCATTGACTAAACTTTAGTCTCAGGATCCGAGTGATGGACCCAGCTTTCTTCCTGCATGATCAGTCTGTTGAAAAAGTCCTCCTGATTTCCATGGCACATCATTGTCAATAGAGACTGAGAGCATTCGACTCATTCCTGCTTCTGGAAAAGTGTGAGCAGCCAGGGGACCCAGTGAGCAGATACCTTATGCATGTGAAGATGGTCTTGGATGATTTTCTCCATGGACCCCACACTAATATTGACATTTTAAGCTAGGTGGAGAATGGTTACACGGTGATTTTCCAAAATTGCAACATCCACTTGCTGGATGGTGTGTTCATCAATAGCAGAGTGGGGTCACCTTGGAATGGGAGCTAGTTGCACCAAAATCTGACCACATTTGAATTGATGATGTCAGTTCTTGACTCCATCATATGATGGGGAATCATCACCGCAAACCTCTTTCATCTCACCAAAGTCTCCTTTGGTGTACGGCCTTTCAAGTGAAGGAACTTGAGGACTGCTCTGTATTCCACTGGGTCCATTATCAAACCTTGTACCACTTCAGCACCTGTAAAATAAAGACCATTACCAGTTCTGAGTTGTAAATTGACACATAATCTGTAGAGACTTCTACCATTACACATGTGCAGTTTCAGTGTCCCGTGATAAATAGAAGTGGGTCAGGGGAAATCTTTAATGAACACCACTTGTAGATGCATCCAACACTGTAGAATTAATGTCATTTGGCCTCACTTCAATTGCCACGACTCCATGCTACAGAAGCATGGGAATTGTATTCTGGTGAGGCACCAGCACTCTTTGGCAGAGAAGGAAAAAATATGTTGAAATGTCCCGGTTACCCTCTCATCTTCCGCCTGTACCCACAGTTGACCTCCGTTGCTGGAAACTACACTGCAGAATTAATACACTGAACTGCCATGGCTCAATAGAATAGAATCCTGGGAGTTGTAGCTTAACAAGGTCTTTAGCTTTCTCTGCCAAATATGGCTCTGCCTCACCCAACTACAACTCCCATTATTATTCCATAGCATTGATCCAAGGTGTCAAACTGCATTAATTCTATAGATCAGTGGTTCTCAATCTTCCTAATGCTGTGAACCCTTAATACAGTTTCTCATGTAGTGGTGACCCCCAACCATCAAATAAATTTCATTACTACTTCACAACTGTAATGAACCATAATGTAAATACCTGATATGCAGGATGTATTTTCATCCACTGGACCAAATTTGGCATAAATACCCCATACACCCAAATTTGAATACTGGTGGGGTGGGGGTTGATTTTGTCAATTTGGGAGTTGTAGTTGCTGGGATTTATGGTTAACCTACCATCAAAGAGCATGCTGAACTCCACCAGTGATGAAACTGAACCAAACTTGGCACACAGAACTCCCATGACCAACAGAAAATACTGGAAGGGTTTGGTGGACATTGACCTTGGGTTTTGGAGTTGTAGTTCACCTACATCCAAAGAGCATTATAGACTCAAACAATGTTGGATCTGGATCAAACTTGGCACAAATGCTCAATATGCCCAAATGTCAACACTGGTGGAGTTTGAGGAAAATAGACCTTGACATTTGAGAGTTGTAGATGCTGGGATTTATAGTTCACATACATTCAAAGAGCACTCTGAACCCCAGCAATGAGATGATTGGGCTAAACTTCCCACACAGAACCCCAACAGAAAATACTGTGTTTTCTGATGGTCTTTGGTGCCCCCTCTGACACCCCCTCGTGACCCCCAGGGTTCCCAAACCCCAATTTGAGAAACGCTGCTATAGATGCATCCTGGCTAAGTCTGCTGGAAGAGATAGACCTTTAATTATGTTTTAAAAATTGACAGCTTGGTTTAAATCCTGATTTTGAAAAAGTTCTTTCTTGTTTTTACTACAGCTCCCATAATACTCCATGCCAGTTATGCTGATAAGGGGATTCTGGGTAATGTAGTGCAAAAAGAAATCTCTCCAAATGTTGGTGACACCCCTCATCTCCCATATCCCTTGTGGCCAGAGATTGGGGATTATGAAAGTTGTCGTCTAAGCATAAGTGGGAATGTGCAAAGCTGGGAAAGCGACCCTCTCTCTCTCTCTCTCTCAAAAAAAGACCAAAACGTAATTGGTTGGTACAGTTTGTGCATCCCTTATCTGAAATGCTTGGGTCTAGAAATGTTTCCTAGATATCTTCCCCCCAATTTTGGAATATTTTGTCCCTGTATACACATGTCTGGGTCACAGATGGGACCCAAGTCTAAACACGAAATCATTTGATGATTCCCAGACACCTTATACACAGAACTTGAAGGTAATTTTATGCACCGATATTGTAAATAATTCTGTGAATGAAACAATGTTTGTGTACATTGAAGCATCAGAAGGCAAAGCCATCGGTGCGGACCATTTTAGATTGTGGACTATTTCAGATTTCATAATTTCAGATAAAGGATGCTCATCCTGAAATGTCTTTACACTTGAGACTCTTATTTAACTTTCTTTCCAAGTCTACAATGTAAAATTAATATGGTTTGACACTACTTGAACTGATATAGCTCAGTGCCATGAAATCATGAAAGCTGTAGTTCAGTTAGCGGTAAGCAATATTTTGGCACCGCCTGAGCTCTGCGAGTGCAGCATTTTTCCGAATGAAGTAGAGAGTGCTTGAGGATCAGGACATCCGTAGGGATATCAAGGTGCTTGTTTATAAAGCTATTGTCCTCCCAACCTTGCTATATGCTTGTGAGACGTGGACAGTCTACAGGCGTCACATGCAACTCCTGGAACGATTCCATCAGCTTTGCCTCTGAAAAATCCTGCAAATCTCTTGGGAAGACAAGTGGACAAATGTCAGCGTGCTGGAAGTAGCAAAGACCACCGGCACTGAAGTGATGGTCCTCCACCATCAACTCCGATGGACTGGCGAACTCAAGAATGGAAAACGAACTGTTGGTGGGCAGGAAAAGAGATTTAAAGATGGGCTCAAAGCCAACCTTAAGAACTCTTGCATAGACACTGAGAACTGGGAAGCCCTGGCCCTTGAGCACTCCAGCTGGAGGTCAGCTGTGACCAGCAGTACTGTAGAATTTGAAGAGGCATGAATAAAGGGAAAAAGAGAGAAATGTGCCAAGAGGAAGGTGTGTCAAGCCAACCCCGACCGGGAGCACCTTCCACCTGTGGGAGAACATGCAGATCAAGAATAGGGCTCCACAGTCACCTGCAGACCTACTACCAGTGCACCGATCTTGGAAGACAATCCTACTCGGACAATGAAGGATTGCGTAAGTAAGTAGTGAGGCAGATGAGACTCAGGACCTTATAAAACTACATCTCCTTGAATTCCATCATGATGCACCGAAAGTAGTATCAAACTGCATTAAATTTCATAATTTCAGACAAAGGCTACTTAACCTGTATTTAATGATCTGTCTTTACTCTTGAGTATTCTATTTAACTTCCTTTCCAAGTCTACAGTGTACAATTAATGCAGTTTGACACCACTCGAACTACGACTTGAACTACCAAAAGACCAAAAGCCATAATCTACACTCTAGATTTAATGCAGTTTGATACTAATTCCACTGCTGTGGTACAATGTGAAGGAATCCTGGGAGGTGTAGTTTTACAAGATCTTGAGCCTCATCTTACCATGGCTCAGTGCCCTGGAATCATGAGAGTTCGGTGAGTGGCGAGCACTATTTTGGCAGATGGGGAGAGCAATGACCAATCTTGATAAAATAGTGAAGAGTAGAGACATCACATTGGCAACGAAGATCCGCATAGTAAAACCAATGGTATTCCCTGTAGTCACCTATGGATGTGAGAGCTGGACCATAAGGAAGGTAGAGTGAAGGAAGAGAGGTGCTTTTTAATTGTGGTGCTAGAGGAAAGTTCTCAGAGTACCTAGGATCGAGAGAAGATCCAACCAGTCCATCCTCCAGGAAATAAAGACTGACTGCTCATTGGAGGGAAGGATAGTAGAGGCAAAGATGAAGTATTTTGGCCACATCATGAGAAGACAGGAAAGCTTAGAGAAGACAATGATGCTGGGGAAAATGGAAGGAAAAAAGGAAGAGGGGCCAACCAAGGGCAAGATGGATGGATGGTATCCTTGAAGTGACTGGATTGACCTTGAAGGAGCTGGGGGTGGTGACCGCCGACAGGGAGCTCTAGCCATGAGGTCACAAAGAGTCGGAAGCGACTGAATGAATGAACAACAACAACAGATTATGGATTTCGGTCTTTTGGCTCATGGATGCTCAAGCTGAGTAAGAAAAGTGGAACAGATCAATTTTTCATTCAGGAAAACAAATCAGAAAACTCAGGGGTGAAAAATGGGAAAATAACATCAAGAGGTCTGTCGCCTGGTGGTCTAGGGACCACCTTCCAAAAATATAGAAAATGCAGAGGCAGAAGCTGGCTCTGGGTTTCCTCCAATTGAGTGAAGTTGTAAAGGATTTCCTCTCCAAAGCCACTTCTGGAGTGAATTAATCTCCCCATTATGCCATCTTCTCAAGTGGGAGGCCATTTGTCTCTGAGCGACCGACCGAGAGAGAAAGAGACGCAGTTCCCAATTCGTCTCACTCTTCTGACAGCTTTTCAGAGAGAAGAGAAACAAGAATGATTGAAGAAATCTGCTTCTTCTCGTTGACTGATGGCCTTCTTATTTTACCTGTTAAAAGGTCCAAGATGATGAAAAATACTCTGCTTCGATTAAGGCTGATGTCCCAGCACAATTTCTTTTTAGTGCTTTGGATTTTCTATGTTTCATATCAGTGAATTAGTATTTTAAATGACTATTGAAAGGCTAAGGGTATGTCTACACTGGAAAATGCATGCAGTTTGACACTATAAAATGTTTTTTTTCATTCTTACTTGCTTACTTAAGCGATCCCTCATTATCTGAGTATGATGGCCTTCCAAGTGTAGTGTCTTTGTGGTGGAAAACATAGGTGACTGTGGAGCCCTATTCTTCATCCACATGTTCTTCCAAGGTGTGGGCATCGGTTTCCAGGTGGAAGGCAGGCCTAAATCCCAGTTCTGCCTTCCCAATGAAATCTTCTTTATCCATTTCTAGCACTGCAATCCTTCATTAGGCAATCCATCATCGCCTGAGGATGATGGTCCTCCAAGTGTAGTGACTTGGCAGTGGGTCTGTAGGTGAATGTGGAACCTATTCTTGACCTGCATGTTCTCTTGCAATGAGGATATCAGTTTCCAGGTGGAAGGAGGTCCTGGTCAGGATTAGCTTGATGCGCCTTCCTCTTGGCACATTTCTCCCTTTCGCCCTCTATTCATGCCTCTTGGAATTCCAGAGCACTGCTGGTGGTTACAGCTGACCTCCAGCTAGAGCGCTCAAGGGCCAGGGCTTCCCACTTCTCAGTATGTATGCCACAGTTTTTAAGGTTGGCTTTAAGCCCATCTTTTAATCTCTTTCTTTGTCCCCCAACATTACATTTTCCATTCTTGAGTTGAAAGTATAGTAACTGTTTTGGTAGACAGTGATCGGGCATTCAGACAACATGGCCAGTCCAGTGAAGTTGATGGCGAACGAACATCAATTCAATGCTGGTGGTCTTTGCTTCTTCCAGCACACTGACATTTGTCTGCCTGCATTCCCAAGAGATTTGCAGGATTTTCCAGAGGCAACGCTGATGGAATCGTTCCAGGAGTTGAGTGTGACATCTGTAGACAGTCCACATTTTGCAGGCATATAGCAGGGTTGGGAGGACAATTGCTTTGTAAACAAGCACCTTGGTCTCCCTACGGATGTCCTGATCCTCAAACAATCTGTGCTTCATTCAGAAGAATGCTACGCTTGCAGAGCTCAGGCAGCGTTGTATTTCAAGGTCAATGTTGACTTTTGTGGAGAGGTGGCTACCAAGCTAGCGGAAATGGTCAACATTTTCCACATTTCTAGCATTGCAGAGGGATTGGCTTGTGCCTTCCATAAGAGCACTTTGGTTTTCCCGATGTTCAATGAGAGGCCAAGGTTCTCGTATGCTTCTGCAACGGTGTTTAGCATGGCTTGTAGGTCTTCATCTGAATGTGCACGGACTACGTTATCATCAGCATATTGGAGTTCAACATTTTCAACATTTCTAGCATTGCAGAGGGATTGGCTGGTGCCTTCTGGAAGAGCACTTTGATTTTCTCTATGTTCAATGAGAGGCCAAGCTTCTTGTATGCTTTTGCAACAGTATTTAGCATGACTTGTAGGTCTTCATCTGAATGTGCACAGACTACATTATCATTGGCATATTTGAGTTTTATAACAGATGTTGTTGTGGATTCCTGGAATTTGTAGTTTAGTGATGTACCAATGCTATTTTGGAAGAGAATGTGAAATATCTTTGGTGCGTGTACACTGCAGAATTAATGCAGTTTGAGGTCTCTTGAACTGCCATGGCTCAAAACTAGGGAATCAAGGGTTTTGTAGTTTTACAAGTTCGACAAAAGAGTGCTGGTGCCATGGCAGATAAAGTGCTGTCAAATTGTGTTAATTCTTCAGTGTATATACACCCTTAGTGCTTTTGAATAGCTGTTTGTGTTTAGTATTAGTAAATGTAAACATTTCAAAAGACTTTTAATAGGCTTGAACCCCCTTTTGTACTGTTTACTCTTTACTTCCCAAATAAATCTAAATCAGCTACATATTACAAAATGTGGGAGGGGAAAAAAACCTCTACCCACCTCTTATGGACTACTTCAAGTCCCACGCATTTTGGATAAGAAACGCTCGACCTGTAATTTTCGAAGAGACAACTGCATTAATCTGTCTCAGTATAAAAATATTGAAGAGCAAGTGGTTATCGTTTGCATGTGGTTCACAGGAAGGGCAGTGAACGGAGGGAATAAACAAGGGAAGACAGAGGATGCTGAAAAGGCAGAGGAGGCGTCAAGCCACATAGGAAGGGCATCCCCTGTTTAAGGGGCAAGGCCTTCATGCCTGTCCAGAATTGGATCAGATCACATTAGGGAATTCGGAGATGGGATTTGAGCTCAGGAAAGGTAGTGCTTTGGATTACAACTCCCAGAATCCCACACAACTGAGGGTATTGAGAAGTGTGGTCTGAAAAGAAAAGAAGAACTTTCCCCTTTGTCAACAGGATTGAATCTGGGCTGTTCTTAAATTCCATGATGCTCCTATCCTTGTTTATGTTTAGGTCAAAATGCCAGAAAAAAAGAAACTAAATACTGTGGAATTTATGGCTTCAGGAAAACAGGAATGCATTCAACGCACAAATTATTACGCAGTCACTTCCCATAACTGGATCTGTGAATGTTTGGAGCCAGAGCTGAAGTGGATTATCTGATAAGTATTGTGGTTATATTGCTTGTACAAGGTGCGTTGGTTTGAGCATTGGACCACAATGCTGAGATCAGAGTTCGAATCCTCACTTGACCATGGAAACCCAGTAGGTGGCTTTGGCCAAGTCACACYCTCTCAGCCTCAGAGGAAAGCAATGGCAAACCCATTCCTGATCTCAAGAAAAGCCCATTATAGGGTYTCCTAAGGGTCACTCACTATAGGTCAGAAATGTTTTAAAGTAGTGTTTCTCAACCTGGGGGTCGGGACCCCTGGGGGGGGGTCGGGGGGGGGGTTCAAAGGGGTCGCCAAAGACCATCAGAAAACATACATTTCTGATGGTCTCAGGAACCCCATTGGCAGAGAAGGCTGCAGATCTCTCCGCCTGTCCTTCTCTTCCTTTTTGGAAACAGACGGCAAATCCTCCCACCAAAGGTTCTCCTCCACTGGGGGGGGGGGGCTGTTTCTGAGACTCCAAGTGGGGGAGGGGAGAGCAGGTGTGCTCGGCACATGGCAGGGTGGTGTGCATATGCGGGCGAGGGAGAGCGTGCAAGGTGGGAGGGAGGCTCGTGTCGGCGAGTCCCTTCAAGGTCTTTGTGGAAAGTTTGGCCCAATTTTGTCACTGGTGGGGTTCAGCATGCTCTTTGATTGTAGGCAAACTATAAATCCCAGCAACTGCAACTCCCAAATGTCAAGATCTATTTCCCCCAAACTCCACCAGTGTTCACATTTGGGTATATTGAGGATTCAAGCCGAGTTTGATCCAGATCCATCCTCATTTGAGTCTACAGTGCTCTCTGGATTTAGGTGAACTACAACTCCAAAACTCAAAGTCAATGCCCACCAAATCTTTCTGGTATTTTCTGATGTCCTGGGGAGGGGTCTAGTAGTTTATCTATCCATGAAACATTAGATACCCCGTGTGTTTTAGTCTGAACTTTGAAAGAACATCTTAGACTTATTTGAGATAGGGTCCAGCATTCTGGATTTTTCTAGTTTTTAAGTGCCATCAAGCTGGGTCTTTCTTTAGTAATTTACTCCAAATCTCACTTGATCTAATATGTGCACAAACTACTTTTCTATCAATCCTCTTATTAATACGCGATTGTCTAATTCTGTTATTAATAACTGTCAATGTCTTCCTTTAAGCCATTCATCCAAAACCTCTTCTGATCTAAGGGTGGCTTAAATTGGTGATTTCTCTGGTGCATTAAGCTGATAAAGGGGTTTCCATGCAACTTTGAATGCATTTCTCTTCTCTGTAATCTTTCTTTGTATGTTAATTTTTTTCTGATAAGGCTATGGTCTATATTCTATTAAATCAGAGCCAGGGAAAGTGGGATTGAAATAATTAAAAGGCACCATCACTGCCCATTTTGGACTATTGGAGAGTATGCCATGGGGATAGTGGTGGTTCTTTGGATTGAATCTTCAGAAACCTGCCTTCGAAAAAGCAAGATTTCCCAGGGCCAGAGATCTCCTTTGCTAAAAATACTTCCCAACTTCTGTGCTTTCCAAGCCCTCCTTGACAGTAACCATGCCTCTCAGTCCTGTCAATCACAGCCTGCTTGGCCAGTGTCAGCCACAGTTCCCTATAATCTCTTGGGAGGTACAGTGGTGCCAGAAGTGACGGAGCCCTTTATCCACATCTCTGGGATATAAACAATATTCCCGATCCATGACAGGCGCTGCATTAGCAAGCCGTGCCCTTTGGATGGCTTGGGCTGGGACAAAGTGAGTGGAACGGCTACTTCATTAATACCTGCGGCTTTGACGCCCGTTTAGCCTTTCTCCTTATCTGCCATACAGCAAAGGAAGAACCCTTGCAAAGTGGCAAATTTGGGGCCAGTGGAGGATTGTGTTTCTGTCTTCACCTCAGTTTGTAAACTCAGACCTTGGTAGCATTTCTGAATCCTCAGAATATCCATCTGCCATCTGTCATTCTGATACTTACTTACTTACTTAGGCGATCCCTCGTTGTCTGAGTAGGATTGGTGTACTGGCGGTGGGTCTGTAGGTGACTGTGGAGCCCTATTCTTGATCTATATGTTCTCCAGCAGTGAGGGCATTGGTTTCCAGGTGGAAGGTGGTCCCGGTCGGGGTTGGCTTGACAAACCTTCCTTTTGGCACGTTTCTCTCTTTCGCTCGTCATTCGTGCCTCTTCAAATTCTACAGCACTGCTGGTCACAGCTGACCTCCAGTTGGAGTGCTCAAGGACCAGGGCTTCCCAATTCTCAGTGTCTATGCCAGAGTTTTTAAGGTTGGCTTTGAGCCCATCTTTAAATCTCTTTTCCTGCCCACCAACATTCTGTTTTCCGTTCTTGAGTTTGGAGTAGAGCAACTGCTTTGGGAGACGGTGGTCAGGCATCTGGACAACGTGGCCGGTCCAGCAGAGTTGATGGCGGAGGACCATCGCTTCAGTGCCTGAGGTCTTTGCTTCTTCCAGCACACTGACATTTGTCCGCTTGTCTTCCCAAGAGATTTGCAGGATTTTTTGGAGGCAACGCTAATGGAATCGTTCTAGGAGTTGCATGTGATGTCTGTAGATACAAACAAGTACCTTGGTATCCCTACGGATGTCCTAGTCCTCAAACACTCTCTGCTTCATTCAGAAAAATGCTGCACTTGCAGAGCTCAGGCTGTGTTGTGTTTCAGTGTCAATGTTGACTTTTGTGGGGAGGTGGCTGGCAAGGTAGTGGAAATGGTCAACATTTTCTAATATTACACCATTAAGCTGTATTCCTAAACCATTGCAATACTCTCTATTCTTTTCTTGTGAAAAGAAAAGAACAGAGAGTATTGTGGTGTACATCTGAATAAGAGTATGGCTGGATCTACACTGCCATATAATCCAGTTTCTGATCCCAGATTATCTGCTTTGAACTCATAAAAACCAGTTCAAACCAGATAACAGATTGTGTTGTTGGAGGCTTTCATGGCTGGAATCACTGGGTTGCTGTGAGTTTTTCAGGCTATATGGCCATGTTCCAGCAGCATTCTCTCCTGACATTTTGCCTGCATGTATGCTGGCATCTTCAGAGGTCTGTTGGAGGTGAGGCAACCGATCCTAGGTGCATGAACATTGCAGAGGTAATGAAGTTTGATAGCACTTGGAACACTAGTCTCAATGCTATGGAAACATGGGACTAGAGTTTTGAAAAGCCCTAGTCTTCTCTGCCAAACAGTGCTTTTTCCAGCACCTCATTCTCTTTCTTTGTCTCCTCCATTTTATCCATCCACTGAAGTTTTTTCCCCCAAACTCCAGTTTTTAGCACAGATCACTTAGAAGAAACAACATATTTGAGATGTATTGAACTCCTCTGGAAGTTCAGTCAGAGTGAACAGATGACAAGAATAGTCCCTGTGTATCTGCATCATGTCTGGAAAAAAATGAATCAGCTTCTCCCCAAAGCGCCCAGAAATTCAAGAGCTGTTTGCATTATTAATGCCTTAATTCTACAGTGTAGATCAGTGTTTCTCAACCTTCTTGATGCCACAGCCCCTTAATACAATTCTTCATGCTGTGGGGTGACCCTCAAACATAAACTTATTTTAGTTGCTACTTCATAACTGTAATTTTGCTGCTGTTATGAATCATAATGTAAATATCTGATATGCAGGATGAGTCACTGGACCAAATTTGGCACAAATACCCAATACGCCCAAATTTGAACACAAGTGGGGTTTGGGTGGGGGACTGATTTTGTCATTTGGGGAGCAAGATGGATGGATGGTATCCTTGAAGACTCTGAAGGAGCTGGGGGTGGTGACGGCCGACAGGGAGCTCTGCTGTGGGCTGGTCCAGGAGGTCACAAAGAGGTTCAAGCAATTGAACAAAGTTGCTGGGATTTATAGTTAACCTACAATCAAAGAGCTACTGTTATGAATCGTAATGTAAATATCTGATATGCAGGATGTATTTTCATTCACTGGACCAAATTTGGCACAAATACCCCATATGCTCAAATTTGAATACCGGCGGGATTGGGGAGGGATTGATTTTGTCATTTGGGAGATGTAGTTGCTGGGATTTATAGTTCACCTACCATCAAAGAGCATTCTGAACTCCACCAATGATGGAATTGAACCAAACTTGGCATACAGAACTCCCATGACCAACAGAAAATACTGGAAGGGTTTGGTGGGCACTGACCTTGAGTTTTGGAGCTGTAGTTCACCAACATCCAGAGAGCACTGAAGACTCAAACGATGATGGATCTAGACCAAACTTGGCACGAATACTCAATATGCCCAAATGTGAACTCTGGTGGAGTTTGGGGGAAATAGAGCTTGACATTTGGGAGTTGTAGTTGCTGGGATTTATAGTTCACCTACAATCAAAGAGCATTCTGAACCCCAACAATGATAGAACTGGGCCAAACTTCCCATACAGAACTCCCATGATCAACAGAAAATACTGTGTTTTCTGATGGCCTTTGGTGACCCCTCTCACACCCCTCACAGCCCCCTCAAGGGTTCAGAAATGCTGGTGTAGATACACCCTTAGGCTCAAAGGTGCAACTGAAATTGAAAACTGAAATTCCAGGCTAGCATGGAGCATGGCTTTGCATACATTCTTTCTCTCCCTTTGGGTGCATCAATGCAATGTCTTCTTGGGATTTGTATTTTGGTGAGGCACCAACACAAAAGACTTTGTCAAACTATGTCTCCAATGATTCCATAGCATTGAGCCAAAGTGCATCCATTCTACAGTGTAGATGTGTGTGTGTGTTTGTTTAAACTACTAGCTGGTGAGCAATTGTTGTTGGTATTTAATGTAGGATGCATCCTTGAAGTGACTGGACTGACCTTGAAGGAGCTGGGGGTGGTGACGGCCGACAGGGAGCTCTGGCGTGGGCTGGTCCATGAGGTCACGAAGAGTCGGAGACGACTGAACAAATGAACAACAACATTTAATGTAGGATGCTTCAAAATGTCACCAAAAGCATTCCACCAGGTCCCATATGTTGACTTATAAGCAACAGTCTGGGACAATAGTAAACCGGCAGCCTTAAGTAAACCACAGCCTCTGGAAATGTGAAGCCCAGAGAATCAATGGATGTACTTGTGTTGAGGATCAAGGTCATAGATTTCACCCTGGCAAGAATAACTTTGACGCCCCCGTTTTTGAAACGTCTCCCCTGGCACCTCTGATGCAGAGGGCCTGAAATGGAGTCCATCAGAATGAGGCATTCATCATCAGCCGCCACCGGCTCATCAGAAGCGCTTTGGCGCAGCCCTGGACTCTGGACGCCAGCCAGGGCTTGGCCAAGGATAACAAAAAAGGCTTTCATTCGGGTATTCTGAGCCAATTAAAAAAGACAAATTAGCCAGGCCCTTATCTCTGCCTCCTCCTCCCCTTCCCACTCCAACCCAGGGAAGGAGGGAGAGGAGGGCTGGGGGAGAGGAATGTTTCCCATCGGGAATGTCTGGACCCCTCCAAATGCCTCCATAGTCTGTGACAGATGGGCATCCCTCGGCCTGGTCTGCCTCAAACTTCAGGTGCCCGCCTTTAGCCAGAAAGGGCAGCAGAGGTGGAAAGATATGGGGAAGGTGGGTCATGTGGGGCCACCTGGAGAGACAAGAGGAAATTGGGAGTGGATTTTTAGTAAGTTGGGCACCAGAGCATGTTAGAATCATAGAATCATGGAGCTAGAAGAGATCACAAGGGCCATCCACTCCAACCCCTTGTCTTGCAGGAAAACACAATTCAAACACTCCTGACAGATGGTCACCTGGTCTCTGCTTAAACATCTCCAGAGAAGGAGACTTCATCACACTCCCAGGCAGCATATTCCACTCTTACCATCAGGAAATTCTTCCTAATGTTTATGTGCAATTTGAATTCATTGCTCCATGTCCTGGAGCAAGCTATTTAAACATAGAGTTGCTGTGAGTTTTCCAGGCTGTATGTCCATGTTCCAGAAGCATTCTCTTCTGATGATTCACCCACATATATGGCAGGCATCCTCAGAGGTTGTGAAGTCTGTTGGAAACAAGGCTAGTGGGGTTAATATATCTATGGAATAATGTCCAGGGTGGGAGATAGAACTCTTGTCTACTGGAGGCAAGTGTGAATGTTGCAATTGGCCAGCTTGATTAGCACTGAATGTCCTTGCAGCTTCAAAGCCTGGTTTCTTCATGCCTGGAGAAATCATTTGCTGGGATGTGTTAGCTGGCCCTGATTGTTTCCTGTATGTAATTCCCCTGCCGTAGATCCGTCAGGCATCCTCAGAGATTGTGAGGTCTTTTGGAAGCTAGGCAAGTGGATGTCCACAGTTTCTCTATGAAACTGAATACTCAGAATACCTGCTGTGGATATGGGTGAAACATCAGGAAAGAATGCTTCTGGAACATGACCAGACAGCCTGAAAAACTCACAGCAACCCAGTGATTCCAGCCATGAAAGCCTTTGACAACATATTTAAACATCATTTTCATCTCTTCATTTCTTCAAGCTAAACATACCCAGCTTACTAAGCTGCTCCTCATATGGATTTCTGTTGTCCAGACATTTGATTATTTGGTTTGCCTTTCTCTGTGGCCTCTCCAAAGGTGACTCCCATCTCCATGAGAAGGATGTCTATTCTGGGTTTTACTCTGAACTTGAAAAGAGATCTACACACATTTATCCACCCCCCCCCCCCACCCCCCGCCCAAGTTCAGACTCAAATCTAGAGCTGATTCACAATCCTGGAAGCCATGGCACAAGACATTTGAGTGAGGGAAACCACCACGATATGAGAAACTGCAGCCCTTTGCTTTGGCTTGAGCCTACTGGGAATGACAAGATCTGGCCCACTTATGTTAAGTGAGTGCAAGCTATTTTTGCAGTTTGAGCTTGGTTTGTAGCAATGGCAGTAAGCCAGGAATTGAGAGAAACTGGGATGCTTTGGCAGCTGGAAAAGTGGAATGAGGGAATTGATGAATTGGGATTGCCACTGCAAAACTGACGTGAAAATGGCATCTCTTCTCTTCTATGTACAAATATCAAATTGGGGTGTTTGGAAGGCATGAAAGTAGCATCTCTTCTATGCACAAATGCCAATTTGGGGTACTTGGAGGGCACCTCAACTCTTCTGTGTACAAACATTAACTGGATAATGTATTGTTGAYGGATTTCATGGCTGGAATCACTGGGTTGTTGTGAGTTTTCCGGGCTGTGTGGCAATGTTCCAGAAGCATTCTCTCCTGATGTTTCGCCTGTATCTATGGCAGGCATCCTCAGAGGTTGTGAGGTTTCACAATCCCTGAGGACGCCTGCCATAGATGCAGGTGAAACATCAGGAGAGAATGCTTCTGGAACATGGCCATACAGCCTGGAAAACTCACAACAACCCATTAACTGGATAGTCAGCTGAAAGTGTTTTTTCTCTCACATTGGATATCATATCTTTTTTTTTTCCACYGTGAAGACAACAGAGTTTTTACAAGACAATCCATGTGGCTCTTAGCTCTCTCTCCTYCAACTCCTTGCTGCCATCTCCTAAGATTTACCACCTGAGGCAAAAAGCCTCCCTCTCTCCCATGATAAGACCAGGGTCCTGACTGGTGACGATAATAACTCCTTTCTTCTCTCTCCAACCCCAAAACCTCCACCAAGGCTTCTCAAAGGAAGGTTAAGTCTCTCATTTCCCAACAAATGGATGGAAGAAAGTCTCACGGCCTTGAAAGAGCAGTGGGAAGAAAAAGAGAGAATTTTGTCTGAGCTCCAGTCCCTGCTAAAGCCTCCCCCAAGCCCAAACGCTTGAAATGGCCTTGCTTTGTGGTTAGAGATGGTCTGGTTGAGCTGGATCATGGCAGGGCAGCTGTACATGCAAGGCGTGGGGGTCAACGTCTTCCTGCCGATAAGTCCTCAAGGTCAAGGCAGGTGGCAGAGTCACCCGACTGAAAGAGGCTCGGAGAAAAGCATCAAAGCTTCACATTGTGCCTCTTTCATCTCCAGTGGCAGATAAAGCTGCCAGATGCCTTTTCAGATGATGTGCATCTCCAAAGAAAGTTTGGAAACTCAAAAATTGCATTGGAAGTTTTCTCTTGTCCTGGCACGATTGTCTTTTCTCCATCCGTATTTTGGGTTGGCCATTTGGAAAGAAGTTCTGATTGAGTGTCCATATTCATTCTCCCATTCAGAAGTGGAAGGGTTTTCAATACACACAATCTTGATTGGGTTTTTAATCTCCTTTTAATTGCTGTTGTCAACTGTGTTTTATTGATTTGTTTTCACGTTTAGTTACAATACATTGTTGGTTTAATTATTTGTATTTAATTTATTATATATTTGTATTTTTACTGTGTATGCAGTGGTTCTCAACCTTCCTAATGCCGTGACCCCTGAATACAGTCCCTCATGTTGTGGTGACCCCCAACCATAACACTGTTTTTGTTGCTACTTCATAACAGTCATTTTACTACTGTTATAAATCATAATGTAAATATCAGATATGCAAGATGTATTTTCATTCACTGGACCAAACTGGGCACAAATACCCAACACACCCAAATGTGGATGCTAGTGGGGTTGGGAAGGATTGATTTTGTAATTTGGGAGTTGTAGTTGCTGGGATTTATAGTTCACTTATAATCAAAGAGCATTCTGAACTCCACCAGCGATGGATTTGAACCAAACTTGGCTCCCATGACCAATGGAAAACACTGGAAGGGTTTGATGGGCATTGACCTTGAGTTTGGGAGTTGTAGTTCACCTATCTCCAGGGAGCACTGTGGACTCATGCAATGGTGGATCTGGACCACACTTGGCACAAATACTCAATATGCCCAAATGCAAACACAGGTGGAGTCTGGGAAAAATAGATCTTGACATTTGGGAGTTGTAGTTGCTGGGATTTATAGTTTACCCACAATCAAAGAACATTCTGAACCCCACCAATGATAGAATTGGCTCAAACTTCCCACATGGAATCCCCATGACTATCAGAAAATACTGTGTTTTCTTATGGTCTTTGGCGACCCCTCTGACACCCCTTCGCGACCCCCTCAGGGGTCCCGACCCCCAGGTTGAGAAACACTGGTGTATGGCATCGAACGGCTGCCATTTTTGTTGTAGACCGCCCGAGTTCCTAAGGGGAGATGGGACAGGGTATAAATAAAGTTGACTTGACTTGACTTCAGATTCTGTTTAAAGTACCTTGAATCCTTAGGTTTAAGCCTGGAAATTTTAGTCAAAATAATCAACCCCCAAAACATGTGCCCTGAGAAGGCATTGGTACTTTGAGTCTTTGGGAGAGAAAAAGTGGGATATAACTACTACTACTACTACTACTACTACTACTACTAATAATAATAATAATAATCCTTGTTCATGAATTGACCATCTATTTATCCACAGATGATAACAAAATCCATAATTTTGGATCTAAATCAGTATTTCTCAACCTTCCTAATGCCACGACGCCTTAATACAGTTCCTCATGTTGTGGTGACCTGCAACCATACAATTATTTTCGTTGCTACTTCATAACTGTAATTTTGCTACTGTTATGAACCGTAATGTACATATCTGATATGCATGATATTTTTATTGAGGCAAATTGAATGTTGCATTTGGCCAGCTTGATTAGCATTGAATAACCTGGCAATTTCAAAGCCAGGCTGCTTCCTGCCTGGAGGAATGCTTTATTGGGAGGTATTAGATGGCTCTGATTGTTTCATGCCTGGATTTCCCTGTTTTCTGAGTGTTGTTCTTTATTTATCACACTCAGAAAACAGGGGAATTCCAGACAGAAAACAATCAGTACCAGCTAATACCTCCCAACAAAGGATTCCCCTGGGCAGCAACAGCCAGGCTTTGAAGCTGCAAGGTCATTCAATGCTAATCAAGGTGGCCTTTTGCAACATTCACACTTGCCTCAAACAGGCAGGAGTTCTTTCTCCCACCCTGAACATTCCACAGATATATAAACCTTACTTGCCTAGTTTCCAACGGACCTCACAACTTGAGGATGCCTGCCATAGATGTGGGTGAAATGTCTGGAGCAGGACCATACAGCCCAGAAAACTCACAGCAGCCCAGTCGTTTCAGCCATGAAAGCCTTCAACAACAATTGGAAAAAAATTCTTAGAGAGTCACTACTGATTCAGGTTTGCAAAAGATACAGGTTGGGAATTATTTTTATTTTTGATTTGCAATCATTTTGCACGTACGCATGCACAGATCTGCAATTTTGCGGCTTGGCTCTCAATTTGAAAGCTACAAACCCTTTACAGCTTAGCTCTGCAATATGATTCTATTTTATTTTTATTTTTGTCTCTGTCATCATTTCCCCCTTGTTATCTTCCTTTTGTTGGGTTTTCCAAAGAGCCGGGAAGGAAGGAGTCTTCTTTCTCCTGCTTCTTGGACAATTCCCCCCATCCTTTTCCTCCTTCAAGGAGACAAAAGCTAAACAAATTGGACATTTCCCTTTCCCCCTTTCTGCCTCTCATCTTCCTTTTTGAGTCCCTCAATATATCTATGGCTCTCTAGCTACCCTGTTTTTAAATAACCAAGTGGGAATAAATAACAAGATGTGAACTTTACAACTCACGGGGATTCACCTCGTAGTATTCTTGGTGTCTCCAATTACTTTTTCTGATTTATTCCGAATGTTAAAAGTAGTGATACTTTTCTGTGGAATAGGATCAGCACGCTGG
>NW_026844366.1:345207785-345404503 GCF_025583915.1 Anolis sagrei ordinatus | reverse complement strand
CGAAATGAAATACTGGTTACGGGCCTGCACATAGTGTTTGAGGACAGGGACATCCATAGAGATACCAAGGTGCTTGTTTATAAAACTATTGTCCTCCCAACCCTGCTATACACCTGCGAGATGTGGACTATCTACAGACATCACATACAACTGATTCCATCAGCATTGCCTTCAAAAAATCCTGCAAATCTCTTGGGAAGACAAGCGGAAAAATGTCAGCATGCTGGAAGAAGCAAAGGCCACTAGCATTGAAGTGATGGTCCTCCACCATCAACTCCTCTGGACCGGCCACACCATCTCCCAAAGCAGTTGCTCTACTCTGAACTCAAGAATGGAATGTCAGTGGGCAAGAAAAGAACCAATCTTTAAAACTCTGGCATAGACACTGAGAACTGGGAAGCCCTGGCCTTTGAGCACTCTTGCTGGAGGTCAGCTGTGACCAGCAGTGCTGTAAAATTTGAAGAGGTACAATGGAGCGTGAAAGAGAGAAACGTGCCAAGAGGAAGGTGCATCAAGCCCACCCCGACTGGGACTGCTTTCCACCTGGAAACCAATGCCCTCACTGCAAGAGAGCATGCAGGTTAAGAATAGGACTCCACAGTCACCTACGGATCCACCACCAGTACACCAATCTTGGAAGACAATCTTACTCGGACAACGAGGGATCACCTAAGTAAGTAAGTAAGTAAGTTGGTGCAACAACAATCATATGATGCAATAACTTGAAATTCATGGCTTTTCTTTGTCCATTTGGAAACCCCAGTAGAAATAAAGTTAATTCTAGCTGTATTCCGATTTTAAAGATCTCTTGTATCAAGTTGTGAATTTGATAAGTTTTGACTTTTCCATTGCCTTCTGGGATGGCCCTGTGGCCCAGTGACTCAGCCGAGAGCTTTGGAGACAATACCCTTTCCCCTCGCCTAAACGGTGGGGAGACTGCCTTATCCAGGCAATGTTTTTCTATGCCTCTAACACTCCATTGTGCTTTCCCTTCTTATCGGCTTCCCAGCACTGATGTCATGCTCCAGCCTGGATGCCGTTCTTCCACCATGGAAAGCTCGAAGACATGGGCTTTATTCATGGGAAGAAGGAGATGGGGCATACGCTTTATCACATATTTCCCCATCCCGGTGGGAGGTTGGGATCATTGGGGCAAATGGTGCCTCTCCACATCCTTGGGGGAGAGGATGGGGAGACAGGCTCTGTTTGGAAGAGTTGATCTTTCTTAACCCACTTAATTGGCTTTCTTCTCTTTGGCAATTCAAAGGAAATGATGTCTACATGTAGCTATTGAACTAAGCGCAATAAATTATTATCATATATTTATACAATGTCACAGAGAGCCCATGTGGTATTCTGGTTGAGTGGTGGTCTTCACTGTAGAATTAATGCAGTTTGACACTATTTTGGAATCCTGGTAGTTTCACATGATCATTAGGCTTCTCTGCCAAAGAGTGCTGATGCTTTAGCAAACTACAACTTCCGGGATTCCACAGCATTGAGCCATGGCCACTAATGAGGTGTCAAACTACGAGAGTTGAATGAAAAGTAATGCCTCTACCTTCATTACTTGGGTTTGGATGGGAATATTTTAATAAATCAAACACAGAAATAATCCCTAGAATGTGCCCTTTAACTACCACTATTCACTTTCCCACATAATCTCCAGACAATTGTATACACTTCTGCCAACAATGAACAAATTTTCTGAAGCCGTCACAGAAGAAGTCGACACTCTTTTTCCGCAACCACTCTTTTCTCACAGTTCTCTCATCCTGGGTACTCATTGTGCACAGATCTTCCGATAGCCAAGCAAAGCAATAATGTGACCCACACATTCATGTGAAATGCCAATTATGCTTGAAATTTCTCTCTGAATGATACAACAATCGTCCTGAATCAATCTGTCAACCTTTTGTTTGTGAAACTCGGTGGTTGCTGTCACAGGGAATCCAACTTTTTGTTTGTCATGCAAGTCAGTTGTTCCCACCTCAACATCTTTAAACTTAATCGCCCAGTGATGCACAGTACTCACATCAACACAAGAACCAAAACCACAAGAACCAAAGGAGATTCTCTGATGAATCTCCTTTGGGGTGACACCTTCTTCTGTCAAGAATTCAATGACTGCACGTTGCTTAATTCGAATTGACTGACCGTCTGCGCAGGGTTCCATACTTTGCAATTTAACAACACAACAGTTAAATGCTAAGGCTTCCCACCAAAATGGAACTGTAGAGGAGAGTCTACTGAACAAGCCAGAACCTGCCGCATACCAGTACTGCCATCTGTTGAGGAGTTACAAAGGTTACAAAGGTGGAGGCGTTGCTTTTCATTAATTCTAAAGTATAAATGCAGTCCAGGGCTTGAATCCCCAACTTGGCTATGAACCCCAGTGATTGGCCTCAAGCAAGTCACACACTCTCAGCCTTAGAGGAAGGCAAGGGCAAACCTCTTCAGAACACATATTGCAAAGAAAACCCTGTGATGGAGAAATGACTCGGGGCTCTTCCAGATAGGACTCAATCCCGAGAGTAACTGGGATAAAATATCCCAATTCCTCCCAGGATTACATTATGGTCTGGATCTTTCCTGGAGTTTAATTAATCTGGTGTATAATCCTAGTTTACTTGTCAAGGTTTACCTGAGATGTGACTTGGACATCTTGGGTAAACCCATGACAGGTCCTGCATTTTGGGCCTGTCTGGAAGGTCCCATCAAGTTTGCAGACAACACCAAATTGGGAGGGAACGCCATCACAGATGGATGGCCATCTGTTGGGGGTGCTTTGATGCTGATCTTCCTGCTTCTTGGCAGGGGGTTGGACTGGATGACCCATGAGGTCTCTTCCAATTCTATGATTCTACAGTCTAATGCTCAACCATGATGCCATGTTGGCTCCCAGATACCATAAAATATTCACTTGGACTTGGCGGAACTTGGCAAATAGCTATAGTGTATTTGGGTAAACATTTTTCTAGCACCAATGTGTAAGGAAATGGCAAAGAGGAAGGTGAGAGTTCCAGGAAAAGTTTGTGACCTTCCTGTCACCCAAGCAAATGAATTCATTGAATTGTATTATTATGGTCACAAACCAAGAGTGTAAAACTTTAAAACATCAGAATATTAAAAACAGAGGGTTTTTTTAAAAAAGGGTTAACATTAAGACCAGAGATTCAAAACACTGAAAGCAGAAAGTGCAGGCAAATGAGACATTATTGATCAGCGTGTGAAAGACAGCAGGTTTCCGGGCAACACTAACCCAAACTGAAAGGCCTCGTATTAATAACCATTCCCTTGGGGGCTCTGTTTGTCCTCTTGAGCCTGGACCGAGAGGACTTTGGCCTCCCCTTATCAGGGAAGGAAAACCAAAAGACCCAAGAATGCAAGTGAGCCAGGGGACGCCCGCTTGGCGATTAATCAAACAGTGCCACCACCCTTTAACCCTTTTGTGGGGCAAGTGAGGTGAATGAGGCACAGACCGAACCTGGAGCATATCTCAAATCTCTGCAAGTATATACTGATTGATAGGTAAAGGTTTTCCCTTGACATTAAGTCTAGTTGTGTCTGACTCTGGAAGGTGGTGCTCATCTCCATTTCTAAGTTGAAGAGCCAGCATTGTCAGTAGACACCTTCAAAGTCATGTGGCCAGCATAACTGCATGGAGTGCTCAGACGGTGTTGTATTTCAGTGTCAATTTCAGGTGGCTGCCAAGGTAACAGAAATGGTCAACATTTTCTAATGTTACACCATTAAGCTGTATTTCTAGCATTGCAGAGGGATTGGCCGGCCACTGCTGGAAGATTTTCTCGGATTATTCCCTGAGCGTTGAAGCCCGAAATGCAAAAAGCGAGATAGCAGATAGTGTTAGAATTAAGCTAGGAAAAATACGCCATCAAAATGGAGATGATCCGCCATCTCGCGGATACAGGGGCCCCTGGGGGTTTCCGTATCCGCGGTTTGGAGGAGCGCAGATTCGGCCTCCCCGGAACGCCTGGGCTCTCCCCCCTTTCCTCAGTCTCAGGCATTCCGGGCAGGCCTGCAGTCTCCCGCAGCCTGGAAAAGGTTAGTTTCATGCATTTAAGCAGTTTCAGGCAAAGAAGAGACACAAAGTATCAAGCTAGAGAGTTAAAAGTTCCAATTTCATTAATCTTTATTGGGGGATTTGTTACATAGTTGGGGCTTAGCAGGGAAGTGAAAGGAGAGAGCACACGGCTGGAGCGGTACCTATTGATCTACTCACATTTGCATGTTTTCGAACTCCTAGGTTGGCAGAAGTTGGGGCTAATAGCGGCAGCTCATGCCGCTCCCCAGATTCGAACCTGCGACCTTTCGGTCAACAAGTTCAGCAGCTCAGCGCTTTGACCCACTGTGCCACAAGGGATTCCATACTGATTGATATTACATAGGATATCAACCTGCTGGAATTCCCATGGCAACATCTTATGGAATTTTGGGATGTACAGTTCAAAGAGGAGGTACTTTGAATTCTTAAGACAGAAGCTCCTCTAGGCGGCCGATCCAATTCCGAGCACAATTCAAAGTGCTGGTTTTGACCCATAAAGCCCTATACGGCTCCGGTCCAGCGTACCTGTCCAAATGTATCTCCTTCTATGTCCCACCTCGGGGGTTAAGATCTTCTGGGGAGGCCCTGCTCTTGGCCATGCCTCTGTCTCAAACATGTTTGGTGGGGACGAGGGACAGGGCCTTCTCGGTGGTGGCCCCCTGCCACTCCCTGGGGAAATTGTCATCGAGGGCATCCCAGGCCCCTGCCTTCAAGCTGGTGTGACCAGCAGCAGGGAGTTCCACAGTTCCTGGGTGCTAAGTTGGGCCAAACTGATGAAATGTGCCCCAACAGCAAGCCCAACCAGGGACTCTACACAGCTGCGTGCTCTCTCTTTTCACTTCCCTGCTAAGCCCCAACTATGTAACAAATCCCCCAATAAAGATGAATGAAATTGGAACTTTTAACTCTCTAGCTTGATACTTTGTGTCTCTTCTTTGCCTGAAACTGCTTAAATGCATGAAACTAACCTTTTCCAGGCTGCGGGAGACTGCAGGCCTGCCCGGAATGCCTGAGACTGAGGAAAGGGGGGAGAGCCCAGGCGTTCCGGGGAGGCCGAATCTGTGCTCCTCCAAACCGCGGATACGGAAACCCCCAGGGGCCCCCGTATTTGCGAGATGGCGGATAGCTTCCATTTTGATGGTGTATTTTTCCTAGCTTAATTCTAACACTATCTGCTATCTCGCTTTTTGCATTTTGGGCTTCAACGCTCGGGGAATAATCTGAGAAAATCAAAAGGCTCTTCCAGCAGTGGCCGGCCAATCCCTCTGCAATGCCAGAAATAATGGTGTAACATTAGAAAATGTTGACCATTTCTGTTACCTTGGCAGCCACCTGAAATTGACACTGAAATACAACACCGTCTGAGCTCTGTGACTGCAGCATTTTTCCAAATGAAGCAGAGAGTGTTTGAGGACCAGGACATTCGTAGGGATACCAAGGTGCTTGCTTATAAAGCTATTGTTCTCCCAACACTGTTATGCCTGCAAGATGTGGACTATCTACATATGTTGCATGCAACACCTAGAACGATTCCATCAGCGCCGCCGAAAAATCCTGCAAATCGCTTGGGAAGACAGGCGGACAAATGTAAGCATGCTGTAAGAAGCAAAGACCACTAGCATTGAAGTGATGGACTTCTGCCATCAACTCCGCTGGACCGGCCACGTTGTCCGGATGCCCAACCACCGTCTCCCAAAGCAGTTGCTCTACTCCGAACTCAAGAATGGAAAACGGAATTTAGGAGGACAGGAAAAGAGATTTAAAGATGGGCTCAAAACCAACCTTGAAAACTCTGGCTGTTCCGATGTGCCTTTCCAGAATAGGAAAACTCCAACAACCTGTCCCAGAAGCACTTTATTATACTTTAAGATTGCTTGCACACTGCACTTACCCTAAAATCCGACATACCACCTGTCACATCAGCACTTTTAATCTGTACGCATTACATTTGGCCCGGCCCAGTTTTATTGTGTTTGGTGTATTGTTTTTATTGTTCTGTTGGTTTTGATATTGCTTTAATTTTGATTTGCTTTGAGTTGTGTATTGTTATGCTATGTTTTTGAGGCCTTGGCCTTTGTAAGCCGCATCGAGTCCTTCGGGAGATGCTAGCGGGGTACAAATAAAGATAATAATAATAATAATAATAATAATAATAATAATAATAATAATAGACACTGAGAACTGGGAAGCCCTGGCCCTTGAGCGCTCCAGCTTTGGGTCAGCTGTGACCAGCAGTGCTGTAGAATTTGAAGAGACACGAATGGAGGGCAAAAGAGAGAAACGTGCCAAGAGGAAGGCACATCAAACCACTCTGACCGGGACTGCCTTCCACCTGGAAACCAATGCCTTCATTGCAGGAGAACATGCAGATCAAGAATAGTGCATAGTGTCTAGATCTAGGGAAGTCATGCTACCCCTCTATTCCGCTTTGGTTAGACCACACCTGGAATATTGTGTCCAGTTCTGGGCACCACAATTGAAGAGAGATATTGACAAGCTGGAATGTGTCCAGAGGAGGGCGACTAAAATGATCAAGGGTCTGGAGAACAAGCCCTATGAGGAGCGGCTTAAGGAGCTGGGCATGTTTAGCCTGAAGAAGAGAAGGCTGAGAGGAGATATGATAGCCATGTATAAATATGTGAGAGGAAGCCACAGGGGGGAGGGAGCAAGCTTGTTTTCTGCTTCCTTGGAGACTAGGACGCGGAACAATGGCTTCAAACTACAAGAGAGGAGATTCCATCTGAACATGAGGAAGAACTTCCTGACTGTGAGAGCGTTCAGCAGTGGAACTCTCTGCCCCGGAGTGTGGTGGAGGCTCCTTCTTTGGAAGCTTTTAAACAGAGGCTGGATGGCCATCTGTCAGGGGTGATTTGAATGCAATTTTCCTGCTTCTTGGCAGGGGTTGGACTGGATGGCCCATGAGGTCTCTTCCAACTCTTTGATTCTATGATTCTATGATTCTATAATTGTGCTCCACAGTCACCCACAGACCCACTGCCAGGAGACTGAACTTGGAGGATAATCTTACTCGGACAATGAGGGAACACCTAAGTAAGTAAATTGCCCATAGAAAACCATGATATCTAAGAAACTAGAACTGATGCAGTCTATCCAATATAATTTTCTGAATCAGGGCCCCAAATAACCCCAGGAACAGGGCTATAAACCAAGGCACCAAGAAAAAGAAATGTTCTGTCAAAATGGCAGCCACTGCCCAACCTGTAGTGTTCTGTGAACCCAAATAGCGGGTTTGTTGGAACAGGA
Source organism: Anolis sagrei ordinatus (assembly GCF_025583915.1). Lineage (NCBI taxonomy): Eukaryota > Metazoa > Chordata > Lepidosauria > Squamata > Anolidae > Anolis > Anolis sagrei. The sequence goes on along the minus strand of NW_026844366.1, from coordinate 345,397,173 downwards.
GCCAACCATGGAAACCACCTGTGTTTTCTAACCTGAACATCTGAATTCACCCACGAAATGGGCATTACATCCTTTTTTTTCCCAAGGAAAAAGGCGAATGGGGAGGAAAAGAAAAATCCAAGGCTGCTTTTCTCTGCAGGCTTTGCGGCGGAGAGGTGGCCCTGCCAGTTCATATCCTGCCATCTCCGATTGTGCTTGGAGAGGTGTGACGTCCGATAAGCTCCATTTAACTTGGCTGTTCGACATTGTTTAAATAATTCAAATACAGATTGGAGGATTTCTGGTCTATTGACCTTGCTGGCCGCTGGTAACCAGGAAACGAGGGAGGGGGAAAAATCGGTTCCAGCTTTCACTCTAGGCCTGTGGCACCCCATTATTTCTACCTAATTGGAAAAACAGCAGGGCATTCACTGCGGCCGAAGATAGAACACCTTTTCAATCGCCCAGGCAGGAGGTGAGAGCCGCAAAAGGGATGTCAACTCCAATTCCTGACATCTGCTGATAGGGTTGCCAGATCACCTGGCTCTGAATTTCCAGTTTTGTGGATCACCTCCAGACAGAAGAGAAAGGTGTGAATCCTTCCATTTGGTGGGATCACCTATGGGCAAAAGGGAAAAGTGGGTGGCTTTGAGTTTTCCAGGCTGTATGGCCATATTCCAGCGGCATTCTTTCTAGACGTTCCACCTCTATCTGTGGCTGGCATCTTCAGAAGTCTGTTGGCAGTGAAGCAAGTGGAGTATATATATCCCTGTGGAATAATGTCCAGGGTGGGAGAAAGAACCCTTGTCTGTTTAGAGCAAGTGTGAATGTTGCAATTAGCAAGCTTGATTTTAAAAAATCCCCAGAATCAAGACAATGAATAAGGAAGACCACTCAGAAACAGGAGAACTCCAGACAACAAACAACCAAGTGCCAGTTAACACCCCCCCCCCACACACACACACAAACTCCAGGCAACAGAGGCCAGGCTACCACTATGCAGATACACTCACCGATTGCCTTGCAGCTTCATGACTACTCAATGCTATTCAAGCTTGCTAATTGCAACTTTCATACTTACTTTAAACAGACAAGGGTATTTTCTCCCACCGTGGACATTCCACAGGTGATATACACACACACACACACACACACTCATACATGCACACATTACATACATACGTGCATGCGCACACATACATTCACACTTGCTTTAAACAGACAAGGGTACTTTCTCCCACCATGGACATTCTACAGGTGATATATATATATATATATACACACACACACTCATACATGCACACATATACATACATGTGTGCGCACACATACATTCACACTTGCTTTAAACAGACAAGGGTACTTTCTCCCATCATGGATATTCTACAGGTGATATATATATATATACACACACACACACATACACATACATGCACACATTACATACATACGTGCATGCGCACACATACATTCACACTTGCTTTAAACAGACAAGGGTACTTTCTCCCACCATGGACATTCTACAGGTGATATATATATATATATATATATATACACACACACACACAACACACTCATACATGCACACATTACATACATACGTGCATGCGCACACATACATTCACACTTGCTTTAAACAGACAAGGGTACTTTCTCCCACCATGGACATTCTACAGGTGATATATATATATATATATATATATACACACACACACACACACTCATACATGCACACATTACATACATACATGCATGCGCACACATACATTCACACTTGCTTTAAACAGACAAGGGTACTTTCTCCCACCATGGACATTCCACAGGTGATATATATATATACACACATACTCATACATGTGCACACGTACATTCACACTTGCTTTTAACAGTTGCTGGGATTTATAGTTCATATACAATCAAAGAGCATTCTGAACCCCACCAACGATAGAATTGGGCCAAACTTCCCATGCAGAACCCCCATGACCAGCAGAAAATACTGTGTTTTCTGATGGTCTTTGGTGACCCCTCTGACAACCCCTCACAATCCCTACAGGGGTCCTGACCCTGAGGTTGAGAAATGCTGGTGTAGATGCACCCAAAGTATTAAGTGGCTAACATATATGCTTGGCGTTATCCCTTGGGTCTGACTTGGCCTATCTTTTATCTTTGCAATGTGCTGCTCCTAAATCTCTGAGCAAGCAACAACTACTAGCGCGTAGAGGTGGCTGCAGTTTTCCCCTGCCACTGAATCACACACTTTCACTTCTCAAACAGCACAGATGCATCCCAGTAAATCCAATGCTGATCTTTCAGTCCTTGTCATCATCCTTTCCCATGATTTTCAACCATCTAGTTTGGTGAGGGACTAGAAGCATTTTGGTGCAAATGGCTAAAGACCTTGTAAAACTACACCCCTGTGATTCCATAGCAAGGAATCATGGCTAAAATGATCAAGAGTCTGGAGAACAATCCCTAAGAGGAGCGGCTTAAACAGCTGGGCATGTTTAGCCTGAAGAAGAGAAGACTGAGAGGAGACATGATAGCAATGTATAAATATGTGAGAGGAAGTCATAGGGAGCAAATTTGTTTTCTGCAGCCCTGGAGACAAGGACGCAATGGAACAATTACTTCAAACTAAAGAAAGGAGGTTCCACCTGAACATGAGGAAGAAATTCCTGACTGTGAGAGCCATTCAGCAGTGGAACTCTCTGCCCCTGAGTGTGGTAGAGACCCCTTCTTTGGAGGCTTTTAAACAGAGGCTGGATGGCCATCTGTCGGGGGTGCTTTGAATGCAATTTTCCTGCTTATTGGCAGGGGTTGGACTGAATGGGCCATGAGGTCTCATCCAATTCTAGGATTCAATGATTCTATGGCAGTTAAAGTGGCATTGACCTGCATTAATTCTACAGTGTAGATGCACCCCTAGGGATCTTCCATGAGGACTAGGAACCCACATTATCTGGGAATACTGCAAATAGAGTTCAAGACAGCAGTGCATCTCTGGCTGGATTTACGCTGTCATACAATTTCGTTTAAACTGCATTATATGGCAGTGCAGATCCAGTCTTTATCTGTAGAGGAAATGAGATACCCTATCTATGCCCATATCTGCTGCGTTATTATTTTGAGACACAGTCAACCAGAGGATTTGTAGCATCAGAGATGCGATAGACCAAGAAGGTGTCCAAGTATTTGCACTCTGAATAATATTAGCGTTGAGGTCTCTCTTTGCTCTTCCACCTTTCAAAAGGAGCTCATGATTTTGTATAATTCCTGGTGACTAAATTATGTCACAATTCTATGCAACCGAATGGGTAGGTTCAGACCCCTTGTGCACTGCCATATAATGCAATTTGAAACTGCATTATATGGTCAGTACAGACTATTATAATGCAGTTCAATGCAGTGGAGACGAGACCTTTGATAGCTGGTGAGATGTAGTGTTTTGGGGTTGTGCTGTCGTACGCTGGGCCTGTGTATAAGACTGTAGACAGGACATAAATTTTGTGTGCCCAACGGGATGCCGTGGCTGCCTCAGATTAAAGGCCCTTGGATTTCCTTAAAACAGAGTCTTTAGATTGCTTAAAAGTTCAACAAAGTTCTTTATTAATGAAAACAAACAGGTACTTTAAGGCTTTCTTAACAGTCTATTGGCTCTCTCTCAATCTTGTCCACAGGGAACAGGCACTATCTTCATAACTGTAACTAATGGGGAAATCCTTAACTTCTAATCTGGGCAGTCTGTCTTTCCCTTTGTTGGTGTGGAGCCCCTACACCCGGTACCAACTGCTTCTGGCTTCCGCAAGTGATCCTTACCAAGCAGAGCTTTGTAGACTTCCAGGGGAAAAGAATTCAGGTTTCCGTGATGGCTGACTGAAGTCCCTCAGCAAAGGAGATGTGGGTTGTATATCTCCCCGGCCAAGCCATGGAAGACGAAGCTTTCTACAGGAGCTCTTGGTATCATGACCTGCATGGAAAGCTTCTCTGTGTGGACTGAACCCAAACTGGCTCCTGTTTCCTCCAAAACCCAAAAAGGGGGCAGGACCAGGGAATCTAACTATAATTGATGGCTTGCCCTATGATTGCAGCCAAAAGAAGCCACCTATCTGCAGAGTCCCTGAAACTTAGGACTACAACAAACATTAAATGCAAAGCAAACAAAACTGGAGCTCCTGGTACAGCTGTACCTGCACAAGTACAGACTATTATAATGCAGTTCAATGCAGTGGAGACGAGGCCTTTGATAGCAGGTGAGATGTAGTGTTTTGGGGTGCATCTACATTGTATTAATGCAGTTTGACCCCACCTTATCTGACATGGCCGAATGTTATGGAACCATGGAAGTTGTAGTTTTACAAGGTCTCTACTAACCTCTGCCAAAGACTACTGGTGCCTTATAAAACTGCAAATCCCAGGATTCAAAATCATTGAATCGCGGCAGTTAGAGTGATGTCACACTGCATTAACTCTATAATGTAAATGCTCTCTGAGGCTGGGTCTACACTGTCATATAATCCAGATTATCAAATCATATAATCCACATTATCTGTTCTGAACTGTATATGAGACCCCCTTCTATGCTGCCATATAATCCAGATTATCAAAACAGATGATCCACATTATCTGATTTGGATTATATGAGTCAGATAATCTGGGATCAGATCCCTGGGATATAGAGCAGTGTAGATCCAGCCTGAGTCTATACTGTCATATAATCCAGGTCAAAGCAGATAATCTGGATTTTATATGGTAGTGTAGATGGGGTTTCAGGCTGGATCTACATTGCCCTATAATTAAGTATCCGATTCCAGATTATCTGTGTTGAACTGGTTTATATGAGTCTACACTGCCATATAATCCAGTTCAAAGCAGTTAAACTGGATTTGATAATGTAATGTAGATGAGGTCTCAGTCTAGTTGAAAAGCAAGACTTCCAAAGTAGCTGGATTTCTAGGAACTCAGAATTGGGACCTGAAAACATTAAGGCTGTGAAACCCACCAAATCAACTGTTGACTGTGCTTTCCTCCCAGCCTAATGTTTCCAAATGTCAAATGGGGGAGTTTCGCTGAAGGCCGAGGGTGAGAAAACAGGACTCTTAGATGGATCTGGTGGACTGCCAAGAGTCACCAAGCCCTTTGGAAAAGCAGATATCAGCTCCAATGTTACAACAGGTCTAGGATGAAAGAGAGTGGCTTTGGGTGCATCTGTGCTTTGGAACTAATGCAGTTTGACACCGCTTGAATTGCTACAGCTCAGTGCTAAAGAATCATAAACATTGCAATTTTGCGAGGTCTTTAGCCTTCTCTCCCAAAGTGCTGGTGCAGTTAAAGTGGTATCAAGTTGCAGTAAATCTCGTGTAGATACACCATTTGATCTCCCCATTCACTGTCCATCTGTGAGATGTTAATATCTGTTGGAAACAGCAACCTTCTACAAGCCTCCTATACTAGTTATTTCTTATCTATATAATTCAGATTGCTTACTATGTCGTATATGTGTGTGTTGGTATGCAGTTTCCCCTTAACTCTATGTTGTTTGAGGTTGTGGGAGGGACTGCAGACCATGCGATCAGATCTGGGACTATTCAGACTCAGACTCCATTTTAGAAGTCAGTATGTGTATTGAGTATTATGTTGGTTATGCACAAGACAAAGAAGAGACTGCAACAGAATGCCTTAGAGAACTTATTATTTAAACTTTCAGTTGATAAGCAATGTACCTGTTCTGTCACCGCTGGGCCTGTATTTGGTTGGCTTTAAATATAGGATGTGTAACCTTTGCCCAGCAGGAAGCCAGGGGCCTAAGAAGAAGTTCTCAGAGGTTTCCACTACAAAAGAATCTTCATATGGCTTGAAAAATACAACAAAGTCTTTTATTAATGAATCAAACAGATACTTCAAAGCTTTCTTGATAAAGAATTAGTTCTCTCAATCTTGCCCACAGGGGACAGGCACTATCTTCAATAACTTTCTTTAAAGGAAAATTCCCCTTTTTAACTTCTCCCAAGGCTGACTAAAATCCAACCCTCACTGGTGTGGGTTCCACTGCCAGGCCGAACTGCTTCTCGAACGCTGAGAGGACCTCCCAGCAAGGCAATGGATGTTCTCCAGTTGGAGTTCTTTAGACCTTAAGGCTGTCTTCCTGGAAACTCTCAAGGCTGTGGGAAGGCTTCCCTGGAGTTCTTAGGAGACTCTTAAAGCTGTTCTCCCCTGGAAATTCTTTCCCTGGAGATTCTGCTAGAGTTCTGTGACCCTGGAATTCTTAAAGGTTGAAGCCTTTGTACAGGGGAAGCAACACACATCCTATACATTGGTTAACCTGGCTGAAACTAAACACAAAATGGCTCACTTCCCTACCAAAGCCCAAAAAGGGGGCTGGACTAGGGAACCTAAGGATAATTGACAAGCAATCGACCCAATAAATGCAAAATAAGGAGAGCCATCTAACTGCAAAGGCATATAACTTCAAAATACATGCAGCAATGAACAAATAGCAAGATAAGCTGGAATTTCTGGTGTGGCTGTACCAAAACAGTACCTGTATGCTGAATACATGAAGTTTGTGGGTAAATCAACTATGTTACTTTTAGCAAAGTCTACTTATTTTTGTCTGTTGACAGCATAATTTAAAACCAAATATATTTTATGGGAGAGTATATGTTTTCTGGAGCCCCTGGTGGTGCAGCCGGTAAACCACTGAGCTGCTGAACTTGCTGACCAAAAGGTCAGCGGTTCAAATTTGGGGAGTGGGTGAGCTCCCACTGTTAGCTCCAGCTTCTGCCAATGTAGCAGTTCAAAAATATGCAAATGTGAATAGGTACCGCTTCGTTGGGAAGGTAACAGCGCTACATGCAGTCATGCCGACCACATGACCTTGGAGGTGTCTATGGACAACACTGGTTCTTTGGCTTAGAAATGGAGATGAGTACCACCATCCAGAGTTGGACACAATTAGACTTAATGTCCAGGAGAAATCTTAACCTTTTTAGAGGTTTTCTGAAGATCTGCTATCTATGAATATATAGTTCATTGGCATTTTTGTTCCTAACAGTTCAAAGAGATAACCAGGTATACCAGTCTAACAACTGAGCAACTTAATTTGCCTTGCGTGAATACTAGTGGATATAAACCACCAAAGAGAAGAGTCACTCAAATGAGTTTTTAACTTTTCTCAGCAAGATCAAAAGTTATGATCATTCCAAAGGGTGTGGATGCCAATTCATCTCCAAAAGGTCGCACTTCCAAAAGGCTTTGGAGATTCTGGTTTTCCAAAAGATTATTATCTCTAAGATAACCCTTTTCCCAAACATATCTCCATAGACAGAGCTTGAGAGAGCTTACCTTTTGCATTCCAAATCCCATCATGCAAATGCAGGCATTTGCAGATGCAGTGTAGCAGACTAATTGAGATCCACGGAACGATTGGGCAATGCAACGGAAAAATGATTTTAGTGATGAGATGGCGAGGACTTATGCTTTATGGGATGTATTGTTTTATTGCTTTTATATGGTTTATATTATATGTAATGTTTTTAACTGTGTTTTATGTTGTTTGGGGTTATTGACAGCTGAATCTAAACTGCCTCGAGTCACCTCCAGGTTGAGAGGGGTGGTATATAAATATAGTGCAAACTTCTACATTTAGGGCACAAAAACCAAATGCCCAGGCATAGGATATAGGATACTTGGCCTAGCAGACAAAGCTGTGAAAAATGACGTCGGAGTAACCATAGAAGTCAGCTATAGCAGAACACTTGATGAACCAACCTGGACACAGCGTATTATTTGAGAACACAGAAATGTTGGACCACTTTCACAACCACCATGTCGGACTACACAGAGAAGCCATTGAAATCCACAAGCATGTAGACAATTTCAATGGAAAGAAAAAAAACATGAACATGAACAAAATCTGGCTACCAGTATTAAAAATCTCTATAATTATAAGAGTAAATAAAGAACAACACTCAAAAATCAGGGGAACTCCAGACAAGAAACAATCAGAGCCAGCTAATCACCTCCCGGCAAAGCATTCCCTTAGGTGGTAAGAAGCCAGACCTTGAAAATCGCTAGGCCATTAAATGCTAATCAAGGTGGCCAATTGCTGCCTGTGGATGCCTGCCATAGATGCAGGCGAAACGTCATAGAATCACAGAATCATAGTGTTGGAAGAGACCTAATGGGCCATCTAGCCCAACCCCCTGCCAAGAAGCAGGAATATTGCATTCAAAGCACCCCTGGCAGATGGCCATCCAGCCTCTGTTTAAAAGCTTCCAAAGAAGGAGCCTCCACCACGCAGAGAGTTCCACTGCTGAACGGCTCTCACAGTCAGAAAGTTCTTCCTCATGTTCAGATGCAATCTCCTTTCTTGTAGTTAGAAGCCATTGTTCCGCGTCCTAGTCTCCAGGGAAGCATTAAGTAGTTCTGCCTTTTCCCTATCCCCTGTCAGCATTGCCCCATCTTCTCCTCGAAGAGGCCCTATCGCCTCCTTGTTCTTCCTTTTTCTACTGACATAAGAAAAGAAGCCCTTTTTATTGTTTTTAATGTCCCTGGCAAGCCTGAGCTTATTTTGTGCTTTAGCCTTGCGGACCTTTTCCCTACAGGTGTTGGCTATTTGTTTGAATTCTTCTTTGGTGGTTTCTCCCTTTTTCCACTTCTTGTGCATGTCTCTTTTGTGTCTTAGCACAGTTAGAAGTTCTTTGGACATCCATTCTGGCTTCTTTGCACTTGTCCTATTTTTTTTCTTTGTTGGCACAGTTTGCAATTGCACCTTGAGTATTTCACTCTTGAGAAATTCCCATCCATCCATAACTCCCTTGTCTTTTAGTATCTGTGTCCACGGAATGCTGCTCAGTGTTTCCTTCATTTTTCGGAAATCAGCTCTCCTAAAGTCCAAAATGCGGGTTTGACTTGTCTCAGTTTCGGCCTTCCTTTTTACCTCAAATTGCAGGAGCACACGGTCACTTGCCCCTAAGGATCCAACACTTCAACCACATCGATCAGGTCCTCCATATTTGTTAGGATGAGATCAAGAGTAGCCAACCCTCTTGTTGTCAGGAGAGAATGCTTCTAGAACATGGCCATACAGCCTGGAAAACCCACATCAACCCAGTGATTCCGGTCATGAACGCCTTCGACAAAACATCATTGGAGTAATTGTTGATGATACACTGAACACAACATAGGGATTATTTTTGGTGATACGATGAACACACAGGGCCAGCAATGTGCTGCTTCAGCAAAGAAGGCAAATGCAGTTTTAGCCTGCATTCATAGAAGCCTTGTTTCCAAACTGAGCGCAGTAATAGTCCTATTATATTTTGTACTGGTGCATCTATTTTTGTTCCCTTCCCTACAGCTTTCTGGATATGGCTCATTCTTCCGTTATCTCCTTGTACAATAAACACTTTTTTGTGTGTTCTTTTTTTTCCCCCCAACCTTCTCTCTCTTCTTTTCTTGGCAAAGGAAGCGTTTCTTACAACGGCCCACTTGGAAACTATTTCTTTAGCAGTAATCGCCCAAAACTTCAAAGCTGTTTAGGACGTTTCAGAATAAACAGAATGGTCAGAATAAAAGGGGATCGTCTGAAGGCGGACGTTTGCAGTGACCTTCGAGCTCCCTCCTTCCAACCGAAGCTGAAGAATTTGTCTTCTGAGAATCCTATAATTTTCTTTCTTTTAATCCAAAGCATAACAATCCTTGGAAAGGGGCCAGTGCGCTTTTGCGCTGAGTAATGACAGCCACACTCTGCAGCCACCTGGCTAAGTGTTCATGGCAAAAAGAGGAAAACTTGGGGTTTTTTTCTCCCTCTTATTCCAGATACACTGGAAAAAAAGGGCAAACTTTTAAAGGACCTTATGTTGTTATATAACTCTTAAGGCTGCATCTGCACTGTAGAACTGATGCAGTTTAATACCACTCTAACTGCCATGGCTCAATGATATGGCATCATGAAAGGACACGTTGACAAGCTGGAATGTGTCCAGAGGAAGGGGACTAAAATGATCAAGGGTCTGGAGAACAAGCCCTATGAGGAGTGGCTTAAAGATCTGGGCATTTTTAACCAGAAGAGACAGCTGAGAGGAGACATGATGGCCATGTGAGAGGAAGTCATAGGAAGGGGGGAGCAAGCTTGTTTTCTGCTGTCCTGGAGACTAGGACACAATGGAGCAATGGCTTCAAATTACAGGATAGGAGATTCCACCTGAACATGAGGAAGAACTTCCTGACCGTAAGAGCTGTTCAGCAGTGGAACTCTCTGCCCCAGAGTGTGGTGGAGGCTCCTTCTTTGGAGGCTTTTAAACAGGCTGCGTGGCCATCTGTCGGGAGTGCTTTGAAGGTGACTTTCCTGCTTCTTGGCAGGGGGTGAACTGGATGGCCCACGAGGTCTCTTCCAACTCTATGATTCTGTGAGAACTGCAGTTTTACAAGGTCTTTTGCCTTCTCTACCAAGGAGTGCTGGAGCCCCATCAAACTACAACTCCCCCCCTTTTTTGCTGAGTCAGGAGCGACCTGAGAAACTGCAAGTTGCTTCTGGTGTGAGAGAACTGGCCATCTGCAAGGACATTGCCCAGGGGATGCCTGGATGATTTGATGTTTTATCATCCTTGTGGGAGAAATTTCAAGCATAATCGGCGTTTCACAAGAATGTGTGGGTCACATTACTGCTTTGCTTGGCTATTGGAAGATCTGTGCACAATGGGTACCCAGGATGCTGACACCTGAAATGAAAGTGCACAGACTTGAAACTTCAGAGACTGGATCTCACCACTGTACGACATCCTCCACACAGTTCAGATTTAGCACCGTTTGACTTCCATCTGTTCCCAATAACGAAAGATCTGTGGGGACACCATTATGCTTCTGATGAAGACGTTGAAAGAACTATGAGACGCTGGTTGCGGAAACAGAGTGTCAACTTCTTCCGTGACGGCTTCAGAAAACTTGTTCATCATTGGCAGAAATGTATCCAATTGTCTGGTGATTATGTGGAAAAGTGAATAGCGGTAGTTAAATAGCACAGTCTAAGGATTATTTCTGCATTTGATTTATTAAAATATTCCCATCCAAACCCAAGTAACGAATGTGGAGGCACTACTTTTCATTCAACCCTTGTAATTGGAGGATATGATGAACCACCTTCCAAGAAGGAAGGCCAAGCTGGCAGTGCAGAAGCTTTGGACAATGGAGAACAGAATTGTATTAGCCAAAGTCTCCAGCCTTCTCCATCTCTACAGATCATGGAGCTGGGGTGGAATTGTGGGGGTCATGGATTTTGTGTTCCATTTGTTGATCTTTTTTTGTACAGACCAAAAGGTCAGGAGATAAATGTGGTCGATACTTGCTTTTCATGTTGCTAAGAGATGCTGATATCTTACGTCCTGGCTGACCTGTATTTGCTCACCTGCTAAATGCCAGCACCCACCAAAAGCCCCTATGCGAGTTAACTCTTTCTTAGCTAATACAACCTGTCCTGTGACCATCAACACAAACTGATTTGTCACATAAATCTTCCAGATTTTTAATGTGTGTGCTCACTGCCTATGAAAATCTAAGGATTTTAGATCTTCTCCTTAGAAATCTCTAGGTCAGTGGTTCACTACCTTCGAAATGCGACAACCCTTTAATACAGTTCCTCATGTTGTGGTGACCCCCAACTATAAAATTATTTTTGTTGCTACTTCATAACGATAATTTTGATACTGTTATGAATCGTAATGTAAATATCTGAAATGCAGGATGTATTTTCATTCACTGGAACAAATTTGGCACCAATACTTGATATGCCCAAATTTGAATTCTGGTGGGGTTGAGGGGGTTGATTTTGTCATTTGAGAGTTGTAGTTGCTGGGATTTATAGTTCACCTACAATCAAAGAGCATTCTGAACTCCGCCAATGATGGAACTAAACCAAAATTGGCACACAGAACTCCCACGACAAAGAGAAAATACTGGAAGGGTTTGGTGGGCATTGATCTTGAGTTTTGAAGTTGTAGTTCACCTACATCCAGAGAGCACTGTGCACTCAAACAATGATGGATCTGGACCAAACTTGGCATGAATCTACAATGTGCCCAAATGTGAACTCTGGTGGAGTTTGTGGAAAATAGACCTTAACATTTGGGAGTTGTAATTGCTGGGATTTATAGTTCATCTACAATCAAAGAGCATGCTGAACCCCGCCAACAAGAGAACTGTGCCAAAATTCCCACACAGAAATCTTTGGAGACCCCCCTGACACCCCCTTGTGACCCCCAGGTTGAGAAATGCTGCTCTAGGTCCTCCAGCATGACCAGAAGAAGTTGACCACAGAATAACACTGGAGAACCCTAAAAATTCCTAGGCAGATGATATTGAATCAAACCCATGAAGAATCAAATCAGCAAACATCAACATTGCAAATGTGGAGTGACGACTGTATGTATTTCCACTGTAGGGTCAACTTTGCAATGGAGATTTTAACAGAGAGATATGAACGGTGATGTAAACAGAAAAAAGTCCATGCATATTATATACTACCTGTTCCCGCCATGCTTTGCTGCAACATTCCCTCCCTCTTTCTCTCCTTCTTTCCCTCCATATTCACTCCCTTCTTCCTTCCTTCCTTCCTTCCTTCCTTCCTTCCTTCCTTCCCTCCCTCTTTCTCTTCTTTCCTTCCTTCCCCTTTCTTCTTCCCTTTTCCTTTTCCTTCCCTTTTTCCTTCTTCCTTCTCTGCCTCTTTCCTTCCTTCCTTTGCTTTTTGCTTCCATCCTTCCTTCTGTCTTTCCTTCCTTCCCTCTTTCTCTTTCTTCCTTCTCTCCTTTCTCCTCTCCTTCCTCCCTCTTTCCTTCCTTTTTTCTTCTTTCTCCTTCCTTCTCTCACTCTTTCCTTTCCTTCCCCCTTCTTTTCCTCTTTTCTCTCCTTTCTCCTTTCTCTACCTCTTTCCTTCCTTCTTTCTCTTTGCTTCCATGCTTCCTTCTCCTTTCCTTCTTTCTTTCTGCCTTCCTTTCCTTCCTTCCTTCCTTCCTTCCTTCCTTCCTTCCTTCCTTCCTTCCTTCCTTCCTTCCTTCCCTCCCTCCCTCCCTCCCTCCCTCCCTCCCTCCCTCTTCCTTTCCTTTTCCTTCCTTCCTTCCTCTTTTGGGGGATTTTAAGTCCTTTCCACTGTTTTTTTTTTGGGGGGGGGGTTATGAGTGATGGTCACTCATTGGTGTATTAGGGGTATAGTGTCCAAATTTCATGTCAATTCATCCAGTGGTTTTTGAGTTATGTTAATCCCACAAATGAACATTACATTTTTATTTACATAGTAAGGTAAGGTAAAGGTTTTCCCCTGACATGAAGTCCAGTTGTGTCCGACTCTGGGGTGTGGTGCTCATCTCCATTTCTAAACCGAAGAACCAGCATTGTCCATAGACACCTCCAAGGTCATATGGCCAGCATGACTGCATGGAGCTCCATTATCTTCCCGCTGGAGCGGTACCTATTGATCTCACATTTGCATGTTTTCGAACTGCTAGGTTGGCAGAAGCTGGGACTGACAGTGAAAGCTCACACCGCTCCACGGATTCGAACCTGCAACCTTTCGGTCAACAAGTTTAGCAGCTCAGTAATTTAACCCACTATGCCACTGGCAGCTCCTTTATTTATATAGCTATCTGGAAATTGTTGGATGCAATGGAGTGCTATGTGCCGATTCCCCGAAATGCACCCATGGCATCCCGCAAGGGACAAATCTTTCCATCCTCAGCAAAGGTGAAACTGAAGTTCAACAGAGCCGAGTGAAACGATGCTGAGATAAGAGCCCACAATATCCAAACAGGTAACACCCAATTACAGCCACCATTCTGTTGACTTACACTTTCCCTTATCGGCAGGCAATCAGAGTATTCGTGTAAATGGCAAAAAGCATTTTGATGGATGCCAACTCGCCCAAGGCCTCCGACCCACGGAGCCTGGAGAGCCCTAGTGCAACGCAATCTCCCTTCTCCTTATCAGGAAGCAGGGACTATGGCTATGAAATTAAAACTATAAAAGGCAAAGCCTTATCAGCCCCTTCTAATTCCCTTAGTGTTCATTAGGGACTGGAAGCAGGCTCCAGGGATGGGCTTTTTTTGGTGTTAAGTTTGGAAAGGGAGGGGGAAAGGCCCCGGCTACATTCTCCCGGCAATTAAGCCGTCTCTTTCTTAAGATGTCTGTTTAGACTAGTCCTGAAGTAGGAAAACCCTTGGGATTAAAAGGCACTTTCATTCAGACCCAGGAATCAAAGATGGATCTCTCCTAATCCTGTCCTATTGGAGGCTTTGCATTTGGAAACAAGGTTACGTTTAGGCATCAGAAGGGGTTTGTGCGGAGTCAGAGCCTCAGTCCAACGATAACTGGATCTTACCATTCTCTTCTCAAAGGTGTCTTTTAAATCCAGCCTCCATAACCATACTTTGGGTCAGTTAAACCCAACCCATTTCTATGCACTCCTAAACTCATTTACTCATAGGGACTGAGTCCCAAAGAATACAATACAGGATGCCTTTCAGTATCAATAGGTCAGAACTGGATTATTTTTTGCACTGTTCAACAATGCCACTTCGAAAACCTTTTCACTTCCATGGCTCTATCCTATGGAAACTTGAAATTTATAGTGTCACTAGCATATATACATTGCTTAAGTGTTGTTGGGGCATCTGCCTGCCTACTTTCTCCCTTCTCCAGCTCTGAGAAGGCTTACTTCGCAATATCTCCATGACAACACTCTGGCAACTATAGGCAGGCTCTCTTTGTGGCTTTTTCTTTCCTTCCTCCATTTCCCTCATATACTTTTTTCCTCTTTCCTTCCTTCCTTCCTTCCTTCCTTCCTTCCTTCCTTCCTTCCTTCCTTCCTTCCTCCCTTCATCTCTTCCTTCTCTTCTTTCCTTGCTTTCCCTCATGCACCTTTCCCCTTCTTTTTTCTTTCCTTCCTTTCTCTTAATTCCTTTCTATTTTCTCTTCTTTCTTTCTTTCTTTCTTCCCTTCCTTTCTTTTCTTTTCTTTTCTTTTCTCTTCCCTTCTTTTTCTTTCTTTCCTTCTGTCAACTCATAACCATTCCCCTTTACTTTCCCTTCCTTCTTTCCCTCCCTTTCTTTTCTTCTCCCTTTCCCTTTTCCTCTCTCCTTCCCTCCTTCCCTCCCTTCATCTCTTCCTTCTCTTCTTTCCTTGCTTTCCCTCATGCACCTTTCCCCCTCTTTTTTCTGTCTTTCCCTTCTCTTCATTCTTTCTCTTTCTCTTCTTCCTTCCTTCCTTCCTTCCTTCCTTCCTTCCTTCCTTCCTTTCTTTTATTTTCTCTTCTCTTCTTTTTCTTTCTTTCCTTCTGTCACCTCATAACCTTTCCCCTTTACTTTCCCTTTCTTCCTTCTTTCCCTCCCTTTCTTTTCTTCTCCCTTTCTCTTTTTCTCCCTCCCTCCCTTCATCTCTTCCTTCTCTTCTTTCCTTGCTTTCCCTCATGCACCTTTCCCCCTCTTTTTTCTGTCTTTCCCTTCTCTTCATTCCTTTCTCTTTTCTCTTCTTCCTCCCTCCCTTCCTTTTTCTTTTCTTTTCTCTTCCCTTCTTTTTCTTTCTTTCCTTCTGTCACCCTTTACTTTCCCTTCCTTCTTTCCCTCCCTTTTCTTCTTTCCCTTTCTCTTCCTCTCTCCTCTCCTCCCTCCCTCCCTCCATCTTTTCCTTCTCTTCTTTCCTTGCTTTTCCTCATGCAGCTTTCCCCTCATGTCATTAGCACCAACCAAGTTACTTCATTCCCCCTTTTTCCCAGAGATATCACAGAGGACCACTTCACCCAGCCATATCCAATCTACTTTGATCTATTCCATGTTTCAATCTTGGTTTTCAAAGAGTACCAAGCTGTATCCCAAAGTGGATTCAGTACCTTGGAAAGCTGCTTTAAAGCTGTCCAAAATCCACAGTGGATTCACCATCCCAACAACATGGGAAGTATCAGTCACCATGGCAAGGCAGCTATATGGTATTAAAATACTATATTTGTCTAAACTGAAAAAGACTTTGCAATGCCCTTTGTGGATAGCAAGGCATGCAAGTGAGGTTGAACATGTGTCAACAGTGTGGTGCAGCAGCTAAAAGAGCCAATACTATTAGAATCATAAAATCATAGAGTTGGAAGAGACCTTGTGGGCCATCCAGTCCAACCTCCTGCCAAGAAGCAGGAAAATCATATTCAAATTGATTCTAGGCTGTATGCTGTATCAGATGCTCCTTCCTTCATCTAGTGTAGTACTGTCCCCTCTTCTCAAATCTGGGTTGCTATGAGTTTTCTGGGTTGTATGGCCATATTCCGGAAGCATTCTCTCCTGACATTTCACCCACATCTATGGCAGGCATCCTCAGAGGTTGTGAGGTCTATTGGAAACTAGGCAAATGGCATTTATATATCTGTGGAATATCCAGAGTGGGAGAAAGAACTCTTGTCTGCTTGAGGCAAGTGTGAATGTTTCAACTGATCACCTTGATTAGCATTGAATAGCCTTGCCGCTTCAAAGCTTGGCTCTTTTCAAACCTATGCTTCTATTATTATATTCTGAGACCACTGCATTTTGGTGCTTGCTCAGCTGTTTTCTATCTCTGGATAGTACTATATTACCATGTGTTGGTTTTGGGTCTGTTTATTCTTCACCTTGGCTTTTTGAGCTGTCGCATCACAATATTGACTCAAGTTCAGCTTGTGATTTTCTAAGACTCCTAGATCCCTCTCATGTGGATTGAGTCTCAAAGCTGCTTTGAGTCTCCTTGTGGAGAGAAAAAACATAATAATAATAATAATAATAATAATAATAATAATAATAATAATAGATGTGAATATTGTGATCAAATACAAAAGCCAGCGTAGTGATCTTGTTTGCGGTGTACTAATCTTGTTATGTATCTAATAATAATAATAATAATAATAATAATAATAATAATAATAGCAAAAGGCAAAAAGTGAATACCGTAAAAACACAATCCAGAGCAGAAGAGAAAACTGGTGAAAGAAGGCTCTCCATGGGCAGTTCCTGGGAAAAATTGAGAGCCAAATTGACAAAAAAAAACAAAACATGGCTGTGGCTCACAAATGGGACTTGGAAAAAGAAGATGGAGGGCCTGATTCTGGCAGCCCAAGAACAAGCCATTCAAACCAATGCCATCAAAGCCAGAATTGAAAAGTCGATGACAGATCCCAAATGTAGACTCTGCAAGGAAGCAGATGAAACAATAGATCCCATCCTCAGCTGCTGCAAGAAGATTAGCAGAGAGACTACAAGCAGAGACATAACACCGTTGCTCAGATGATTCATTGGAACTTGTGCCACAAATACCATATGCCCACGACAAAGAACTGGTGGGATCACAAGCCGGAAAAAGTTACAGAAAATGAACACATCAAACTCCTCTGGGACTTCCGAATTCAGACAGGTAGAGATTTGGAGCACAATACTTCTGACCTCACAATCGTGTTAAAAAACGAAATATGGATAGTTGATGTTGCAATCCCAGGTAACAGCAGGATTGAAGAGAAACAACTGGAAAAGCTGACACGATATGAGGATTTAAAGATCGAACTGCAAAGACTCTGGCACAAACCAGTCAAGTTGGTCCCAGTGGTGATCGGCACACTGGGTGCAGTGCCTAAAGACCTTGGCCTGCACTTAAACAAAATCAGTGCTGACAAAATTATCATCTGCCAGCTGCAGAAGGTCACCTTACTGGGATCTGCATGCATTATTCGCCAATACATCACACAGTCCTAGACACTTGAGAAGTATCCGACAATTCAATACAACAGCCAGCAGAGTGATCTTGTTTGCTGTGGACTCATCTTGTTGTGTTTCAAGTCATCATCATCATCATCATCATCATCATCATCATCATCATCATCCAGCTTGTATATCTCATTTGCTGTGACATACTGTGTTTTTGTGTCAGTAAAATAATAATAATAATAATAATAATAATAATAATAATAATAATAATAATAATAATAAGCCACCTTATTTGGATCTGCGCACATCATTTGAAAATACATTACACAATCCTAGACTCTTGGGAAGCGTTCGACTTGTGATTTTGTGATACGAAATCCAGCATATAGATCTCATTTGCTGTGGCATACTGTGTTTTTGTATCAGTAAAACAACAACAACAACAAAGAGTTGTCAATCTAAAATGGATCGCTTCAGTCAAGGCCAAAGTTTCCTTGAGTTTGCAAGACCTGAGCTGAGCAGTTGATAGCAGGGTGACTTGGCAGTCTCGTGTTTATAAGTTTGCCATAAATCAGGACAGACTTGACAGCAATTAACAACAAAGCAGTACTGTGTGAACTCTGCCTCGGGCAGCAGATCTTGAGACAATAAATTGTTAGCTATCTACATTGGTAATGTAGTTTTACAGATTTTCTTGGCTTTGGTCCCAGAATAACTTTGACTGGCTTTGACCATCTTGCCTCAGGCAGCAAATTGTACAGGGGCAACCTTGTTGGTCACACCCTAGGCAAACATGCAGCAGGAGAAGTTCCTTGCTGGGGCTGCATAGGAAAAGGTTGGGCCAGAATGTGACACTATCTGGAAACCCATCTTTGCTCTGAGTGCACTATTGTGTGCACAATTTGGATCAAAAGCCTGGCTTAGGGAAAGGCTTGGGAAAGCCTCCTTTTGGGCTACAAATTCCAGA
Organism: Anolis sagrei ordinatus; assembly: GCF_025583915.1. Taxonomy (NCBI): domain Eukaryota; kingdom Metazoa; phylum Chordata; class Lepidosauria; order Squamata; family Anolidae; genus Anolis; species Anolis sagrei. The sequence continues at coordinate 345,378,531 of NW_026844366.1, read as the reverse complement.
AGGGCCCAGCCAACATGAATGAACTAATCATCCTAAAATTACATTTGCAATTCCTGTTTCGGGTTTGTATTTTAGGAATCATTGGTCTGAAGTCTGGCTTGGATGCAAATGTGTCTTTCTTCCCCTTGAATAAATGAGCACAGCAATGAATCTCTTAGTTAATCAGTGACTGAATGAATCAAGTAATCAATCAATCAATCATAGAATCATTGCAGTGGAAGAGCAATCTAGTCCAACCCCATTCTGTCATGCAGAAAAGGCACAATCAAAGCATTCCTGGTAGATGGCAATCCGGCCTCTACTTTAAAAACTCTCAGAGAAAGATACTCTGCTGCACTCCAAGGCAGCCTATTTCACTATTTCACTGTCAAATAATTTAGCGTCACTTGCAAATATGACAAGCAAATATAATAGTTCTTCCACATTTGTTGGGCTTATGGGTGCAGGACCTTGTGAAAGTGCCATCCAAAAAAGCAACAATTCTCAGTTTATGTTTTGACTGGAAATCCAAGCCTTGATTGGATTGGTTATCTTATGCTGATCCCATTGCAATTGCACATAGCTCTTCCAAAGGTGGCTCACCAATGCTTCCTCTTCGTCTTGGAATTATAGAATCAAAGAGTTGGAAGAGACCTCATGGGCCATCCAGTCCAACCCCCTGCCAAGAAGCAGGAATATTGCATTCAAATCACCCCTGACAGATGGCCATCCAGCCTCTGTTTAAAAGCTTCCAAAGAAGGAGCCTCCACCACACTCCGGGGCAGAGAGTTCCACTGCTGAACGGCTCTCACAGTCAGGAAGTTCTTCCTCATGTTCAGATGGAATCTCCTCTCTTGTAGTTTGAAGCCATTGTTCCATTGCGTCCTAGTCTCCAGGGAAGCAGAAAACAAGCTTGCTCCCTCCTCCCTGTGGCTTCCTCTCACATATTTATACATGGCTATCATATCTCCTCTCAGCCTTCTCTTCTTCAGGCTAAACATGCCCAGCTCCTTAAGCCGCTCCTCATCGGGCTTGTTCTCCAGACCCTTGATCATTTTAGTCACCCTCCTCTGGACACATTCCAGCTTGTCAATATCTCTCTTCAACTGTGGTGCCCAGAATTGGACACAGTATTCCAGGTGTGGTCTAACCAAAGCGGAATAGAGGGGTAGCATTACTTCTTTAGATCTAGAAGAAGCAATGAGTGAAAAGAAAGAAGCGATGAGTGGGGTGCCATAAGCAGAGTTCCATCCTGGGCCCAGTCCTGTTCAACATCTTTATTAATGACTTAAATCAGTGGTTCCCAACCTTTTTTTTTTTACCAAGGGCTACTTGACCAGGGACACTCTGACCAGGGACCACTCTCCAACATTAGTACCAAAAGGGTTACAAATCAGTTTTTGATCAACTTTACATTTGGTTTGGTTATTTGAGGTGCTGATTCAGAAAACTGCATTAGATAGACCACATCAGCTCTAGTTTCTGATATATAACATAGGCCATCCAGTAGTCGCCATCTGCTCAACCACAGAAAACCATATTCAATAATCTAGAGCTGATGGTCTATCGAGGGGGGCTGGTCAGCGTCAGGGAAGGAGTGGAAGGCAGCATGAAAGCAGCAGAAATAAAATAAAATAAATTAAGAGGAAGGAGGCTTGCAGACCAGATTTTGATCCTCATGGCCTGGCGGTTCGCGGTGCACAGGTTAAGAACCACTGATTTAGATGAAGGATTAGAAGGCATGATAATCAAGTTTGCAGATGGGACCAAATTGGGAGGGATATCTAATACTCCACAAGACAGGAGCAGAATTCAAAATAATTTTAACAGATTAGAGAGATGATTGGCCAAAACTAACAAAATGAAGTTCAACAGTGGCAAATGCAAGATACTCCACTAAGGCAGAAAAATGAAATGGAAAGATACAGAATGGGGGACACCTGGCTCAACAGCAAGACATGTGAAAAAAAATTGCTTCCTTGTAGGGAACAAGTTAAACATGAGCCAACAATATAATGCGGCAGCTAAAAAAGCCAATAGGATTTTGAGCTGCATAAATAGTATAGTGTCTAGGTCCAGAGATGTCATGCGACCCCTTGGTTAGACCAAACCTGGAATCATACTATGCCCAATTCTGGGTACTAGAGCTGAAGGGAGATGTTGACAAACTGGAATGTGTCCAGAGGAGGGAGGCTAAAATGATCAAGGGTCTGGAGAACAAGTCCTATGAGGAGCGGCTTCAAGAGCTGGGCATGTTTAGCCTGCAAAAGAGAAGGCTGTGAGGAGACATGATGATGGCCATGCATAAATATGTGAGGGGAAGTCAGAGGGAGGAGGGGACAGTCTTGTTTTCTGTTGTCCTGGAGATTAGGATGCAATGGAACGATGGCTTCAAATGACAGGAAAGGAGATTCCACCCGAACATCAGGAAGAACTTCCTAACTGTGAGAGCTATTCAGCAGTGGAACTCTCTGCCCGGAGTGTGGTGGAGGCATCTTCTTTGGAGGCTTTTAAACAGAGGCTGGATGGCCATCTGTCAGGGGTAGTTTGAATGTGATTTTTCTGCTTCTTGGCAGAATGGAGTTGCACTGGATGGAACACGAAGTCTCTTCCAACTCTAGGATTCTATGATTCTAAGTGCTTGGGGACTCTGCCACAGTGCTGCATTGTTAGTCCTGTTAGTGCAAAGAGCCATTCATTCTTTCAGCCTGAGCTCCCTTCTTCCCTCCGTGGAAGCGATCCAACTCTATTATCTCTTTGCTGTACAATGCAGGCCTCATTACTTTTCCCTCTTTCCTGAAGGCAGGGCGAAGCTGAAAGTGAAAAGGACCAGACCCTTGTCTATAATTAAACCGGGCGGCTCTTTCCAATCCGTCCAAAGTAAATGGCGTCCACCAGGCAGGCATTTCATTGGATCCTCATCGTTTCTCCATTTCAGTTTGCTGTAATCCATGGTGTCAACATATTATAGATAAAGGGAATCATTTGTCTGGGGAAAGATATGGGGCCCCTTCCAAAAGCTCTACATTGGAACCTACCAGACAAAATGCGGGCATTGCTCCCCGCAATGAAATTGTTCAATCTCCAAATTTCTAGCATTGCAGTAACTGAAAGCTTCAACAGAGCATTTAGAAAAGCAGCTTAGGCATCCATCATGAAGTTGCCATCAAAGATACCAAGGGAATGTGAGCACAACTGATAGAAGAGTTCACCATGTAAATAATTTCCATTGTCTCACTCATTGCAATGCTAGAAATCTGGGGACTGAAGTGAGATTTTATTGAGGTGCTGAATTCTTTAGCTCCTTGATTTAGCTTCTCAAGTAAGTTCTTATGGCACATCTGTACTGTAGAATTCATTTAGTTTGGTATTTTATTCAGCTGTGTGGAAGACGCCTCAGAAGAGAGAAATGATCCTTTTTATATTATTATTAGATTTTTATTAAAGTTATATATAAATACATAAAGTTATATATAGAAATGATCCTTTTGTTTCTTCAATGGAACCATGTTTTCTGTATACTCTGAAGCAACTGCTCAATGGTATGAGTAGCTTACCAGAAATGTTTTCAATGAGAAAATGCTGGAATATTTGCACAAATGATGCATGTAGCCAAAAAAAAAATTCATATGTTTTCTGCTTCCTTGGAGACTAGGACGCGGAACAATCGCTTCAAACTACAAGAGAGGAGATTCCATCTGAACATGAGGAAGAACTTCCTGAACTTGTGAAGAATCATAGAATCATAGAATCAAAGAGTTGGAAGAGACCTCATGGGCCATCCAGTCCAACCCCCTGCCAAGAAGCAGGAATATTGCATTCAAAGCACCCCTGACAGATGGCCATCCAGCCTCTGTTTAAAAGCTTCCAAAGAAGGAGCCTCCACCACACTCCAGGGCAGAGAGTTCCACTGCTGAACGGCTCTCACAGTCAGGAAGTTCTTCCTCTTGTTCAGATGGAATCTCCTTTCTTGTAGTTTGAAGCCATTGTTCTGCGTCCTAATCTCCAAGGAAGCAGGAAACAAGCTTGCTCCCTCCTCCCTGTGGCTTCCTCTCACATATTTATACATGGCTATCATATCTCCTCTCAGCCTTCTCTTCTTCAGGCTAAGCATGCCCAGCTCTTTAAGCTGCTCCTCATAGGGCTTGTTCTCCAGACCCTTGATCATTTTAGTCGCCCTCCTCTGGACACATTCCAGCTTGTCAATATCTCTCTTGAATTGTGGTGCCCAGAATGGGACACAATATTCCAGATGTGGTCTAACCAAAGCAGAATAGAGGGGTAGCATTACTTCCTTAGATCTAGACACTATGCTCCTATTGATGCAGGCCAAAATCCCATTGGCTTTTTTTGCCGCCACATCACATTGTTGGCTCATGTTTAACTTGTTGTCCACGAGGACTCCAAGATCTTTTTCACACGTACTGCTCTCGAGCCAGGCGTCCCCCATTCTGTATCTTTGCATTTCGTTTTTCCTGCCAAGTGGAGTATCTTGCATTTGTCACTGTTGAACTTCATTTTGTTAGTTTTGGCCCATCTCTCTAATCTGTCAAGATTGTTTTGAATCCTGCTCCTGTCTTCTGGAGTATTGGCTATCCCTCCCAATTTGGTGTCATCTGCAAACTTGATGATCATGCCTTCTAGCCCTTCATCCAAGTCATTAATAAATACTTGGATTGAAGACTACTAATAAATGCCTGATACTGTAGGCTATAGACTGGCAAAACCTACAGAAAGGTTGCCATACATACATGCAGTTGCCATACATCCACAGGCAACTTGAAGATATATACAGTAGAGTCTCGCTTATCCAACCTTCGCTCATCCAATGCAGTCTGCCTCCCTCCCGGATCCACAGCTGTTTCAATACATTGCAATATTTTGATGCTAAATTCGTAAATACAGTAATTACTACATAATGTTACCGTGTATTGAACTGCTTTCTGTTGATTGGTTGCAAAACATGATGTTTTGGTGATTAATTTGTAAAATCATAATGTAATTTGATGTTTAATCGACTTTTCCTTAATCCCTCCTTATTATCCAACATTTTTGCTTATCCAATGTTCCACTGGCCCATTTATGTTGGATAAGTGAGACTCTACTGTATCTCTATCTCATCCACACCTGGAATATTGTGTCCAATTCTGGGCACCACGATTCAAGAGAGATATTGACAAGCTGGAATGTGTCCAGAGGAGGGCGACTAAAATGATCAAGGGTCTGTCTGGAGAACAAGCCCTATGTGTCCAGAGGAGGGCGACTGAAATGATCAAGGGTCTGGAGAACAAGCCCTATGAGAAGCGGCTTAAGGAGCTGGGCATGTTTAGCCTGAAGAAGAGAAGGCTGAGAGGAGATATGATAGCCATGTATAAATATGTGAGAGGAAGCCACAGGGAGGAGGAGCAAGCTTGTTTTCTGCTTCCTTGGAGACTAGGACGCGGAACAATGGCTTCAAACTACAAGAGAGGAGATTCCATCTGAACATGAGGAAGAACTTCCTGACTGTGAGAGCCGTTCAGCAGTGGAACTCTCTGCCCCGGAGTGTGGTGGAGGCTCTTCTTTGGAAGCTTTTAAACAGAGGCTGGATGGCCATCTGTCAGGGGTGATTTGAATGCAATATTCCTGCTTCTTGGCAGGGGGTTGGACTGGATGGCCCATGAGGTCTCTTCCAATTCTTTGATTCTATGATTCTATGATTCTATGTATCTATGTCTCTCTCTTTATGCACCTTCAAGCTGTCTGTTGATGTATAGCAACCCCATAAAATTCATCGGGTTTTCTTTTATGTTCATACACAGTTCACCCTAGACCTCGAGAGTGACTTCCAGGTGTTTGCTTTGGCCACACCATCATCTCTTCAAGATCTTTCTTCTCCTTTTGGTTATCTAATCTGTCTAACAATCCTAACAATCGATGGAACAACTCTCCCCTCTTTTCTTTTTTTCAAAAAGGGTCCTCTTAGGAGGGCACCAATCACTAACCACCGATAGAGATATCTCGGGAGGCTATTGACGAGAGGCGTGGCGAGTTGTAATCCATTGTTTGGCCTTTGTTTGGACTGTACAAACCAAGAGACCCCCTCCTCTTCCTCATAGATAAGAGTCACTAATTCCACCCCTCCACGTGCATGGGGCATATTTGCATTTCATGAATAATTCCCCAAGAAAGCCTGGTCCTGGGGGATTTACCAATCACTCAACCCAGACAAAGAGTCTGCCAGTTGCAGGATCAGAGGGCATGCAAGTCACAAGATGGCCCTAGGTTTGAATGCAGAGCTTTCAAGTTGTTTCTCAACAAGGCAAGGGTCCTCAAGGTCTCTTTGGGGATGCACTGTTCGGAGGCAAAAGGGTGAAAATGAGACAGTCATAATTGGAGATGCACAAGGCACTTGAGTGCACTTTGATATGGCATTATAGATCAATGAGAACTTCTTGGCACACCATGGCCTCCAAAGTCATTTCTCTAGAACAGTGGTTCTCAACCTTCCTAATGCTGTGACCCCTTAATACATTTCCTGTTGTGGTGACCCTCCAACCATAAAATTATTTTTGTTGCTACTTCATAACTTTTGCTACTGTTATTAATCATAATGTAAATATGATTCACTGGATCAAATTTGGCAGAAATACCCAATATGCCCAAATCTGAATCCTAGTGGGGTTGGGGGGTTGATTTTGTCATTTGGGAGTTGTAGTTGCTGGGATTTATAGTTCACCTACAATCAAAGAACATTCTTAACTCCACCAATGATGGAATTGAAGCAATATTGGCACACAGAACTTCCATGACCAACAGAAAATACTGAAAGGGTTTGGTGGGCATTGGCCCTGAGTTTTGGAGTTTTAGTTCACCTCCATCCAGAGGGCACTATGGACTCAAATAATGGTGGATCTGGACCAAACTTGGCACAAATACTCAGTATGCCCTAATGTGAACACTGGTGGAGTTTGGGGAAAATAGACCTTGACATTTGGGAGTTGTAGTTGCTGGGATTTATAGTTCATCTACAATCAAAGAGCATTCTGAACCCCACCATTGATAGAATTGGGCCAAACTTCCCACATAGAACCCCCATGACCAACAGAAAATACTGTGTTTTCTGATGGTCTTTGGGACCCCTTTGACACCCCCTTTTGACCCCCTCAGGCATCCTGACCCCCAGGTTGAGAAATGTTGCTCTAGAAGCTCTCCAAAACAATGGGAGGGTGCAGACCACATCGGGTGACACCTTCAGAAAGTGTGACACCAATTTTTTGGGTAGCTTTTCAGCAGATATGTATTATTTTTAAATAAAAATATCCCTGTACCTAACCTATATATACAACCTCAGAAACATTTTCATAAACCCAGTTTATGTGCACTGTATCAAAAGATCTACAAGGCTTAAACTTGATGTTGATTTATTTTTGAAGCTTCTAATACATCTAGGAGTAGCTGGCCAATAGAGTTCAGGTCTTTTGCATATCACCAAAATATTTTGAGTGGCCTGAATGTTATATTAGTATTTCAGTAAACCAAGGAACCCCCCACACTGTGGAAGCATAATGTTTTGTTTCCAATTTAATTGCCATGGCTACTTTCTATGAACTCTGAGAATCAAGGTTGTAATTTCTAATCAGCTGTGAAAACTCACATTCTCTCAGCCTCAAAGGAAGGCAATGGCCTGTGGTATTAATAAGGTTGTGTGGGTGAGTGAATCCCAATTATGCCATTGCCGCAGAGGGCATTTGGGGGTAAAAAATGTATATGGTTTTTATTGTGTGTTTAACTGTTTTTAATTGGTGAATGTGTGTTGTGGCATCTAATTGTTGCCAGTCTGTAAACCGCCCTGAGTCGCCTTCCGGCTGGAGAAGGGTTGGGTAAGAAGTGCTGTAAATAAATAATTAAAAACTATTTTGATTGGGACCTCAAAATATGGTAGAAATATCTTCCATGAGTGCTACAGGTTATTCTGGAGTAATTTCTTTAAAAATTGGGGAAATGTGTATATTGAAGGTTTTCATGGCCGTTTTCATGGCAGTGGAACTCTCTGCCCCGGAGTGTGGTGGAGGCTCCTTCTTTGGAAGCTTTTAAACAGAGGCTGGATGGCCATCTGTCGGGGGTGATTTGAATGCAATATTCCTGCTTCTTGGCAGAATGGGGTTGGACTGGATGGCCCATGAGGTCTCTTCCAACTCTTTGATTCTATGATTCTATGAATCACTGGGTTGCTGTGAGTTTTCCAGGCTGCATGGCTATGTTCCAGAAACATTCTCTCCTGGCATTTCACCCACATCTATGGCAGGCATCCTCAGAGGTTGTGAGGCAAGTGGGATTTATATATCTGTGGGGGAAGAAATTGCTGGGGGAACCCAAAGGCCACTAAAACAGTCTAAAATAGCTTATAGGCTGAATTTCTTTCACCTTTACTCTAGCCAAGGATTGTTTCTAGCATTATAGCTCCAGAAGACAGGAGCAGAATTCAAAACGATCTTAACAGATTAGAGAGATGATTGGCCAAAACTAGCCAAATGAAGTTCAGCAGTGACAAATGCAAGATACTCCACTTAGGCAGAAAAAAATGAAATGCAAAGATACAAAATGGGGGATGCCTGGCTCGAGAGCAGTACGTGTGAAAAAGATCTTGGAGTTCTCGTGGACAACAAGTTAAACATGAGCCAACAATGTGATGTGGTGGCAAAGAAAGACAATGGGATTTTGGCCTGCATAAATATGAGTCTAGTGTTTAGAGGAAGTCATGCTACCCATGCTCTATTCTGTCTTGGTTAGATCACACTTCTGGAATATTGTGTCCAATTCTGGGCACCACAATTGAAGGGAGATGTTGACAAGGAGGGCAACTAAAATGATCGAGGGTCTGAAGAACAAGCCCTATGAGGAGTGGTTTAAAGAGCTGGGCATGTTTAGCCTTCAGAAGAGAAGACTGAGAGGAAACATGATAGCCATGTGTAAGTATGTGAGAGGAAGCCACAGGGAGGAGGGAGCAAGCTTGTTTTCTGCTGCCCTGGAGACTAGGATGCAGAACAATGGCTTCAAACTACAAGAAAGGAGATTCCATCTGAACATTAGGAAGCATTTCCTGATTGTGAGAGCCATTCAGCAGTGGAACTCTCTGCCCCGGAGTGTGTTAGAGGCTCCTTCTTTGGAGGCTTTGAAACAGAGGCTGGATGGCCATCTGTTGGGGGTGATTTGAATGAAATTTTCCTGTTTCTTGGTAAGGGGGTTGGACTGGATGACCCATGAGGTCTCTTCCAGCTCTATGATTCTATGATTATAGCCTCTTCATGGCCCCCAGGTCAAGGGGAGCAGCAAATCTACTTTGATTGTTAATTTGATTTTCAAAGGAGCTGTCCAAAGTAGTGAACCTATTTGGCAATTATGAGTCAGTCCCTCAGGCAGCTCCTTTCAAGTTCAGACTAAAGCCCAGAGCAACTTGACTGACATAGAAGGATAGAATCATATAATCCTACATCTGAAAGAGACCACAAGGGCCATCCCAACCCAACCCCTTTCTGCTAGGCAGGAAAAGCACAGCAGATGGCTATAAAACCTTTGCTTAAAAACCATAAAGAAGAAGGATGCTATATTATATTCTGGGGGAGCACATTCCACTGCTGAACAGCTCTTACCATCAGGAAATTCTTCCTAATATTAGGTGGAATCTCTTTTTCATTTTACTGTTTCTGTTGTCAACTTCCTTCTTGAATGGTCTTGCCCAGAGCTGGATGCAGTGTCATTCCAGTTGAGGCCTGACCAAAGCAGAATAGAGCAGAATGAGGACATCTCTTCATCTAGACAGTATACCCCCATTGATGCAGTCTAGAATCGCTTTGCCTTTCGTTCCTAATGCATCACACTGTTGACTCACATTCTAGGTCCCTTTCACATGGTCTGTTTTAATGCCAGGCATCCCCCATCCTATATCTATGCATTTCATTTTTTTTTCTCCCTGTTGAAATTCATTTGAAAAGTTTTGGCCCAGCTCCCTAATTTGGATTCTGATGCTGCCTTCTGGAGTATAACCTATCCCTCCTAATTTGGTGTCATCTTCTATTCTATCATCCAGGTCATTGATAAAGATGTTGGATCGCAATGGGGCCAGGAAGGAAGCCTGGATAGAATCCTATTTAGGTTCTTGTGGGTTTTTTCGGGCTATAGGGCCATGTTCTAGAGGCATTTTCTCCTGATGTTTCGCCTGCATCTATGGCAAGCATCCTCAGAGGTAGTGAGGTCTGTTGGAATTAGGACAATGGGTTTATATATCTGTGGAATGGCTGGGGTGGGGCAAAGAGCTCTTCTCTGCTGGAGCTAGGTGTGAATGTTTCAACTGACCACCTTCATTAGCATTTGAAGGCCTGGCTGAGCCTGGGAAAATCTTTTTTTTCTGCATCCAGAAAAGCCAGCCTTGTGTCCAGAGGTGTCGTTCTTTCAGGGACAAAATGAAGGCATTGCACCCTAAATCCCAATTCTGCCTTGCCAAGGAAATCTTTAGCCATTTCTAGCACTGCAATCCTTTTTAATCTAGGCAATTTAATCTAGGCAATTTCCTTCTAGCCAGAGCAGAGCAAAGTGGAGGATGTTGGAGCATGTAAGGAATCTGTGTGTGTGTGTGTGTCAACTGTAAAATAAGATGCATGAAGCTGATTGGTTGGGCTATGCCCAGGGACTAAGCTGAGCCTGAGACTTTTGGATACTGTTACTGATACTGATACTGATACTGGGTTGTCAGGGTAGTGCCCTTGGCCATTAAAGTGTCATAAGTACAGGAAAGGGGCCAACTAAAGTGCAGGAGCTTAGATAAGGTTGGCATAATTCTCAACTGGACCACCTTGTCAAAGGCACAATGGAACAACAACGTTTTTAATTCCTTGCGGAAAATGGAGAGAGTAGGGGCCTGTCTGATCTCCCTAGGAAGAGAGTTCTAGAGCCGAGGGGCCACCACAGAGAAGGCTCTCTCCCTTGTCCTCACCAACCACGCTTGAGACAACGGAGGGAGCAAGAGAAGAGCCTCCCCAGAGGATCTTAGAGTACGTCCTGGTTTGTAGGGGAAGAGGCCATTGCAAAGATAGGCCTCCACAGCCACAGCCACCTACAGACCCATCATCAACACACTACACTTGGAGGACCATCATCCTCAGGCCACAAGGGATCGCCTAAGGAAGGATTGCAGTGCTAGAAATGGCTAAAGAAGATTTCATTGGCAAGGCAGAATTGGGATTTAGGGTGCAATGCCTTCATTTTGAAAGAACAAAAGGCTGGCTTTTCGGGATGCAGATAATGTTGCGAAACCGATGCTCCATCCTTTTGTCTGCTGTTTGTGTCCAAAGCAAGGCCTTTGGAAGAGAGCACCCATCTAACTCCATCCTCAACATATTCGAAATTCCAGAAAAGCTGAGATCATCTGAGGAAAGTTGTGGAGAAGCAGCTCGGAGTCACGAATGCTCTCTTTGCTTGGCATTGTTCTTCCTGGAGTGGCTTTGTTGGGCAAACTGACATTTTTCATTGGGGGTGGTGGGCGGTTAATGAAATACTTTGAGTTTGTATCAGATTGTTTATTTCCAGGCAACTTCAAACGATCTCAGCTGGCTTCTTGGGTGAGGCAGAGCGGTTCCCCTTTGCTGGAGACAGCTATTGTGCATTTTATTTATCTAAAGCTTTAGAAACAATTGCTGCAAACTGCAACAGGCCCTTGATATCTGTTCCAGGACCTCTTTTGATGCCCAAATCCATGGATGCTCAAGGCCCATTAGAGGTAAAGAAAAATAATACCCCCTCTATACAATGGCAACATTAAAGTTTGCCCTTTGCCTAATTATTTATTTAATTTCAAGCTGCAGATGGTTGAATCCATGCATAAATCCATCCAAATTGAAAGCTGCCTATACGTATTACACTGAAATCTCATTTACAGCATCCCACAAGCAAAAAGGGGTCTCCTTGGCTATGGCTCCTATTTTAACAGACAAGGAATTCTGAGATTTGCACTTGAGAATTTGCCAGAGAAAGCTTTATCTTCCCAAACTACAAGTCCCAGAAGTATATAGGATCCAATAAAGGCATTGAAAATGGAATTATAATGCTATATTGTGTGGTGGGACGAAAACTTTATGTGGAGCAGCTAGTTAGTAGCCAGTTGCATTAAATCACTACTGACTGAGAGGTCATGAGTTTGAAGCAAGTCCTGGTTGGAGTAAGCTCCCGACTATTAATAGTCTAGCTTGCTGTTGACCTATGCAGCCCGCAAAACAGTTGCATCTGTCAAGTAGTACCACTTTATGCAGGTCCACTTTATGCAGTACCACTTTATGCAGAAAGGCTAATTTAACTAATTTTGTCTCGCTTGCTGACCTATGCAGCCCAAAAGATAGTTGCAGAGCCAAGCTTAAGAAATGGGGCTACAAAGTGGAGTCTATGACATGCGAGAGTGGAGAAGAACAAACCACAGACTACCTACTGCAATGAAGCCTGAGCCCTTCCATGTGCACCATGGAGGACCTTCTTTTAGCAACACCAGAGGCACTCCAAGTGGCCAGCTACTGGTCAAAGGACATTTAATAGAATGCCAAGTTTTTAAAACTTTGTGTTTTTTAAATACATTACAACTGTACTCTCAGTTCACTTTTGATTTGATAAATAAATAAAATTCAGTTCAAAGCAGATCTGGGATCAGGTACCGCTTTATGCAGGGAGGTTAATTTAACTAATTTATGACATCATAAAACCTTCCAGCAGCATGCAGAAGAATGAAGAAGTACTCCATCAGGACTCGGTGTCACAAGTGCATGGTGAAGTGACAGCTCTCTGTGTGGCTGGAATTGAGCATACCCTCATGAAGCCAGAAAGCTGGAATTGTCTCTGTGTCTGTCTATATATGTTGCATGCCTATGACATTTTACACTGCCCTGTCTCCCAGTGTTTTAAAATTTTAATCTTTGAACTGTCCCTGCCCACTGTGATCATAGAATCAAAGAGTTGAAAGATACCTCATGGGCCATCCAGTCCAACCCCCTGCCAGGAAGCAGGAATATTGCATTCAAATCACCCCTGACAGATGGCCATCCAGCCTCTGTTTAAAAGCTTCCAAAGAAGGAGCCTCCGCCACACTCCGGGGCAGAGAGTTCCAAGGAAGCAGAAAACAAGCTTGCTCCCTCCTCCCTGTGGCTTCCTCTCACATATTTATACATGGCTATCATATCTCCTCTCAGCCTTCTCTTCTTCAGGCTAAATATGCCCAGCTCCTTAAGCCGCTCCTCATAGGGCTTGTTCTCCAGACCCTTGATCATTTTAGTCACCCTCCTCTGGACACATTCCAGCTTGTCAATATCTCTCTTGAATTGTGGTGCCCAGAATTGGACACAATATTCCAGGTGTGGTCTAACCAAGCAGAATAGAGGGGTAGCATTACGTCCCTAGATTTAGATACTATCGGGGAGGGTTGACAATTTTGGGGGGGTGAAAATTTCGGGGAGGGTTGAAAATTTCGGGGGGGGGGGTTGAAACCTGCCTCCTAGCTCACTCTGAAGCAAAGAGCACAGCAGGGGGCAGAGCAACCTTCAATAGCCTGCAGCTCCGCCCCTGTCAACCACCTCCACCAAGTCTGGCCTCCTTAATGAGAGCATTCAACACACACACACCCAACTTGGTTGCTTCACTACATCGGCTATTGCTGCAAGTAATGACAGTGTGAATAAATTGTCAATATTTGCTTGAGATAGTGCTTGCAGTTCTGGAGGGACTCTTAATTTTTTGCATCTTATAGACTTAGCATGGGGATTTGGTTAACCAGTTAAAATTCATGAGTAAACCAGTTTTTTAAAAAAATCTGAAACATTTTGGGGGGGGGGGTTGAACCCCTAAAACCACCCCCTCACTACAGGCCTGGTAGCATTACTTCCCTAGATCTAGACACTATGCTCCTATTGATGCAGGCCAAAATCCCATTGGCTTTTTTTGCTGCCACATCACATTGTTGGCTCATGTTTAACTTGTTGTCCATGAGGACTCCAAGATCTTTTTCACACGTACTGCTCTCGAGCCAGGCATTGTCCCCATTCTGTATCTTTGCATTTCGTTTTTTCTGCCTAAGTGGAGTATCTTGCATTTGTCCCTGTTGAACTTCATTTTGTTAGTTTTAAGTGGCTTAATGTTTTGATTTTATATTGTTATGCTGCATATTTACATTGGTTTGTATTTTATTCTATTTTTTGATTTTCTGTTGTGTTTTGTGTTATATTGGGTTTTCTGTATTTTGTGATATTGTGTTTTCTCATGTAAGCCGCTCCGAGCCCTCTTTGGGGAGATGGTGGCGGGGTATAAATAAAGATTATTATTATTATTATTATTATTATTATTATTATTATTATTATTTGCCCCGGAGTGTGGTGGAGGCTCCTTCTTTGGAAGCTTTTAAACAGAGGCTGGATGGCCATCTGTCAGGGGTGATTTGAATGCAATATTCCTGCTTCTTGGCAGAATGGGGTTGGACTGGATGGCCCATGAGGTCTCTCCAACTCTTTGATTCTATGATTCTATAATTCTATTATAAGCTGGAATGTGTCCAGAGGAGAGCGACTAAAATGATAAAAGGTCTGGAGAACAAACCCTATGAGGAGCGGCTTAAGGAGCTGGGCATGTTTAGCCTGGAGAAGGCTGAGAGGAGATATGATAGCCATGTATAAATATGTGAGAGGAAGCCACAGGGAGGAGGGAGCAAGCTTGTTTTCTGCTTCCCTGGAGACTAGGACACGAAACAATGGCTTCAAACTACAAGAGAGGAGATTCCATCTGAACATGAGGAAGAACTTCCTGACTGTGAGAGCCGTTCAGCAGTGGAACTCTCTGCCCCGGAGTGTGGTGGAGGCTCCTTCTTTGGAAGCTTTTGAACAGAGACTGGATGGCCATCTGTCAGGGGTGATTTTAATGCAACATTCCTGCTTCTTGGCAGGGGGTTGGACTGGATGGCCCATAAGGTCTCTTCCAACTCTTTGATTCTATGATTCTGTGATTCTATGATTATCTCTTTGGTCCTTTCTACACTGCCAGATTTTTCAAAGCAGATGATTCACATGATCTGCTTTGAGCTGGATTATATGAGTCTACATTGCATCTCTAAGCAGAGAGTCTGGATTGTAGATGGCAGTGCAGAAGGAGCCTGGGATACAGGGTAGATCCAGCCTGATTCTACACTGCCATATACAATCCAGATTATCCACTTGGAAATGGATTATATGGCAGGGTAGAAGGGGTCTAAATTACCCTGAATTCCAAGAAGGGGATTCAAGTCAATCCCTTCTTTCCTGGATGCCCTGGTGTTTGGAAGCTTTAGACAAGGCATGGGCCAATTTGGGCCCTCCAGGTGTTTTGGACTTCAACTCCCACCATTCCTAACAGCCTCAGGTCCTCCCTTTTCCTTTCCCTTTCCTTTTCTGCTTAAGCGGCTGAGGGGGGAAAGGAAAGGGCCTGAGGCTCTTAGGAATAGTGGGAGTTGAAGTCCAAAACACCTGGAGGGTCCAAGCTAGCCCATGCCTGTCTTTACTCCCGAGGAAGCCAACTATGAGGGCCTGGCTTTGGGGAAGGAAGGAGGCCTTTCCTTGGCTCCAGCGTCTCCCAGTCTGCGTCCCAGCGGCTCAGAGACAAGCCGGCGACCCGGAGCGCCTTCCTATCAGCGGACACCTCATTAATATCCCCAGCTCTGGCTCGGAAGGGGGAAGAAACCGGCGTAGGCGCCGTTTACACGGGAAGGAAGGCGAGAGGAGCGAAGTCGGAGAGGCGGAAAGCGCCTGCCTCCATCTCCCTCCTTCAGATGCGCCTCCCGACCTCAGAAAAACCACCCATTCCTTCATGTTGGGGTTACAAAAGGAAGGCAGTTTAGACACCCTTAGAACTGCCAGAGCTCACTCAAGGCGAGGGAAAACCCGGGAGTTGTAGTTTCATAAGGTCTTCAACCTTTGGGTGCATAACTACAATGCCTAATGATTGTAGGGATGTGAGATAAGTTAAAAATGGTTCAAAAGTCGTTACAAAACTGGCATTTCGTTTCTAAAGTATAGTTAATGAAAAATTAGCTACTTTAACAAGAGTAACGAAATTTCGTTACTATTCCGTTACAGCGACTAATTTTTATTAACTATACTTTAGAAACGAAATGCCAGTTTTGTAACGACTTTTGAACCATTTTTAATCCATTGCACATCCCTACAATTATTAGGCATTGTAGTAACGCAATGTCGTTACTATTACGTTACAGTAATTGGATGTAATTACTATAATTGGGGAAACTTCAGGTGCTCTTTTCTCCCTCATTTTTAAAACTATTGGGGTGAAACTTGCTACAGTGGTAGAACACATTTGCCACTGTTTGCCCACCAAATTTCAGAACATTTCACCTATCCACGGATTATTGAGGAATTTTCAGTTTTATAAAAAACAACATTTTTTAAAAAAAAAATTACAAGAGCTATCTACTTGAATTTTATATACAATGCACAAGACAACCAGGGCTTCAACCCCAGAAGTTTCAGAAAGATCCGCACATCTACAGATTTTGGGGGATTTTTAAAAGTTGAGACCAAAAGCGCTCCTCATAGGGCTTGGCTTCCAGATCTTTGGCCAGTTTGGTTGCTTTTGTCTGGAGACCTTCCACCTTGTCAATGTCCTTCTTGAATTGTGGGACCCAAAACTGGATGCAGTGCTATTTTGTTAGTTGAAGTCTGACAAGAATGGAATCAGGACTTCTTTAGATTTAGACACTGTCCCCCTATTGATGCAGTCTAGAATCGCATTGGCATTTTTAGCTGCCACATCACACTGTTGATTCATGTTCAGCTTGTGGTCTACTAGTCTCCTAGGGTCCTTCCACACAGCCCTGTATCCCAGAATAGCAAAGCAGGAAATCCCACATTATCTGAGTGTGGACTCAGATAACTACTGGCAGGTGGTACTTCTGACATAAGTTCCAATGAATCATTTGGGCCACAGAGTTGTGCCTCTGTTTGTAGTCTGTACGATTTTCTTGCAGCAGCTGAGGATATGATGAATGGTTCATATGGGTGCCACCTTGTCGTGGTGGGAGGCTTAACTGCTCCAAGGATGCTGGCAGTAGTATAACTACCATCAGGTCCAAACAAGGCAGAGAGGTCTCAGCAGAGGATTGGACCTTCTTTTTTTTTTGTCGTGTCAGGAGCGACTTGAGAAACTGCAAGTCGCTTCTGGTGTGAGAGAATTGGCCGTCTGCAAGGACGTTGCCCAGGGGACGGCCGGATGTTTTTGATGTTTTATCATACTTCTATCATCCATCTATCAGCTCCAGCTCCTCATGTGGGGACATGAGAGAAGCCTCCCACAAGGATGAAGGATTGGACCTAAAAGCACCTAACATAATTTAATAATAATAGTAATAATAATAATAATAATAATACATATTATTGTGAGGTTTTCTAGCCAAATTCAAATACAAAGGTTGAATGAAAAGTAATGCCTCCACTTTCATAACTCCTCAACAGATGGCAGGACTGGTATGCGGCAGGTACTGGCTTGTTCAGTAGACTCTCCTCTACAGTTCCATTTTGGTGGCAAGCCTTAGTATTGAACGGTGCAGTATTGAACCTTGCTCAGATGGTTGGTCAATGCAACTTCGGTTGGTCAGTGTGACTTAAGCAACGTGAAGTCATTAAATTCTTGACAGCAGAAGGTGTCATCCCAAAGGAGTTTCATCAGAGAATGCAAGCTGTTTATGGTGATTGTGTTGATGTGAGTACTGTGCATCATTGAGTGAGTAAGTTTAAAGATGTTGAGGTGGGAACATCTGACTTGTGTGACGAGCAAATAGTTTTAGTCAGTCTGAGTCCCTCTACGGAGGTAGAGAAGATCAGGGTATAAAAGTTTTAAATAAATAATAATAAATTGGACGTCCTATGACAGCAACCACCGAGTTTCTCAAGCAAAAGGTTGACAGATTGATTCAGGATGATCGACAAATCACTCAGAGAGAAATTTCAAGCATAATCGGCATTTCACAAGAACGTGTGGGTCAGGCTATCGGAAGTTCTGTGCATGAAGCCGATAGCCTGACCCACACGTTCTTGTTTCAAGCATAATCGGCAGTTTCAAGCATAATCGGCATTTCAGCATAACCGGCATTTTCAGTTTTAATAAAAAACATTTAAAAAATTACAAGAGCTGTCTACTTTAATTTTATGTAAGATAACCAGGGCTTCAATCCTCGATTATGCTTGAAAATGCCGATTATGCTTGAAACAAGAATGTGTGGGTCAGGCTATCGAAAGATCTGTGCACGATGAATACACAGCAGAACTTCAGAGCCTGAATCTCACCACCGCATCCTCCATACAGTCCAGATTCAGCACTGTCTGACTTCCATCTGTTCCCGTTAATGAAAAAAGATCTGCGGGGACATCATTATGTTTTTGATGAAGACGTTGAGAGAACTGTTATTGCTTTGCTTGGCTATTGGAAGAACTGTGCACGATGGGTACCCAGGATAAGAGAAATGTGAGACGCTGGTTGCGGAAATAGAGTGTCGACTTCTTCCATGATGGCTTCAGTAAACTTGTTCATCGTTGGCAGAAATGTATCCAATTGTGTGGTGATTATGTGGGAAAGTGAATAGTGGTAGTTAAAGAGCACATTCTAAGGATTATTTCTGTGTTTGATTTATGAAAATATTCCCATCCAAACCCAAGTAATGAAGGTGGAGGCATTACTTTTCATTCAACCCTCGTATTTTGAAAAATGCCCTGTTGAGGAGGGAGCCAGCTTGTTTCCTAATACTAAGCTAGGACATAGAATCATAAAATCATAGAATTGGAAGAGACCTCATGGGCCATCCAGTCCAACCCCATTCTGCCAAGAAGCAGGAATATTGCATTCAAATCACCCCTGACAGATGGCCATCCAGCCTCTGTTTAAAAGCTTCCAAAGAAGGAGCCTCCACCACACTCCGGGCAGAGAGTTCCACTGCTGAACGGCTCTCACAGTCAGGAAGTTCTTCCTCATGTTCAGATGGAATCTCCTTTCCTGTAGTTTGAAGCCATTGTTCCACGACCTAGTCTCCAGGGAAGGCATTAAGTAGTTCTGCCTTTTCCCTACCCCCTGTCAGCATTGCCCCATCTTCTCCTCAAAGAGGCCCTATCGCCTCCTTGTTTTTCCTTTTTCTACTGACATAAGAAAAGAAGCCCTTTTTATTGTTTTAATGTCCCTGGCAAGCCTGAGCTCATTTTGTGCTTTAGCCTTGCAGACCTTTCCCCTACAGGAGTTGGCTATTTGTTTGAATTCTTCTTTGGTGATTTCTCCCTTTTTCCACTTTTTGTGCATGCCTCTTTTGTAGTTTGAAGCCATTGTTCATGTATCAATGGATTCAAACTAAAGAGATTCCACCCAAACATGAGGAAGAACTGTTTGATAATGGACAATACTGCCTTGGAGCAGGGTGGATCTACACTGCCCTATATCCCAGGATCTGATCCCAGATTATTTTATTATCTCAGATTATATGGCAATGTAGACCCATATAATCCAGTTCAAAGCATATAATCTTGGGTCAGATCCTGGAATATAGGGTGGTGTAGATCCAGCCCTTCTCTACAGATTTATAAACAGAGGTTTGATGGCCATCTGTTGAGAAGGCTTGGATTGTGTTTTCCTGCAAGGCTAGGAGCACCTCTGGCCCTTTAGTGGAGCCTCCCCATTGAGGCGCACTTCCTGCTTCCTCCTTAGGCTTATGGTCAATTCCTGTTTCTTTTGCACAGCCTTCCTGTAAAAGGAGGCTTTGGCAACTGTCTTGCACAGGCCGGGGCGTGGGGTGGCAAGCCACGTTTCCAAGCGAGAGAGGCACGTTCCCTTGTTTACTTGTGTATTCATTTTTGAATCGTCCTTATCTGCCCATCAGTCAAAATGGCAGCCAGGGCGTCCATGGAACCATGGAAAAAAACAGGAAAACGCACAGCAAAACAAAACAGGAAAACAAATGGGAATAAAACAATGCAGTAGATAAGATGGCAACGCAGTGCAATGTCAGTCAGAACAAAAAAAAAATGAACACATCTCAGCACTGAATACGTATTTATGAACTAACACCATATTTATTTATGGTTTTAGGAAGCATATAACACCTCTTTGAAACGGCTCTGCTGGCTCCTGGTTTGTTTCTAAGCCAAATTCAAAAGTGCTGGTTAGGATTTCCCAATTCTTGTATGGCTTGGTTCCAGACTATTTGAAATACTCTGTATCTTGCAGTACGAGCTTTGGTTTTAAGACTTTCTCTTGGGGAGCATCTGCACTGCAGAGTTGATGTGGTTTGACACCACTTTAATCTACATGGCTCAATGCTATGTCACCATGAAAGTTGTATCTCAGTGAAGCACCAGCACTCTTTGGCACAGAAGGGTAAAAACCCTGTAAATCTAAAACTCCCAGGTTCCCATAGAATCAAGCCATGGCACTTAACGTGATGTCAATGTGGATTAAATCTATGGTGTAGCTCAGACAGGGGCAAAATTGGGCCCTCCAGATGTTTTGGACTTCAACTCCCACAATTCCTAACATCCAGTAGGCTGTTAGGAATTGTGGGAGTTGAAGTCCAAAATGCCTGGAGGGCCCAAGTTTGCCCATTCCTGGTATAGATGAATAATTGGTCTCTTAACCACCATGGGCACTTTGGATGAAGACATAGAAAGAGTCTTCTCTGTAGTTGGTCCGAAGTTGGAGTTCTTGTCCATGAGAAATGGGTTGCTTCCCTTCCTCTTGAAATGGGTTGGTTCCCTTCCTCTTGGCCTTCCATCATCAGGCAAATGATCTCTTTTAAAAAATTCATTGTTGTGTGGCCATCCAGCCCTACCATGTAGGAAGACCCAATCCAAGCCCTCCCAACAGATGGATGTCGAACCTCCAGAGAAAGAGACTTTGGCAGCAGATTCCACAGTTGTACACAGTAGGCAAGTGCAAAAAAATTGGAAAGCATAAGTCGGATAAGTTTCGTAGGATTCATACTTACAATGCTATATCCGACATGCATGCGTGGTCTGCACCAAAAATTAAGAAATTGGAACTTACCCCATACTTTTTCATTTTAATTTTGTAAATCTTGGAATTGTCCCAAAGTCAGTTTCATATTCAGTGCAAGGAAGAAAAGCCATTAAGCTAAAGAGGCTGCCTGCCTGGAATTAATGGCTCTCAGTATTAGGAGCTGTGAAAAAAAGGAACAGCGCATTTAGGGAACAGCATCAAACTCTGGGAAATGTCGTTTAGGAAATGTAGTATGCCAAAGAATTCAAAAGGCTCCACCAATTTAACAAAGTTTCTGCCACAAAAACAAAGTTTCTGGAGTAGAATAACTACTTTCAAAGTAAGGACTACACAATTAAATTGGAAACAACACTTTGAAACTTTGAAACAAATTTTCTTTATTATTACAATTGTTGTTTATTAAAAACTTTGAAAATTTGCCAAAAATTCATGGATAAGCAAAACATTCTGACATTTGGTGGGCTAATGATGGTAAATGTGTTCTACCATTGTAGCAACTTTCACCCCAATAGCATCAAAAATGAGGGAGATAGGAACATCTGAAGTTTCCCCAATTACAATAATTCAGTTATGCACAATTACGGAAACGAAATAGCAATGAAATTTCTTAAGTCTCTTTATATCCCTTAAATGGGTGTCCTCCTTCCTCCAGAATCGGGGACAGAGTGTGGTGAGGGGAGGGATGGTTTCCGAGAGATCTCCGCTAACTTGCGGGGTCCCGCAGGGAGCTATTCTCTCTCCTCTATTATTTAACATCTATATGCGACCGCTTGCCCGACTGGGGCGGAGCTTTGGGCTTGAGTGCCACCAGTACGCTGATGACACTCAGCTCATTCTGAGGATGGAGGGCCGGCCGGACTCTGTACCTGAAAATTTCCATCAGTGCCTTGAGGCCGTTACTGGATGGTTGTGTGCCAGGAGGTTGAGGGTGAATCCAGCGAAGATGGAGATCCTTTGGCTGGGCCGTCCGGGTGGGAGGGAGATCCAGCTGCCTACCCTGGATGGCGAGACTCTATGTCCGTCATCGTCTGTAAAAAACCTTGGTGTCTTATTGGACCCTCTGCTCACAATGGAGGCCCAGGTCTCTGCTGTGAGCAGATCTGCATTTTTCCATCTGTGTCAGGCTAAGCGACTGGCTCCCTTCCTATCTAGGAACGACCTGGCTACGGTGATCCAGGCGACGGTCATCTCGAGGCTTGACTACTGTAATGCCCTCTATATTGGCCTTCCTTTGTTAGTGATCTGGAAACTGAAGCTGGTGCAAAATGTGGCGGCTCGTCTTCTCGCCGGGGTGCCGGCGAGGTGTTGTATCACCCCAATTCTACAACAGCTGCACTGGCTACCGATTGAGTACCGGATTACTTTCAAGGTGCTGGTACTAACCTTGAAGGCCTTATATGATCTGGGGCCAGCGTACCTGTTGTTCATTCGTTCAGTCGTCTCCGACTCTTCGTGACCTCATGGACCAGCTCACGCCAGAGCTCCCTGTCGGCTGTCACCACCCCCAGCTCCTTCAAGGTCAATCCAGTCACTTCAAGGATGCCATCCATCCATCTTGCCCTTGGTCGGCCCCTCTTCCTTTTCCCTTCCATTTTCCCCAGCATCATTGTCTTCTCTAAGCTTTCCTGTCTCCTCATGATGTGGCCAAAGTACTTCAACTTTGTCTCTAGTATCCTTCCCTCCAATGAGCAGTAGGGCTTTATTTCCTGGAGGATGGACTGGTTGGATCTTCTCGCAGTCCAAGGCACTCTCAGCACTTTCCTCCAACACCACAGCTCAAAAGCATCGATCTTCCTTCGCTCAGCCTTCCCTAAGGTCCAGCTCTCACATCCGTAGGTTACTACAGGGAATACCATGGCTTTGACTAGGCGGATCTTTGTTGCCAGTCTGATGTCTCTACTCTTTACTATTTTATCGAGACTGGACATTGCTCTCCTCCCAAGAAGTAAGCGTCTTCTGATTTCCTGGCCACAGTCTGCATCTGCAGTCATCTTTGCACCTAGAAATACAAAGTCTGTCACGGCCTCCACCATTTCTCCCTCTATTTTCCAGTTGTCAATCATTCTTGTTGCCATAATCTTGGTTTTTTTTTATGTTTAGCTGCAACCTGAGGGCCCGCTTATCCCCCTACAAACCCCAGAGATTACTTCGGTCCGAAGACCAAAATTTGCTTGAAGTCCCCAACATCCGGACTTATCATCTGTCCTCGACTAGGCAGAGAGCCTTCTCGATTGTGGCTCCTTATTTATGGAATGCCTTGCCAGTTGAAACCCGAACTATCCGAGACCTACTTGCTTTTCGGAAAGCCTGTAAAACCTTTCTCTTCCGACAAGCTTTCGATGGGTGAATAACTCGGGACTATGTCTGTTCTTGTTTTATTGTATTTTAAAGTTAATTGTATTGTTTTAATCTACTGCTGTAAACCGCTCCGAGCCAAATTGGGAGTAGCGGTATACAAGTCAAATAAATAAATAAATAAATATAGTAATGAGTTTTTCACTAAGAATACTTTAGAAACACTTTAGAAACCAAGTGCCAGAACCCCCAGTTTTGTAATGACTTTTGGATCATTTTTTAAATGGATCGCACATCCCTACACAGCACTTAGAGTCACAAGGTTGTCCTTAAGGTTTAGATGTTGAGAGGTCTATTGAAAACTAGGCCAGTGAGGTTTATATATCTGAGGAATTTTCGTCTGCTTGAGGCAAGTGTGAATGTTGTAACTGGCCAGCTTAATGAGCACTGAATGGTCTTGCAGCTTCAAAGTCTGATTGCTGCCTGGGGGAATCCTTTATTGGGAGGTGCTAGCTGGCAAGGGTTGGGTCGCTATGAGTTTCCAGGCTGTATGGCCATGTTCCAGAAGCATTCTCTCCTGATGTTTCAGCCACATCTATGGCAGGTGTCCTCAGACACTGAGGGGTCTTTTTGCGCAAACTCTGAGGATGCCTGCCATAGATGTGGGTGAAACATCAGGAGAGAATGCTTCTGGAACATGACCATACAGCCCGAAAAATACACAGCAACCCTTAGCCTGGAAATGTTTCCAAGTCTTCTACTGGGGAATGGCACCCATCCTGAAAAGAGTTGGGAGATAAAATTCCACCCAGGAAAAGCCTTCTCCTTTGGTTAAGTTCTAAAGGAAAAGAAGAAAAGAGAGAGAAAAGAAGAAAAAGTTGGATTTAAACAGAGGAAATAATCTAAAAAGAAAGGAGGGAAGGAGCAAGGGAGAAAGGAGGAATGTAAATAAGATGGGAAGAGAAAGGAAAACAAGAAAGAATGGGAATAGGGGAAAGAAAGAGAAGGAAGGAAATATTATCAGTAGGAGTTCAAGGGAGAGGGAGGAAAAATGGAATATGAAAAAAACCCAAGCATGAGAGAGTGGGTGTTGGTTTAGAAATGTCTTTTTTATCTCTTCAGGACTGACAGGGGTTCATTGTTTGCAAAGAAAGATGCTGCCAATACGACTGGAAAGAAACCAGAGTTTACAATGAGGTTAAGTGAGGAATAAGTAAAGGAAGGGGGACATTCAGATGAACCTATATATATATAAAAATGGTATTCAGGATGCTCAGGGAAGAGGAAGGAAAATGGAGAGGGATTTGGAATTGGTGTTAACATCGGACTCAAGGGTTTTTGGGGTCTTGGGAATGAGTAGTTGAACCTGAGTTCAAATCCAAGGCAAAAGCAGGGTAAGTTTCAGAGAAGGAGGGAAGTTGTAGTGTGGAGAGGCACCAGTCCCCTTTGGCAGAGAAGACTAAGCACTTAGAAGACACAACTCCCAGGATTCAATATGAGGGTTGAATGAAAAGTAATGCCTCCACCTCCGTAACTCCAGAACAGATGGAAGTACTGTTATGCAGCAGGTACTGGCTTGTTCAGTAGACTCTCCTCTACAGTTCCATTTTGGTGGGAAGCCTTAGCATTGAATGGTTGTGTTGTTAAAGTGCAAAGTATGGAACCCTGCGCAGATGATTAGTCAATGAGACTTAAGCAATGTGCAGTCATTGAATTCTTGACAGCAGAAGGTGTCACCCCAAAGGAGATTCATCAGAGAATGCAAGCTGTTTATGGTAATTGTGCTGATGTGAGAACTGTGCATGGTTGGGCGAGAAAGTTTAAAGATATTGAGGTGGGAACATCTGACTTGTGGGGAAAACAAAAAGTTGGGTGTCCTGTGACAGCAACCACTGAGTTTCACAAGTAAAAGGTTGACAGATTGATTCAGGACAATTGTCGTATCACTCAGAGAGAAATTTCAAGCATAATCAGCATTTCACAAGAATGTGTGGGTCACATTATTGCTTTGCTGGGTTATCGGAAGAGCTGTGCACGATGGGTTGCGGAAACAGTGTCGACTTCTTCCGTGACGGCTTCAGAAAACTTGTTCATCATTGGCAGAAATGTATCTAATTGTCTGGAGATTATGTGGAAAAGTGAATAGCTGTAGTTAAAGAGCACATTCTAAGGATTATTTCTGCATTTGATTTATTAAAATATTCCCATCCAAACCCAAGGAATGAAGGTGGAGGCATTACTTTTCATTCATCTTTCATAGCATAGAGCCATTGCAGTTAAAGTGCTATCAAACTGCATTAATTCTCCAGTGTAGCGACACTTCAAGGCACAGAGTCGAAAAAGAGGTCCCACCTAAGTCTTAGAACTTCCTGATGGTGAGTGGTATTTGACTTAATGTCACAGGCCATATAAAATCCAGATTATCTGCTTTGAACTGGATTATATGGCAGTGTAGAAGGGGTGGTGTCTTCCTCCCCAGGGTCTGTTGGAAACTAGGCAAGTGAAGTTTATATGTCTGTGGAATGTCCAGGGTGGGAGAAAGAACTCTTGTCTGCTTGAGGCAAGTGTGAATGTTGCAATTGAACAACTTGATTAGCATTGAATGGTCAAAGCCTGGTTGATTGAAGCCTGGGGAAATCCTTTGTTGGGATCTGCAAGGCAATTGAGTGAGGTTTATATTTCTGTGGAATGTCCAGGGTGGGAGAAAGAACTTTTGTTTGCTTGAGGCAAGTGTGAATGTTGCAGTTGGCTGGCTTTATTAGCACTTAATGGCTGCATGATTTGACAGAGAAGGTCACAGACTTTGTAAAACTACAACTCCCAAGCTTATATAGCACTAGCCACCCTTGCCACACATTGCTGTGGCCCAGTCTGCTGATCTGGAAAATGAAGTAATTAGAAAGTGTTGGTTTCTAATATATGTAATTTCTTTATGCTTGTGAGGAAACAGTATTTCTTGCTGTGTCTTTGTCAGTGTTGATGTCGAGATGGTCTCGTTTGCCTACTCTGGAACATGCAACATAGTATTGTCCTTCTCTAGAGGCCCTTTCAAATTTTTGATACTATATCTGTGTGTGTGAATAAAATATATCTATCTATATCTATAGCTGGATGGCTCTTTGTCAGGAGGGCTTTGATTGTGTTTTCTTGCCCTGGTGATGGGAGTTAGACTGGATGGCCTTAAGTATTTTCTGTTGGTCAAGGGGCTTCTGTGTGAGAAGTTTGCTCCAATTCTGTCATTGGTGAGGTTCAGAATGCTCTTTGATTGTAGGTGAACTATAAATTCCAGTAACTACAACTCCCAAATGTCAAGGTCTTTCC
Organism: Anolis sagrei ordinatus; assembly: GCF_025583915.1. Classification (NCBI taxonomy): domain Eukaryota; kingdom Metazoa; phylum Chordata; class Lepidosauria; order Squamata; family Anolidae; genus Anolis; species Anolis sagrei. Next base: position 345,351,891 of record NW_026844366.1, on the reverse strand, counting down.
CCCCCAAACTCCATCTGTGTTCATATTTGGGCATATGGAATATTTGTGCCAAGTTTGGTCCAAATCCTTCATTATTTGAGTCAACAATGCTCTCTGGATGTAGGTGAACTACAACTCCCAACCTCAAGGTCAATGCCTATCAATGCCCATGTTGGTCACGGGAGTTCTGTGTTCCACACTTGGTTCAATTCCATCATTGTTGGAGTTCAGAATGCTCTTTGATTGTAGGTGAGCTATAAATCCCAGCAACTACAACTCCCACATGACAAAATCAATTTTTTGAGTGATGGTCACTCCTTGGATTAGTAGGTGTCTAGTGGCCAAATTTGGCGGCAATTTGTCCAGTGGTTTGTGAGTTATGTTAATCCCACAAATGAACGTTATGTTTTTATTTATATAGAAGATTGAGCCATGTCAGCGAAAGAAGGGTCAAATTATATTAATTTTACAGTTTAGATGCACCCTCAGCAGTGATTTGGTCCAGGATTTGTTTTAGCCATCAGGCCTGGCATCTGTCAAACGATAAAGAGGACAAGAATGCCTCAGAGCATGTGTAAAGTGCCTCCCCATATCAGCATAGTACTGGAATAAAGAGGAGGTCTTTGCTCTGCTGTGTGAACCCCCCCCCCTGCCGCACCCCCCCCCCACCCGCAACTCTGAACCCTGCGTCTGGGCCGCAAGGCCCACTGGAACCACCGGAAACATGTCAGGGAGGGGGGGAGGAAGCTTATGGGTTCAACACTAATCCCATTCCCCCCATGAAATCGTTATCAGATCGTTTTTTAAAAAAACCTGGTTAATCACATGAATATTGAATATTAATGAGTACTGCAAAACATCAAGAACAATCCTACCTGCCACAGAACTATGCAAAAAGTAGCCGCAACTATCGACTAAGCGAAATATTAGCTTTGTATTAAATGTTTGTGTTTGCATCCCAAGGTTTCAGGGACTCTGCAGATAGGTGGCTTCTTTTGGTTGCAGTCATAGGGCAAGTCACCTGTCCATCATCGTTAAGTTTTGGTTCTGCCCCTTGCTCAGGGCAATTGGGAAGGGAAAGGAGCCATTTTTAGTTAGTCTCAGCAAGGAAAGCTAATGTACAGGACGTGTACAAGCTTCCCCTGTACAAAAGCTTCAACCCTTAAGAACCTTTAAGAGTCTCCAAAGATTTCCAGGAAAGAAACAGCCCTAAAGACCAAAGAACTCCAGCTGGAGAACATTCTCAAATCGCAACTTAGCGGGCTAGACACACAGTCAGCCTGCAGATGGCGTCAATAACGGGCGAATATCAATGGATTCCAAAGTTAAAGGGACTTAAAGAAGAAGTTATTGAAACGAAACAAGTTGTCATGGTATCTTCACACATGAAGAAGGCCCGGCAAGGCTAGTTAGGGCCAATTCCAACCCAGGTGACTAAAAAGCTTCGAGAACGATCACTTGAATATTGAAGGGCACTTAATTTCTGTATATGCAGAGAATGTCGCCATGTTAAATTTATAAACAATGAGCAATAATAGAATGATTGATTACAAACACCAATGTGTACTTCTCAAGCCATCTCAGAAGACTGTAAGGTTGCACATCCTGTTCAAAGACATATTTACAGGCCCCAGTGCGCGACAGAACTGTAGTGAAGCAACCAAGTGGGGGGGGGGGGTGTTGAATGCTCTCATTAAGGAGGCCAGACTTGGTGGAGGTGTTGACAAGGGCGGAGCTGCAGGCTATTGAAGGCTGCTCTGCCCCCTGCTGTGCTCTTTGCTTCAGCGTGAGCTAGGAGCCCCCCCCGTGAAATTTTCAAACCACCCCCCCCCCAAATTTCAACCTCTCCCCCCCGAAATTTCAACCCCTCCTGAATTTTTTTTCTGGCTACGGCCCTGACTTGAACTGCTAAGGGCTCTGTGAAACCATGGGAATTGACGTTTTCTCTGCTAAGGAGGGCTGTCACCTCACCAAACTACATCTCTCTAAAGTCTTACCTAACTTTCCTGAAAAGTTTTTGCATTGCTTCACTGCATTCCTAGAAATCAGTGACATGGGTTCTTTTCTTTTCACCCAATTTAGTATTGACTTGATTTGGGAGTAGGTTAAGATTTACAGACACAGAAGAATGAACTCCCCATTTATTGTGGTTGTTTTAGTTTTAAAAGCAAAGGTAGATTATAAAAGAGGAACTTGCGTAATTAAGCCCCGATAAGATCTGATGTAAGGTTTGTGGTAAGTATGGCCAGAGATAAAACATTTCTTACGCCCTGAGGCTAAATATTTGAGTTTGGAAGGAAGGCCACCTTCAAACCCTGGGGACTGGTTTGATCCTTTTGCTGGGAGCAGAGGAGATGGACTGTGAGGAAGCCGAGGAGGCCAAAGGGCTTGTGAAACTACATGTTCCAGCACCCCTTAGCCATGGGACTTAAAGTGGTGTCAAACTGCTTTAAACCTATGGTGTAGATGCATCCTGAGAGAGTATGGGTTTCCATGGCTTATTGGGATATGATCCCTGGTTTCCAGAGAAGGAATCCAGATACATAAAATGGAAACAGGGGGGAAATATTTTCTTTCTCCCCTCAAAATAAACCCAAATATTAAAAAAACATAATTTTAAAAGGCATTTGAAGCATTTATTTAAGAGGGAAGAAATGTCAAGTTATGTCTCCCTTGAAATGAAAGGGATCCAGCTTCAACACTCAGATTAGGTTTGCTTCAAATAGCCATTGGATTTATCTTGGTTTGCACAAGGTTTGCTTGAAATCTTTCTTTCCTCCTTCCTCCTCTCCTTCTTTCCTTTTCTCCTGCTTTCATTCCCTCCCTCCTTTTCTTTCCTTCACATAGTAAATGTAATGTTTTGAATATTTATTAATGACGTCAATTAATTAATACAATGTTAAAAATTTTCAATTATCGAATGTATTAAATTAAGTAATTTGACATTGCAATTAAACTTATTTAATGTAAATTAATTCAATATGATTAACATTAAAATAAGATAATTATTTATTATTTAACACTATAAATCGCTCTCCTTTATTACCATATCTTACCTACAACCTCTATATTTCTTCCCTCCCTCCATCTCTATTTTGTTACTTTCTTTCTTCTTTCTTTCTCTCCTTCCTTCCCTCACTTACTCCCTTCTTTTGTTTCTTCCTTCCTTTTCCTTCCCTCCTTCCTCTTCCCTTCCATCCTTCCTTCTTTCTCTCCTCCTCTCTCCTCCTTCTCCTGTCCTTTTCTTTCTTCTCTCTCTCCCGCTTTTGTTCCTTTCTTCCCTCTTCCCTCCCTTCTTCTTTTCTTCCATCTTTCCTTCCCTTCCATCCTTCCTTCGTTCTCTCCCCCTCCCCTCCTTTTTTCCTTTACTCTCTCCCTTCTTTCTTCTTACTTCTTTCTTTTCTTCCTTTCTTCCCTCCCTTCTTCTTTCTTTTCTTCCTTCCCTCCCATCCTTCTTTCTTTCTCTCCTCCTCTCCCTCCTTCTGTTCTTCCCTGTCTTCCTTCTTTTTCTTCCTTCCCCCTTTCTCTTTTGTTCCTTTCTTCTTTCCCTCTTTCTTTCTTTTCTTTCCTTCCTTCCTTCCTTTTGTTCCTTTCTTCCTTCCTTCCTTTACTTTTCTCTTCTTTCTTTTTTCCTTCCCACTTTTCCTTCCCTTCTTTTACTTTTCTTTCTTCACTTCTATTCTTTTTCTTTTTTTTTTTTTACCTCTACTTGTGTTTAGCTTCTAACAATCCTCACCTTCTCCTTCCTTTTTCTTTTCTCCTCTCCTTCTCCCTTCCTTTCCTTCCTTCCTTCCTTCCTTTTTTCTCCCTCCTTCCCTTCTTTCCTTTCCCTTTTTTTCCTTCCCTCCTTCCCTTCTTCCCTCTCTTTCTTCCTTCCTTCCTTCCTTCCTTCCTTCCTTCCTTCCTTCCTTTTCCTTCCTTCCTCCCCTCTTTCCTTCTTCTTCCCTTCCTCCCTCCCTCCCTTCCTTCCCCTCTTCTTCTCCTTCCTTCTTTCCCTCCTTTTCCTCCCTCCTTTTCCTTCCTCATTCTTTCCTTCTTTCCTTCTTTCTTTCTTCCCTCCCTCCCTCCCTCCTTCCTTCCTTCTTCTTTCCTTCCTCTTTCCTCCTCTTCCTCTTCTTTCTTTCCTCTTTCCTTCCTTTCTTCCTCCTTCTTTCCTCTCCTTCCCTCCTTCCCTTCCTTCTTCTTCCTTCCTTCCTTTCCTTCCTTCCTTCCTTCCTTCCTTCCTCCCTCCCTCCCTTCCTTCCTCTTTCTCCCGGGTGCCTTCACCTTGACATTCCTCTTTCCTCTCCATCCCATTCCTTTCTTTCTTATCAGAATACAACTCCCTTCTCAGAGACACACACACAGAGAGAAGTGCGATATCTCCTTCCCTTGATTATCTCATTTTCTTTCCCCCTTTCCCCCTAAAAACTAACTAAATTCCCGTTTTCTTTCGAGTCCCAAGGAAAACAGAATCCAGAGCACCCCTTCCTCAGCCAGGCATGGTTGACAAACCCAATTATTTCAGTAACAACAGTAGAAAAGAGAAACAAACGAAGGGCGAGTTGGTGTTTGGCTAGGCATTATGTATGTACGTATGTATGTATGTATGTATGTATGTATGTATGTATGTATGTATGTATTAAATCAAGAAACGGATGTCTTAACACATAACTAAGGTTTTAAAGGTACTCTTTGTCGTTTTTAATAGACCAATTTAAAATTTCCCTGGAAGTTGTTTAACGGTAGAAAAGGACGCTCGAGGAGCATTTAAATACATACAAAAATATAGAATAATTGTAGGACGCTCGAGGAGGCAATTCTGGTTAAATACACACAAAAATATAGAATTGTATTGTCGAAGGCTTTCATGGCCGGAATCTACCAGGAAGCATTCGCTCACGATGCGTATATATTTGAGGCTGCTTGCCACAGATGCAGGCGAAACGTCAGGAGAGAATACAGCCCGAAAAACCTGCGACAACCCCGTGAAAGCCGGAAAGGGGAGAAACTGTTCCAAGACACACGAAAATTGGAAAAACTAAGGACTAGGGAAGCATATCCTGAGGATGGAGGCGAAAGGTCAGGAGAGAATGCTTCTAGAACCTGGGCATACAGCCCGAAAAACCTACAACAACCCATAGAATAATTGGCTTTTTCAAAGCGCGAAAGAAACACGCTTTGAAAGTTTTACAAAGCCTAAAAGAGAAGCCAAAGCGACTTCCAAAGCCGGACATTCAAAATATCAACCATTACAATCGATCAACCAATTCAAAGAAGAAGAAGAAGAGGAATCCACCAGACTTATTTCAAAATCAATACAGAACCGGATTGCAGGTCTTCAGTTCAATTTGGTGTGTGTGTGTGTGTGTGTGAAAACTGTTTTGAATTAACGGGGGCAGAAATTCCCTCGTTAATTTGGAAACATATGTAACATATATTTATACATACATACATTTTTAATATATACACGCATTTCCTTACATATACATATATATTGGCATATATAAGTAAATATACAGATACATACATATCATTAATATCTATAGATATATATAAATAAATATATATATATATAATTAAATATATATTAATATATGTCAACAACATTCATGTGCATATTAGTATATATGTATGTATATATATATAATTCATATGGATATAAAAGAAATATGTATATATTAATAAGTATTATTCATGTGCATATGTATGTAAGTATTATTTAAGTTCATACTTAAAGTTCATACACACATTAAGTTCATACACACACATATTTATAATATATATTAATATATATTTATGTGCATATATGTGCATGCATGTATAAATAGCATACACACATATATATTAATGGAATTCCTGTTCATATTTATGTATGTATATATATTAAGAAGTATCATTCATGTGCATACATTGACACATACACATATATTAATAAATATTCACATATTAATAAAAATTATGTGCATATGTGTGCATGCATGTACATATATATGTCATACACACATAAATATATAGTGTCATTCATTTGCATATGTATGTATATATACTAATAAGTATCATTCATGTGTGTATATCGACACACACACATATTAATAAATATACGCACATTAATTAATAAATATGCATATGCATGTGTGCTTGTACACATATATATTATACACACATGCATACATATATATTATTATTTTTTATTTTTATTAACTATATTTGTACCCCGCTAGCATCTCCCGAAGGACTCGATGCGGCTTACACGGGCCGAAGCCTCAGAACGCAATACAATAGAAAACATAACACAACAATAACAAAGCAAATCAAAACAATTAAGCAAAATAACAACAATGACAATACATCAGTACATCAAGACACTGTTAAAAACTGGTTCGGCCGGCGCAGTGGGGTACAGGGTAAAAGTGCTGAGATGGCAGGAGGAACGTAGGATTAAAAGTGCGGTGTGCAGCAACATTGATTGTGCTAAAGTGCTTCTAGGACTTGGGATGGGGATTCCTAATCTGAGAAGGCACATCGGAACAGCCAAGTTTTTAGGTTCCTTCTGAAAGCTGCTAAAGTAGGGGCCTGTCGAAGATCTTTTGGAAGGGCGTTCCAAAGTCGGGGGGCCGCCACAGAAAAGGCCCTGTCCCATGTCCCCACCAAGCGCGCTTGCGACGTGGGTGGGATCACGAGCAGGGCCTCCCCAGATGACCGAAGGGAGCGTGTGGGTTCGTAAATGGAGATGCGGTCCCGCAGGTAGGGTGGTCCCAAACCGTTCAGGGCTTTGTAGGTGAGTACCTGCACCTTGAATTGAGCTCGGAAAATAAATGGCAGCCAGTGGAGCTCCTTAAACAGAGGGGTAGACCTCTCTTGATAATGGGCCCCAGTTAACATTCTGGCTGCTGCCCGCTGGACCAATTGAAGTTTCCGAGCCGTCTTCAAGGGCAGCCCCACGTAGAGCGCATTGCAGTAATCCATTCTAGAGGTGACCAAGGCGTGGACCACCCCGGCCAGATCTGCCTTCACGAGGTACGGTCGCAGCTGGCGCACAAGTCTCAGTTGTGCAAAGGCCCTCCCGGATACCGCCGACACCTGAGCCTCAAGTGTAAGCGAAGAATCCAAGAGGACACCCAAACTGCGGACCTGTGGCTTCAGGGGGAGTGTAACCCCGTCCAACACAGGTTGCCACCCTATACCCCGATCCGGTTTACGATCGACCAGGAGGACCTCTGTCTTGTCGGGATTGATCTTCAGCTTGTTCTTCCTCATCCAGATCGACACAGCGGCCAGGCACTCGTCCAGCACCCGAGAAGCCTCCTTGGAATTAGGTGGAAAAGAGTAGTAGAGTTGTGCGTCATCCGCATACAGATGGCACCCAACTCCAAAACTCCGGATGACCTCTCCCAGCGGTTTCATGTAGATGTTGAAGAGCATGGGCGACAGGATAGAGCCTTGCGGGACCCCACAGGTCAAAGGCCAGGGGTCAGAGCAGGCGTCTCCCAGCTTCACCATCTGGGTCCGTCCCTCCAGGAAGGACCGGCCCATCCCCAGAAGAGAATCGAAGACCCAGAAGGCACAAGAAGACCCGCAGAGTTCCACACCTTCCCCTGTCCAGATCTCACTGCGGAACAGACGTCATAATAACAAACACATCCAAGGCGACCAAAAGGCTGTCTCGGTGCTCAGACAAGACCCTCTGGAAAACCATCGACTGTAGGAACACATACTGATCATTACGAGGTAGTTGGTGGTTAAGTCTAGGAAACTCTGGAGAATGGGAGCTAGGAAGCCACACCAGCTCCTAGCACCTTACCCAGGAAGGGCGAGAAGTTGGAAGATCGGATCCGCTAGTTAGCTCAGAACAAAACCGTGGTAAAAGGTCCAAAGGGGAAAGCTTTTTTTGATGGAAAAATACTCCGTTGACATATCCAACGAAATGCTATAGACAGATAATCGTTTTACAAGATACCAGTCACAGCATCACCCGCAATCTGGGAACCCTTTTAACTGAAGTAATAATCGACGCCCAAGATCGGGCATGGAGCTCTAGAGCATGAGGTGGATCGCCCCCACTAGCAACAGCCCCCGAGAAACATCCGTCTACACGGTTTCAGGAAAGAACACAAAAAAGGGGAGGGGCCTTAAAAAGCATACCACAACAAAGGTTGGACACAAAGCACGGAGCTCCGTCACCTACGTCTGACACTGCCGATGGAATTGCGCAGAGTCGAGATCTCTAAGACGTCATACCTCTTCTGACACTGCGATGGAATTGGAGTCGAGCTCAAGACGTATCTGGGCGACTTTACCTGCAAAATGGTGTGCGAAATCGCGACACCGAGCTGCAGGGTCGCGTGTCATTCGTGTGCATATATGTATACATATGAATAAATATCATTTATGTGTATATATGTGCATGCATGTACATATATATATCTATATAATACACACATACATATATATTAATATCATTCATGTGCATCTGTATGTGTGTATATATATATTAATACGTGTCATACATGTGCATACATTGACACATATATATTAATAAATATGACACACATATATTAATAAATATTCATGTGCCTATATGTGCATGCATGTACACAGACACATATATATTAAAATATGACACATATATATATATATATATTGACACACACACATATATTAATAAATATGACACACATATATTAATAAATATTCATGTGCATATATGCGTATGCATGTTACACAGGCACATATATATTATACACTCTCTCTCACACACAAACATATAGTAGTTTCATTCATGTGCATATGTTATCCAATATATGCCCACACACACAGATCATATGGATATAAAGGAAATATATACATATACACATATTGATAAATATCAGTATCATGCATGTGTGTAGGGCAGAAATATTGAACATCTGTAATTATAAATATATTCTTATTCGGGGAAACTTGGCATTATATAATACAATTTTATTTTATATATATTATATAATACATTTTATATTTATTATATATTATTTTATATGTATTATATAATACATTTTATATTTTATATGTATTATATATTATTTTATATGTATTATATATTATTTTATATGTATTATATAATACATTTTTAAATACATTACAACTGTTCCCTTGGTTTGCTTCTGAGACGATAAATAAATAAAATTCGGGGGAAACGCATTTATAATATAACTTTATTTATTCATTTGAGAAACTAGACTTTATTATCATTGTAACACTATTATTTGAGAAACTAGACTTTCCATTAAGCTAATAATAATAATAAAAAACTGGGTTGTTGTAGGTTTTTTCGGGCTATATGGCCATGTTCTAGAGGCATTCTCTCTTGACGTTTCGCCTGCATCTATGGCAAGCATCCTCAGAGAGGACCTCACTACCTCTGAGGATGCTTGCCATAGATGCAGGCGAAACGTCAGGAGAGAATGCCTCTAGACCATGGCCATACAGCCCGAAAAAACCTACAACAAACCAGTGACTCCGGCCATGAAAGCCTTCGACAAGACTTTCCATTTCTTCTGCAAGACAAAGAATCCTTCCCAAAAAAAAACCTCCACAAAAATCCTTCCAAAAAAAAAGTAACGTTTCCCAATAGCCTTCCTTGGAAACAGAAGGAAGACGCTTGGACAGGGAGGAAAATAAAGCGTTTTCATACCGATTTCCCCCCTTTCCCAGATGTCGCATTTGGCTGCTTTGTTACTGGAGTTAACGTTAGTCAACGCCTCCTCGTTCTGCCAAGAGTTCCTCAATTACCGGTACTTTGGGTTGTTGTAAGTTTTCTGGGCTGTCTGTCCATGTTCCAGAAGCATTCTCTCCTGACGTTTCGCCTGCATCTATGGCAGGCATCCTCAGAGCTTGTGAAGTCTTTAATTACCGGGATTTCAATTAATTGAGGCATTAGACTCTTTGGAAGGTTAACGCGGGTAGGTCATTGTGTTCCAGAAGCATTCTCTCCTGACGTTTCGCCTGCATCTATGGCAGGCATCCTCAGAGCTTGTGAAGTCTTTAATTACCGGGACTTCAATTAAATGAGGCGTTAGGTACTTTGGGTTGTTGTAAGTTTTCTGGGCTGTCTGTCCATGTTCCAGAAGCATTCTCTCCTGACGTTTCGCCTGCATCTATGGCAGGCATCCTCAGAGCTTGTGAAGTCTTTAATTACCGGGATTTCAATTAATTGAGGCATTAGACTCTTTGGAAGGTTAACGCGGGTAGGTCATTGTGTTCCAGAAGCATTCTCTCCTGACGTTTCGCCTGCATCTATGGCAGGCATCCTCAGAGCTTGTGAAGTCTTTAATTACCGGGATTTCAATTAATTGAGGCATTAGACTCTTTGGAAGGTTAACGCGGGTAGGTCATTGTGTTCCAGAAGCATTCTCTCCTGACGTTTCGCCTGCATCTATGGCAGGCATCCTCAGAGCTTGTGAAGTCTTTAATTACCGGGACTTCACTTAATTGAGGCATTAGACTTTTTTGAAGGTTAACGCAGGTAGGTTCATTGTGATATAGAGGCACACACACACACACACACACACACACACACACACACACACACATATAATTAACAAATACACACGTTTGTAACAAAACACTAAACCTTTGCAAAGAAATCAGTTTAATCCAAGAGTCTTCCTCTTTTTCCTTTGCTTCTGGCTGCTTCTCAGAGTGTCTCTCTCTCTCTCTCTCTCTCTCTCTCTCTCTCTCTCTCGCCTTCTCTGCTGCCTCTCCTTCCTTCCCACTCTTTGCATTTATCTGCAAGAGATTGCAGTCCTTACACACACATAAATAACACAAGCCGACCCCTGTTATCGCCACCAGCTTCTTCTCCAGCCAGAAGAATTAATAAAATGGACTACAAGCCTAAAAAGTTTTCCTTTCCTTGGATATTATCAAGGTAAACAATGCAAGCTAGCCTTTGGAGATTGTCTTGCACTGCCTCATTAGAAAGCCTGCTTTCTAATGATTTCTCCCTATTATTATTATTATTATTATTATTATTATTATTATTATTATTATTATTATTATTATTATTATTATGAGAAACACCACAAGATGAGTCCACAGCAGACACTCTGCTGGCTGTTGAATTGGATCACACGTTGGACACTTCTCAAGTTGTCTAGGATTGTAAGTTGTCTAGGATTGTGTGTTGAGTCGCCTTCGGGCTGAGAAAGGGCTGAGAAATAAATAAATACATAAATATCAAACTACAAGAGAGGAGATTCCATCTGAACATGAGGAAGAACTTCCTGACTGTGAGAGCCGTTCAGCAGTGGAACTCTCTGCCCCGGAGTGTGGTGGAGGCTCCTTCTTTGGAAGCTTTTAAACAGAGGCTGGATGGCCATCTGTCAGGGGTGATTTGGATGCAATATTCCTGCTTCTTGGCAGAATGGGGTTGGACTGGATGGCCCATGAGGTCTCTTCCAACTCTTTGATTCTATGATACAGATCCCAGTAAGTTGACCTTCTGCAGCTGGCAGATGGTAATTTTGTCAGTGCAGATTGTGTTTAAGTGCAGGCCAAAGTCTTTAGGCACTGCACCCAGTGTGCCAATCACCACCGGGACCACCTTGACTGGTTATTATTATTATTATTATTATTATTATTATTATTATTATTATTATTCCACAGATATATAAACCCCACTTTTCTAGTTTCCAACAGACCTCACAACCTCTGAGGATGCCTGCCATAGATGTGGGCAAAAGGTCAAGAGAGAATGCTTCTGGGACATGGCCATACAGCCTGGAAAACTCACATTAATCCTATTATTATTATTATTATTATTATTATTATTATTATTATTCCACAGATATATAAAACCCACTTTTCTAGTTTCCAAAAGACCTCACAACATCTGAGGATGCCTGCTATAGATGTGGGTGAAAGGTCAGGAGAGAATGCTTCTAGAGCATGGCCAGACAGCAGAGAAAACTCACAACAACCCTATTATTATTATTATTATTATTATTATTATTATTATTATTATTATTATCATTCCACAGATATATAAACCTCACTTGCCTGGTTTCCAACAGACCTCACAAGCTCTGAGGATGCCTGCCATAGATGTGGGCGAAAGGTCAGGAGAGAATGCTTCTAGAACATGGCCAGACAGCCTGGAAAACACATAACAACTCTATTATGATAAGAAGTAGTAATAGTAGTAGTATTTTCTTACCTACCTCTCCTCAAAGCTGGAGAGTGCCTCCAACCCTAGGATCAATGGTAGGCAATCCTGGGAGTTGCAGTTTTTGGTGTAGGATTTGCAAGGAAGTTGCAGTCCTTGCAAAACTACACCTCCCATGGCCCTATAGTATCGTGGAGCCAATGAAGTTCAAGTGCTGGAAAACTGGATTGATTCTATAATATTGACACCCTCCAAAGCTCAGATTCTGACACAAGCCAGTAAAGGTGGTCCCAGTGGTGATCGGCACACAGGGTACAGTGCCTAAAGACCTTGGTCTGCACTTAAAAACAATCGGGCACTGGGTAGTGTCTGACATGCCATCAAATACAAAAGCAAGAATTCTAATCTTGTTTGCTGTGTACTCATCTTGTTATGTATCAAATAATGTTGTTATTATTAATGGGGGTGCATCTACAGTGCCCTATAATCCATTTTCCAAATCCAAATTATCTGCTTTGAATTGGATCATACGGCAGTTTAGACTCATCTAATCCAGTCTAAAGAGGATAATCTGGATTCTGAAACTGGATCATGGGGCAGTGTAAATCCAGCCTGGATTAAGGAGAGCTCATTTCCCTTTTCCCAGATCTCTGTGATGAAAATGTAATATTTTATTTATTGTCAAAGGCTTCCATGGCTGAGTTTTTTGTGAGTCATCTGGGCTGTATGGCCATGTCCCAGAAGCATTCTCTCCTGACCTTTCGCCTGCATCTATGGCAGGCATCCTCAGAGGTTGTGAGGTCTGTTGGAAACTAGGAATAATATTCTATTATTGGATTTTTTGAGAGCGCCTTTCCCCCCCTTTGAATCGTGTGAGATTCAAATCCATTAGAAGCAAATTAAATTAAAATACAAACCCTCGGCTCTCCCAAATCTTAAACTAAACATCAGGATAATTTCCTTTTGTTTAAGGATGAAGAATAAATCAAAGGGAAAGGGGAGGAAAAAAGGGGAGAGTATCCAAGCAAGAGCATGACTAACTCACTGAGTTGGGGGTGTGCATACAATTGTGTGTACACAGAGTTCCCATTTTTCTCCAGTATTGATGAACCTTGAGACCCCCACTATAAATAATTTACTTGTAAGTAATCCAAGACATTGAAGAAGGGCTTAACTTTTGGGATGATAGGCTTGGAGGGTTGTGGTCTTCCTCATGTAGCATTGGGATTAGCTCTTGTCTAAATACAAAGGCCACCATCCAGCCCCCCAGTTAAGTGCTTCTTGAAAAAGCTACCAGCTTCAAAGGAATTAAGCACATGCCCGGCCCCCTTATTTGCTCCCCTCTTCCAAAACAAAATCCTATTTAGATGAATATAGCTTTTGAATATTTCACTGGGATGGATTCAGCCCCTTTGCTGAGAAAATTGATCCATATGTAACAATTAAGTTAGATCAGACATGGATAAACTTGGGAACTCCAGGTATTTTGGACTCCAACTCCCACTATTCTTAACAGCCTCAGGCCCTTACCTTTCCCCCCTCAGACACTTAAGGATGTTAGGAATGGTGGGAGTTAGAGTCCAAAGAAAGGGGGCTGAGGGTGTTAGGAATGGTGGGAATTGAAGTCCATAGGAAAAGTATTAGGAATGGTGGGAGTTGAAGTCCAAAGGAAGGGGCCTGAGGTTGTTAGGAATGGTGGGAGTTGGAGTCCAAAGGAAGGGGCTTGAGGCTGTTAGGAATGGTAGAAGTCCAAAGGAAGGGGCCTGAGGGTGTTAGGAATGGTGGAAGTCCAAAGGAAGGGGGCTGAGGGTGTTAGGAATGGTGGGAGTTGGAGTCCAAAGGAAGGGGCCTGAGGATGTTAGGAATGGTGGAAGTCCAAAGGAAGGAACCTGAGGGTGTTAGGAATGGTGGGAGTTGGAATCCAAAGGAAGGGACCTGAGGGTGTTAGGAATGGTGGGAGTTGGAGTCTAAAGGAAGGGGCCTGAGGGTGTTAGGAATGGTGGAAGTCCAAAGGAAGGGGCCCGAGGGTGTTAGGAATAGTGGGAGTTGAAGTCCAAAGGAAGGGACCTGAGGATGTTAGGAATGGTGGGAGTGTTAGGAATGGTGAGACTTGAAGTTCAAAGGCAGGGGCCTGAGGGTGTTAGGAATGGTGGGAGTTGAAGTCCAAAGGAAGGGGCCCGTTAGGATGGTGGGAGTTGGAGTCCAAAACACCTGGAGGGCCCAAGTTTGCCCATACCTGAGTTAGATGGACACCAAGGGTTATCTAAAATTAGAGTTTGATATCACTTTAATGGCTATGGCTCAATGCTGTGGAATCATGGGAATTGTAGCTTTACAAGGTCTGCAGCCTTGAGTAACAGAGCTCAATCAAATTACAAATCCCATTAGAATCAATGCAGTTTGATACCACTTTCACTGCGATGGATTCGTGAGAGCTGCAGTTTGATCAGACACCAGCCCTCTTTGGTAGGGAAGACTACAGAGCTTGTAAAACAAGGACTCCCGCAATTGCATAGCATTGAGCCATGACAGTGAAAATGATTTCAGACTGGTTTAATTCTATAATGTACTTGTATTGAAGTTTAAGAAAAGGGATTCATCCTAAACATTAGGAAGAACTTGGTGTTGCTTAGAGCTGATCAACAGGATACAACACTAAGTGTGGAGGTCTTACATTATTATAAGATGACCATATCTATGTCTAAGAAAATAATCCTCTCTCAGCATTTCCTTGGAGATATGTTTGAGCCACAATGCCTTAATCCCTATAGGGTTTTTCATTATCTATGTTTTTGCATATCCAATCGAAGTCTTGGAGTGTATCCTGTATGGATGTGGCGATGATACTCTACATCAATATAAGCTGACTGCAACTATTTCCAACAAAATGCATCCTCTCTGGGAATTTTCTAGGTCATCCAGTGCCACTAAATGGTATTGTTGAGGCCAAAGTCCTCTATTCCAAGAGGGATTGGTACTGTCCATGGTTTTGTATATCCACCCGATGTCCAAGAATATATTCTCTATAGATATGGGGGGTCGCAATGTATGGTAACATAAGCTGACCATACTTTCAAAAGTATACTTTTTGCAAGTTTGCATGTATGACATATAAGTTTCCAGTGGAACTAAAACCTCCAGATTTTCTGACCATTGAACAATGGAATGTTTATCTTTCCAGAGTTGAAGTATGAACTCCCACGGATCCAACCTCATTGATTATCAGTAAAATTCCATTTTGCGCTTTGTATAATGACAGGCCTTAATGAGGCAGAAGGAAATTCCAGACCTGCATACTTTGGGTCTGCAACTCTAAAAGATGTGCCCTTAATACAATATGGGCACTGGCCGCCTGTCCACTTCCAAGCTCAATTCAAAGGGACCTATAAAACTCTATACGGTTCTGACCCAGCTTATTTGTCCGAACGCATCTGCCTCTACATCCCACCTCGTAACTTAAGATCATCCGGGGAGGCCCTGCTCTCGCTCCCACCAACATCACAAATACGGCTGGTGGGGACGAGAGACAGGGCCTTCTCGGTGGTGGCCCCCTGCCTGTGGAACGCGCTTCCGGGTGAGGTACGATAGGGTTCTGGCCCAGCTTACTTGTCCAAACGCATCTGTCTCTAGGTGCCACCTCATAACTTAAGATCATCCGGGGAGGCCCTGCTCTTGCTCCCACCAACATCACAAATGTGACTGGTGGGGATGAGAGACATGGCCTTCTCAGTGGTGGCCCCCCGCCTGTGGAACGTGCTTCCGAGCGAGGTACGATCAATCCCATCCCTCCTGGCTTTCAGGAAGAAAGTAAAATCGTGGCTTTGGGACTAGACATTCGATCAGTAGACATAAATTAGCACTTTAGTGGAAATGGATTTATAAAACCCTAAACGGTTCTGGCCCAAGTTACCTATCCGAACGCATCTCTGCCTATGAACCCACCAGGACTTTAAGATCTTCTGGGGAGGCTCTGCTCTCGATCCCGCCTGCATCACAGGCACGTTTGGCGGGGACGAGGGACAGGGCCTTCTCAGTGGTGGCCCCCCGGCTGTGGAACGCCCTTCCCATGGACATTAGATCAGCCCCCTCGTTAATGGTGTTTCGAAGAAGACTGAAGACCTGGCTGTTTGAACAGGCGTTTGGATAAACAGTGCTATGAATATAATGAATATAGGAAAACGGAATTACGGATGACGGGTTGGATCACGATTCTAGTTACGAGATGTTAATGTGTTGTCTATTGATGTGTAATTACTCAGTATATTACGGTGTTAATTGTTTTAAATAGTGTATGTTGTATTGAATTCTTGCTCTTGTTGTTAACCGCGTTGAGTCGCCTACGGGCTGAGAAACTGCGGTATACAAATAAAGTAAATAAATAAAATAAATAAATAAAGGTGATTTACATGAGGATACAATTCTATTTGGTAACAAATGTTTTTATATTGTTTAATTAATGGCTTATGTATTTTATGTATTTATGTATTCACAGGTTTTATATGGAGTTGCACATGTAAGACCCCTTGTTTTATGTTTTGTTTGGAGAAGACAAGACTAAGAAGTGACACGATCACCATCTGAAGGGAATGGCATGTAAGAGATACGTTTCTTGCTGCTCCACTCATTGGGACACAAACAAATATATTCACGTGACAAGAAAAGAGGTTCCATCTTACTAGCAAGAGGAACATCTTGGCTTGGGACTAATCCCTTTGTAACTTCTTCCAGTTCTATCCTTCAATGCAAATGGTCTTGTTTCTACAGACTGGTTGGAGCCATGCTCCAGATTCATTTGACTATACTTCCTACTATTTCCAGTCCAGATGGGGACGATGGGTGAAAAGAAACGCAGGCGGCCTGCCCCATATTTATGTGTACTTGCACGTAAATGTAGATTTTTGTATATGCATATGTATGTGTGCATGTAAAGAGAGGCAGCTGAACAATTTATGCCAATGGGCGCATGTCCCTCTGTGTGCATGTTTACAGATACTTATGTATGTGTGCTGGTTGCAGCTAAACATTAAAAAAAACCAAGATTATGGCATCAAGAATGATTGACAACTGGGAAATAGAGGGAGAAAACATGGAGACTTTGTATTTCTAGGTGCAAGGGTGACTGCAGACGCAGAGTGCAGCCAGGAAATCAGGAGACGCTTACTTCTTGGGAGGAGAGCAGTGCCCAATCTCGATAAAATAGTGAAGAGTAGAGACATCACACTGGCAACAAAGATCCGCATAGTAAAAGCAATGGTATTCCCCGTGGTCACCTATGGATGTGAGAGCTGTACCATAAGGAAGGCTGAGCGAAGGAAGAGAGATGCTTTTGAGCTATGGTGCTGGAGGAAGGTTCTGAGAGTGCCTTGGACTGCGAGAAGATCCAACCAGTCCATACTTCAGGAAATAAAGCCCAGTTGCTCATTGGAGAGAAGGATAGTAGAGGTAAAGATGAAGTACTTTGGCCACATCATGAGAAAACAGGAAATCTTGGAGAAGACAATTATGCTGGGGGAAATGGAAGGAAAAAAGAAGAGGGGCCGACCAAGGGCAAGATGGATGGATGGCATCCTTGAAGTGACTGGATTGACCTTGAAGGAGCTGGGGGTGGTGACAGCTGACAGGGAGCTCTGGCGTGGGCTGGTCCATGAGGTCACGAAGAGTCGGAAATGACTGAATGAATGAACAACAACAAATGTATGTGTGCACCACTAGATCAGTGCATGACTGTGTGTGTGACTTTGAAGGCCCTGTTCAGCCATGAACCCCACTGGATGATGTTGGGCAGGTCACACTCTCTCAGCCACAAAGGAAAGTCAAGGGAACCCTTTTCTCAACAAATCTTGTTATGGAAACAATATGTAGGCATATTAATATAATGTTTTGTTCATTATAATCACACTAGCGTAAATAATCCAGCATTGTGTGCTTTCATGCATTCTTTCCCTTCCTTTCTCTTCCTTCCTTCCCACTTTTTCTCCCTCCTTCTTTCCCTCTCTCCTTTCTTTCCCTTCTTTTTTCTTTCTTTCTTTCCTCCCCTCCTCCCTTCTCTCCATACACGCCACCTTTCTTTCCCAGTGACAAAACAGAGGGCCACTTCACCTAGCAACAGCCTTTGTGGTACAAACAGACAAACATACGTTCTTTCACATTTTTTATATATTGAGAGATTTATTTATATTGCACCTTTCCCCACCATGGGGACTCAAAGTGGCTGTATATGTGCATGGATAAATATATACATACAAGTATGTGTATGGAAATATATTGTGACAAAAAAGGAGACAAAAGTGAGAAAGAGATAATATCTCCTGCATCATTTACTAACAACAGGCATTGTTCCTGTGAGAGTGAAGTGTGTGTGTGTGTGTGTGTCTATACCCTGTACCTGTAGGCACAGATAAGGAGAGTACCAAAATCATACATAGTTAGACATGTATACAAACAAACACACATGTGCATGGATATATGCATATACACACATGTTCATAGATATATAGATACATACACTGCACCACCAGAGACCCCAGTGGTGCAATGAGTTAAACTGCTGAGCTGCTGAACTTGCTCATCGAAAGGTCGCAGGTTTGAATCTGGGGGGTGCCATGAGCTCCCGCTGTTAGCCCCAGCTTCTGCCAACCTAGTAGTTCAAAAACATGCAAATGTGAGTAGATCAATAGGTCTACTCCTGCAGGAAGGTAACGGCACTCCATGCAGTCATGCCGGCCATATGACCTTGGAGATGTCTATGGACAACGCTGGCTCTTTGGCTTAGAAATGGAGATGAGCACCAACCCCCAGAGTTGGACACGACTGGACTTAAATGTCAAGGGGAAACCTTTACCTAAATGTTCATGGCCACATACGTGCATACATGCATGGATATACAAATGCATGGACATATATATGGGCACACAAGCATGTTCAGGGATACAGTTATATATGTGTGAATAACTATATAAGAGAGACATGTATGGACATGACTATACACATGCATACACATAATTGCATGGTTTTATGGGTGCATACTTACAAGAATATTGATATACTGATATATATGTGTGTGCACACACACACATCAACCTACACCTGTCCAGGGGCCCTTCCACACAACTCTATATCTCAGAGGGAGGGAGGGAGGGATACACACACACATCTGTATATCTGTGTATCTATACCTATATATATACAGAGGTGTGTGTGTGTGTGTGTGTGTGTGTGTGTGTGTGTGTATCCCTCCCTCCCTTTCTCTCTCTCCCTCCCCCCCCTTTCTCTCCTTGGGATATAGGGCTGAGTGGAAGGGCCCCTGGACAGGTATAAATATACAGATATACAGATATGTGTGTGTGTATCCCTCCCTCTCTCTCCCTCTCCCTCTCCCTCTCTCTCTGGGATATAGGGCTGTGTGGCAGGGCCCTTGGACAAGTATAGATATACAGATACACACATATATATACATCTGTATATACATCTGTATATAGAATCATAGAATCAAAGAGTTGGAAGAGACCTCATGGGCCATCCAGTCCAACCCCCTGCCAAGAAGCAGGAATATTGCATTCAAAGCATCCCTGACAGATGGCCATCCAGCCTCTGTTTAAAAGCTTCCAAAGAAGGAGCCTCCACCACACTCCGGGGCAGAGAGTTCCACTGCTGAACGGCTCTCACAGTCAGGAAGTTCTTCCTCATGTTCAGATGGAATCTCCTTTCTTGTAGTTTGAAGCCATTGTTCCGTGTCCTAGTCTCCAGGGAAGCAGAAAACAAGCTTGCTCCCTCATCCCTGAGACTTCTTCTCACATATTTATACATGGCTATCATGTCTCCTCTCAGCCTTCTCTTCTTGAGGCTAAACATGCCCAGCCTTAAGCTGCTCCTCATAGGGCTTGTTCTCCAGACCCTTGATCATTTTAGTCGCCCGCCTCTGGACACATTCCAGCTTGTCAATATCTCTCTTGAATTGTGGTGCCCAGAATTGGACACAATATTCCAGATGTGGTCTAACCAAAGAATAGAGGGGTAGCATTACTTCCTTAGATCTAGACACTATGCTCCTATTGATGCAGGCCAAAAATGTATATACATCTGTATATACATCTGTATATACCTGTCCAGGGGCCCTTCCACACAGCCCTATATCCCAGGGGAAAAAACACACACACACACACATTCATACACACACACACACACTTGCTTCTTGGCCGGGGGTTGGACTGGATGGCCCATGAGGTCTCTTCCAACTCTTTGTTTTTATGATTCTATACAAATACTACATATACACTCTCACTACTATCTATCTATCTATCTATCTATCTATCTATCTATCTATCTTTCTATCTATCTATCTATCTATCTATCTATCTATCTATCTATCTATCTATCTCTCTATCCATCTATCTACCTATCGATCTACCTACCCACCCACTCACCCATCTCTTTATCTCTCTATGCCGACATGCCTCTATATGGCCATACCTCCATGTGTGTGCATAGACCTATATCTAGGTAGGTATGGATGCATGGGTACCCCCCCTCTTTGGGCCTATGGGTGTGGGGGTCTGGACCCTCCCCATTTCCTCCAGGAAGGTCGCTTGTCGCCGGCGGATGGCGCAAGAGAGAGCCTTTCTCCCCCACTTTTTGCTCCCCTGGGATGCTTGTGCCAGCAAAGGAGGGGAGCCAGCTTGGGCTGTCAAGGGCTCTTCTCCCCCCTCTCCTCCTCCTCCTCCTCCTCCTCCTGGGTGGGCGGGGGCCCTGTTCCTCCCCAAGGGCTGGGAGGGAGGCGCTGGGAGCCGGCCTCCTGCCCTTCCTCAATCCCTCTCTCTTTTACTTTCCACACGACGCCCGGCTCCGGACTGGCACCGAATTAAACCCTCAAACAACCCAAAGAAAGCGACTCTTGGAGGAGACTCTGGATGGTTCTCTTCTCTTGGAAGGGAAGGAAAGCCAGGTGGGTTCCACTCTTTCTAGGCAGGTTTCATTTTTGTTGTTTGGAGAAGGACAATGGGACACCAGAAGGGTCTTAGCTGTTCTATTGAAGAAGGGAAAAAAGACACTTTGGGAGATCAATAAAGGAAAACAGTTGAGTTTCTCTCTCCTTTTTTGAAGGGAAGGGAAGTGGGTCTGCCTTTTCTAAACCAGTTGGGTTTCACTTTCCTGAAAGGAAAGCAACAACATCAGGGAGTGTTTCACTTTTCCTGCAGAGAAGACAAACCCGAGAGGGAAATCCACGAGTGTTTTTAAGTGATTTGTGTGTTGAGCAATGTTGTAACACGCCTGGAGTTGTGAAAATTAAATTATTATTATTATTATTATTATTATTATTATTATTATTATTATTATGTGATTTTGTGATACGAAATCCAGCATATATATATCTCGTTTGCTGTAATATACTGTTTTTGTGTATATCATATATAATAATATCAGTATATCAGTATAATAATAGTAGTAATAATAATAATAATAATAATAATATAAAATGATAATAGAACAACAATATAATAATAATAATAATATAAAATGATAATATAACAACAATATAATAAAAATAATAATTTTGTGATTTTGTGATATGAAATCCAGCATATCTCTCGTTTGCTGCGACATACTGTGTTTTTGTGTCAGTAAAATAATAATAATATAATAAATAATAAGATAAAATGATAATATAACAACAATATAATAAGATAAAATAATATAATAATAATTTTGTGATACAAAATCCAGGATATATATCTTGTTTGCTGTGACATACTGTGTTTTTGTGTCGGTAAAATAATAATAATATAATATATAATACTATCTTAATGTAATAAGATAAAATAATAATATAACAACAATGTAATATAATAATAATAATAATAATAATAATAATTTTGTGATACGAAATCCAGCATATATATCACGTTTGCTGTGACATACTGTGTTTTTGTGTCAGTAAAATAATAATAATAATAATAATAATAATAATAATAATAATAAGATAAAATGATAATAGAACAACAATATAATATTATAATAATAATAATTTTGTGATACGAAATCCAGCTTCTACATCTCGTTTGCTGCGACATACTGTGTTTTTCTGTCAGTAAAATAATAATAATACAATAAATAATAAGATAAAATGATAATATAACAACAATATAATAAGATAAAATAATATAATAATAATTTTGTGATACAAAATCCAGGATATATATCTTGTTTGCTGTGACATACTGTGTTTTTGTGTCGGTAAAATAATAATAATATAATATATAATACTATCTTAATGTAATAAGATAAAATAATAATATAACAACAATGTAATATAATAATAATAATAATAATAATAATAATAATAATAATAATAATTTTGTGATACGAAATCCAGCATATATATCACGTTTGCTGTGACATACTGTGTTTTTGTGTCAGTAAAATAATAATAATAATAATAATAATAATAATAATAATAAGATAAAATGATAATAGAACAACAATATAATATAATAATAATAATAATTTTGTGATACGAAATCCAGCTTCTACATCTCGTTTGCTGCGACATACTGTGTTTTTCTGTCA
This sequence comes from Anolis sagrei ordinatus, assembly GCF_025583915.1. Lineage (NCBI taxonomy): Eukaryota > Metazoa > Chordata > Lepidosauria > Squamata > Anolidae > Anolis > Anolis sagrei. The sequence goes on along the minus strand of NW_026844366.1, from coordinate 345,329,225 downwards.
GTAAAATAATAATAATACAATAAATAATAAGATAAAATGATAATATAACAACAATATAATAATAAGATAAAATATAATAATAATTTTGTGATACGAAATCCAGCATATAGATCTCGTTTGCTGTGACATACTGTTTTTGTGTCAGTATAATAATAGTAATAATAATAATATAAAATGATAATAGATCAACAATATAATAATACTAATATAATAATAATAATTTTGTGATACGAAATCCAGCATATATCTCTTGTTTGCTGTGACATACTGTGTTTTTGTGTCAGTAAAATAATGATATAATAAATAATAAGTTAATAAGATTAAATGATAATATAACAATATAATAATAAGATAAAAGATAATAATTTTGTGATACGAAATCCAGCATATATAGTTTGCTGTGACATACTGCGTTTTTATGTCAGTAAAAGAATACTATAATATATAATACTATAATAATGTAATGAGATAAAATGATAATATAACAACAACAATAATCTAATCTAATAATAATAATAATAATTTTGTGATATGAAATTCAGCATATGCATCTTGTCTGCTGTGTGGCATACTGTGTTTTTGTCAATAAAATAATAATAATAATATAACAACAATATAGTAATATAATAAGATAAAATAATATAATAATATTAATTTTGTGATACGAAATCCAGCATATATATCTCGTTTGCTGTGACATAATGTGTTTTGTATCTGTATAATAATAATAATAATAATAATAATAATAATAATAATAATATAAATAATAATATAGTAAGATAAAATGGTAATACAACAACAATATAATAAGATAAGATAAAATAATATAATAATAATAATTTTGTGATACGAAATCCAGCTTATATATCTCGTTTGCTGTGACATACTGTGTTTTTGTGTCAGTAAAATAATAATAATAAATAATAATAAATAATAAATAAAAAGATAGAATGATAATATAACAGCAGCAACAACAATAATATAATATAATAATAATAATAATAATAATAATAATAATAATAATAATAATAATACTTGCCTTAAAGGTTATGCTAAACTAAAGACTGGAAGTTAGATTCAAAGGAGATCCCAGAGTCTTCCTTCCACGTTGCTATACTGAAACCAACCAACCTGGCTGCCTCTTAGGGCCCTTCCTAACAATATCAGGACAGATAATGCGCAATATCTGCTTTGGACCGAATTATCTGAGTTCACACTGTCATATAATCCACTTCGGTGTTGATTTTGTACAGCTGTGTATGTAGAAGGGGCCCAAACCGGGTGGGTTTCGTTGCTCTTGGAGGGAAAGGAAATTAATTACATTTCAATTCTTGGACAGAAAGAAAACAAGGTTGGTTTGTTTTTCCTTAAAGGAAAATCATAGGTTTTTTACTTCTCTTTTCGGGAGAAGGAAAACTAGTTGGAGAGGTTTTCCTCCCTTCAAGGGGAGGGAAATCCACCGACTTTCAGCTTGTACAGAAAGAAAATCGTGTCGGTTTAATTTTTCTTGGAAAGAAGGAAAGTCCGTTGAGTTTAACTTCTCTTCCATCGAAGGATCTGTCTTATTTTGGGTGGAAGGAAAATCAACTGGGTCAGACTCTTCTGGAAAAAGAAAAGCCAATCTGAACTTTTCTTGGAGGGAAGAAAAATCAGCCGAGTTTAATCCAGGCCCCTTCTCCACTGCCATAGAAAATCCAGATTATCTGCTTTGAGCAGGATGATATAGCAGTGTGGACTCATATAATCCTGTTCAAAGCATATAATGCGGGTTACATAATTTGATAATTTGGATTATATGGTAGTTTAGAAGGGGACTTCGACAGATGTGAATTCCTTGAGACTGTTGTTAACTTTTTTCAACATTTTCCATATTTTATCTATCTTGATTGGATAGGAAGAGTATCTCTCTCTATCTATCTAATTGTCTGTCTATATATCTAATTATTTATCTAATTGTGTGTATGTGTAATTATCTATCTATCTATCTATCTAATTGTCTGTCTGTATGTCTAATTATCTATCTCTATCTATCTATCTATCTATCTATCTATCTCTCTATCTAATTGTCTGTCTGTATGTCTAATTATGTATCTGTCTGTCTATCTATCTAATTGTCTGTCTATATATCTAATTATGTATCTCTATGTATTTATCTATGTATCTATTTATTTATCTATCTTATTGTCTGTCCGTCTATCTAATTATCTGTCTCTCTGTCTGCCTGCCTTTCTATCTAATTATCTATCTAAAATATTTATGTAATTATATGTCTGTCCGTCTATCTTTCTAATTATCTATCTATCTATCTATCTATCTATATCTAATTGTTTGTGTGTGTGTCTAATTTTCTTTCTGATTATCTGTATGTCTGTCTAATTATCTGTCTAAATATTGATGTAATTATATTTCTGTCCGTCTATCTTTCTGTCTATCTAATTATCTATCTTTCTATCTATCTATCTATCTATCTATCTATCTATCTATCTATCTATAATTGTTTGCGTGTCTATCTAATTTTCTTTCTAATTGTCTGTATGTCTATCGAAATATTTATGTAATTATCTGTCTGTCCATCTTATTATCTATCTAATTATCTATCTATATCTAATTGTCTGTGTGCCTGTCTATCTAATTTTTTTTCCAATTGTCTGTATGTCTGTCTAATTATCTATGTATCTAATTGCCTCTGTCTGTCGTGTCTCTATCTATCTGTATCTATCTATCTATCTATCTATCTATCTATCTATCTATCTATCTATCTATCTATCTATCTATCTATCTATCTATCATCATCTATCTATCTATCTATCTATCTATCTATCATCTATCTATCTATCTATCTATCTATCTATCTATCTATCTATCTATCTATCTATCTATCTATCTATCTATCTATCTATCTAGCTCTCTCTCTTATCTATCTATCTATCTATCTATCTATCTATCTATCTATCTATCTATCTATCTATCTATCTATCTATCTATCTATCTATCTATCTATCTATCTATCTATCTATCTATCTATCTATCTATCTATCTATATCTATTTCTCTTCTCCAAAGTGTTTCTCCTTCTTTCTTTTGCGCCCCAACTAACATTTCCACCCGTCGCTTGTTGATCTCGATCCAGTTTTGGATCCAAACCATTAAATCTCTCCATTTTTCCCTCGTGGCTTCAATGAGTTTACTCTTCAGTAGACCCTTGGACCGGTAACTCGTTACTGCGACGATTTTGCGAGGAAATCGGGCTGGGAATCTGTGATTTGAGCGGACTCTTTGCTTGCTTTGGATGGAGGCCACCAACTTCGGCATAAGTTGGAGCTCCTTCTTCTCCCTTCGATTCTCTTCTTTGTGGGTTGAAAACAATAGGAGAAGGGAAGAGAGCCTTGGTGGAAAGAAGTCTCCCTTTGAAAGTATATTATTTAGCAAAGTATTGATATATTGTCGAAGGCTTTCATGGCCGGAATCACTGGGTTGTTATAGGTTTTTTCGGGCTATATGGCCATGGTCTAGAGGCATTCTCTCCTGACGTTTCGCCTGCATCTGTGGCAAGCATCCTCAGAGGTAGTGAGGTGATATTGATACAAACTATTGATACACAGTGAATAAGGAATAATACCATAATGTGCAACCTAGTACCTTAATGGCTTAGGGAGGAATCATATCAATGGCGAGATTTTCCTCCACATTGTGCAATGAATGCGGCTTGATCCCGCCTCAACTGCCAGGGCTCAATACTACGGAATCCTGGGAGTTGTAGTTTTACAAAGCCTCCCCTATAAAAGGGGGCTGGGCCTCAACAGCCCGCAAATCCCATGATCCCATAGGACTGAGCCAAGGCAGTTAAAGCGAGGCCAAACTGCATTCAGTCTGCATTGTAGACGCACCCATGTAACTGGTTTTCTTCGGCTCTAAGGGAATTTTAAATCGGTTTGGGTAAGTTTCGGATATATTTTCCCTCTGGGTTCTTTCTCTAAAAGAATGGAAGGGAATCAGATACACATGAAAACAAGCAAGGTTTCCAAAGAGGCTTGAGCTTATTCTATTCTTTTTCTCCAAACAGTTTTTGTTTTGTTGTTGTTAATTGTTGTGTTGTGTTCTATCCTTATATTTTCAGTTCTCTCTCTCTTTTAAACAAAAAAAATTATTACTGTATTGTCCAATGCTTTCATCTGGGTTGTTGTAGGTTTTTCGGGTTATTATTATTATTATTATTATTATTATTATTACCCTGCCACACGTTACTGTGGCCCAGTCTGTGTATATGTGTTTTGTGTGTGTATATTTTTGTGTATATGTGTATATATGTGTGTTTGTGTGTGTATATATGTGTGTGTGTGGTTTTGCGAATGTGTTGTAATGTTACGTCTCTTCTGCTGTGTTTTTCAGTGTTTTTATGCGTGATGGTCACTCGTTGGCCTGAGAGGTGTCTTGTGTCCAAAATTGGTGTCAATTCGTCCAGTGGTTTTTGAGTTATGTTAATCCCACAAACGAACATTACATTTTTATTTATATAGATTAATAATAATAATTCTGTGGAAGCCGGATTTAAAGTGGATTCATTCACTAGAGTGATGAAGTATAAAGATAATATACTCAGGCTGGATCTAGATTGCCATATAATCCAGTTTCAGAATTGCAATTATTATTATTATTATTATTATTATTATTATTATTATTATTATTATTATTATTATTATGTATTGTCGAAGGCTTTCATGGCTGGAATCACAGGGTTGTTATGAATTATCCGGACTTTTTGGGCATGCTCCTGAAGCATTCTCTCCTGACATTTCGCTCACATCTATGGCAGGCATCCTCAGAGGTTGTGAGGTTTGTTGGATACTAAGAAAATGGGGTTTATATATCTGTACAGCCCCGAAAATTCTCACAACCTCTGAGGATGCCTGCCATAGATGCAGGCGAAACGTCAGGAGAGAATGCTTCTGGAATGTGGACACACAGCCCAGAAAACTCACAACCCAGTGATTCCTGCCATTAAAGCCTTCGGCAATATAATAATAATAATAATAATAATAATAATAATAATAATAATAATAAAAAATATAATCTGCAATTCTGGAACTGGATTATAGGGCAGTCTAGATACAGCCTGAGTATATTATCTTTCTACTTCATCACTCTAGAGAATGAATCTACTTTAAATCCGGATTCTGCCTCGCTTCGAATCCGGTTTGTAGTTTAGTGAGGCTGTTAAAAGCTGCTCCCTAAACTACAAACCCCAGAATTCTGCAGGAGGCAGAAACCGGATTAAAAGTGGATTCATTCTCTAGTGTGATGAAGTACTTTCTCTCTGCAAGGCTTCCACATAAAATATTCAGAGAGAAGGAAACCCCATGTTCAATCGCTTCCCGTTCTTTGCAAAATCTACTTCGAAAATTGAATAATTAAACTCTCAAATTATTATTATTATTATTATTATTATTATTGGGAGCAAACTGCTTGGGATGACATATCTATCTTTAATATACATGTGTACATTTTGGAAAGTTTCATTTGGAAACAAACTTTGGGCCCCTCCAGATAGGCGCTGTGTTCCAGAATCTGATCTCAGGTTTTTCTGCTTTAACCCGGATTATAAGTGTCCGCACTGATAGATAATCCGGGATAAACAAAAACCTGGGGCCAGATCCTGGGATATAGGGCTTGTCTGGAAGGGCCCTTTGTTTTCCTTTTTTACAAACAACAGCCCTACCTCATATTATTTAGTTATTGCAATAAAATAAATGCAATTAATGGAGTGATTAATACAATCCCTTCCAGTACACACATCTGTACCTATAAAATCCATTTATTATAGGTTCCTGAGAGGTTAAAGTAAACTGGTATATTACAATATTTTAAATTAAAATAAGAATTTTCCACTAATGTAATACTACTACTACTACTACTACTACTACTACTACTACTACTACTACTACTACTACTACTACTACTAATAATAATAATAAATACACCACACAGTCCTAAACGCTTGGGAAGTGTTCGACTTGTGATTTTGTAATACGAAATCCAGCATATAGATCTCGTTTCCTATATCGGACTGTGTTTTTGTGTCAGGACTTAAAACCCCCCAAAAGTTTAATGACGAAACAGAAAAAAGGAAGGAAGAGGGAGGGAGGGAAAGGGAGAAAGAAAGAAAGAAAAAGAAAGAAAGAGGAAGAAGCATGGAAGCAAAGAGCAAGGAAGGAAAGGAAAGAGGTAGAGAAGGAAGAAAGGAGAGAAAGAGGGAAGAAAAGGGGGAAGGAAAGAAAGGGGAGAAGAAGGAAGGAGGAAGAAAAGGAAAGAAAAAAAGAAGGAAAGAGAGGAAGGAAAGAGGGAGCAAGGAAGGAAGAAAAGGAGGAAGGAAGGAAAAAGGTAGAGAAGGAATAAAAGAGGGAAGGAAAAGAAAAAAGGAGGAAGGAAAGAGAGAAGGAAGAAAGGAGAGAAAGAGGGAGGGAAGGAAAGAAGGAAAGACAGAAGGGAGGATGGAAGCAAAAAGCGAAGGAAGGAAGGAAAGAGGTAGAGAAGGAAGAAAGGCGAGGAAAGGGAAGGAAAAGAAAAGGGGGAAAGGAAAGCGGTAGAGAAGGAAGAAAGGAGAGAAAGGGGGAAGGAAAGAAGGAAAGAGAAGGAAGAATGGAAGCAAAAAGTGAAGGAAGGAAGAGGAAGAGGAAGAAAGGAGAGAAAGGGAGGAAAAGAAAGGGGGAAGGAAAGAGAGAGAAGGAAGAAAGAAGGAGAGAAAGGAGGGAAGAAAGAAGGAAAGAAAGAGAGGAAGAATGGAAGCAAAAAGCGAAGGAAGAAAGAGGTAGAGAAGGAAGAAGAGAGAAAGGGGAAGGAAAGGAAAGAAAAGGAAGGAGAAAAAAGGAAAGAAGGAAGGAAAGAGGAGAGAAGGAAGAAAGAGAGAAAGAGGGAGGGAAGGAAAGATAGAAGGATGGAAGCAAAAAGCGAAGGAAGAAGGAAAGAGGTAGAGAAGGAAGAAAGGAGAGAAAGGGAGGAAAAGAAAAGGGGGAGGAAGAAAGAGGTAGAGAAGGAAAAGGAGAGAAAGGGAGGAGAAAGAGAAGGAAGAATGGAAGGAAAAAGCGAAGGAAGGAAGGAAAGAGGTAGAGAAGGAAGAAAGGAGAGAAAGAGGGGGAAGGAAAGACATAAGGAAGGAAGGAAGCAAAAAGCGAAGGAAGGAAGGAAAGAGGTAGAGAAGGAAGAAAGGCGAGGAAAGGGAAGGAAAAGAAAAAGGGGGAAAGGAAAAAGGTAGAGAAAGAAGAAAAGAGAGAAAGAGGGGGAAGGAAAGAGAGAACGAAGAATGGAAACAAAAAGCGAAGGAGGGAAGGAAAGCGGTAGAGAAAGAAGAAAGGAGAAAAGGGAAGGAAGGAAACAGGGAGCGAAGGAATGAGGGAAAGAAGGAGAGAAAGAGGGAGGGAATGTTAACCACAGCAAGGCCTGGTGTGGCGGGTACAGCTAGTATAATATAAAGACCTGGTAAAACTACAAACTCTATGATTCCATAACATTGAGTCAAGGCAGTGAATCCATTCATTCTATAGTGTAGATGCACCCAAATTGAGTGGGATAGTCTCACCCGACTTGGAAGATGTGCAAGAACAACTACAAGCAAAAGGTTTCTGATTGAGGCAGCATTCTTTGGCAAAGACATATTGTTTGCAAGAGTGTAGATAGATAGATGCACTTCTGCTTTCAGCAACCCACTTTTCCCCAAAACGAAGCAACCGCGTTCAAAGTCACCCCTTCGCTTCTAAAACCAAGCTTTGAATCCGAACCCGGTTTACCTATCACTTTTTCCCTTCCTCGGGGGTTTGCTTTAAGCTTGGGAAAGAGATGGGAAGAGAAAGCGTTTGTTTTTCACTTCTCCGACCATCAAACCCAGGCAGAAACGAATGTATTCAAAAAGAAGAACGTGTGAGCAGAAGATGCATCTACACTGGAGAATGAATGCAGTTTAACACCGCTTTAACAGTCTTCGCTCAGGGCTATGGAATGGTGGGATTTGTAGTTTGGTGGGGCACTAGCAAAAAAAACAACAGAGATTTTGTAAAATGACAAAATGTCTTGAGCCATGGTAATTAAATCGGTATCAAACTGCATCATTCCAAAGTCCCCCAATATCCCCCAGATATACTTACTTATCTCCTAGTATGAAATATATAACATATAGCATGAGCTCATTATCTCATACATAACATAAACTTGCATATACATTATATAGACTATATATTGTGTACAGTTGATTCCTTTCCGACCGAAGGCGGGCTTGGCAAGATTTGTTTTAGAAGAGAGTTGCCATTGCGTTCCCTCTGAAGCTGAGAGAGAGTGACATGCAGAGACTAGAAGAACACAAGAAATTGCCCAAAATTTAGTTTGGTAACTTATGAAATGTAAAGCAAAGTAACGCTCTCGTTAGTTCATAAGAAAAGCAAGAAAGCGAGACTTATCCCAGATTCATTTCCACGGAAGACAAGGACAGGACACTTACATACTGTTTTTCAACAAAGCTACTACTACTAGTAATAATAATATAATTCTGAAATAATACCATATTGAGTTAAAACTTTTTTTCAGGTAATAGATTGAAAACATTTTACTAAAACTGTAGTAGCAGTTGGTTGTTGTAGGGTTTTTTGGGGCTATATCTCCTGATGTTTCGCCTGCATCCTCAGGCAAGCATCCTCAGAGGTAGTAGTAGTAGAACTTTTGTACTACATTTGTACTACTACTATAGCTTTACTATTCTACTACTATAGTTTTGTACTACTACTATAGAAAAAAATTGGTAGTATAAAACTATAGTAATATAGTACTATAATAGTAGCATAGTAGAACTATAGTAGTAGTATAAAATATAGTAGTAGTATAGTACTATAGTAAAACTATAGTAGTAGTAGTAGTAGAATCTATGGGTTTTGTTAGTTTCTAATGATTTGTAGTAGTAGCAGTAGTAATGATAACATATTGACTTAGAACATTTTCATACAACTCTATATTAGTGTTGATATTATTGTTGTTGTTGTGATTACCAGACAGAATTTATGAGTTTTGGTTTCTAATGATACACAACAGTAACATTGACTTAAAACATGGTAACAAAACTGTATTGTGATTGTTATTGGGAAAGTCTATCGTCTTTTCTGAAAGACTTTTTACACAATCTTTTCTTTACATAAAATGTATTATTTTAATAATAATGTAATATAACCATTTATTTTAGATCATGTTATTAAACTTACAGTTAAAATGTTATAATAGACTGACTTTATCTTAACCTCTTGCAGATATAATAAATGCATTTTATAGGGGTGTGTTTGTTTACTGGCGGAACATGCATTTATCACCCCATTATTATTGTATTTTTTATTACATTTTAAAACATATTTTATATCATTTTATCTTAAAATATTGCTTATTTGAACCATGCATGCAAATAATGTAATAAACTTATTCTGAAACTATTGTAATGCGTCAACTAATTTGATGGCTTTATAAGAGGATATTTCTTAATATTAACTTATTTTAATAGACCAAATTATAACATTGGTCTATTAATATTGAAATATTGTAATATATTGACTTATTTTAACCTCATGTACATATAATACATTGATTTTATAGGAGTATCTTAGGGCCCTTTCACACAGCCCTATATGCAGGAATATCTTTCCTCTCCTTCCTTCCTTTTCTACCTCTTTCCTTCCCCCTTTTTTCTTTTCCTTCGCTTTCTCTCCTTTCTTCCTTTTCTACCTCTTTCCTTCCTTCATTTTTGCTTCCATCCTTCCTTCTGTCTTTCCTTCCTTCCTTCCCTCCTGCTTTCTCTCCTTCTTTCCCTCCTTCCTTCGCTCCCTCGCTCCCTCCCTCACTCTTTTTTTCCTTTCCTTTTTTCTTTCCTTCTCTCCTACCTTCCATATCTACCTATTTCATTCCTTTCCCCCTTTTTCCTTCCTCTTTCTCTCCTTTCTTCCTTCTATACTCTTTCCTTCCTTTGCTTTGCTTCCATCCTTCCTTTTCTCCTTTCCTTCCCTCCTCTTTCTCTCTTCTTTCCTCCTTCCTTCGCTCCCTCTTTCCTTCCTTTACTTTTTCTTTCCTTCTCTCCTTCCTTCCTTCTCTACCTCTTTCTTTCCTTCCCCCTTCTTCTTTTCCTCTTTCTTCCTTTCTTCCTTTTCTCTCTTTCCTTCCTTCGCACTTTTTGCTTCCATCCTTCCTTTTCCCTTTCTTCTTTCTCCCTCCCTTTCTCTCTTCTTTCCCTCCTTCCTTGCTCCCTCTTTCCTTCATTTCCTTTTTTTCTTTCCTTCTCTCCTCCTTCCTTCTTTCCCTCTTTCTTTCCTTCCTTCCCTTTCCTTCCTTCCTCTTTCTTCCATCTTCTCCCTTCCTTCCTTCCTTCCTTCCTTCTTCCTTCCTTCCTTCTTCCTTCCTTCCTTCCTTCCTTCCTTCCTTCCTTCTTCCTTCCTTCCTTCCTCCCCCCTTCCACCCTCCTCCCGGCTTTCTGTATCTTCATTTAGCTTTTGGGGGTTTTAAGTCCTTTCCGCTTTTTTTTGGGGGGGGGGGTTATGAATGATGGTCACTCATTGGTCTGTTAGGGGTATAGTGTGAATTCATCCAGTGGTTTTTGAATTATGTTAATCCCACAAATTAACATTACATTTTTATTTATATAAGATAGTTATGTCAGTTATGGATTATTTAAGTTGTATTTTTTGTTAATTTTGAATTGGTATTAAGTTTATAGTTAGGTTGCTTGTATATTGTTTGATATATTTTATTTTGATGTGATTTATTGTTGGAAGGCTTTAATGGCTGGAATCACTGGGCCTCCTTCCACACAGCTGAATAAAATCCCACATTATCTGCTTTGAACTGGAATATATGGCAGTGTGGACTCAATGGGTTTCAATGGCTTCTCTGGGTATTCAGTTTTACAGAGAAGCCATTGGACATTCCACAGATATATAAACCTCACTTGCCTAGTTTCCAACAGATGTATTTTTGTTTAGATGTAATTTAGTCTCAAAGGCATTCATATTGGGCTATCTGGCCACGTTTCAGAAGCATTCTCTCCTGACGTTTTGCCCACATCTATGGCAGGCATCCTCAGAGTTTGAGGGATCTGTTGGAAAATAGGAATATTGGATTTATATATCTGTGGAATGTCCAATGGCTTCTCTGTGAAACTGAATACATAGAGAAGCCATTGAAATCCATTGAATGCCTGCCATAGATGTGGACGAAACATCAGGAGAGACTGCTTCTGGAACATGGCCATGCAACACAGAAAAACTCACAACAATCCATTGATGTAATTTGTTTATATGTTCTTTGAAGACATTTAATGTTTGCCATATGTGTTGGAAACCGCCCTAATCCCTTTGGAGAGATAGGACCTCGCTACCTCTGAGGATGCTTGCCATAGATGCAGGTGAAACATCAGGAGAGAATGCTTCTAGAACATGGCCATATAACCCAAAAAACCTACAACAACCCAGGTCTACAAATATATTATTATTATTATTATTATTATTATTATTATTATTATTATTATTATTATTCAGCTGTCTCTGCCCAAGAGTGTTGATACTTCCATGAACTACAACTCCCATGATTCCATAACATTGATCCCTGGCATTAGAAATTCATTATAGTGGAGTCAAATTGCGTTCATCCTACAATGTAAATGGTAGTTGTAAAAGTGAGCAGATAATGACATGTTCTCAGATTAGATGTAACTCTTATGGCCATGAGGTTTACAGAATCAAAACAGATAATCTACATTATATGCTTTGAACTGGATTATATGGGGTTACACTGCCAAATTGGGGCCCAAGTCACTGTACAGGAGAAATACAAGGAAAAGCACATTAACTCAACAGTGTAGATGCAATATTTCATTGCAGGCTTTCATGGCCAGAATCATTGTGTTGTTGTGTGTTTTCTGGGCTGACTGGCCATGTTCCAGAAGCATTCTCTCCTGACATTTTGCCTGCATCTATGGCAGGCATCCTCAGAGGTTGTGAGGTCTGTTGGAAATGAGGAAACGAGGCCGGAATCACTGGGTTGTTGTGTGTTTTCCAGGCTGTCTGGCCATATTCCAGAAGCATTCTCTCCTGACATTTCGCCTGCATCTATGGCAGGCATCCTCAGAGTTCGAGGGATCTGTTGGAAAATAGGAAACGAGGAAAATGTGAGGAGTTCTTTCTCCCACTCTGAACATTCCACAGATATATAAACCCAATTTTCCTAGTTTCTAACAGACCTCACAACCTCTGAGAATACCTGCCATAGATGCAGGCGAAACGTCAGGAGAGAATGCTTCTGGAACATGGCCAGACAGCCCGGAAAGCACACAACAACCCAGTGTGGATGCATCCTTCTTCAGAGGAGAATAACAACAACAACACACTTTATTTATATTCCACTTTATCTCCCTGGAAGCACTCAAAGGGTCACTTTTGCTTTCCTCTGAGGCTGAGAGAGTGTGGCTCATTGAGTTTCCATGGCTAAGTAGGGATTTCAACCCCAGTCTAGGACTTGGTAGTCCCAAAGCTTGACTTTTCCCAAATTGTGTTCACTGGAGATGTGGGTTTGTTGAATTGGCCTCTGTTGTGAGCAAAGTTTTCCATTCTTACCCACTGTGGCCTCTTCTGCATTCTTTGCGGCATGATGCTCAGCGCATTGCAAGCATACCTGCATGTATAAAACTGTCACTTTCACAGACTATGCATGTCACTGATTGAAGGCATGGGCTGCTAATAATTTTGACTGTATTCCGAAATTTAGGAATTGGGCATTATCCTCATATAATGTGAAGTGTTCCAAGTGTCCTTGGGCCCTTCCACACAGCCATATAACCCAGAATATCAAGGCTGAAAATCCCACACTGTCTGCTTTGGACTGTGTTATCTGAGTCCACACTGCCATATATTCAAGTTCAAAACAGAAAATGTGGAGTTTTTAATGGGATGTGTGGGACTGCTTTTGGCTGATGAGATAGGATTGTTGTTGTTGTTATTGTGTGCTTTCAAGTCGTTTCAGACTTAGGTTGACCCTGAGCGAGGGCCGGGTAAATGACCCTGGAGGGCCGTATCCGGCCCCTGGGCCATAGTTTGAGGACCCCTGCTCTATACATTGGATGAAATAGACCTATAAGTTCACAAGGGCTTATGTCAAATCAAGCTTGCAACAGAAATATACATTTTGCATATGTGTTTTCAAGCAAGATGCCACAAGAAGTACAGGTTGATGTATTGTCGAAGGTTTCATGGCTGGAATCACTAGGTTCTTGTAGGTTTTTTCGGGCTATAGGGCCATGTTCTAGAGGCATTTCTCCTGACGTTTCGCCTGCATCTATGGCAAGCATCCTCACTACCACTGAGGATGCTTGCCATAGATGCAGGCGAAACGTCAGGAGAAATGCCTCTAGAACATGGCCCTATAGCCCGAAAAAACCTACAAGAACCTAGTACAGGTTGAGTCTTCCTTACTCTGAAATCCAAAATATTCCAAGGGACACCTTTGCTTTCCGATGCTTTGATGTATCCACAAATTGTTTCATACACAAAATAATATTACATGTATGAAATTACCATCACATTCTGTGCATAACATGTATATGTTACAAATGAATTGTATTTAGTCCCATCTCTGCATTGTCTCACAATGTACATATATGGAAATGCAGGAATTCTGAAATCCAAAACACTTGTTATCCCAAGTCTTTTAGAATAGGAAGACTTACCCTATACATATTGTCCTTCGTGTTTGCCATGTCTCACTGAATGTGTCTACACTGTAGAATTAATGCAGTTTGGCACCACTCAAACTGCCCACGGGGCAATGCTATGGAGCCGTGGGAGTTGTAGTCTTACAAGGTCTTTGGAAGTCTTTGCCAAAGAGTGCGAGTGCCTCACCGAACTCCAACTCTCACAATCTCATATCATATCATTGAGCTGTGGCAGATAAAGTAGTGTCAAACTAAATTAATTCTACAGTGCAGAGCCAGTGATTATCTATGTTTTTGTATGTGTGTGCAACTTGGATGTTGTGGTTAACATTATACCTGTTCTTCCATCGAAATGGGTGACTCAAGACTCTATTGCAGGCATGGGCAAACTTGGGCCCTCCGGGTGTTTTGGACTTCAACTCCCACAATTYCTAACAGCCTACCGGCTGTTAGGAATTGTGGGAGTTGAAGTCCAAAACACCTGGAGGGCTCAAATTTGCCCATGCCTCCTCTATTGCCTACATCCTTCTTTAACTGGAATAAAAGTGGGGGAGAAATAAATATCATCATCATCATCCCCAGAAATCCACTCTGTTTCTGTTTACTGGCAAGAATGGCTAACCATGTGGGGAGGAAATCTAGACAAGAGGCATGTGCAAAGTGCAGAAACTGTCCTTATTTTGAACTGCATGACCCTGAATCCAAGAGAGAGAGAGAGAGAGAGAGAGAGAGAGAGAGAGAGAGAGAGAGAGAGAGAGAGAGAGAGAGAGAGAGAGAATGGAAATGTTTTCCCAAAACTCTGCAGTTATTGTAACAGGGAAGTGTGACCAGGGTGTGATAAAGCCCCATCCCTGTCGTCTGCCTCCCAACAGGATCCTCCTAATTGGGTTTTCTCTCCCTTTGCCCATGTGTAGACGCCACATCCCCTGCTGTCTGGGACAATGTGGTTTCAGATCAAACAAGAAACCTGGCGCTCCATTAGCAACACAAAAGGAGTTGGGTTAACTTGTACCTAACTGGGGGACAAAGGTTTGGTTAATGGAGTCTCTGAAGGAAGCTGGGTTTACCTTTGGAGATGCCTGTCTCACACCTTTTGGCCTTCCCACCTCTATGCCTGGCCTTTCCTAACCCTAACCCCAGCTGCCTTTAACCAAGGACTGTTTTGCTCTCAGTAGGCTCACCACATGCTTCTGTTTCTCYATGTATTGTAGTGCCTGACTTTGCTTTACCTTCTTTTCTAGGGAGTTGAAGCCAAGTRGAGTGGATCATGCGTGGCTGAAGATACCTCCCTCCTATAATGCCTGGAGCTTTGCCGGAGAGGACCATCACTAGGCCCCTGCTCAGAAGTGCTGACGACTCTAACCTTGAACCATTGTGTCTGGACCTGATTGGGAAGTGCATGGCCCTTAAGACCTTCGTGGAGCAGAGGAACATCTGAGTGATCTCCCACTACACCATCCAGCCCTGGTGGTCCTTCTCCTTGAGTTGGCTTTGTAGATCAGGACTCATCTTTCAGCAGAGAGATATCTGAGTGATTTCCCATCATACTATCCAGTCTTGGGGGTCCTTCTCCTTGGATTGTCTGTAGATCAAGACTCATTTTATACTTCTTCTTTGAGCAGAGAGACATCAGAGTGATCTACCACCATACCATCCAGTCTTGGAGGTCCTTGGATTGCCTCTGTAGATCATCAGAGAGATCTTCTACTACACTGTCCAGTCTTGGATGTCCTCCTTCTTGGGTTGACTCTATAGATCAGGACTCATCTTGTACTTCTTCTTTGAGAGGGCTGATTTCTGTGTGATCTCCCACCACACCGTCTACTCCTGGAGCTCCTTTACCTTGGGTTGGCTTTGTAGATCAGGACTCATCTTTCAGCAGAGGGACATCTGAGAGATCTCCTCCTGCACAATCCAGTTCTGGAGATCCTCCTCCTTGGGTTGGCTTTGTAGACCAGCACCCTTTGGGACCCTCCTGAGATGTACCAGAGTCTGGCCATGGCAGCCAACCACGGCCCACCATCCTACGAAGGGGGCAGTGGTTTCATGCACAGCGCAGCAGCAGCTTCGCCGGTCTACATCCCCACCACCAGAGTCACCTCCATGATCTCCAGCTTGCCTTACCTCCAGGGGAGCACTTCCTCCCAGCAGGGCAGTCCAGTCTCCAGTCACTCCATTTGGACTCCGCAAGCGAGTGCCGAGAGTGTGGCCTACAACCCGGGGTCCTCCCACCCATCGGTGTCACCCCGCTTCTCCTTTGCTACCAGCAGCCCCATCGCGGCTACTACCTCTAGAGAGGTTGCCGCCTACAGCAGCTCACTCAGCATCACCGCCAACAGTAGGGAACAGTACGCCCGGAATTTCGGGGGGTCTTACTCCAGCCCCTACCCGGCCACCTACATGAGCCCCGAGTTGGGCACCACCTGGACTGCGTCTCACTTTGAGAACCCCATGCTGCACAACCTGCCCAATCGCGGGAGCCCAGGAGCGGCCAGACACAGCAACCTAGGTAAGAAACTTCCCAAGTGTTAACAATCCTAGAGTTGGAAGAGGCCACAAAGGTCATCCTATCTAATCTCCTGCCATTCAGAAAGACACAATCCAAGCCCTCTCAACAGATGGCCATCCAGCCTCTGCTTAAAAACCTCCAGAAAAGGAGATTCCACCGTGATTCAAAGCAGCATATCTCACTGGGTCCTGAATAGCTCTTAACATTTGTGTGCTTCTATGAAAAGGCCTAAAGCTTGTAAAAGTCAAATTTTTGTTGAGGAAGACTAAAGGAATAGAACCATAGGAATGGGTGATTGGGAGTTTGTGGGATGGTATAGTTTTTGAGTGTATTTTTTTAGTAATAGTAATGAAATAATATTTATTTATTATTTATTTACGATATTTCTATCCCGCCTTTCTCAGCCCAAAGGCGACTCAAGGCGGCTTAAAAATTGGCAGCGATTCGATGCCATAATAATCATAAAATACAATTGAAAAAACATTTAGAACAACATTATAAAATCCATTAAAATCATGAAAACACATAATCACCAATGTAAAATAATAATTATTTTATTTTATTTATATTTTATGCTGCTTTTTCTCTCTTAAAAAAGACTCAACATGGTTGACTGTGCTAAAAACAATATTATGTGCAATTCAAAGCCCTGAAACATACAAACACTAAAATACAATTAAACATAGGTCTATTATATTAAATAGTTACAACCATTAAAAGTATTGATCCATGGTGCAAATATTTTACAGTTTTCCAAATTTTTATATTCATATTTTAATATATATGCCCTGTTTTAATTGCATCATGTCATGTTTGTGGTTTGCCACTTTGAGTCCCGATATCGGGAGAGAAATGCTTGAAACTAAAGAAATTAGTAATAGTAAATAAGTATTGGAATGAGTGATGTTCAATTACAATTTAAAATGCTACCTTTTCAAAGATTTTCCCTTGGGTTTATGGGTGTTGTGGCTTTTTCTGCGGTTCTAGGAGGCTTTGAAATTGTAAGCAAAAGTATTTTTTTGCCGGGGATCAGAGTTAAAGTTGCAGTTTGAAAATTATTTTGAGTTGTAATTTTTCTGGGGTTTCTTGTATGCTTATTTCTGGGATTATTGGAAATCATAATCCAAAATAACCTTTTCTATGGGGTTCTTGGAGTTGTAATATGAAAAGTTCTATTTTTCTTGGGTTCTAGGAGTCAAAAAAGTGGGTTAATGGGGGTTGTGATCCAAAATAACTCCCCCCTGCATTCTGGGATTTGTAATGTGAAGATAGAGTTTTGTAGTGTGGACATTATTATTATTTCTTGAGTTTATGAGAACTGTCTTTTTTCTGGCTTTATGGGAATTGTAGTCCGTCATAACTTTATTTGGTGCTGAAAGGAGAATTAACCCAAAAGAGTCATATTTGCAAGCTTTGGCAAGGATTGATATGTGGAATGAGGCGGATTTTTACTGATTCCATTTCAATCCATGTGTTGATTCAGCATCTAATAACCTTCAACAATTTATATTTAAAGAAAAGCATCTGTCGTAGAAGTCTAGCTTTAGGAAAGTGATATTTTAAAAGATCCTTGGAAAAGGAAGACAAAATTAGAATGTATTTCATTCTTAAGAGTTCCACTCCCTTTGAGTGTGAATTAATACGTAGAACTTAGAAACATATACTTTCCCTCCGCAACACACAAGCTATTTTCTATTGTTTTATTTTACCATCTGATTTGGATCCTTAGGGTTCTGCTGATATTATTATTATTATTATTATTATTATTATTATTATTATTATTATTATCATTATCCTCTGCTGCTGCTGCTACTACTACTACTACTACTACGGCTACTACTACTACTACTACTATAATGGGTGTATGACAATGTGTAACTATTACTATTATTGTTATTATTATTATGGTCTTCAGGGGATAATTGTAGCAAATATAATAATAATAATAATAATAATAATAATAATAATAATAATAATAATAATAATCGGCACTGACAAAATTGCCATCTGTAATGGCCACCCTACTTGGATCTGCACGCATTATTTGCCGATATATTACACAGTCACACTTCCGATGTGTGATCGAATACAAAAGCCATCATAGTGATCTTTTTTTGCTGTGTACTAATCATCATCATCATCATCATCATCATCATCATCATCATCATCATATTTAATTACTTATTAATCGCCCTCCATCCGAGAATGCTCTAGGCGATTTACAGCTAAATTGTGTTGTGTATCATATAATAGTGATAATAATAATAGTAGTAATAATAATAACAATAATAATCACCATTATCATCATGATGTATTGTCGAAGGTGTTCATGGCTGGAATCACTGTTTTGTTGTGAGTTTTCCGGGCTGTATGGACATGTTCCAGAAGCATTCTCTCCTGACGTTTCGCCTGCATCTATGACAAGCATCCTGGTTGTGAAGGACCTCACAACCCCTGAGGATGCCTGCCATAGATGCGTGAAACGTCAGGAGAGAATGCTTCTGGAACATGGCCATACAGCTCAGAAAACGCACAACAACCCAATAATAATAATCATAGTAATACATTTGTTACCTGCTTCTCCTCATGAGTTGGGATACAACACAGTTAAACACATTACTATGAAATACTTATGTAAAAACACATAAATACATATATTACAATACACAGTACTCTGGAAAACAAAACAAAACAAAACAAATTAGTTTGAGGCCATAGACTTCTCCAGATCAGTTTAAAGAATATGTACTTTGCTACTAATTGTCTTCATTTCCATACATTTCAGTATTTTTAGGGACTGTTTTAGAAAGTTTTTGCCTCTTTCACAGTTGGGGCATAATTTGCTTAGGTGCCAATAATTCTATAACGTAGATTTCCCCCCCCCCCCCAATGTCAGAAGCAACTTGAGAAACTGCAAGTCGCTTCTGGTGTGAGCGAATTGGCCATCTGCAAGGATGTTGCCCAGGGGATGGCTGTGAGAGCCGTTCAGCAGTGGAACTCTCTGACCCGGAGTGTGGTGGAGGCTCCTTCTTTGGAAGCTTTTAAACAGAGGCTGGATGGCCATCTGTCAGGGGTGATTTGAATGCAATATTCCTGCTTCTTGGCAGGGGGTTGGACTGGATGGCCCATGAGGTCTCTTCCAACTCTGATTCTATGATTCTACATGGTTGTGTGGAAGGGCTTCTCTCATGTCCCTGCATGGGGAGCTGGAGCTGACAGAGGGAGCCCATCCACGCTCTCCCCAGTTTCATCTCACTGATCCAGTACATATAATTTTTTTTAAAAAAAGAGACAAAATGAGATTTTATTTTTGTTCCACTGCAGTTTGGAATTAGAAAGCATTTTACTTTAGGATGGGAATAATATTTTGCATCTATACTACTGGATATTGCCTGAACATAGTATGAAATGTGAGACATCATGTTTGGAGCAACGCGACAAATATTCCAGTCTTGTGACATGCTTGTCCTTTGGCAGATTAGATTTAGACCTATGGCAGATTTAAAACTATAATTTAGGTATGCCATTTGTGGCTTACCATTAGAAAAAAAAAAGTGATTTTAGGGGCTCTTGGGGACATTAAACCACTAAATGAGAGTTTGTTGCTCCTAGATTAATGGTTTATCCGTATCTTATTTCAGCAATAGTCTTTTTACGATTTAGTTATCTCTTATCTGAAATGGTTGGGACTAGAAGCATTTTGGAATTTGGAAACACGTATTTGTATAGACAAACGTAATGATGAAATACTTTAGAGATGGGACCCGAGTCTAAATATTAAATTATGTTTCATATACATCCGGCATGAATGCAATTTTATACACACTATTTTATACTTTCATTTATAAAATGAAACAAAACTACATGAAATACATCAAACTATCAGAAATAACAACAACAACATTAATTCATTCATTAATTAACTGGTGGGATCACAAGTCTGAAAAAGTTACACAAAATCAACATGTCAAACTACTCTGGCATTTCTGAATTCAGACCGACAGAGTTTTGGAGCACAAGATTCTTGTCTGCACAATTGTGAAAAACAAAGAATAGTGCTGATCTGGTGCCTAATAATAATAACAATAATAATAATAATAATAATAATAATAATAATCTTTATTTATACCCCGCCACCATCTCCCCGCTGGGACTCAGAGCGGCTTACACGTGGCCAAGCCCAGACAACAAATTACAACAGAATAAAACCAAAACCGCAAACAATAAACAACAACAGCAAAATTTGTGAGAAGCAACTGGAAAAGCTTACATGATATGAGACTGAACTACAAAGACTCTGGCACAAGCCAGTCAAGGTGGTCCCAGTGGTGATCGGCACACTGGGTGCAGATCCTAAAGACCTTGGCCTGCACTTAAAAACAATTGACGCTGACAATATTACTATCTGCCAGCTGCAAAAGGCCACCCTACGTGGATCTGCATGCATTATTCGCCGATACATCACACAGTCCTTGACACTTGGGAAATGTCCAGTGTGTGATCAAATACAACAGCTCGCAGAGTGATCTTGTTTACTGTGGACTAATCTTGTTGTTTTTATAATAATAATAATAATAATAATAATAATAATAATAATAATAATCAATGTGGATCGTCAATGTTGCAGTCCCAGACGACAGCAGGATTGAAGAGAAACAACTGGAAAAGCTGACACAATATGAGGATTTAAAGATTGAATTGCAAAGACTCTGGCACAAGCCAGTCAAGGTGGTCCCAGTGGTGATCAGCACACTGGGTGCAGTGCCTAAAGACCTTGGCCTGCACTTAAACACAATAGGCACTGACAAAATTACCATCTGCCAGCTGCAAAAGGCCACCTTACTGGGATCTGCATGCATTATTCGCCGATACATCACACAGTCTTAGACACTTGGGAAGTGTCCGATGTGTAATCCAATACAACAGCCAGCAGAGTGGTCCTGTTTGCTGTGAACTCATATTGTTGTGTTTCAAATAATAATATACAAAGCCAAGGATTCACTTCTTCAGCCACTTCTATGGACAGTTTTGGGTTTCAGAGTATTTTGGATTTCTGGATACTCAATATGCATCACATACTAATCTTGGGCCCCTGTAGTTTTGCACTGGAAGATCTAGATCATAGAATATAACCAATATAATGGAGCTTTTGTTTTGTGTAAAGCTTTGTCTAAATGAACCCCAACTCAACCAACTTTGTCACGTGCCGTATGGTCAGCATGTGTCTTCTTGCAGTTGGGTGCCTTCAAGTCCTTTCTAATTTAGAGAAACCCTAAGGTGAAGTGACCATTGAGTATCTTGGCAAGATTTATACAAAGAGGTTTGTCTTTGCCTCCCTCTGGGGCTGAGAGAGTGTGACTTGGCCAAGGTCTCCTAATAGGTTTCCATGGCTGAGTGGTGATTCAGACTCTGATCTCCAGCCTTAGACCCCTTCTAAAATGCCATATGATCCAGTTCAAAGCAGATAATCTAGATTTTATATGACAGTGTAGAAGGTGCCATAGTCCAAGGCCCAAACCATTACGCAATGCTGGCTCTCTCAATTTATTTTTCTGTTTATTTACTTAATATTTGTCCCACTTTACTCTTGTTACATGTATTCAACATGCCTACAACCACATGTTGTGATCTATACAGGAACCAAAGCAGCTCACAAATTCACTTTGAAATCTGGTGTGGGGAATCACAAAGAAAAATATAGAGTGGGAACTTTTTTCTTTCCGTGTCATGAGCAACTTGAGAAACTGCAAGTCGCTTCTGGTGTGAAATAATTGGCCATCTGCAAAGACGTTGCCCAGAGGATGCCTGGATGTTTTGATGTTTTACAATCCTTGTGGGAGGCTTTTCTCATCTCCCCGCATAGGCAGCTGGAGCTGACAGAGGGAGCTCATCTGCACTCCCCCTGAATTCGAACCTGCAACCTATCAGTCTTCAGTCCTACCAGCACAAGGGTTTAACCCAGTGGTTCTCAACCTGGGGTCCCCAGATGATTTTGGCCTACAACTCCCAGAAATCCCAGCCAGTTTAGCAGCTGTTAGGATTTCTGGAAGTTGAAGGCCAAAACATCTGGGGACCCCAGGTTGAGAATCATTGTCCTATTGCGCCACTGGGGAAACTAACTGGAGTGTATGGCTCTACTGTAGAGTGAATGCAGTTTGAACTGCTATGGATCAATGCTATGTGATACTGGGAGTTGTAGCTTGATAAACCACCCATCCTCTTCGGCAGAAAAGACTAATGAAAATGGAAAACAATAACTCCCAGATTCTATAGCCTTGAACCATTGCAGCTAAAATAGTGTCAAGCCACATTCGTTCTACAGCAGGCAAACTTGGGCCCTCCAGTGTTTTGGACTTTAGTTCCCACAATTTGTTCAGAATTGTGGGAGTTGAAGTCCAATACACTTGGAGGGCCTAAGTTTGCCCATGCCTGTTCAATGTGTAGATGCACCCATGGTGTAGGTCCTGTTTGGGATGTTGGTCTTCTTTTGGCTCTGATAGAGTTTGGGTCTCCGGGAAGCTTTGGCCTTCACTCAGCTGGTAACGCCATGACTTCGTACTTTGCCATATGACCCGACACCTCAGATTTTCCATTTGCTACCTTTGCTATGCGCACAAACCTGTGCATTGTCTTTTATTGGTGTGCCTCCAGCACTGTTGGCCTTTTGGGTTGGAAGGGGATGTTTGCAAATTAGGTGGAACCCTGCCATATGTTTGTTTTCGCAAGCGGAGTGGAAAAATAGGTCTCCTTCCATGCTGTGCGTGCTTCCTTCTTTGCAATTAGCCGTATTTAACGAAAAAATTCAGGAACCATGCAGTCCTATGGAGAAAGCGTTGCGTACAAACTTCTCTGACTCCCTACTTTAGGAAATTAGTTTCCAGTTTGGTTTTTCAATGGATGCCAAAGGTAGATTCCGTACAAATAAAAACTCAAAGGTCATGACGCCAAACTTGGATTTTGTTGAAATTGGGTTTTTCTACCACTTTGTAGTTGTTGGTTTTTTTGCATGTGTCACTCATTCTTGTTGCATGTTTGCATGTTTTCAAAATGCTAGGTTGGCAGAAGCTGGGGCTAAGAATGGGAGCTCGCCCCATTCACGGATTCGAACTACAGAGCAGCAGCATTAACTATGCAACATAATACAGCAAATACATGTGTGTGTGTATTTGCTGGGGAACATTTGTAGAGTTCATGTGGAATTTTGTATAACCACCAGCATTTTTGACATTTAGTTGGGGCCATGGCGGTGGTCCAGCGGATTAAACCATTGAGCTGCAGAACTTGCTGAGTGAAAAGTCTACAGGATGGGGTGACCTCCCACTATTAGCCCCAGGTTTTTCCTACTTAGCACCTTGAAAAAATGCAAATGTGAGTAGATCAATAGGTACCCCCTTGGCAGGAAGGTAAAAGGTGCTCAAGGCAGTCATGCCGGCCACATGACCTAGGAGGTGTCTTCGGATAATGCAGGCTCTTCAGCTTAGAAATGGAGATGAGCACCACCCCAGAGCTGAGAAGGGGAAGCCTTTAACACAACAAGATGAGTCCATAGCAGACACTCTGCTGGCTGTTGTATTGGATCATAGAATCATAGAATCAAAGAGTTGGAAGAGACCACATGGGCCATCCAGTCCAACCCCCTGCCAAGAAGCAGGAATATTGCATTCAAATCACCCCTGACAGATGGCCATCCAGCCTCTGTTTAAAAGCTTCCAAAGAAGGAGCCTCCACCACACTCCGGGGCAGAGAGTTCCACTGCTGAACGGCTCTCACAGTCAGGAAGTTCTTCCTCATGTTCACATGGAATCTCCTCTCTGCTAGAATTTGCCCTGAGTCCCCTCGGAGAGATAGGGCGGAATACAAATAAAGTGTTATTATTCTATTTTGTTATTATAGTTGGGTAAAAATGCTCTGAACTCACTTTTGAGTGAATTAACAGTGTTCTCCTATTCCATACGATGAGAGCAAAACCAAAATAGGAACCGGCAACAAAATTTTCCAGCTTCTATTTTGCATTCCTGACAGAGAGAAACATTTCCAAGACATACTTACTTGCTATTCAGTCATCACCAGATGTACCCATTCCATACATTCCACAAGAGCTGCCATTCCACACAACGCAATAACTAAAATAACAGCTAAAGAAGTTTCCATTGTGCATTTTGATTTGGGAGTGGTTTTCCTCCTAATACCCTGACCTGCTGGTACTTTTTCAAACCTAAGTGTTCCCTTGAGCTGCTTTCTTAGTGCAGAACTACTCACTTGTGAGACTGCTAGTAGTATATACATACGACCATGTAATAAATCACTCAAAGTGAACCAATCCAATAAGATGGTACAACTTACTGCCATTTTTGCTTCTGAAATAAAGGGAATGAATCATAGAATCATAGAATCAAAGAGTTGGAAGAGACCTCATGGGCCATCCAGTCCAACCCCCTGCCAAGAAGCAGGAATATTGCATTCAAATCACCCCTGACAGATGGCGATCCAGCCTCTGTTTAAAAGCTTCCAAAGAAGGAGCCTCCACCACACTCCGGGGCAGAGAGTTCCACTGCTGAACGGCTCTCACAGTCAGGAAGTTCTTCCTCATGTTCAGATGGAATCTCCTCTCTTGTAGTTTGAAGCCATTGTTCCACTTCCTAGTCTCCAAGGAAGCAGAAAACAAGCTTGCTCCCTCCTCCCTGTGGCTTCCTCTCACATATTTATACATGGCTATCATATCTCCTCTCAGCCTTCTCTTCTTCAGGCTAAACATGCCCAGCTCCTTAAGCTGCTCCTCATAGGGCTTGTTCTCCAGACCCTTGATCATTTTAGTCTCCCTCCTCTGGACACATTCCAGCTTGTCAATATCTCTCTTGAATTGTGGTGCCCAGAATTGGACACAATATTCCAGGAATGAGAGAAAGGGCATGTTGTGTTTGCAGAGTGAATGCAAAACTGGAGTAAGAGAACAAATAATTTTAAATATCTCAGGAAACAAAATTTATGGTCTCTCCATGTGGTCAGGGTAGAACTGCTTTATGTAAGCTTATGCTCACCATCTCCAGCTATTATCTTGTATTTGGTTTCCATTTGTGGAAAATGAACTTGTTATGGAAAATAGCTTGGAACCCACTTGGTGTTGTTCATTCATTCAGTTGTTTCCGACTCTTCGTGACCTCGTGGACCAGTCCATGCCAAAGCTCCCTTTGGCCGTCACCACCCCTAGCTCCTTCAAGGTCAGTCCAGTCACTTCAAGGATGCCATCCATCCATCTTGCCCTTGGTCGGCCCCTCTTCCTTTTTTTTTTGTTTTTTTTTTAATTCATCTTTATTGAGTTTTCTAATTTAAAAAAAAGACATGAGACTTACGAATTTTGGATACCATCCATCCATCTTGCCCTTGGTCGGCCCCTCTTCCTTTTTCCTTCCATTTTCCCAGCATCATTGTCTTCTCTACACTTTTCTGTCTTCTCATGATGTGGCCAAAGTAATTCATCTTGGCCTCTAGTATCCTTCCCTTCAGTGAGCAGTTGGGCTTTATTTCCTGAAGTATGAACTGGTTGGATCTTCTGGCGGTCCAAGGCACTCTCAGCACTTTCCTCCAGCACCACAGTTCGAAAGCATCTCTCTTCCTTCGCTCAGCCTTCCCTAAAGTCCAGTTCTCACATCCGTAGGTTATTGCAGGGAATACCATTGCTTTAACTATGCAGATCTTCAGTGCCGGTGTGATGTCTCTACTTTTCACTATTTTATCGAGATTGGACATTGCTCTCCTCCCAAGAAGTGTCTTCTGATTTCCTGGCCACAGTCTGCATCTGCAGTAATCTTTGCACCTAGAAATACAAAGTCTGTCACGGCCTCCACATTTTCTCCCTCTGTTTCCCAGTTGTCAATCATTCTTGTTGCCATAATCTTGGTTTTTTTTATGTTTAGCTGCAACCCAGCTTTTGCACTTTCTTCTTTCACCTTGATTAGAAAGCTAGTTTAACAATAAGTTTAGTTCTGGCTCAGATAAAATATGTGTTGTCGAAGGCTTTCATGGTCAGAATCACTGGGTTGCTGTGAGTTTTCAGGACTGTATGGTCATGTTCCAGAAGCATTCTCTCCTGACATAGCACCCACATCTATGGCAGGCATCTTCAAAGGTTGTGAAGTCTGTTGGAAACTAGGCAAGTGGGGTTGTTTCCAGACAGAAAACAATCAGGGCCAGTTAACACCTCCCAACAAATGATCCTCCAGGCAGGAAAGAGCCAGGCTTTGAAACTGTACGACTATTCAATGCTAATCAAGCTGGCCAATTGCAACATTTGCACTTTCCCTTTCCTCCTACCCTGGACATTTCACAGATATATAAACCCTACTTGCCTAGTTTCCAAGCAAACCTCACAATGTCTGATGATGCCTGCCATAGATGTGGGCGAAAAGTCAGGAGACAATTCTTCTGGAACATGGCTTTACAGTCCGGAAAACTCACAGCAACTCAAATAAAATATATTTTTCATGTCTCTTCTTTCTGATCCAGCTTTGTCCATTTTCGGAACAGAGATAGAAGCAGTTTGCTAATATGCACAGTTATTTCAAACACAACTTGGAAGTAACTAGTTACAAACAACACATTACTTGTAATTTGTTCATTTTCCCAGTGACAAAAATATAATTCTCTAGAACAACTATAACAAAACAATTGATACCTTTACCCCCTTGTTGATGCAACTGTATCTTCTGAGTTTATAGATTGTTTCTTTTAAAGTATTAACTAGTTTAAATATTTATACATGCAGTATATTCTGGCGTATAAGACTACTTTTAAACCCAAGAAAATCTTCTCAAAAGTCAGGGGTCATCTTATACGCGGGTGTAGTCTTATGCATGGGAGTGGTCTTAACTCTATATTTTAACTGGAAAAGTTGGGGGTCGTCTTATACACCCAGTCGTCTTATATGCCGGAATATACGGTACTTCAATGAACACCAGGAGATCCATGGTGATACTTTGTAAACAGTCTAAAACAGTGTGTATATAATGCTAATGATCTGAAACAATTTAACTCAGTTGAGGGCATGGCCTCACTAAATGATGGAGGAGGAAGATCACATTGTGCATGTGCTACCTCCAACTCAGCTGCAGATTTTGAATTGACTGTGAGATGGATAGGGGAAAATGTTACAGAGTTGCAACTTGTAGGATTCAGATTTTCTTTTTCTCTCTCAAAAGATAAGCCTTTTATTTCTGAAAAATGGGAAAATCAAGTTATGTGATCATTGTGTTGTTGTTGTTGCTGCTGCTGTGATTCAACCCACACTGCCAAAGTCTCATGTCCTTAACGAAGGGTTTCGCTGCCCATCTGACTCCTGTATGACAGTTGGGAATGTATTTATTTCTTCTCTCTTCTTTCTTTCTGCTCTCATTCTGATTGGGCAACGTCCTTGCAGACAGCCAATTCTCTCACACCAGAAGCGACTTGCAGTTTCTCAAGTCACTCCTGACACACACAAAAAATCTGATTGGTTGTTTAAAATGGATACTTTCCTATTGCAAGTTTTTAAAATCTGACTTCTTCCACTTTAGTATGGAGAGTATGTGCTGTGTGCTTTGAGATCTCTCTCTGCTTGTGTGTCAGAGAGATTTAGTGATTTGTATTTTCCCCTCTCTTTGAAACCTTAAAAGAGATGGGTGTTAGAGTCGCTCAAACCCAGTTCTTGATTATTAAGAAATACAGTTATTTTTTATTATTGTAAATAAACCATTTGTGATTTTTTAAGATTGCATGTTTGCCTCCTAAGCTCTAAATTCTTTATTGTCACATCACATGGCAATTCATGCTCTGCTCGCTAATGAGCTGAATGCTCAACTTTTGTTTGTTTTTGGATGCTCTGCTGTATATTTTCCCTAACAGTTGTCTCCCTCTGTTTGTGCCTCTTCACAATCTGTAGCACTATTGGTAACACCTTATGTCCAGTTAGATTGCTCAACGGCCAGGGATTCCCAGTTCTCAGTGTTTATGCCACATTTTTGAGGTTAGCTTTAAGCCTATCTTTAAATCTCTTTTGCTGTTCACTGGAATTGCGTTTTCCATTCTTGAGCAGAGAGTAAAGTAACTTCTTTGGGAGACGGTGATTGGGCATTCAGATAATGTGGCTTTCAGTCCAACAAAGTTGATGGCGGTGAATCATTGTGGTAACTTCAGTGTCACTCCCATGGATCTCTTTCCATATCCGTCCAAACCACATTATTGTAGCTAAAATGCCAAATAATGTGACAAAATCCACAACTGTGAAAAGCCACCAGCAATGACAAAAGGATGTGATTTTTTTGTAACTGAGTGATAACGATAACTCTGAAAAGAGCATATGCACATTACACAGGTCAAAAAGTAATTCAACTTTGTGCTTTAGGCTTGTAGGGTATGTTTACCTTGGAGGGTTTGAAGGCTAAGAGAGGACAATGATGGGCATGTTTAAATACAAGCAGTCCACGAGTTACAAGCATCCGACTTGCAAATGACTCATAGTTAAGAATGGGGGTGAGACAACAGGAAGTGAGAGAAAT
The DNA here is from genome assembly GCF_025583915.1 of Anolis sagrei ordinatus. Taxonomy (NCBI): domain Eukaryota; kingdom Metazoa; phylum Chordata; class Lepidosauria; order Squamata; family Anolidae; genus Anolis; species Anolis sagrei. The sequence goes on along the minus strand of NW_026844366.1, from coordinate 345,300,470 downwards.
CTACTCCTAGGAAGGGGAACTCACACCTAAAAGAGTTATCCAGGCGAAAAGGAGACTGAAGCTTAATCACTAATCTTTGTTTCCACCCAAGCCATATTTTTCAAAATCCAATCACAGGGACAGAAAATGAGATGAAATCTTCTGAACAGGGGCACTGACAGCAAGACAAACACCACAGTGGTGTTAACCCTTCCCTATGCTTTCGAAAGCTTATTTTTTATATATATATTAATGGAGACCCCGGTGGTGCAGTGGGTTAAACCGCTGAGCTGCTGAACTTGCTGACTGAAAGGTCGCTGGTTTGAATTCAAGGAGCAGGGTGAGCTCCCGCTGTTAGCCCCAGCTTCTGCCACCCTAGCAGTTCAAAAAATGCAAAGGTGAGTAGATCAATAGGTGCTGCAGTGGCAGTAAGGTAACTGTGCTCCATGCAGCCATGCTGGCCACATGACCTTGGAGGCGTCTATGGATGGCTCTTTGGCTTAGAAATGGAGATGAGCACCAACCCCCAGAGTTGGACACGACTGGACTTAATATCAGGGGAAAACCTTTACTTTTACTTATATATATTTCACACACACACACACACACACATATCTGCTCCAGCTTACATGCAAATTCAAGTTAATAACAAATCTACAGAACTTACTTGTTCATAACTTGGGGACTGCCAGTATTTGAAAGGATGTCACAGGTGGTAGTGAGGAATGTGGTATGTTGCAGTCTAAGAACATCTGGAAGTCTGCATAATTCCCACCAGTGGCTGTAAATAAGGAGGGATTGAGTGGGCCATTTCAGCCACCCGTGGACATTGGGACTTGGAACAGGAAAGCAGAGGCAACAGATGTGGGCCAGAATGCTGCCCTGAGGTCTGACCATTTGGTCTTCCTGAATCGGTTACAAGCCTGGCTGCACTTTTTCGCCCAGAGGGGATCTTGCAAGGTGTTGGAATGGAACATATTGTACCAAAAACAAGAGGAAGGGATTCTCAGGCTGGAGGCAAGGCAATGGGAACAGCTGTTTAGAATGAAGGGTGCAAGGAAACATCCATAAGTAATTTCTGAAAACCAGAGGATAGGAAACATCTAGATGGAAATACTAGTCCTTCTTTGTTTGGAATCCTTCTAATAAAATTGGTTTTCCAGCAGAGTAGATGAACCCCTCCGCTTCTTTTCCATCTTCTCCACTTACATTGTAGAATTAATGTAGTTTGATACCACTTGAGCTGCCAAAACAAAAAGCTGTGGAATTGTGGGAGCAGTAGTTTGTTGAGCAAACTTCCCTTCTTTGGCAGGGAAGATTAAATACCTTGTAAAACCCCAACTCTAATGATTGCATAGCACTGGGCCTTGGCAGTTAACGTGGCCTCAAACTGCATTATTTCCGCTATGTAGATGCACCCTTGGATAAGTCACTTTCTCTCAGCCTCAAAGGAGGGGCACAGCAAACCTGCTCTGAACAATCTTGCCAAGGAAACTATAAGAGAGAGTTTTGAAAGTCCGTGTCAAGAAGGAAGGTAGAAAAGTGGAAGGCACATAGTGAAATCCATGCTGTTGTTTATGCTAAGATTTCCAATGAGTTTTAGTATACCTCAGTGATTCTCAACCTGGGGGTCACGAGAGGTGTCAGAGGGGTCACCAAAGACCATCAGAAAACACAGTATTTTTCTGGTGGTCATGGGGGTTCTGTGTGGGAAGTTTGGCCCAATTAGTTGGTGGAGTACAGAATGCTCTTTGTAAATTCCAGCAACTGACAACTCCCAAATGTCAAGGTCTGTGGCATTTTCCCTAAATGCCACAATTTGGCATATTGAGTGTTTGTGTCAAATTTTTTCCGGATCCATCATTTTTGAGTCGACAGTGCTCTCTGGATGTAGGTGAACTTCAACTCCAAAACTCAAGGTCAATGCCCACCAAACACTTCTAGTATTTCTGTTGGTCATGGGAGTTCTGTGAGCCAAGTTTGGTTCAATGCAATTGTTGGTGGAGTTCAGAATTCTCTTTGATGGTAGGTGAACTATAAATCCCAGCAACTACAACTCCCAAATGTCAAGGTATATTTTCTGTGAACTCCACCAGTGTTCACATTTCAGCATATTGAGTATTCCTGCCACGTTTGGTCAAGATCCATCATTCTTTGACTCCACAGTGTTCTTTGGATGTACGTGAACTACAACTCCAAAACCCAATGCTCCCCAAACCTTTCCAGTATTTTCTGTTGGCCATGGGAATTCCGTGTGCCAAGTTTGGTTCAATTCTATCATTGGTGAAGTTCAGAATGCTCTTTGATTGTAGGTTAACTATAAATCCCAACAACTACAACTCCCAAATGACAAAATCAATCCCTGCCCCAAGCCCACCAGTATTCAGATTTGGACGTATTGGGCATTTGTGCCAAATGTCATCCAGTGAATGGAAATATCAGATATTTACATTACGATCCACAACAGTAGCAAAATTACTAAACTAAAATAGTTTTATGGTTGGGGGTCATCACAACATGAGGAACTGTATTAAGGGGTCGCGGCATTAGGAAGGTTGAGAACCACTGGTATACCTGCTTTCTATGTTATTATTTCTGGAAGAGTCATGGCTATTCTAAATGGAAAGCAGTAGGGACCAAGTATTATCCTGCCTTGTATTTTCCTGGTGTTGTGGTCTTTCAAATGGCTTGTCCTTTTGTCTCTGGGATTTTTGCTCCTGCTGGGCAAATCCCCAGGTGTTAATGACCAGTTCAAACTTCAAGTTTGCTGAACCAGTGTGGACTTTTGGGATCAAGATCTTAGTAGCCCTCTCCCACAAAGTGTTCTCAGTTTTGTTTCATTCTCATTGCTTCAAGTGAGATTCTCAAAAGTAAACTTCTAATGAGGGCACAGGAGGTCTCCATTTGGAAACCTCTTTCATGTCTAGTTGTTGTGGTCTCCCTTCAAATCATTTCAGTCCTATGTGACCTTATCATAGGGGGTTCTTGGCAAGATTGGTTTGGAGTAGGCTTGCCATTGCCTTCCTTTCAGGTTGAGTGAGTGCAACTTGGCTTCATGGAAGAACAATGTTTTGAATCCTGGTCTCCAGATCGATTATCCAATGCTCAAACCAGTACACTATGCTGTCTCCTGATCTTTATTCATTTACTAAAAGTACAATTTGTATATGAGAGATATGTTTCTGGACTTCACATAGATACACAAAACTATGAATAACAGCAAACCCTTTAAATTGGAAGACTTCCAGCCTGAGTTGTGTTGGAGGATCTACATGCCTAAAAAGATCAGAAGTAGATAAATGAAACTGGGGGCAAAGTTCCTTTGTATATTTATTTATTTACAGTATTTATATTCCGCCCTTCTCACCCCGCAGGGGACTCAGGGCAGATCACAATGCACATATACATGGCAAACATTCAATGCCATTTAGACATACAACATATATAGACAGAAATAGAATTCTTGGTAGAATTCTTTGGTATGAAACCCACAATTCTGTTGCATTGAATCATGGCAGTTAAAGTCATGTCAACTTCCATTAATTCCACAGTGAAGATTATTATTATCTTTGTTTATTTAAGCAATGGACACTGATTAAGGGATATGGGGAGTTGCAGTTCAAATAAGGTAACTTTTTCAAGCTCAGATCCACCTTGCTCTGCTTTGATAGGCCTTTACTTTCTATCTATATTTGGAGGAAGGCTTTGGAGGATGGTTTGGTAACTAACGCTTTGCCTGACATCAACTGAGTTGCAAAAGGAATGAATCAGGCCTGGTTTTCTCTGGATGTTTGTTTTAATTAGCTTTTCTTTTAAAACGGCGTTTCTCAATGTTCCTAATGCCACAACCCCTTAATACAGTTCCTTATGTTGTGGTAACCCCAACCATAATATTATTTTCGTTGCTACTTCATAACTGTAATTTTGCTACTGTTATGAATTGTAATGTAAATATCTGGCGTGCTGGTTGTATTTTCATTCACTGAATCAAACTTGCCACAGATACCCAATATATCCAAATTTGAATATTGGTGGGGCTGGGGCAGGGATTGATTTTGTCATTTGGGAGTTGTAGTTGCTTGGATTTATAGTTAACCTACAACCAAAGAGCATTTTGAACTCCACCAATGATGGAATTGAACCAAACTTGCCACACAGAAGTTCCATGACCAAAAGAAAATACTGGAAAGATTTGATGGGCATTGACCTTGAGTTTTGGAGTTATAGTTCACCTACATCCAGAGAGCACTGTGGACTCAAACCATGATGAACCTGGACCAAACCTGGCATGAATATTCAGTATGCCCAACTGTGAACACTGGTGGAGATTGGGGAAAATAGACTTGACATTTGGGAATTGTCGTTGCTGGGATTTATAGTTCACTTACAACCAAAGAGAATTCTGGACCCCACCAAGAGAATTGGGCCAAACTTCCCACACAGAACCCCCATGACCAACAGAAAATACTGTGTTTTCTGATGGTCTTTGGTGACCCTCTGACAACCCCTCACAACCCCCACAGGGGTCCTGACCCCGAGGTTGAGAAACGCTGGTGTAGATGCACCCAGAGTTTTAAGTGGCTAACATATATGCTTGGCATTATCTCTTGGGCTTGACTTGGGCTATCTTTTACCTTTGAAATGTGTTGCTGCTAAATCTCTGAGCAAGTAACAACTTCTAGTGCATAGAGGTGGATGCAGTTTTCACCTTCTACTGTATGGATTTGCATCATCGTTCTTCCATGAAGCCATGTTGCACTCATTCAGCCTTAAAGGAAGGCGATGGTAACCCAATTCCCTCCTGCTTTCCATTTAGAACAGCCATGACACTTATACAATAATAACATAGAAAACAGGTATACCCAACCTTCCTAATGCCTCGACCCCTTAATACAGTTCCTCATGTTGTGGTGATCAAGGGTCTGGAGAACAAGCCCTATGAGGAGTGGCTTAGGGAACTGGGCATGTTTAGCCTGAAGAAGAGAAGGCTGAGAGGAGACATGATAGCCATGTATAAATATGTGAGAGGAAGCCACAGGGAGGAGGGAGCAAGCTTGTTTTCTGCTTCCTTGGAGACCAGGACGCGGAACAATGGCTTCAAACTACAAGAGAGGAGATTCCATCTGAACATTAGGAAGAACTTCCTGACTGTGAGAGCCATTCAGCAGTGGAACTCTCTGCCCCGGAGTGTGGTGGAGGCTCCTTCTTTGGAAGCTTTTAAGCAGAGGCTGGATGGCCATCTGGCAGGGGTGATTTGAATGCAATATTCCTGCTTCTTGGCAGGGGGTTGGACTGAATGGCCCATGAGGTCTCTTCCAACTCTTTGATTCTATGATTCTATGATTCTATGACCCCCAACCATAACAGTATTTCTGTTGCTACTTCATAACTGTAATTTTGCTACTGTTATGGATCGTAATATGGGAGCCCCCGGTGGCGCAGTGGGTTAAACAGCGCTGAGCTGCTGAGTTGTTGTTCATTCGTTCAGTCGTCTCCGACTCTTCGTGACCTCATGGACCAGTCCACGCCAGAGTTCCCTGTCGGCCATCACCACCCCCAGCTCCTTCAAGGTCAGTCCAGTCACTTCAAGGATGCCATCCATCCATCTTGTCCTTGGTCGGCCCCTCTTTCTTTTGCCTTCCACTTTGAGCTTGTTGCCCAAATGGTCACAGGTTTGGATCCGGGGAGTGGTGTGAGCTTCCGCTGCCAGCCCCAGCTTCTGCCAACCTAGCAGTTTGAAAACATGCAAATGTGAGTAGATCAATAGGTACCGCTCCAGTGGGAAGGTACGGCGCTCCATGCAGTCATGCTAGCCACATGACCTTGGAGGTGTCTACGGACAATGCCGGCTCATTGGCTTAGAAATGGAGATGAGCACCATACTCCAGAGTCGGACACGACTGGACTTCATGTCAGGGGAAAACCTTTACCTTTACCTATGGATAGTAATGTAAATATCTGATATGCAGGATGTATTTTCATTCACTGGACCAAATTTGGCACAAATACCCAATACATCCAAATCTGAATACTGGTGGGGTTAGGGTAGGGATTGATTTTGTCATTTGTGAGTTGTAGTTGCTGGGATTTATAGTTAACCTACAGTCAAAGAGCTGACACCTCCTTGCAACCCCCCCCCCCCCCCCCCCCCCCCCCCCGGGGTCTGACACCCAGGTTGAGAAACGCTGCTTTAAAGATACTTTTGGTGCATACAGTAGATGACAAATCCTTACTTTTGCTCCCTTTATTCCATGTTCTTTCTTCTTTAAATGCTAAGTATCATTATCTCTCAATGAAAGGGAGAGATAGCTGGGGGCTTCTGGACGAACTGTCTTTCGAAACCAGTCAAAAATGTATTGTGATGGTCCTGATTAGGGTAGACCTGCTGAATCAGTGGAACTTCCCTAAATGTTGACTCATCAAAGGGCTATTTATTTATTCACAGAGCCCAAACCTAGTTGCATATAACAATGGGATTAGGACCTAAGGAGAGGGACACAAAGCAGAGACAGAAGAAGTAAATTAGCATTTCTGATTAAATCAGGTTTCTAATCAGGGTTTTTTGATTGACGCAGGAGTCAAGGATGAGGTAGCCACATTTGGCCCATGACTCAATATGGTGTAATTTGGAGAAGAGGCTCTACAGAGGGATTCAATTTAGGAATGCGGGTTCTTTGGGCCTGGCCCTAAGTCTTCAGTTTTCAGGGGTCATCTTTTACATTCTTAAGTTGGGAATAAAGTCACTGCTTTGGGAAAAGGTGACCAGAAATTTGGACAATGTGGAAAGTCCAGCAAAGTTGATAGTATGCCACCTTTAACTTCGATGACCACTTGTTATGCAATTTGGGAGTTTGTGGTTTGGTGTGGCACTACACCTTGTGGTGGAATGAAAATCATGCTACCCCTCTATTCTGCTTTGGTTAGACCACACCTGGAATATTGTGTCCAATTCTGGGCACTGCAATTGAAGAGAGATATTGACAAGCTGGAATGTGTCCAGAGGAGGGCGACTAAAATGATCGAGGGTCTGGAGAACAAGCCCTATGAGGAGCGGCTTAAGGAGCTGGGCATGTTTAGCCTGAAGAAGAGAAGGCTGAGAGGAGATATGATAGCCATGTATAAATATGTGAGAGGAAGCCACAGGGAGGAGGGAGCAAGCTTGTTTTCTGCTTCCTGGAGACTAGGACGCAGAACAATGGCTTCAAACTGCAAGAGAGGAGATTCCATCTGAACATGAGGAAGAACTTCCTGACTGTGAGAGCTGTTCAGCAGTGGAACTCTCTGCCCCGGAGTGTGGTGGAGGCTCCTTCTTTGGAAGCTTTTAAACAGAGGCTGGATGGCCATCTGTCAGGGGTGATTTGAATGCAATATTCCTGCTTCTTGGCAGGGGGTTGGACTGGATGGCCCATTAGTTCTCTTCCAACTCTTTGATTCTATGATTCTATCTCTCTCTGTGTGGATTCCATGAGTCTGAGCAGACATGCGGCGGGGGGGGGGGGGGGGGGGGGCTTGGGGGGCTTCAGCCCCCCCCCCCCAAATTCTCATGGTGGTTCTTGGCAGATCATATCATTATCTGATCACCATACTCAATATATCCTATATGCACGGGGGTATTGGGGTAAAGATATAAAAGGTTTGCTAGGGTAGACCCTCTTTCACTCAGTCTCAGCCCCCCCCCCCCAATCGAAATCCTGGCTATGGGCCTGAGTCTGAGTCACGGGCGTTTACAAATAAGGCTACCTCATCCTTGACTCCTCTTATCAGTCAAGTAGCCCGATTTGAATGCTGATTTAATCAGAAATGCTAAATCACAGCGTCTGCTTTACGTTCCCCAAATACAAAGAAGTAGGAACAACTTCCCTAAATGGTAAATTTCAGGATTCCATAGAATAGAACCATAACAATTAGCAATTCAGATGAAATCGTGGTACTATAAATTTATGTATTATGAAAAGAGCCCCAAGGCTGGAGCCTAGCTGCCTTGTATGAACATAACAAACATATGCCCTGCAACATTTTCCAGGCCAAAACGGGAACATACCTAATATCAGAGTTGGCCAGACTTATTAAGAAGTTGATGCTGCAAACTAAACTTCCTATGCAAGGTATGGAAAGTGAATTTGCTGTGTTGTCGAAGACTTTCATGGCTGGAATCACTGGGTTACTGTGAGTTTTCCAGGCTGTATGGCCATGTTCCAGAAGCATTCTCTCCTGACATTTCGCCCCACATCTATGGCAGGCATCCTCAGAGATTGTGGAGTCTGTTGGAAACTAGGCAAGTGAGGTTTAGATATCTATTGAATTTCCAGGGTGGGGGAAAGAACTCTTGTCTGCTCAAGGCAAGTGTGAATGTTGCAACTGGCCACCTTGATTAGCACTTAATGGCCTTGCAGCTTCAAAGCCTGGCTTGTTGCCGTCTGGGGGAATCCTTCGTTGGGATCATCAAGGAAATTGAGTGAGGTTTATATATCTGTGGAATGTCCAGGGTGGGAGAAAGAAATCTTGTCTGCTCGAGGCAAGTGTGAATGTTGCAGTTGGGCAGCTTGATTAGCACTGAATGGTCTTGCAGCTTCAAAGCCTGGTTGGTTGCTGCCTGGGGGAATTCTTTGTTTGGATCGGCAATGCCATTAAGTGAGGTTTATATATCCGTGGAATGTCCAGGGTGGGAGAAATGTCTACTTGAGGCAACTGTGAATGTTGCAGTTGGCAATCTTGATTAGTACATAATGACCTTGCAGCTTCAAAGCCTGGTTGGTTGCTTCCTGGGGAAATCCTTTGTTGGGATCTGCAAGACCTTTGAGTGAGGTTTATATATCTGTGGAATGGCCAGGGTGGGAGAAAGAACTCTTGTCTGCTTGAGGCAAGTGTGAATGCTGCAATTTTCCAGCTTGATTAGCACTTAATGGCCGTGGAACTTCAAAGCCTGGCTGGTTGCTGCCTGGGGGAATCCTTTATTGGAATCTGCAAGGCCATTGAGTGACATTTATATATATCTGTGGAATGTCCAGGGTGGGAGAAATGTTTGCTTGAGGCAAGTGTGGATGTTGCAGTTGGCCATCTTGATTAGTACATAATGGCCTTGGAGCTTCAAAGCCTGGCTGGTTTCTGCCTGGGGGAGTCCTTTGTTGGGATCTGCAAGGCCATCGAGTGAGGTTTATATATCTGTGGAATGTCCAGGGTGGGAGAAAGAACTCTTGTCTGCTTGAGGCAAGTGTCAATGCTGCAATTTTCCAGCTTGATTAGCACTTAATGGCCGTGCAGCTTCAAAGCCTGGCTGGTTGCCGCCTGGGGGAATCCTTCGTTGGGATCAGCAAGGAAATTGAGTGAGGTTTATATATCTGTGGAACGTCCAGGATGGGAGAAAGAACTCTTGTCTGCTCAAGGCAAGTGTGAAAGTTGCAACTGGCCAGCTTGATTAGCACTTAATGGTCTTGCAGCTTCAAAGCCTGGCTGGTTGCTGCCTGGGGAAATCCTTTGTTGCGATCTGCAAGGCCATTGAGTGAGGTTTATATATCTCTGGAATGGCCAGGGTGGGAGAAAGAACTCTTGTCTGTTTGAAGCATGTGTGAATATTGCTAATGGCTGGTTTGATTAGCACTTAATGGCCGTGCAGCTTCAAAGCCTGGCTGGTTGCTTCCTGGGGAATCCTTTGTTGGGCTCTGGATGGCCTATGAGGTCTCTTCCAATTCTATGATTCTATGAGTCTCCTTCGAGGTAGAGAAAGGCTGGATACAAATAGAGTAATAGAGTAAATATGGACAAAACGTCAGGAGAGAGTGCTTCTGGAAAATGGCCATACAGCCTGTAAAGCTCACAGCAACCTGGTGAATTTGTGGTTGGCTCTTTTTAAAAGATGGAATCCAATCAATACGAATATCTTATGTAAGAACATTTACCAAACAGTGAATGTTTACAAATGCATACAAAGGAAAGTTGAATCCTGTTGTTTTAAGTGCAGCTAGAAGAGTGAGATTGCCAATCACTGCCATGTTTATGTGCCATCTTTCTTTTCTTGGTCACTGCCTCAACCCATGTGATGCCATCTTTCTTCTCCCTCGCTCTTCAGCCTTCGATCCATTCCATGCCTCTTCCCTCAAAATCATTCATTTCCACGTCACCGCTGCCAACCTGAGGCTGGGGATCCATGGGGCACCCGTTTACCAAGTTAATCATAATCTCAAAATAAACTGAAGTTTCAAAGGTCGCCCAGCTTTAGCGGTGTTTCAGCTTGCCAGCTCCGCCGTCCTACCTGTCCGCGGCAAGAAGTCTAGCGCAGGGCAATCCCAACAACCATCCACCGATCAATAGTCCCATGGGCCGATGGAGGAATTTGGACCCCTCTTCCCCTCCCCAGGCCAATCTGATGGGGATTCAAGACGGCTTTGATTCCCTTCCTTATCTGAAGCTCTCGGCCTATCTTATAATGTCTGCTATTGTAGATAAAAAAGCCCAATCAATTGAGTCAGAAAACTCTCGGCCGAAGGGTTTTTATCAGATAGCTCCATGGTTCGGGTGAGGAGCCAGCTTGTTCGGTTTGTTTTTCTTGAAATAATAGTTTTATTGAGAGTTTGGAAACAGATTGAAAATTACAAAGATTAGAGACGCAGAAGAGATAAGGAATGATTAGACCATAAAGCAAAAGTTCAAGAATACGGAGCCAAAAAGAGGAGAAAATAAGAGAGGAAGGGGGGAAAAAGTTTGTGCTGGAGGACCTAGAAAATGCACATTTTTTCTAAATTGATTTTGCTGGGATTTATTGTAAACATACAATCAAAGAGCATTCTGAACTCCACCAACGATGGAATTGAACCAAATTTGGCAGACAAAACTCCCATGACCAAGAGAAAATACTGGAAGGGTTTGGTGGGTATTGACCTTGGAGTTGTAGTTCACCTACATCCAGAGAGCACTGTGGACTCAAACAATGATGGATCTGGACCAAACTTGGCACAGATATTCAATATGTCCAAATGTGAACACTGGTGGAGTTTGGGAAAAATAGACCTTGACATTTGGGCGTTGTACTTGCTGGGATTTATATTTCACTTACAATTACGGAGCATTCTGAACCCCCCAACTATAGAATTGGGCCAAACTTCCCACACAGAACCCCCATGACCAACAGAAAATACTGTATTTTCTGATGGTCTTTGATGATCCCTCTGACACCCCCTCACGTAAGGTGCAATATGAGTGTGGGAATAAACATTGGGGAGACTAGGGTTCGGATCCCACCACAAACATGGAAACCCACTGGGTGAACTTGGGCAAGCTATGTACTCTCAGCCTTAGAGGAAGTATGTGGCAAACCACTAAATAACTCTGCATGAGAATTGCATGGGTCCTGACCCCAAGGTTGAGAAATGCTGGAGTATAGTATTACATAGTTGTGAAGGGTTGGGCTTTAGCACAGCTGGTTAACTATCAGCTGCAGTAAATACTGCCAATCAAAAGGTTGACAGTTTGAAGCCCAGGGCAGGGTGAGCTCCTGGTCTTTAGCCCAGCTTCTGCCTACCTAGTCATTTGAAAACAAATGTGAATAGATAAATAGGTACTACTTTAAAGCGGGGAGGTATTTAAGGCACCCAAAAGAAAATGCCAGAAAAATGCTAGCAAGCCTTATTGAAGTGAACAAAATTCTATTAGAAGCTACCAAAGGGAAGGTGAACACAGGATTTGTTTGAGGAAGGTAAAATCTCTGGTGTTGGCTGGTCCATGTGGTCATGAAGAGTTGGAAATGACTGAAAGAATAAACAACAACAAAATCTCTGGAGGACGAGACTTTGTGCCTTCAAAAGCAACCAGAATAACAACCAGGAAAATATGTTTATTATGGAGGCAAGGATACATTTACATCTCAGCATTTCTCAACTAACCCCCAGGTTGAGAAATGCTGCTAAGCAGGATCAGCCCAGATTGTTATTTGGATGGAACACCGCCATCAAAGACTAAGTGCTTTAGGCTTGATTTCAGAGGAAGGAACTGACAAAACTATAATTGAGCATTTCTTGCCAAAGAAAACCCTTGGTTGCCGTAAGTCATCACACACACGAACAAACATCATACATCACCATCCTTGCCTCTTATGTTCTTACCTTGAAGGGAAAAACCTTAAACATTTACATTTCCAAGATCCTTGCAAAACATACCTTGAGTAAAAGTTCAAGAGCGTGCAAGCAATGGAGAATTTCTTGGAAATGTTTTTTTCCTCCTATCCCAGGAAGTCAACAGGATGTGAACTTTTGCATTGATCCTAAAATACGACTACCTAAGGAGAACTCCATATGCAAGCTGTTGGAAAAGAGCTGGTGAGGTTATAGTAGTTTGAGTATTTGACATCTGGTTGACTGCTCTCTTAGCTTTAGAGGAAAACTACGATAAAGCTCCTCTGAATAATTCTTCCCAGAAGTATTTCTATTTGCATTTGAGCTAGTAAGGTGCAGTATGAATGTTGGACTAAACATTGGGGAGACTAGGGTTCGGATCCCACCACAAACATGGAAACTCACTGGGTGAACTTGGGCAAGCTACATACTCTCTGCCTTAGAGGAAGTATGTGGCAAACCACTAAATAACTCTGTATGAGTCAAACTCAAGGCACAAATGACAATTTGGTAGTGGGTGTAGATGTGCCTTCAAGTCAACTTATGGCAACTCCATGAATTTCATACCTTTTAAAGGCATGGAGTAATCCGAGATGGTTTTGCCAGTTCCTTGCTATGAAAAATTGCCCACATCATCTGGTCTTTGTTGGTGGTCCCCATCTAAGTACTTGACCTTGCTTAGATTTCAAGATCTGATGGGATCTGATGCCTTCATTGTTGACTTCCAAGAGTTTGATAGCTATCTCTATTTGAAGCAGTGGGACGTAGTTTGAGTGTTGGACTAGAAATTGGGGAGGCCAGTCTATGAATCCCTTCTCAGGCAAGGAAACTTCTTCAGTGACATTGATCAGGTTGCATTCCCTCAACCTCAGAGGAAGACACTGGAAAACCTCTTCTATATCAATTGTCAAGAAGACTATAGTATAGAGTTAACTTGAAAAGACATAGCAGCAAAGAGAGAGCTGGTGTGGCATAGTTGTTTGAGTGTTAGGATGCAATTCTGTAAATCAGGGTTTGAATCTCCACTTGGTTGTGGAAACCCAATAGGTGACCTTTGATAAGTCACACTCTCTCAGCCTCAGAGGGGCTGACACTCCCTCTAAATAAATCTTACCAAGAAACTCCCTTTGGGTCACTATAGGTCTGAAGCAACCATCCATACTGGAGAATTTGCACCCCCATCTCCCACCTTGAGGCTATCTATAAAAACAATGGACTTAGAGCCATGCCCTGAGATCAAATGGCCATATATGGCCCATATGTCCTTCACCCTTGCTCCACTTGCAATTCCTACACTGAATAGGGAAATAGACTCTATGACCTCTAAGGTCCCCTTCCAGCCTCAGAGGCTTACAGTTCTGAACCACCAACATCCCTGGATCTGGGAGCCATAGGGAATGCCACAAGACAGGCCTGGATATGTCATCTATTCCTGATAAGGCCATCAAAGACAGATCCTGTTTGAATATAGTTCTGTTTGTTTTACATACAAAGGCAGGAGATCCTTCAAGTAGGATTGCTATCAGAGTTCTGGTTTGGCCACTCTTTCACTTGTGGTCCTGGAGTGACATGAACAGGCCATGTTTGAGACATCCCATGGGGGTGCTCTTGGCTAGATATCAACCATTTGAGTTTCAATGATTTCTCTAAGAATCATGGAATTGTGGAGTTGGAAGACACCTCAAAGGCCATCCAACCCAATCCCCATCTGTTATGCAGGGAAACACAATCAAAGCACTCTTGACAGATGGCTATCCAGCCTCTGCTTAAAAACCTCTAAAGAAGGAGACTCCACCATATTCCCAGGCAGCATATTCTACTGCCAAACAGGTCTTATTGTCAGGAAATTCTTTCTAATGTTTAGCTGGAATCTTCTTTCCTGTAATTTGTATCAATCACTCCATTGTGTCCTAGTCTCTAGAGTAGCAGAAGACAATCTTTCTCCCTCCACACTGTGATATCCTTTCAAATATTTAAAAGGGCCCTCATGTCCCCTCTTCCACTAGCTAAACAGCTCCCCAACCCGCTCCTCAGAGGGACTAATTGTTTCCAGAACTTGACCATTTTGCTCCTGGTGGCACAATGGGTTAAATTGTTGTGCCAGCAGGTCAGCAGTTTAATTCTGAGAGAGAGCGGGTTGAGGTACCTCTGTCAGCTCCAGCTCCCCATATGAGGACATGAGAGAAGCCTCCCACAAGGATGGTAAAACATTTAACATCCAGGCATCCCCTGGGTAACGTCTTTGCAGATGGCCAATTCTCTCACACTAGAAGCATCTTGCAATTTCTCAAGTTGCTCCTGACACGAAAAAAAAATGGAATGAGTCTTCTTCATGGAATGACAACCTATCCATGGGTCTTATCATGGAATGGGTCCTCTTTATGGAATGACCCTCAACCTATCCATGCATCTTGTCATGGAATGGGTTCTTTCCATTGAGTGGCCCTCAACCTATCCATGCATCTTGTCATGGAATGGGTTCTTTCCATTGAGTGGCCCTCAATCTATCCATGGATCTTGTCATGGAATGGGTTCTCTCCATGGAATGACCCTCAACCTATTCATGGATCTTGTCATGGAATGGGTGCTCTCCATGGAATGACCCTCAACCTATCCATGGGTCTTGTCATGGAATGGGTTCTCTCCATAGAATGATCACCAGCATTTCCATGGGTCTTTATATGGAATGATCCTTTTCCATGAAATGACCCTCAACTTATTCTTTGGTCACATCAAAATCCATATTTTTTTAAACCCATTTCGGTCACCCTTCTCTGGACACCTTCCAGCTTGCCAATATCCTTGAATTGTAGTGTCCAGAACTAAAGACAGTGCTATTCCAGGTGAGGTTTGACCAACGCAGAACAGAGTGGGACTATGCCTTCCTTTGAACTAGACCCTATCCTCCTATCCATGCAGCTAGAATTGAATTGGCCTTTTTAGTGGTCACATCACTCTGTTGACTCATGTTCAGCTTATGCTTTACTAAGACTACTAGATTTCTTTCACATGGACTATTTTCAAGCCAGGTGTCACCCATCCTATTTCGGTGCATTTCATTTTTTTTTTGCACCATACATTGTTTTGTTAGTCTTGGCCTGCTTCTTTCTAGGTTTGCAAAGACCCAGCCAACACCTTTTGCAGAAGCTCAACAGTGACTGATTTGTATCAACTGTCTCTCCTTCTTGTAAGAGTTTGGTTGCCAGTCCTTGTTCAAAAGACGTTGGAGATGCCATGCAATACGTGACTGAAGCTCAGCCTTCATCTGTCTTTATTCTCTTGGCTCAAGTGCCTTGAAGTAAAAGGTTTTAAAGGATGGCTTAAGGGAAAGCTATTGATTTAAAAAGTTAAAAGCAGTCTTTAAAAAATACAAGCAGACAATTAAACAAGCAAATCCCCTGGTTTGAAAGCCAGTCTCATGGATTTTCCAATGCACAAGTCTGTAATATGTTGATATGATAGTGGAATATTTGTAGATACTGTTTCCCTCTATGGGCTCAACTCAGGAACTGCGCTTTTTATCTAAGACTAGGTTTAGCCCAATTCTATTGTTGGTCAGGTTCAGAATGCTCTGTGATTGTAGGTGAACTACAAATCCCAGCAACTACAACTCCCAAATGTCAAGATTTTATTTTCCCCAAACACCACCAGTGTTCACATTTGGGCATATTGAGTATTCATGTAGAGTTTGATCCATTGTTTGAGTCCACAGTGCTTTCTGGATGTAGGTGAACAAAACCAAAGGACACTGCCCCCCAAACCCTTCCAGTATTTTCTGTTGTTCATGGGAGAACTGTGTGCCATGTTTGGTTCAGTTCCATTGTTGAAGGAGTTCAGAATGCTCTTTGATTGTAGGTGAACTATAAATCCCACATCTACAACTCCCAAATGACAAAATAAATTCTTTTTGAGTGAAGGATATACATTGGGTTGTTAGGTGCATTGTGTCCAAATTTGGTGTCAATTTGTCCAGTGGTTTTTGAGTTCTGTTAACCCCACAAACGAACATGTCGAGTTGAATACGAATAAGCCACCCATGACCAGTTTCGATCTTACTCAAGGCCTTCCTCTGGTGGTCTAAAATTATTGTATATATCAAAATTTGCTGCAAATATATATATATATATATATATATATATATATATATATATATATATATATACACACACACACACACACACACACACACACACACACACACACACACACACACACATATATATATATATATATCAATTTCAGTATATATCATATACTGAAATGGAGCCCCTGGTGGCACAGTGGGTTAAACCCTTGTACCAGCAGGACTGAAGACCAACAGGTCAGAGGTTCAAATCCGGAGAGAGTGCGGATGGGCTCCCTCTATCAGCTCCAGCTCTCCATGCAGGGACATGAGAGAAGTCTCCCACAATGGTGGTCAACCATCAAAACATCTGGGTGTCACCTGGGCAACATCCTTGCAGACGGCCAATTCTCTCACACCAGACGCGACTTGCAGTTTCTCAAGTAACTCCTGACACGACAAAATATATATATACTGAAATACATTTGAAAATACTTGCAAAGTTATAAACTTAACACTTATTGTATACATCAACATTTGCTGCAAGTATATCCATTAAACATAATATGCTAAAACACATTTAAAGGTACTTACAAAGTTATACACTTGATACTTAGAGATACAGACTTTTTACCTAGTGGGATCTAAATCAAGGAACAATTATACGCTGAATTCTGTTATTTTCTATTTTCTGTCTAAGTGGGATATTTGTTGAGCTTGTTATAGGTTCATGTCAGGCCCCACACTTCATGGAAGAAATTGGAAACATTCCATATTAAAATGTACAATATACACCCCATCATATTAGATTAGTTTGCTTGAAATTTAGATGCCTTTTTACATGGTCTTTTGTACAACTTAACAGCCTTCAAAATGTGGTGCCCAGGATTGGAAACAGTATTCCAAATGAGGTTCGACCAAACAGAATAGTGTTGGATAAATTCTAGGCAAGGGAACCTATGGGTTGTTGTAGGGTTTTTTGGGCTATATGGCCATGGTCTAGAGGCATTCTCTCCTGACATTTCGCCTGCATCTATGGCAAGCATCCTCAGAGGTAGTGAGGTCTGTTGGAACTAGGCAAAAGGGTTTATATATCTGTGGAATGACCAGGGTGGGACAAAGGACTCTTGTCTGTTGGAGCTAGGTGTGAATGTTTCAACTGACCACCTTGATTAGCATATAATGGTCTGACAGTGCCTGGAGCAAACTTTTGTTGAGAGGTGATTAGATGCCCTTGTTTGGAACCTATGTTGGGACAGAGCCTCATGAAGTGCCCAACTGTGCCATGCCAAAGAATGGTACCAGGCTTTGTTACCCGATGATGCTATTTTCTTAAATGTATCAATTTGATCTGGATTAAAAGCATTTCACCTTTGTAAAATGTCAGAAAGTATGCTGCTACGCTCCTGTACGGTTGATGAAATGCCCGTGCTGCTGTGCCTTCAGGGGTGATTGGAGATCTTGTGAGATTTGTAATGTCAAAACCAGATCGCAGCCCTGCCCCATTTGACAAGGAAAACCTCGAGGCTCCTTTCTCTGTTTCTGAAACAGATTGAATTAATCACTAAAGCGACTGTTTTTTGACAGGTTTCCAAACAGAAGGAAAGAAAGGAAAGTCACACTCTGGATTTTCCATAGCAGGTGTTTGCATTTCGTTCTGCCGAAGAGTGATGGCGAAATCATTTTTATTTCCAGCTTATATATATGAGTTGGTGGCTAAACCTCTGGACCCATGCAGAGATTAAGAACATATAGACACATTTCCCGAAAGTCAGATTGAGGAGCTGAGACCAGGCTGTACCCATCCTGCAGAATTGTAGCAGTTTGGGCACCACGTTAATTGCCATGGATCACTGATGTGGAACTCTGGGATATGTAGTTTTATGAGATACTAGCTAAACCTGACCAGTCTGATATGAAATGAATGAGATTGTAAATAAAAGTATTATTGCGAACATAGATTCACACTTGAAAAGATTACCCCTGTGCTTTATTGCTAGTCATAGTGAACGCAAGGCGTATTGGAAATTTATGTCGTTAGTACTCAAACGCCATGTTGGTCGGAATGAGTGGTATGTCAATAGCAACCAACCACAGCTCAGCTTTCATTTATTATACTGCTGAGCTGAAATGTCAGCTACTCTGTGATTGGTTGGTATTTCTGCTGAGGTAAAAGGAAAGCTGTGATGTGAATGGTTGTTATGTCATCTACTACTGAGGTAAAATGCAAGCTGCTCTATGATAGGTTATTTTGCTGCTAAGGTAAAAGGAAAGCTGTGCAATGATTGGTTGCTTGTGCTTAGTTTTCATTTATTATACTGCTGTGATGAAATGTCAGCTACTCTGTGATTGATTGGTATTTCTGCTGAGGTAAAAGGAAAGCTGTGCTGTGAATGGTTGTTATGTCATCTGCTGAGGTAAAATGAAAGCTGCTCTATGATAGGTTGTTATTTATTTTACTGCTAAGGTAAAAGGAAAGCTGTGCAATGATTGGTTGCTTGTGCTCAGTTTTCATTTCTTATATTGCTGAGGTAAAATGAAATCTAGGCGGCGAGTGGTTGCTTTGGGCATCACAGACTCCACTTTGTCTCTTCCTGGACTGCTAGTTTTACTCTAAAAAACATGTGTGTATTTGAATGTAACATTGTGCCAAAATTTCAGTGTTCAGTTTTCATTTCTTATATTGCTGAGGTAAAATGAAAGCTAGGCCGTGAGTGGTTGCTTTGGGTATCACAGACGCCACTTTGTCTCTTCCTGGACTGCTAGTTTTTCTCTAAATTCACATGTGCATTCGAATGCAATGTTGTGTTCTAATTTCATTTCACTATAAAAACATGCACATATTGGAATGCAACATTGTGTCAAAATGTCAAGTCAATCGGCCGGCTACTTTTTGAGTTTTGCAAGCACAAACATTCGCAGGCTGAAATTTTATATATAAAGAAGAGTTGCCCTTCTCTGTTAGAAAGCTCTGGTGCCACAGAAATCCCATAATTTCATAGTATTAAAGCAATTACTGCAGTGGATTGTTGTAGGTTTTTCCGGGCTATATGGCCATGTTCTAGAGGCATTTTCTCCTGACGTTTCGCCTGCATCTATGGCAAGCATCCTCAGAGGTAGTGACCTCACTACCTCTGAGGATGCTTGCCATAGATGCAGGCGAAACGTCAGGAGAAAATGCCTCTAGAACATGGCCCTATAGCCCAGAAAAACGTACAACAATGCAGTGATTCCGGCCATGAAAGCCTTCGACAATACATTAATTACTGCAGTGTCAAACTGCTATAACTCTGCAGCCTGGATGGGAAGACATGTTTGGACTATAACTCCCAGAATGACCAAGTCAGCATATTTGCTGGGAGAGTTTTGGGAGCTGGTATCAGAGTTTTGGAATCTGTTTTCTTTTCCCTCCCTCCCTTCCTATTTGACTTGGCTCATCCTTGCAGAAATTCCCAGGAATTGTGTTCGGTGTCTGATTGACCAAGACCATCCTTTATCGTAACAGATTGTTTTAGGAAACTCAGGGGTGGAATGGAGCAAAGGAGTTCTTCTCTGTTTACAGTCAGTAAGAGCCCGTATCACTCCTCTATTGTGGAAGTGCTTTGCCAATCTGACAAGGTGCTCTTCAAGCCTTAGCGATGTTGATATTACCTTTCCCTCTGTCTATAAACAGAAGGTTTGGATGGGATGACTGAAAACCCTTTGCTATCTGGAGATGAAAGGCCCTGCAGTGATGATTAAAGGACAGCAGTCAGTGGCAATGACCAGTAGGGAGATGAAGAATCAATTGAAGAATAGTTGTTTCCCATGCGGGGTCCGTGTTCCGTCTCCCAGGAGCCTGACTTGCCTCACTTTAAAGTTGCTTGAGGTTGCTTCCTCTTGCATTTTCTCCCAGGGCTGCTGCATCTTTGCAAGAGTTCAAAAAGTTAATAGTATCAGAGTCTTCAGGCCTCTTTGCAACTATTGGCTTAGAGAGCAGCTCTTTGAGTTTAGGGACCGCCTTTTCTCCCAGGGAAAGATCTCCATTTTAGATTCTCCCCTGCCTTTTCAGTTTGAGGAAAGACTTCAGACGTGCTGATGGCTAGGCGATTAGCTCTGGGAAAACCATTGCAAAAACTAAATTGAGTAAGCTATATTAAGCTATAGATAGTATATTATACATTATAGATAAGTATTAAGCTATACTGCGTTAATATAGATAGTATATTGTGTATTGAGTTGTATTGAGATATTATAGACAGATAAGCTTAATTGAGAAGATTGAGTTATATAGTTATATAGAGAGAGTCTTGACTGCTTTGTCTCCAGAACTAACCTTAAGTTATAGATAGGGAAAAAACTGCTTTTTTCTAAACCACAACAGCTTAAGGTTAGGGTGTTAAGATTCCAGGATCTTATCTGCCATCTGGAGAAAAGGGTTACCTCTGTAACTAAAGAAAGGAAAGAATATTTTTTTGTAGTTTCATCTATTGACTGTTTGTTTGCAACTTTGATGAACTGTGCCAAGTCTTCAAGGACTTTGAATAAATAAATATCCTTTTTTTATGTTTAAACCAGTAATAGTCTCAGTTGCTGAGTATCTCAAGCTTCTCAATATAGACACCTGCAGTTCGCTCAGGCATAGAGAGAAGCACGTTGCAGTTTTATTTTTTATATCGTCTGGGTGGACGGCACAGTCTGGCTTGCCATTCCATACCTTCTAGGATTCAACAGCTAAAAACCAGGACATGTGTGGCCAAGTGGTATCAAAATGTGGTCAAGGTGATGGTCTTTATGCAGGTAGAAGAACTCATAAGTTCGGAAAGCCTTTTTGTCTAAGATTGCTGGGAAGGGCAAGATGGCACCCTTCCTTTTCTGCTTTCATGGATGGCAAAATATCTTTGTACTTTGTACTCAGACTGAAGTAAGCTGAGGACAAAAGGAGAACAGCAACAAGGATGGAAGCACTTCTCAACTAATCGTTTTGGTGAAATGGTGAATGGAGATGATTCAGATTAATGTTTGGTCACCCTTCTCTAGACACGTTTCAGTTTGTCCATATCCTCCCAGTATTTTCTGTTGGTCATGGGAGTTCTGTGTGTCAAATTTGGTTCAATTCCATTGTTGGTGGAGTTCAGAATGCTCTTTTATTATAGGTTGACTAAAAATTCCAGCAACAATTCCCAAATGACAAAATCACCCCTTCCCCCCGCAAACCCCACCAGTATTCAAATTTGGGCATATTGGAATATTTGTGGCAAATTTAATCCAGTGAATGAAAATACATCTTGCATATCAGATACATTATGATTCAACAGTAGCAACATTACAGTTATGAAGTAGCAACGAAAATAATGTTATGGTTGGGGTTCACCACAATATGAGGAACTGTATTAAGGGGTTGCAGCATTAGGAAGGTTGAGAAACGCTGGTATAGGTTAACCTGGGGTAGAGTCTGGAAGCAGTCAAATAAATGTAGTTGCATATAAGAAAATAATACCGCAGAATATAGAACTATTAGATAAATATAGAATATGAGCTCATTTTAAGTCAAAAGTAATTCAGGTATCTACGAATAGACAATGAAGATAATGAGAACTGAAGGTGTTGAAGGTGTTGGAAGAATATAAGTACTGATTTACTGTATAGGATGTGTTTATATTGATAGTGTATGGATTTGTTTACTCAAAGATTTGTTATTGTGTAATTAATAAAAATGATTCAAAAAAGGCAATGCAGCAGCAACAACAACAACAACAACAATATGTGACTTGTAACATTTGAATAGAAGTGAACTTCAAATATGGCAGGACTTTTTCCCTCTAGCACTGCTTACTGGCGGAGACCCATTTCGAGTAAATAAATGTCCCTCGAAATAGCAGAAAGGGAAACGTTTGGAAGCCCTATCAAAAAGGCATAAATCTTTCCCGAATGGGGATACGCTAGTCGATTGTAAGCTATTGTTCCCAGCTTTCAGAGCCTGCTCTTGGCTGAATAAGAATTTCCTCTCCAAGTTTCTAGGACACCCAGAGGGGAAAGGATTGGTGTCAAGAGGCCCCGTAATGGCCGGATCTGGAGCTGTCAGTGGAGGAGGGAGAGCCATAAATTGTTTTCTATAGCCGCTCAAGAGTTGCAAAAGGGATGCCAACTTTTCCATAGGCCTCCATGGCTAGTGCAAGGCTACTGTGCCTAGTTCAAAGTCCTCAGAAAATGCCATAATAATAATAATCTATATAAATAAAAATGTAATGTCCATTTGTGGGATTAACAAAACTCAAAAACCAATGGGGGAATTGGCACCAAATTTGGAAACAATACACCTAACAACCCAATGTATGTCCTTCACTCATAAAACATGGAAAAACACAGCAGAAGAGACTTTAAAAGCCCCAAAAATCTAAATGACGAAAAGGTAAATGACAATACAGAAAAAAGGGAAGAAAGAGGGAAAGAAGGGAAGAAAAATAAGAAAGAAAGAAAGAAAGAAAGAAAGAAAGAAAGAAAGAAAGAAAAGAAAGAGGGAGGGAAAGAAAGAAGTAAAGGGAGAAGGAAGCATGGAAGCAAAGAGAGAGAGAGAAGGAAAGAGGTAGAGCAGGACGAAAGGAGAGAAAGGGGGAGGGAAAGAAAAAGGGGGAAGGAAGGAAAGTTAGAGAAGGAAGGAAGGAGAGAAGGAAAGAAAAAGGGAAAGAAGGAAGGGAAGTGGGAGCGAAAGAAGAGAAAGAGGGAGGGAAGGAAGGAAAGAGAGAAGGGAGAAAAGAGACAACAGAAGAGAAAGAAAAAGAGGGAAGGAAGGAAAGAGATAGAGAAGGAAGGAAGAAGAGAAGGAAAGATGGGAAGGAAGGAAGGAAGGAAGGAAGGAAGGAAGGAAGGAAGGAAGGAAGGAAGGAAGGAAGGAAGGAAGGAGGTAGTGAAGGAAGGAGGTAGTGAAGGAAGGAGGGAAAGGAGAGAAAGAGGGAAGGTTGGCCACAGCAACCCGTGGCGGGTGCAGCTAGTAATAATAATAGTAATGCATCATTTATAGGCCATCTTTCCCCAATATTGTTGGAAATAGCAACCTTCTACAAGCCTCCTATACTAGTTATTTTTATGTATATAATTCAGATTGATTACTGTATCGTATATATGTGTATTGGTATGCAGTTTTCCCTTAACTCCATGTTGTTTGAGGTTGTGGGAGAGACTACAGACCATGTGATCAGATCTGGGACTATTCAGACTGAGACACCATTTTAGATGTCAGTGTTTACATCAGAAGCAGTACAGTATAGTTTAGAAGTCAGTAGAAACAGAATACTTTGGAAAACTTACTGTTTGAACTCCCAACAAATAAAAAATGTACCTTGTGTTGTCAAAGGCTTTCATGACCAGAATCACTTGGTTGCTGTGAGTTTTCCGGGTTGTATGGCCATGTTCCATGCTTGTGGAAGCAAGCTTGTTTTCTGCTGCCCTGGAGACTAGGACGCAATGGAACAATGGCTTCAAACTACAAGAAAGGAGATGCCACCTGAACATGACGAAGAACTTCCTGACTGTGAGAGCCGTTCAGCAATGGAACTCTCTGCCTCAGAGTGTTGTGGGGGCTCCTTCTTTGGAGGCTTTTAAACAGAGGCTGGATGGCCAACTGTCAGGGGTGCTTTGAATGCAATTTTCCTGCTTCTTGGCAGAATGGGGTTGGACTGGATGGCCCATGAGGTCTCTTCCAACTCTATGAAAATGGATTTGTGCAGGCTGCAAAACATATGAATCTTTTCAAATGTTCAAAAGACATCCAGGAAAAACGTTTTACTACCCATCTCCAGCTATTGCTACTCCAAGAACAGAATCAATACATTTACCGGTCTCTCTTTCCAGTGTCATGCTAGATCATGTAATGGTTCTCTTAGGAACCAGAAGTAGCTTGGCTCCATCCTTCCCTTCCCTTTGCTTCTTTCTCTTTTCCATGCTCCTTTCCCTCCCCCTCATCTGCTTTCCAAGCTCCTCCAGCTTCTGTCTGGCACAGACACAACTCTGAATTTCTTCCAAAAGCCTTGCACAGCTTATCAACCCCGGCCCTGGACATTACGTATATTCTGTCTCAGTCTTCCAGAACACAGCAAAAGCAAGGCCTCTGTTCGCACGTGATGGATCAATCCCAGGCGGATTTAAATCTAGGACAGAGCAAGGACGGCCACTTTTCCTTCTCCTTTCCTCCTCTGCTTTCTTTGCCCCTATTGAATAGTTTCTGTTCCACTGCTTCATACTGCTTATCGATTTTTCAAATCCTGGCAAAATGGTGCATCTATTTATTTTATTTATTTACAGTATTTATATTCCGCCCTTCTCACCCCACAGGAGACTCAGGGTGGATTACAATGTACATGACAAACATTCGATGCCATAGACACACAACATATATATATAGACAGACACTCAGAGGCTATTTAACATTCCAGCTTCTGGCCACCAGGGGAGCTGTCGTTCACCGTCGTTTTTTTTACACTGATGAAGTACTTCCTCATTCTTTGCATACTTCCTGGAGATTTTTATGGCCTTGTAAATCAGTTAAATTAGCCTCCCCACATAAGTGGTACCTAAATTTCCTACCTGACAGATGCAACTGTCTTTCGGGCTGTAAAGGTCGACAACAAGCTACACAATTTTGGTCGGAAGCTCACTCCGACCTGGGCTGGCTTGAAACTCATGACCTTTTGGTCAGTAGTGATCTTAATGCAGCTGACTCCCAGCCAGCTGTGCCACAGTCCCTGTAGAATTAATGCAGTTTGAGACCACTTTAACTGCTTTCACTCAATGCCCTGGAATAAATGGAGTTATAGTTTTACAGACTCATCCCAAGGAATGCTAGTGCCGCAACAAACTATAAATCCTAGGATTCCATAGCATTGAGCCAGAACAGTTAAAGTGGTGTCAAACAGCTTTCATCTTACAATGTAAAGCCATGTAGACGTAGAACTTGAAGCTGTTGTGTTTTTCGAACAAAGCTCCACAAATCCCATTTCGCTAAGCCATGCTGTCCGGGGATGATGGGAGTTGCAACCCCAAAGGTCCCTTTTCTGCGTTCTTGTCCTGCTTCTCAGAAATGGATGGTCTGTAGACATTTACAACCAGGTCTTCCAATGTTTTGTTTCTTCTCCGACATCAGAACAGTTGTGGGGTGTGTAAGAGTTGTGATGCTGTGTGTGAATGAGTGCATGGAAATCCTTTTCCAGCTAACATGCCTTCAGAAGTTAGGTAGTAACTTTTAGCACAAATGTAACTAGGATGTCTGTCCTGCAACCTTTTGTAGCAGGATCTGTGGATCTTTGGGCTGGAAGGATCTTTAAAGTCTCTGCTCATGACTGTCTCAAACTCAGCTTGATGCTCTCATTCAACTAAATGGAAACAAGGTTATTTGCATTAATATTGTATGGGGTGAGGCTCCCTCTCGTGGTCAGTTATATGAATTACAGGGAGCCCCCAAATCCATTTTAAAGTGGACACATTTGTCTCTCCACATTTGTGGAACTTAGGGGCAAAAAATTGCAGAAAATTGCAAACAATGAATATAAATACAATTGGCAAACATTACTTTTTTTAACCTGAGAGAACACCTCTCTAAACAATTGTTTGTTGTTTATTTTTTCAGTCGCATCCAACTCTTTCTGACCTCATGGACCAGTAAATCGTCTTAAAATGGACTGTTTCGGGTTTAGACTGAGCTATTTTAATTTCTCCTTATTTTTAATAGGATTTTGTCTTTTTAAGTGCAGTTTCAAATCTTTTTTTAATATTATCAATACTTTAACTTAACTTCCATGTTCACTTTTCTATATGAGTTTAACCAGGTTGTGTTTTTATTTTGTATTTTTTTTCGTGTCAGGAGCGACTTGAGAAACTGCAAGTTGCTTCTGGTGTGAGAGAACTGGCCATCTGCCAGGACATTGCCCAGGGGATGCCCGGATGTTTTGCCATCCTGTAGGAGGCTTCTCTCATGTCCCTGCATGAGAAGCTGGAGCTGACAGGTGGGAGCTCACCCCGTTCCCTGGATTCAAACTGCCAATCTTTTGTTTAGGAGTCCTGCCAGCACAAGGGTTTAACCCATTGTGCCACCAATCTTATGTTGAGATCCAATTTTGGGAAGAAGGCTAGATACTAGACTATTATTATTATTATTATTATTATTATTATTATTATTATTATTATTCTAGCTCTCTCAAAAAAGAGACCCAAAGTGGCTGTGTTCTGTCTCCCAGGAGTCTGGTTTATATTACCTTTTTAGTTGCTTAGAGTGTCTTCCCCTTGCATTTCTTTCAGGGCTGCTGCAGCTTTGCAAAGCCCTACAAGGTTAGCAGTATCAAAGTCTGCAAAGCCAGCCTGCAGGCCTCTTTGCAACTATTGGCCTAGAGAGCAGCTCTTTGGGTTTAGAGCCCGCCCTTTCTCCCAGGGAAGGGATCTCCATTTTAGAATCTCCCCTGCCTTTTCAGTCTAAAGGAAGAATTCAGATGTGCTGGGGGCCAGATCAGGATAGCTATGAGAAACCATTGCAAGTACTACTGAGATATTAAGCTATTGAGAGGAAGCCACAGGGAGGAGGGAGCAAGCTTGTTTTCTGCTTCCTTGGAGACTAGGACGCGGAACAATGGCTTCAAACTACAAGAGAGGAGATTCCATCTGAACATTAGGAAGAACTTCCTGACTGTGAGAGCCGTTCAGCAATGGAACTCTCTGCCCCGGAGTGTGGTGGAGGCTCCTTCTTTGGAAGCTTTTAAGCAGAGGCTGGATGGCCATTTGTCAGGGGTGGTTTGAATGCAATATTCCTGCTTCTTGGCAGGGCGTTGGACTGGATGGCCCATGAGGTCTCTTCCAACTCTTTGATTCTATGATTCTATGAGAAATAGATAGAAAGATATGGTTATTGAGATATAGAAAGAACTATTGAGCTATTGAGTTAATATAGAGAGATACTCAATATTGAGTTATAGATAACTATTGAGCTATAGAGAACTATTGAGCCATATTGAGTTAGATAGATAGTATTTGCCTCCAAAGCTAACTTTGAGCAATAGATAGGGGGGAAAACCTGCTTTTTTCTGACCATAGGAGCTCAAGGTTAGGGTAAAGGGATTCCAGAATTCCTTCTACCTTTTGGAAAAGGGTACCTCAATAACTGAATGAAAGAAAGCTCATCTCTGTGCTTTACCAATTGATTGTTTGTAACTTTGATAAGCTGTGCCAAGTCTACAAAGACTTTGGAAATAAATGTTCCGTTTGCTGTTCCACACTTGAAGTGGACTCAGTTACTCAGAAAGTTTGAGCTTTTAAAGAAAGATCCCAGACAAAGAGAGCAGCACATCGCAGTCTTATTTTTAAGGCGTCTGAGTGTGATGGCACAGGCTGTTAGACCTCATACTCATGAAACCCATATCCATGGTTTCATTGGGGAAAATGGAGCCCTTGGTGGCGCAGTGGGTCAAACCCTTGTGCTGGCAGGACTGAAGACCAACAGGTCGCAGGTTCGAATCCGAGGAGAGCGCAGATGAGCACCCTATGTCAGTTCTGGCTCCCCACAAGGAAGGTATATCAGAAGTCTCCCACAAGGATGGTATATTAGAAGCCAACACTTTCTCATTACTTTATTTTCCAGATCATCAGACTGGGCCACAGCAATGCGTGGCAGGGGACAGCTAGTACTGTATATATTGTGAACAGTTAATACAAATTAAAAAGATTTTTTTAAAAAGATTCTGAGTGTTTGTTTCCATCTCTGTTTTCTTTTCTCCCCACTCCAGTGCCTACAGAATATTTTGACGATTACAGCGAAGGCCGGGAATGCGTCAACTGCGGGGCCATGTCCACCCCTCTGTGGAGGAGAGATGGCACTGGCCACTACCTGTGCAACGCTTGTGGACTCTATCACAAGATGAACGGCATCAACCGGCCGCTGATCAAGCCCCAAAGGAGGCTGGTAAGGCTTGGCTTATGCTGTTCCAGGAACATGATGGTTGAGTTGTGTCTACAGTTACGGACTGCCCCAACCTTTTGTGTTCAGGCAAAACCCTGACCTAGGATGGACAGAAGAAATAAATCTATGCCATGGATAACGAAAGTGCAGCCTGTAGTTATATGTATCTCCTGGGAATTTATTCTGTAGCCCACCCATAGATTCTGGAGCCTCCAAGTGACTCATATTTTAAAAACTAAGCCCCAAATTAGCAGGAAACATTCAAACCATTACCAAAACCAGTTTGGGTATTTGTCTCCAGATGCTTATTTATTTATCATTTCAGGAGTGAACCAAACAGTTGCATTGCATAAAAAAACAAAACACCCTCCCCCCCCCACAAAGTTTGCAAACTTAGCATTCTATTAAATGTCCTTTGACCAGTAGCTGGCCACTTGGATTGCCTCTGGTGTTGCTATAAGAAGGCCCTCCATTGTGCATGTGGCAGGGCTCTGGTTGCATTGTAATAAGTGGTCAGTGGTTTGCTCTTCTCCACACATGCATGTCGTGGATTCCACTTTGGAGCCCCATTTCTTAAGGTTGGCTCTGCATTTCGTGGTTCCAGAGCGCAGTCTGTTCAGTTGCCCAATTTTCAGTGTGCCCTCCAGATGCTAAAGATCAGCTATATCTGGGTCTAGAAGTGACACCTTGTGTTCATTTTAGGAATGACAGTGTAGCCCATTGGGTTTTTTTGTTTTGTCGTGTCAGGAGCGACATGAGAAACTGCAAGTTGCTTCTGGTGTGAGAGAATTGGCCGTCTGCAAGGACGTTGCCCAGGGGATGCCTGGATGATTTGATGTTTTATCATCCTTGTGGGAGGCTTCTCTCATGTCTCCGCATGAGGAGCTGGAGCTGATAGAGGGAGCTCATCCGCCTCTCCCCGGATTCGAACCTGCGACCTGTTGGTGTTCAGTCCTGCCGGCACAGGGGTTTAACCCACTGCGCCACCGGGTGCTCTGTAGCCCATTGGGTGGATCTGGGAGGAACTGACCCCTAATTCTTTGCAGCTAAGATATTGTGGCACAGCAGGTTAAACCGCTGAGATACTGGACTAGCTGATTGAAAGGTTGGCAGTATGAATCCGGGGAGTCTCAGCTTCTGCCAACCTAGCAGTTTGAAAACATGCAAATGTGAGTAGAACAATAGGTACAACTTCTGCGGGAAGGTAACGGCACTCCATGCCGTCATGCTGGCCAAATGACCTTGGAGGTGTCTATGGAAAATGCTGGATCTTTGGCTTAGAAATGGAAATAAGCACCACCCCACAGAGTTGGACCTGACTAGACTTAATGTCAAGGGGAAAACTTTACCTTTACTAAGATCACGAGGCTACTGAATTCAATGTTTGCAGCCTCATAGAAAGCATTTAGGGGTGAATCTGTGGGATGAATGCAGCTTGACACCACTTTAACTGCCATGGCTCAAGGCTGTGGAATCCTTTGAGTTGTCATTTTGCAATGTCTTGAGCCTTGTAAAACTACATTAAATGAATCTAATAATAATAATAATAATAATAATAATAATAATAATAATAATCTAATAATAATAATATCAATAACATTAAATAAAGTTGATAATAATGATGATAATTCTCTGCCTGCAATCACATTTCCTGCTGCCTCATCAAACTTAAGCTCCCCCATTGCCCAGTTCTATAGGTGAAGCTCAATTACAGCTCACCATTCACCTGATTCCCCCATGATAGCTTATCTACCTCTGAATAGTGAGCAGAGAACATAAGACTCTAGAGGAGCATGTGCCTAACTAGACACAGACTAAAAACCATATTCCTCCAAGAACTGCTCTTGATCCATTTCAGCAAAGTACTCTAGTTCTAGCCGTGTTCAGAGAGACAGATCTTTTGTGAAGTTTAATATCTCTTGGTTGTCTGTCCAACACCAAACCCAGTACTTGACATTATGACCTTTTCTGCCACAAGCTGGTCAGGCACAGCCAACCATTTGGGCTATTCTGGAAGGTGGAAAAAAATCAACTTCTGTCTATATAAATACAAATGGATTGTTCATTTGGGGGATCAACATAACTCAAAAACCACTGGACCAATTGACACCAAATTTGGACACAAGACACCTATCAGGCCAATGAGTAATTATCGCTCATAAAAACACTGGAAAACACAGTGGAAGGGACTTAAAAAGCCAAAAAAAAAGCAAAAAGATGCTACGGCGCATATGCCTAAATGACTCCCCTGGCAAACAAAACACATAATAGCATATCCACACTCTATTCTGAACTACAGCTCCCAGCATCCCCTAGACCAAGCCCTTTAGGAGAGGAGGATGATCCAAATGCGCTGCTTCCAAGCTCCAAGCTTGGTTCTCCTTGGATTTCTTTGAGAGCATTCCTTTCCCTGCAAATTTCCCATTTCCTATTCCTGGACTCCAAGTCCCAGCAATCCTCCAGATAGAAAGACTAGATAGAGATAGATAGGCAGGTAGATAGATCGATCAGGAGGATTGCTGGGAGTTGCAGTCCAAGAATAGGTAGAGAAGGAAGAAAGGGGAAAAAGAGGAAGGAAAAGAAATGTTGGGAGGGAGAAGGAAGGGAAGAGGGAGGGAAGGAAGGAAGGAGAGAAAGAAAGAAGAGAAAGAGGGAGGGAGGGAAGGTTGGCCACAGCAATGTGTGGCGTGTACAGCTTGTCTATATAAATAAAAAGGTAATGTTCATTTGTGGGATGAACATAACCCAAAAACCACTGGGCGAATTGACACCAAATTTGGACACAAGACACCGATCAGGCCAACAAGTGACCATCACTCATAAAAACACTAAAAAACACAGCGGAAGAGACTTAAAAAGCCAAAAACCAAAATTTACATTACAATGCATGTGCAAAACCATACACATATATGCAAACACACATATACACAAATATATACACACACAAAACACATATACAAAGACTGGGCCACAGCAAGGCACGGCAGGGGACTGCTAGTAATGAATAAAAAAGAACACGGGCAGATATCAGGTGGCTGTATTATTTAAATTCCAGGAAAAGAGATTCCACGTAAACATTGGGAAGATTTTCCTTTCAGTAAGAGCTGCTTGGCAGTGGAATCTGCTGCCTCAAAATGCAATGGAGCATCCTTCTCTAGAGAATCTGGATGGCCATCTGTCGGGAGTGCTTTGATTGCTTCTTCCTGTATGGACTGGATGGCCTTTGTTGTGTCTTCCAAATCTATGATTCTATATCAGCCCTGTTTCTTATGGATATTTTCCAAGAGTGTATGACAATGATTCACTCAAGGCTACTATTGCATTAACCGGCCGTTGTTCTTGCTTTTGGACTCTTGTTCGTACAGTCGGCCTCCCGTCGGATCGGGCTCATGTGCGCCAACTGCCAGACAACTACGACCACCCTGTGGCGCAGGAATGCAGAAGGCGAGCCGGTCTGTAATGCCTGTGGTTTATACATGAAGCTCCATGGGGTAAGAGCAGCTAAAGAAGATCATTATATATGTCATTGAAGTATTTCATGGCCAGAATTACTGGGCTGTTGTGAGTTTTCCAGGCTGTATGGCCATGTTCCAGAAGCATTCTTTCCTGACGTTTCACCCACATCTATGGCAGGCATCCTCAGAGGTTGTGAGGTCTGTTGGGAACTAGGCAAGTGGGATTTATATATCTGTGGAATGTCCAGGTGGAAGATGTTGGAGCTGTTTGCAATGTATAATGTAGATTTCAAAGTATGTATGTATGTATGTTTAAAATGTAGTTGATATGTGCCGAGAGTATTCCTGTGTGGAAAGAATTAACTGAACCATGGAGGGAACGGCATTCCTAGAGAGGTCATAAATCAAGTGTATAGAGCATATGGACGCAGTGTTGTGAGTCATACGTCACTCTGGAATGCAAGAGGTGTGGACTAGTGCTGATAACAGGCTGTTCGAGTGTTCGCGATGTGACTATCAGATAGGAAGGAAGCAAGTTTTACAATGTGCTTAGTGTTAAGTAGCTTCTAATGTATATAGCTGTAAATGAAGTAGTTTATAGTCTAAAGTGGCAGTGATCAATCTGTTTCCTGCCTTGCTGTGCCACTGACAGGAGAAAGAACTCTTTTCTGCTGGAGAAAAGTATGAATGTTTCAATTGGCTACCTTGATGACCATGGAATAGCCTTGCAGCTTCAAAGCCTGGCTGTTTCCTGCCTGGGAAAATACTTAATTGTGGGAGGTGTTAGCTGGCCCTGATTATTTCCTGTCTGGATTTCCCCTGTTTTCTGAACTGTGTTCTTTATTTACTGTCCAGATTTTAGATTTTTTTAAAAATACTGGTGGAGCCCCCGGTGGCTCAGTAGGTTAAACAGCTGAGCTGCCGAGCTTGTTGACTGAAAGGTCATAGGTTCAAATCCAGGGAGCAGCGTGAGCTTCCACTGTCAGCTTCAGCTTCTGCCAATCTAGCAGTTTGAAAACATGCAAATGTGAGTAGATCAATAGGTACTGCTTCTGCAGGAAGGTAACGGTGCTCCATGCAGTCATGCTGGCCACATGACCCAGGAGGTGTCTACGGACAGCGCTGGCTCTTCGGCTTGGAAATGGAGATGAGCACCATTCCCTCCGAGGAGGGCTGCCATAGATGTGGGAGAAGCGTTAGGAGGGAATGCTTCTGGAGCATGACCATATAGCCCGGAAAGCGCACAGCAACCCATTATATATGTCTCTAGCAGTCTCCCTGGAACATGGAATGTGTGGTCTATGTGGCCTCAGGGGGAACCTTCTGAAATTAGCTCTTTGATTAATGGAGCAGATGAGAGGATAATGGACTGAAGACTTGAATGGAGGGTGTTTCAGTCCATGGCTTTCTGGCACCTTTATTGAACAGTACATATAAGTTGCATCTGCACTGTTGAATGAATACAATTTGGCACTACTTGAACTGCCATACATCCATGCTATAGACAGGTATGGGCAAACTTCAGTCCTCCAGGTGTTTTGGACTTCAACACCCATAATTCCGAACAGCCAGTAGGCTATTAGGAATTATGGGAGTTGAAGTCCAAAACACCTGGAGGGCTGAACTTTGCCCATGCCTGGCTTTGAATAATGGGCATCATCGTTTAACAAGGTCTTTAGCCTTTTCTGTCAAAGAGTGCTTGTGTCTTGCCAAACTATAAATCCTAAGATTCCACAATATTGCGTAATGGCAGTTGAAATGGTGCCCAACTGTATTGCTGATACACTATAAAGACCTTGTATTCCCAGAGTTAACCAGACGTCTAATACCAGTTTATACTTTTTTTTAGTCAGTTTTAGGCTGCTATAGAGGCATATGTTTGTTGGAGTGACTTCACTTTCCCCACTATTGCCCTTAAACAATTTGGAATCTCTCTTTGTAGGTCCCTAGGCCTTTAGCAATGAGAAAAGAAGGGATCCAAACCAGGAAACGTAAACCGAAGAGTGTCAACAAGGCTAAGACAACTTCAGGTGAGTAGAATGTATTTTGTTTTGTTTTTGTGTATTTCTTCTATTATCTTTTTATTTTTCTAAGGCATCTACGTATCACTTCTCAACCCTCACATTGACCTCAAGACTTTGCACAAAAGACTAGAATTCTGAAATCCAAAATAACCTAGACTTGCCAACAGGGGTGGCTAAGATGGTGATACATCATAATAATAATAATAATAATAATAATAATAATAATAATAATAATAATAATCGAACTGCAAAGACTCTGGCACAAACCAGTAAAGGTGGTCCCAGTGGTGATCGCCACTCTGGGTGCAGTGCCTAAATACCTTGGCCTGCACTTAAACACAATCGGTGCTGACAAAATTACCATCTGCCAGCTGCAGAAGGCCAGCTTACTGGGATCAGCACACATTATTTGCCGATACATCACACAGTCCTAGACACTTGGGAAGTGTCCAATGTGTGATCCAATACAACAGCCAGGAGAGTGTCTGCTGTGGACTCATCTTGTTGTGTTTCAAATAATAATAACTATTTATGTTCCGCGCTATCTCTCCGAAGGGACTCAGGGCGGATTCTTGTGGTGTTTCAAATAATAATAATAATAATAATAATAATAATAATAATAATAATAATAAAAGATTGAACTACAAAAACTCTGGCACAAGCCAGTAAAGGTGGTCCCAGTGGTGATCAGCACACTGGGTGTAGTGCCTAAAGACCTTGGCCTGCACTTAAACACAATCGGCACTGAAAAAATTACCATCTGCCAGCTGCAAAAGGCCACCTTACTGGGATCTGCAGGCATTATTCGCCGATACATCACACATCCTAGATACTTGGGAAGTGTCCGACGTTTGATCCAATACAACAGCCAGCAGAGTGATCTTGTCTGCTGTGGACTCATTGTGTTTCAAACAACAACAACAACTTTGAGTTGTTGTAGGTTTTTTCAGGCTATATGGCTATAGATGCAGGCGAAACGTCAGGAGAGAATGCCTCTAGACCATGGCCATATAGCCCAAAAAAACCTACAACAACCCAGTGATTCCGGCCATGAAAGCCTTCGACAACAACAACTTTATTTTTGTACCCCACCTCCATCTCCCCGAAGGAATGAGCCCGGTCAACATAATTAAAATACAACACATCGAAATACATAAACACAGCATAAAAATAAAAACAACATTATAACGAACTATACAAGCAAACAACAAACTAACAATCAATGAACCTGCAATAATGATCGGTTTCTGGGTATGAGTGTGCAGACTGGTGTAAATCAATTGTGAGGATAGGGCTGATGGATAAAGTGTGTAAGCCAATAGGCAACTGCAAGGATGGTGAGCAATGTAAGATAGAGCATTATAACTTTGGATACAGAACAATAGGAAAGTGCAAGGACAAGATTTTTGAGTCTTAGCTGGGGCCAAGTTGTCAGGGAATTGTCTAGTCAAAAGCACAGCAGAACATCTACATCTTTAGAGCTTTGTAGAAGGTGGACTGGGTGGGTGCTAGCCTTATCTCCTTGGGGAGGGAGTTCCAGAGCTGGGAGGCCAGCACCGAGAAGGCCCCCTCTCTCGTCCTCACCAACCATACCTGTGATGGGGGTGGGAGTGAGAGAAGAGCCTCCCCAGAAGATCTTAGAGATTGTGCAGGTTCATAAGGGAAGATGTAGTCGCGAAGATAGGCAGGTCCCGAACCATTTAGGGCTTTATAGGTAATAACCTGCACCTTGAATTGGGACCAGAAACTTATCAGCAGCCAGTAGAGGTGTTTGAACAGGGGAGTTGACTGCTCCTTGTAATTTGCACCAGTTAACAGCTCCAGCTACTTTG
This sequence comes from Anolis sagrei ordinatus, assembly GCF_025583915.1. Lineage (NCBI taxonomy): Eukaryota > Metazoa > Chordata > Lepidosauria > Squamata > Anolidae > Anolis > Anolis sagrei. The sequence goes on along the minus strand of NW_026844366.1, from coordinate 345,265,096 downwards.
GCATTCCTATGCTTCAATGTACACCAACTTAGTTTCACATGCAAAATTATTTAAAACATTGTGTATAAAAGTATAGCTACTTATAAGCCAACAATAGCATGGAGAGTGGATTCTTTGCTCCAAGAATGTGGAGCACCTCCGACTTTGCCAGCAACCAGAGAGCATCTTGTTTATTGAATCATAGAGTTAAATCATAGCATAATAAAACCCTAGAGTTGTAAGAGACCACAAGGGTCATCCAGTCCAACCCTGTGCTGTGCAGGAACATGCAATCAAAGCCCTCCTGACAGATGGCCATCCAGCATCTGCTTAAAACTTCCAGAGATGGAGACTCCACAACATTCCAAGGTTTAACAAGAATCCTTTTTCTTTCTCCTTCTTGCTATCATTCATACCTAGGATCGGCCAGTAATGCCGAAAACCTTACTCCAGCCAACAGCTCAGCAGCCTGCACCAGCACCACAACCACGACTGCCACCGAAGAAATGCGACCCATCAAGACGGAACCGGGGATTTCATCTCATTACGGGCACCTCAGCCCTATTCCCCAGGTGGATCCTTTTTATTGTTTACTATCTCATGAAAGTACTGGTGGGATTTCAGGTTGGCAGGCATCTAAAACAACAAACACCATAAGTGTTCCAGATTAAAACATATAGGTAAAGGTAAAGGTTTCCCCTGACATTAAGTCTAGTCATGTCAGACTGTGGGGGGTGGTGCTCATCTCCATTTCTAAGTCGATGAACTGGCATTGTCTATAGACACCTCCTAGGTCATGTGGCCAGCATGACTGCATGGAGCGCTGTTACATTCCCGCCAGAGCAGTACCTATGATTTAGTTACATTTTGGATGTTTTTGAACTGTCTGGTTAGCAGAAGCTGGGGCTAACAGCAGGAGCTCACCCCGCTCTCTGAATTCAAACCGCTGACCTTTTGGTCAGAAAGTTCAGCAGTTTAGCGGTTAATAATAATAATAATAATAATAATAATAATAATAATAATATATTTGTAATCTGCCCTATCTCCCTAAGGGGACTTAGAACCATCCAGTCCAATCCCCTGCCATGCAGGAAAAGGACAATCAAAGCACCCCTGACAGATGGCCATCTAACCTCTGTTTAAAAGCCTCCAAGGAAGGAGCTTCCACCACAATCCAAGGCAGAGAGTTCCACTGCTGAATAGCTCTCACAGTCAGGAAGTTCTTCCTAATGTTTAGGTGATTTGAACCCATGACTCCATTGAGTCCTAGTCTCCAGGGCAGCAGAAAACAAGCCTGCTCCCTCTTCCTTATGGCACCCATTCACATATTTATACATGGCAATTATGTTTCCTCTCAACCTTCTCTTTTGCACGTTAAACATACCGAGTCTGCAAAATGTTAAGAGGGTATCCTATATCCTCCAGCCTTCTATTCACCAATTATGTCTTCCTTTCTCCCTCCCAGCCGTTCTCACTCTCTACAATGTCCGGACACAGCTCCGCTCTTCACTCTGCCATGTCGTCCCTCAAGCTTTCCCCACAAGCTTACCAGCCAGCTGTCAGCCAGGCCAACACCAAGCAAGACTCATGGAATGGCCTGGTCTTAGATGAGAACCACGGTAACATCATCACGGCATAACCACCTTCTGCCCTCCATGGGGCTCATGACGCAGAGACAAGCCACAAGGACTGAGCCACACCATGACATTTTTCTCCTTTTTAAAAATGTCTCTGCCCATCATCTTGAAAGGTATCCTGATCTTAGTAGAAGAACCATTCCAACCCTTGACCTTCAGAGATGGCTTTTTTTGCAGGCCAAGGTGTCCATCTTTGGATGGCCACCAAACCTCAGAACAGCTGAAAGCAATGGACATGTTTTGGCTGTGAAATCAAAGCTACCTTCAGCACAACGGAGAGATACTATTCATTCATTCTGCTCCTTTTCTCGACATTCGTCGTTTGCTCAAGATTTCTGCATCAGTTGACAAGTTTTGGATGATAATCTCCTTGGACTGGCCTAACTTGGAAGTGGATCACTCCAAGATCAGCTACTTTTCAAAAACATTGAATGTGATTTTCCCCATAGAAATCACACAGAAATGCATGAAAGGACATGACAATTTCTCACTCCACCCTCAAAAGCATCCTCTTCCCTGCTACGTCCTTCAGACAACTCCATTTCCTTCTGCAATCCTTCTCAAACGGGTGACCGAAAGTGATGCGATGTCACTCCTGGTCCCACCACTTTGAGAGGACCTGCGGAGAGAGACAAGGCTATGTGGGTTTCGCCTGGGGATATGCCCGCCCTAATGCTGAAGATAAGATTTGGCTGTGTGGACCATGTTTCTTTGCAGGAGGTTCTCGTGCAAGCTGGAGAACCCTGATATGACGCGAAATGTGTGTGAAGGCACCGTTCGCTGATCTAAAACTCCTCCAGTGGAGCTCCCACCTTGCAAAATATGATGGGCACAAAGTAAGGCTTTTGAGCCAGTGATCTGTGAGTCACCACAGGTTGCAAAAGCAAACCATTTGAACAGGCCATAACCTCATATCATACATAATGATAGTAGCAGGATGCCACTTACACCTCAACAATAAGGTCCTAGTGAATCTTGGGACTTGAAATTTATGGATGAAGACATTACATAGAGAGCTCCAGGATCTCATAAAACTATAAATCCCAGCAAACTATAAATCCCAGTTGCCGGGGTAGGTTTTTGTGGCTTTTGTAAGACAGCTTGAGTCCTAGTCTGGGAGGAAGATGGAATATAAATAAAGGGTTAAATCAGAGGTGCCAAACTTGTGTCCCTCCAGATGTTTCAGACTCTAACTCCCAGAAGCCCTGGCCAGCTTGTCCAATGGCCAGGAATCCTGGGAGCTGGAGTCCAAAACATCTGGAGGGCCACAAGGCTGATACCACTGGGTTAGATGGATGGAATTGTAAGGCTATAATCGTATAGGGTAGTGTTTTGGCCTGCAACTCCCAGAAATCCCAGCCAGTTTACCAACTGTTAAGATTTCTGGGAGTTGTAGACCAAAACATCTGGAGACCCACAAGTTGAGAACCACTGGTATAGGGTGAGTGGGCACAAGGACCATGAAATGTGGCTTTGTAAGCTGTGGCTCTCCAGATGTGGTTGGACCCCAACTCCCATCTACTCTGGCCAAAACAGCCAATGTGTTGGAGATAATGAGAGTTGCAAACCCATGCCCTCTAAACAATATCCCTTGTGGTGGAAGTAAAATAGAGAGAAAGGACAGTCAGCCTTCCACATTCGCTGGAGTTAGGGGTGCAGGACGCCCATGAAATTGGAAAAAACTGAAAGTTTAAAACACTTTTTAAAATCCAAGAACACACTTCTTTAGGAATCTCGAGGTCCTCCAACACAACTTCTGCCAGAAAGTGTAGAATCCGATTGGAGGACTTAGAAAGTCCTATCGGTGCTTTCTCTAGAGGACTTAGAGATCCCTAGAGAGAATATTTTAATCATATTCATGAATAATCACACATGCAAAAGTCAAACCCACATAGGTGGAGAGCTAATTGTATGATCCAGCAATGTCTCAACCTGCCTTCTTTGAGTGTATGTGTGATGTTTGCCTTCCCATCTGCCAATGCTGGAGGCAAAAGATGGGCACTGGCAACACATCAATTTTCCAAGGACGATGGCCCCAAACTGGTTGCCCACCTGGATTCTTTTGTAGCCCTCTCCAATGGAAAGATTTCTGGAAATTTGAATGGACTTGCTTTACTTACTTGCTTGGCTTCCCCTTTTGCAAACCAAGGACTGGGTTTCCTTAGTAAGCTACAATAAAGTCTCATAATAAATGGAAAATCGAGGACTTTACAAAAAGTGAAAAGATCTGTGAACCTTTGGACATTGGTTTCCAGCTCCAGGCATTGTTGTGATTGCAACTTGTGGGTTCCACGAATGCCTCAGGAATCCTATGGATCTAGAGATCTGGCAGCTCCCGGCAGCATGTGCCAAATTTTTAAATTCACTGCATTTTTGTTACTTTGATTATTTTCTCCCTCTTTCTGTTCCTAATGATGAATATATATATTTTCTTACTTGTGAAGTTGCCCTAAGAGAGTCCCTTCCCTGGCATCAGGCTGAAGGGAGGATTTTCTGCATCTCTTGAATTCTTCCCCAATTCAAGCAGAGTTTGAAAGAGAATATGGAAAAACTGCAAATATGATAAACTGGATAAGCTGAAGCATTTCCCACACAGCAAGGAAAGCCATGCTTTTAAGCCCAAACTTGGCCACTTCTCCCATGCTTGTTGCCATAAAAGGAGATACGTACACACAACTCAGTAGTAGGGTTGACATTGTCTTCAACCCAACTTGCTCCTCTGCTATGAACCACCTCTTTTCCTGCCCACATTTTTGGTGATCCAGGCAGATCTGGAAAAAAAAGTCTCTTGTTTATTAGATAGCATGTTAAGATACTGCTCCCCAAAGGCACAAGAACTGCACAGGCTCATTTTTAGCTCTGGTCAGTTGGCAACCCCACCCCATCCAATGGTGTTGGGCAATTCCTGGCTCAATGATAGGATCATGCATTCCACATCTTTGGTTATATTCATGTCATTGTTATGTTTTGAAAAAGGACACGAAAAGAGGGGAGAAAGAGCAAGCAATGGGCTAGGACTCAGAGTGCATCTGCATTATAGATCTGCTGCAGTTTGGCACCATTTTTATTGGCATGGCTTAATGCTTTAGGAGATGTAGTTGTACAAGGTCCTTAGCATTCTCTGCCAAAGCATGCTGGTGCCTTGCCAAACTATAAATCTCAGAAATACACAGCATTGAGCCATGACAAATTGGTATCAAACATCATTAATTCTGGGTTGTTGTGAGTTTTCTGGGCTGTATGGCCATGTTCCAAAAGCATTCTCTCCTGTCGTATTGCCTGCATCTATGTCAGGCATCCTCAGAAGTTGTGAGACCTCTTGGAAACTAGGAAAATTGGGTTTACATATTTGTGGAATGACCTCTGCAGGAGTCTACTGTATACCATGCAGCTGTGGACAAGGGACCACCAAACACAAATCAAGGCACTGCAGACTACTTCAACCAGAGAAATCAGCCATAGCAGAACACTTGATGAACCAACCTGGACACAGCATATTGTTTGCGAACACAGAAATTCTGGACCACTCTAACAACCACCATGTCAGGCTACACAGAGAAGCCACGGAAATCCACAAGCATGTGGACAATTTCAACAGAAAGGAGGAAACCATGAAAATGAACAAAATCTGGCTACCAGTATTAAAAAAAACTCTAAAATCATAACAGTAAATAAAGAGCAAGACTCAAAAAGAGGGGAAATCTAGACAAGATTCAATCAGGGCCAGCCACTCACCTCCCAACAAAGAATTCCTCCAGGCAGTAAGAAGCAAGACCTTGAAACTGCTAGGGCATTAAATGCTAATCAAGGTGGGCAATTTCACTTAATGGCCTTGCAGCTTCAAAGACTGTCTAGTTGCTGCCTAGGGGAATCCTTTGTTGGGAGATATATAAACTTTGAGTGAGGTTTATATATCTGCGGAATGTCCAGGATGGAAGAAAGAACTCATGTCTGTTTGGGACAAGTGTGAATGTTGCCATTGGTCAGCTTGATTAGCACTTAATGGCCATGCAGCTTCAAAGCCAGGCTGGTTGCTGCCTGGGGGAATCCTTTGTTAGGATCTGCAAGGGCATTGAGTGAGGTTTATATATCTGCTGAATGTCCAGGATGGAAGAAAGTCCTTTGTTGAGTTCTGCAAGGCAATTGAGTACTAATCAAGGTGGCCAATTGCAACCTTCACACTTGCCTCAAGCAGACAATTCTTTCTCCCACTCTGGACTTTCCACAGATATATTAACCCAATTTTCCTAATTTCCAACAGACCTCACAACATCTGAGGATGCCTACCATAGGTGTAGGCAAAACGTCAGGAGAGAATGCTTCTGGAACATGGTCATACAGCTCAGAAAACTCACGACAACCCAATTATTCCAGCCATGAAGCCTTCAACAATACATCATGAATTCTAGAGTGAAGATATGCACTCAGACGTATCACACATTATTAGGTGGAAACTTACTGTTTTTAGACTATTGCTGCCAGTATCTAGCTGGGAAGATAAGCGGCAATACTGGCAATGGATTGTGGGGTTTGTCTGCCAAAAACAAATACCCTTTAAAAGCTAAAGTCAAAAGCCCAACTATGGAGAATTTGCTCTCTCTTTTTGGCTGTGGAGAGGATGTTTTCTGGGAGTTTCAGCCTTTGGATGAGGTCGGCTGAGATTCCTTGAGCAGCTTATTATTTTCAAGGCCAGGAGACTATATTTCAAATTGTTTTTCACAATACCGTTCTCATTACATCCCCTCCCCGCCCCCCACTTTAAAAATAATGGGAAGTGGATTTTTTTTGCTGATTGTTTACATCTTCCTTCTTCGAAAAGACTGGCCTCTGTTTGAGGCATCTGTGGTCACTCCTACGCGTCTAAAGATATTGTAATGTCCTCAGGTTTCAGCCGAAATAAATTATGTCTTTACCTATCTCAGATCAAGTGGAATAGTAAAATGGCACAATAAAGTGGAATCCTAAAGAAAAAGTGGATGTGTCTGATTTTATTTATTTGTCGTGTCAGAGCAACCAGTCCATTATATATTACATTTCTAACAGAACAAAGCAAACAGACAGAAAAATACACAACTTGTGAGTTTGGTAGCTGGTTAAATGTCCTTTGACCAGTATCTGGCCACTTGGAGTGCCTCTGGTGTTGCCGCAAGAAGGTCCTCCATGGTGCATGTGGCAGGGCTCAGGTTGCATTGCAGCAGGTGGTCAGTGGTTTGCTCTTCTCCACACTCGCATGCCGAGGATTCCACTTTGTAGCCCCATTTCTGAAGGTTGGCTCTGCATCTCGTGGTGCCAGAGCGCAGTCTGTTCAGTGCCTTCCAAGTCGCCCAGTCTCTGTGTGCCCAGGGGGGAGTCTCTCATTTGGTATCAGCCATTGGTTGAGGTGCTGGGTTTGAGCCTGCCACTTTTGGACTCTCGCTTGCTGAGGTGTTCCAGCGAGTGTCTCTGTAGATCTTAGAAAACTATGTCTAGATTTAAGTCGTTGGCGTGCTGGCTGATACCCAAACAGGGGATGAGCTGGAGATGTCTCTGCCTTGGTCCTTTCACTATTGGCTGCTACTTCCCGGCGGAAGTCAGGTGGTGCAATACTGGCTAAGCAGTGTAATTTCTCCAGTGGTGTAGGGCGCAGACACCCCGTGATAATGCGGCATGTCTCATTAAGAGCCACATCCACTGTTTTAGTGTGGTGAGATGTGTTCCACACTGGGCATGCATACTCAGCAGCAGAGTAGCACAGCGCAAGGGCAGATGTCTTCACTGTATCTGGTTGTGATCCCCAGGTTGTGCCAGTCAGCTTTCGTATGATATTGTTTCTAGCACCCACTTTTTGCTTGATGTTCAGGCAGTGCTTCTTGTAGGTAAGAGCACGGTCCAGAGTGACTCCCAGGTATTTGGGTGCGCTGCAATGCTCCAGTGGGATTCCTTCCCAGGTGATCTTCAGAGCTCGGGATGCTTGTCTGTTCTTGAGATGAAAGGCACATGTCTGTGTTTTAGATGGGTTGGGGATCAGCTGGTTTTCCCTGTAATAGGCAGTAAGAGCACCTAGAGCTTCGGAAAGCTTCTGTTCTACCAACTCAAAGCTCCTTGCTTGAGCAGTAATGGCACGGTCATCAGCATAGATGAAACTCTCTGTCCCTTCTGGCAGTGGCTGGTCATTTGTGTAGATGTTGAACATGGATGGAGCAAGCACACTCCCCTGAGGCAGGCCGTTCTTCTGTTTCCGCCATCTGCTTCTCTGGCCCTGGCACTCAACAAAAAAGCTCCTGTTTTGTAGCAGGTTTCCTATGAGGTGGATGAGGTGGTAGTCCTTTGTGATAGTGTACATTTTTCTCAGGAGGAGGCGGTGGTTCACAGTATCATAGGCTGCTGACAGGTCTATGAAGACAGCTCCTGTGATCTGCTGCCTTTCAAAGCCATCTTCTATGTGCTGAGTCAGGTTCAGCACTTGCGATGTGCAGCTTTTGCCTTTCCTGAAGCCAGCTTGCTGTGGAATCAGACATGGGTCTATTTTTTCCGTAATTCTATGAAAAATAAGTCTCTCCAGAACTTTGTAGAGGTGGATGTGTCTGATGCTTGAACTTCTATATCTCCAATTAAAAATGGTGTCTAGCTGTTTTGCACAGGACTGCAAACTGGATGCAATATTGTTAATGTTTCATGGCATAGAATCATAGAGTTGAAAGAGACTCACAGAGCCATCAAGTCCACCCCTTCTGCCATGCAGGAACACACAGTGAAAGCACTCCCAACAAATGGCTACCCAGCCTCTGTTTAAAAACCTTGAGCATAGTAATGCACTTTATTATACACTTTATATATATTCTGTCCTCCTCTCCTAGGGGACTCAGAGTAGATTACAGCATTTACATACATAGGCAAACATTCAATGCTTTTACAATCATATATAATAGAGACACACAAACAAAGGTAGAGGCTTCTCCTTTCATTTCCAACTTCTGGAAGCGGTGCTCATCTCTGCCTCTGGGGAGGTGCTTTCTCCATTCTTAAACCGAGGAGCCTGTGTTATCACCTCTTAGTTGTCTGGCCGCCAAAACTGCTTGGAGCAAAGGCAAAGAGAAATTCTTCATTCAATGCTTTTACAATCATATACAATGAGACACACAAACAAAGGTAGAGGCTTCTCCTTTCATTTCTGGCTTCTGGAGGCGGTACTCCTTGCCTTCACTCATCAGGTTACTGCAAGAAGAACAACTCATGTCTGCGAGATGTCACACCCAAAACTGGCCTGCCTTTCACAAGAGCATGTTGGGACCTCACCAAGTCATCCATTGCAACATCAGGGTTAAATTGGCAAGAGCTTACATTTTTCCAGATTCTTTTCATATCATAGGAATGTACCGCGGAATCTGCTGAATTCATAGAATCATAGAATCAAAGAGTTGGAAGAGACCTCATGGGCCATCCAGTCCAACCCCATTCTGCCAAGAAGCAGGAATATTGCATTCAAATCACCCCTGACAGATGGCCATCCAGCCTCTGTTTAAAAGCTTCCAAAGAAGGAGCCTCCACCACACTCCGGGGCAGAGAGTTCCACTGCTGAACGGCTCTCACAGTCAGGAAGTTCTTCCTCATGTTCAGATGGAATCTCCTTCTTGTAGTTTGAAGCCATTGTTTCGTGTCCTAGTCTTATAATAATATAATAAAGCTTGCTCCCTCCTCCCTGTGGCTTCCTCTCACATATTTATACATGGCTATCATATCTCCTCTCAGCCTTCTCTTCTTCAGGCTAAACATGCCCAGCTCCTTAAGCCGCTCCTCATAGGGCTTGTTTTTGTGCTGTCGTACTGATTACTGTGCTCTGGATTTTAGTTTGAACTTTAAAGGCGCCGTTCAAGGTTGCAAACATATAAATAGAGGGTTAAGGGTCAATACCTTGGGTAGCTCCTTTAAAGTTTGGACTAAGACCTGGAACGGATCTACCACTTCACTGATATCAAACCACCGAGCAGTTCCGCCTATGCATGATTTCAAGCTGTTACTGCTTTTTGAAGATATTGGGGAAGGTAAAGGAAACACTTTTGGTCGACTAAAAACCATGAAAGCATAGCTTCTTTTAAGTAATGTTTTTTATTTGCAAAGCAGATGTTTTGTTGATCTGTGTAGTTATAGCTCAGACAGGAGGTGGTCAAAATTCTGTCTTGGTAGATTTTTGGATTTCATTAAAGATTGTTTTGAACAGAAAAATGTCTTCAGCAAATTTCTGCAAGGATGGTAGCAATGCAGATCTCTAACACAGATTTCACAGCACCTCGCCATATCGTAATTTCTAATATTAACAGCGAAGAAGCCATAGATTTGCAAGAAATATAAAGTGGATACATGTTGCAAGTGTAGAAAATAACTTACTGTACACGACCAATTAGTAGGTTACACAGGACCATAACAACAACAGAAGAAGAGAACAGAGCTTTGTGCAGTCCTGGAATATATGGTTTGGGTGAGATGCTTTGATGAAATGCAGCTGGATAATTTTGCTGGTGTCGATACTCCAATGCATGTATTTTCATTCCCTTCTAACATAGGTAAAGGTAGTCCCCTGACATTAAGTCCAGTCATGTCTGACTCTGGGGTGTGGTGCTCATCTCCATTTCTAAGCCGAAGAGCCAGCGTTGTCCGTAGACGCCTCCAAGGTCATGTGGCCGGCATGACTGCATGGATCGCCTTTACCTTCCCGCCGGAGCGGTACCTATTGATCTACTCACATTTGCATGTTTTCAAACTGCTAGGTTGGCAGAAGCTAGGGCTGACAGCGGAAGCTCACGCCGCTCCCCGGAATCGAACCTGCGACCTTTCGATCAACAAGCTCAGCAGCTCAGTGCTTTAGCCCACTGCGCCACCAGGGGCTCCCCCTTCTAACATAAAACATGTCAATTCATGTTGTTCATAAATATTAGCTATATAGTAATCTACCCACATTTTTACTTTTGCAAATTTGATTATTCACAGATTTGATTTCAGCTTTAGCCTATAAAGCTCTAAATCAGGGGTCCTCAAACTAAGGTATGGGGCCAAATACGGCCCTACAAGGTCATTTACCCGGCCCTTGCTCAGGGTCAACCTAAGTCTGGAACAACTTGAAAGCACACAACAACAAGAACAACAGTCCTATCTCATCAGCCGAAAGCAGGCCCACACTTCCCATTGAAATACTAATAAGTTTATATTTGTTGAAATTGTTCTTCTTTTTAATTATTGTTGCTTTTAAGTGTTTCTTTGCACTACAAATAAGATATGTGCAGTGTGCATATGAATTCATTAATGCTTTTTTCAAATTATAATCCGGCCCTCCAACAATTTGAGGGATTCTGACCTGGCCCTCTGTTTAAAAAGTTTGAGGACCCCTGCTCTAAATGGTTCTGGTCCAGCTTACCTGTCCAAATATATCTTCCTCTATGAACCACCTTGGAGGCTAAGATCACCACGGAAGGCCCTACTCTCCGCTCCACCCCCCTCTCAAGTGCACCTGGTGGAGACGAAAGGCAGGGTCTTCTCAGTGGTAGCCTCTCGTACATGGAACTCCTTTCCCAGTGAAATTAGACTGGACCCCTCCCTCCTGGCCTTCAAGAAAAAAAAACATGGCTCAGGGATCAGGCTTTTGGTCAATAATGGGAGCAGTGCAGTAGACTATAAATTAACATATTGACAACTCGGACTGGCCCTGGAATATGACTTGGATTATATGATTTTGATTGATGTTTTAATGTAATGTTTTAATCAGTTGGTTTTTAATGTTTTTGTTCATCGAACAAAAACATTAAGACACCAAATTGTTGCCTTTTTAAGGCTGCCCTGAGTCTCCTTCGGGGTTGAGAAGAGCGGGATACAAATATGGTCACTAAATAAATAATAGTAAATAAATAAATCTGAACATGAGGAAGAACTTCCTGACTGTGAGAGCTGTTCAGCAGTGGAACTCTCTGCCCCAGAGTGTGGTGGAGGCTCCTTCTTTGGAAGCTTTTAAACAGAGGCTGGATGGCCATCTGTCAGGGGTGATTTGAATGCAATATTCCTGCTTCTTGGCAGGGGGTTGGAATGGATGGCCCATGAGGTCTCTTCCAACTCTATGATTCTATGATTCTATAAGCATCCTCAGAGGAAACTTCAGGTGAAATGTCAGGAGAGGATGCCTCTAGAACAGTGTTTCTCAACCTTCCTAATGCCGTGACCCCTTAATACAGTTCCTCTTGTTGTGTTGACCCCCAATCATAACATTATTTTCATTGCTACTTCATAATTTTGCTACTGTTATAAATCGTAATGTAAATATCTGATATACAGGATATATTTTCATTCACTGGACTAAATTTGGCACAAATACCCAATATACCCAGATTTGAATACTGGTGGAGTTAGGAGAGGGATTATTTGTGCCATTTGGGAGTTGTAGTTGCTGGGATTTATAGTTCACCTACAATCAAAGCACATTCCGAACTCCATCAGCAATGGAATTGAACCAAACTTGGCACACAAAATTCCCATAAACACCAGAAAATACTGGAAAGGTTGGTCGGGCATTGACCTTGAATTTGGGGGTTGTAGTTCACCTACATCCAGAAAGCACTGTGGTCTCAAATAATGATGGATCTGGACCAAATTTGGCATAAATACTCGCCCAAATGTGAACACTGGTGAGAGTTTGGGGAATATAGACCTTGACATTTGGAAGGTGTAATGGCTGAGATTTATAGTTCATCAAAGAGCATTCTGAACCTCTCCCACAATGGAATTGGACCAGACCCCCCCCCCCAAATTCCCATGACCAACAGAAAATACTGGTGGTCTTTGGTGACCCTTCTGACACCCCGTCGTGACCTCCCCAGGGGTCCTGACCCCCAGGTTGAGAAACGCTGCTCTAGAACATGGCCATATAGCCTGAAAAAAACAACCCTTTTGTTTCCCTTCTTCCCTGTAAGACAACTCTCTATTGATCCTTGTTGGATTTGGCCCAGGCCTTTCTGCCTCTATGAGTACCTTCAAAGACCTAATCTCTGCCTTGATCTTTTCTCTGAGGTGTGTTTGACCTTTCCGATCTCATGGGCTGTTGAGCTCACCCAACTTGCCTCTTTGGAACCATGCAGCCCGATGTAGAAAGAGCTCTGTTCTGACTTTGAGCATCCAGAGGACTCTGTGTAGGAAAGGAAGTGGCAGATACTCATGGAATCTTTTTCACTTGATCCTTAGGGAGGGGAGGGCGGGAAGGAAGAACGAGGAGAACCCTTCTGGGTCAGAATGCCAAGGGGTTGCAGGACAATACACGACTGCACCACCTTCCCTTAAAACTCCTTCCCTTAATTATTCAACAACAGAAATTCAGCGCAAACTCTTCATCTCCTCCCATCTGTTCAGCATATTCTTCACTAATAACAGACCAAACTCTTCATCCAGTCTTCTGAATGAGTTTCACCTTGGACCATGCGTTGTCTCACTACAGAAGATCCAGATGAGATTCTTGTCATGAACGAGGTCCTCTTTGCTCTTTTGGTTAACCTGCTTGCTGCTGTGGCCCCTGAAGATTGAAGGTAACTGTAAGGGGGTCTCACTGCTGTGCCTTTGATGGGATGGTGGCACATGGGTTGGATTCAATCTTGTTTCTTTGAATGCATGTCTGTGTGCAATGCAGATGAATGTCCATGTACAGGTGGAGCCTCCACCACACTCTCTGCCCCGGAGTGTGGTGGAGGCTCCTTCTTTGGAAGCTTTTAAACAGAGGCTGGATGGCCATCTGTCAGGGGTGATTTGAATGAAATATTCCTGCTTCTTGGCAGGGGGTTGGACTGGATAGCCCATGAGGTCTCTTCCAATTCTTTGATTCTATGATTCTACGATTCTAGGTTGCTGTCATGTGCAGTGTGCTAGATATTTACTTGTACTTTACTTCAAGTTGTTTCTGACATGGCAACCCTAGGGCCTATCACATGTTTTTGTTCAGAGGGCTTGTGCTTTTGCCTTCCATGGTCACCCATTGGGCTTCCAAGGTCAAATGGGGAATTGGACCCTATGGGGAAATGGACCCTCTCCACTACTCATAGGGTGTATCAACACACTATAGAATTGATAGAGTCTGACACCCCTTTAGCTGCCATGGCCCAATGCTGTGTAATCCTGAGATTTGTAATTTGAGGAAACACCCGCACTCTAGCAGAGAAGGCCAAAAAGTTTGCAAAACTACAACTCCTAAGAATCCATAGCATCGAGCCAATTAATGGCAATTAAAATGGTGTCAAATGGCAGTTTGGGAGTGATCCTGGACTCATCGCTGAGTCTGGAACCCCAGGTCTCGGCGGTGGTCAGGGGAGCTTTTGCACAATTAAAACTTGTGCGCCAGCTGCGCGTACCTTGGGAAGTCTGACTTGGCCACGGTGGTCCACGCTCTGGTTACATCCCATATAGACTACTGCAACGCTCTCTACGTGGGGTTGCCTCTGAAGACTGCCCGGAAGCTGCAATTAGTCCAACGAGCGGCAGCCAGATTACTAACAGGAGCGGGGTACAGGGAGCATACTACTCCTCTGCTGCGCCAGCTCCACTGGCTGCCAATTAGCTTCCGAGCACAATTCAAAGTGCTGGTGTTGACCTATAAATCCCTAAACGACTCTGGCCCAGTTTACCTGTCCGAACGGATTCTCCCCTATGAACCATCAAGGTTGTTAAGATCTTCTGGAGGGGCCCTGCTCTCGGTCCCACCACCCTCGCAATCGCGTCTGGTGGGGACGAGGGACAGGGCCTTCTCGGTGGTGGCCCCTTGGCTCTGGAACTCTCTCCTGCTAGAGATTAGATCTGCCCCTTCTCTCCTGACTTTTAGAAAGCTGGTGAAATCTTGGCTTTGGAATATGGCATTTGATGATTGAGTCAATAACTCTTGAACCCACACTGACGGGATGGTGATGAATGTGAGTTCACTCTGACGACCTGGCCTTATGTAATTATATGAGTGTATTTTAATGTGTTTTATGGATTAGTGTATTATGAGGTTGTGATGTTTTTATACCATTGTCTATGAATTTTCTGTTGTGAACCGGCCTGAGTCCCTCTTCAGAGGTCAAAAAGACCAGGATATAAAAGCTCTAAATAAATAGATAGATAGATAGATAGATAGATAGATAGATAGATAGATAGATAGAACCATATTAATTCTACATGTTAGATGTACCCATAGGCCAATGCTCAAACTGCTTCATCACACTGACTTTTACCACTCTACTTGCACAACTTTAAAGTGAATACTGCCATAATGTATAATTAAACTGGAATTTATTGTCAGAAGTAGTGATGGAATTTTGGTTAGATGAATTCAAAAATGCATTAGAGAGATCCATGGAGATGGGTGTGCACTACCTCCAATATCAAAAATAAAATTGTTGTTGTTGTTGTTGCAGCATGCCTTCAAGTTATTTCCCAGTTAAGGAGACCTTTCAGTTTTGGGGGGCTAAGAGTACACAACTTGCTTAAGGTCATCCGGTGAATTTGCATGGCTAAGCATAGAATCAAACTTTGGTCTCCAGAATTGTAATCCAACACTGAAAACAGTAGATCATGCTGGCTATGCCTGTGCTAAGTAATTTGAGTTGAAGAAACCACTAGTGATGTGGCGGCATAAAAAGCCAATGGGATTTTGGCTTGCATCAATAGGAGCCTAGTGTCTAGATCTAGGGAAGTAATGCTACCCCTCTATTCTGCCTTGGTTAGACCACACCTGGAATATTGTGTCCAATTCTGGGCACCACAATTGAAGAGAGATATTGACAAGCTGGAATGTGTCCAGAGGAGGGCACTAAAATGATCAAGGGTCTGGAGAACAAGCCCTATGAGGAGCGGCTTAAGGAGCTGGGCATGTTTAGCCTGAAGAAGAGAAGGCTGAGAGGAGATATGATAGCCATGTATAAATATGTGAGAGGAAGCCACAGGGAGGAGGGAGCAAGCTTGCTTTCTGCTTCCTTGGAGACTAGGACACGGAACAATGGCTTCAAACTACAAGAGAGGAGATTCCATCTGAACATGAGGAAGAACTTCCTGACTGTGAGAGCCGTTCAGCAGTGGAACTCTCTGCCCTGGAGTGTGGTGGAGGCTCCTTCTTTGGAAGCTTTTAAACAGAGGCTGGATGGCCATCTGTCAGGGGTGATTTGAATGCAATATTCCTGCTTCTTGGCAGGGGGTTGGACTGGATGGCCCATGAGGTCTCTTCCAACTCTTTGATTCTATGATTCTAGTCTCCAAGAACTGCCCCATATACAACTATATGGCACAATTCAAAGTGCTGGCGTTAGCCTATAAAGCCCTAAACGGTTCTGGCCCAAGATACCTATCCGAACGCATCTCCGCCTATGAACCCACTAGGACTCTAAGATCTTCTGGGGAGGCCCTGCTCTCGATCCCGCCTGCAACCCAGGCGCAGTTGGCGGGGACGAGGGACAAGGCCTTCTTGGTAGTGGCCCCTCGGCTGTGGAACGCCCTACCCACAGACATCAGATCAGCTCCCTCATTAATGGCATTTCGGAAGAAAGTGAAAACCTGGTTATTTGAACAGGCATTTGAATAGGCAGTGCAATGAATTACAATTAACCATAGGAAACCTGATCAACGGATGACGAACTTGGATCATGATTTTAGTTATGAAACGCTAGCGAGTTGTTATTGATGTTTATTGATGGTTATTGATGTTAATTGCTTAGTGTATTATTGTGTTAATTGTCTTTTTACATGGCCGTATGATGTTTGCATTGAATCTTTGCCGCTGTTGTTGTTAACTGCTCTGAGTCGCCTGTTGGCTGAGAAGAGCGGTGTTCAAATAAAGTAAATAAATAAATAAATAGATTGTCCAATGTGTGAACAAAATGCGGTTTGGGTCCTATCGTCACGATTGCATCTTCCCTTATGAACTAAAGCTGATGAAGAACAACTTAGGTAGTTAAATAAATACATGGCAAATATGTGAAGTTACCACTTTTTAATTTTATTAATGAAAGGAGAGAAAGATTTCTTAACCAATTGCTGATGGCTGCCACATTCCTCTCCATTGGTTCTCCAGGTGCTCAGCCTTTCTTGTGAGGCTGTGGTGCTACCCAGTGATGTTTGGGATGTTTGTGATGCTTTGGTGGTGGGGGTGGAGGGGGAGGAGGAGGAGGAGGAGGTGGTGGTGGAGGAGGTGGTGGAGGAGGAGGGTGGTGGTGGTGGTGGAGGTGGCGGTGGGAGGCAGCACTGATATCCATGTCCTCGGATAGCACAGTCACAGTTTGCAGCAGCATGTACACCATAGGCACAATGTTTCTGACAATGTCCATGATGATGACAGGGAACGCCGCATTTGCCTTTCTGTGGATAGGCTGAAAAAGAGAAAGTCCAGGGTTAGGCCATAAAGAGAAGAGGAAAAGATTTTCAAGGAGAACTGAGAGAAGTCTTGGATTAATCAGTGGACTGGTGACTTTTTTTTCCGTGTCAGGAGCGACTTGAGAAACTGCAAGTCACTTCTGGTGTGAGAGAATTGGCCATCTGCACGGACGTTGCCCAGGGGGCGCCTGGATGAATTGATTTTTTTTCATCCTTGTGGGAGGCTTCTCTCATGTCCCCGCATGAGGAGCTGGAGCTGATAGAGGGAGCTCATCCGCCTCTCCCCGGATTTGAACCTGCAACCTGTGTGGGATGAAATCCATGCTCCGACTGGTGACTGAGGCAGTATCTATTCTGACATATACACTGCATTGACCATTTATATGGTCAATGGATGCATTTTAACGGCATTGAACTGCATTATATGGGTCTACACCAGTGGTTCTCAACCTGGGGGTCGGGACCCCTGGGGGGGTCATGAGAGGGTGTCAGAGGGGTCGCCAAAGACCATCAGAAAACACAGTATTTTCTGTTGGTCATGGGGGTTTTGTGTGGGAAGTTTGGCCCAATTCTATCGTTGGTGGGGTTCAGAATGCTCTTTGATTGTAAGTGAACTATAAATCCCAGGCAATTACAACTCCCAAATGTCAAGCTCTATTTCCCCCAAACTCCAACAGTGTACATTTGAGTATATTGAGTATTGAGTCCAAAGCGCTTGCTGGATATAGGTAAACTACAACTCAAAAACTCAAGGTAAATGCTCACCAAACCCTTCCAGTATTTTCTGTTGGTCATGAGAGCTCTGTGTGCCAAGTTTGGTTCAATTCCATTGTTAGTGGAGTTCGGAATGCTCTATGATTGTAGGTGAACTATAAATCCCAGCAACTATAACTCCCAAATGATAAAATTAGTCTCTCCCAACCCCACCAGCAGTCAAATTTGGGCATGTCAGGCATTTGTGCCAAATTTGGTCCAGTGAATAAGAATACATCCTGCATATCAGATGTTTACATTACAATTCGTAACAGTAGTAAAATTAAAGTTACGAAGTAGCAATGAGGGTCACCATGACATGAGGAACTGTATTAAGGGGTCATAGCATTAGGAAGGCAGATAACCACTGGTCTACATGGATCATATAATACAGATTCAAAATGTATTATATGGCACAGTAAATACAGCATGAGCGTGCTGGCTGGGGACTTCCATATTGGTTGGGAGGTGAAGCCCTTCCAGGTTTTTAGGAGCTCTCCAGAATGCTGAATGTCATTATAGACACCTTCAATTGTTAACATAATTTTCTGTTGCAGAGGACATTTACAATCTCAAAAATTGCCATTCTCATTACCAAACAGAGATCTCAGGACATTAGGAGGGCAGGGAGGCTACACAAATCTCTCTCTGTGGCAAAATCCGAAGGGAACATGGTGTTGTCTGACTATAGCTTCACATAGTAGGTGCAAGTTTTGGCAAAAACCACGTTGGTGAGTGCTGCATTTGCTTCTATCGGTTGCAAAAGAGAAAGTTCAGGATTAGAATAACAGAATTGTAGGGCTGCAAGAGATCACATGGGGCCTCTAGTCCAACCCCCTGCCATGGAGGAAAAGCACAATCATGGCAGAGGAATGGGCTGGATGATAAAATATTTTTTTGAATATTAATATGCATTGATTGATTGATTTAGAATATTTATACACCACTGTTCAGCCATGAAGACTTTCAGAGTGACTTACAAATACTTCCGCAATTTAGGGGAGATGTCAACAAGCTGGAATGTGTCCAGAGGAGGGTGACTAAAATGATCAAGGGTCTGGAGAACAAGCCCTATGAGGAGAGGCTTAAAGAGCTGGGCATGTTTAGCCTACATGAAGACTTTCAGAGACACTTACAAATACTTCCGCAATTTAGGGGAGATGTCAACAAGCTGGAATGTGTCCAGAGGAGGGTGACTAAAATGATCAAGGGTCTGGAGAACAAGCCCTATGAGGAGAGGCTTAAAGAGATGGGCATGTTTAGCCTACATGAAGACTTTCAGAGTGACTTACAAATATTTCCACAAATTAGGGGAGAGGTTGACAAGCAGGAATGTGTCCAGAGGAGGGTGACTAAACGATCTAGGGTCTGGAGAACAAACCCTATGAGGAGAGGCTTAAAGAGCTGGGCATGTTTAGCCTACAGAATAGAAGGCTGAGAGGAGATATGATGGTCATGTATAAATATGTGAGTGAAAGTCATAGGGGGAGGGAGTGAACTTGTTTTCTGCTTCCTTGGAGACTAGAACGTGGAACAATGGCTTCAAACTACAAGAAAGGAGATTCCACCTAAACATGAGGAAGAACTTTCTGATGGTGAGAGCTATTTAGTAGTGGAACTCTCTGCCCTGGAGTGTGGTGGAGACTGGATGGCCATCTGTAGGGGATGCATTGAATGCAATTTCCCTGCTTCTTGGCAGAATGTGGTTGGACTGGATGACCCACGTGATCTCTTCTAACTTTATGATTCTATGATTCCCTTCTCTTCGATTTGCAAGAAAATATGTCACCTTCCACGCGTCAATCTTTGAATAGACCCACCAAGTCTTCTCTATTTGTTAGACAGTGTTATCAAAGCAGTATAAATATTGCTACTCAATCTGCAAGCCAGAATGTTTAGGTGAACTCTCATTCCATTCCTCCCCTTCAAGGCATGGGGGTTCTTTCTGGGAAGTTTGACCCAATTCTATCATTGGTGGGATTCAGAATGCTCTTTGATTGGAGGTGAACTATAAATTCCAGCAAGTACAACTCCCAAATTTCAAGGTCTATTTTCTTCAAACTCCACCAGTGTTCACATTTGGGCATATTGAGTATTTATGCAAAGTTTGGTCCAGATCTATCATTGTTTGGAGTCCACAGTGCTCTCTGGATGTAGGTGAACTACAACTCCCAAACTCAAGATCAATGTCCGCCTAACCCTTCTAGTGTTTTCTGTTGGTCAAGGGAGTCCTGTGTGCCAAGTTTGGTTAATTTCTATTGTTGGTGGAGTTCAAAAGGCTCTTTGATTGTAGGTGAACTATAAATCCCAGCAACTACAACTCTCAAATGACAAAATAACTCCCCATCCCATCCCACCAGTATTCAAATTTGAGCGTATCAGGCATTTGTGCCAAATTTGGTTCAGTGAATGGGAATACATCCTGCATATCAGATACTGGCATTACGATTTAGAACAGTAACACAATTACAGTTATGAATTAGCAACAAAAATAATTTTATGGTTGGGGGTCACCACAACATGAGGAACTGTATTAAGGAGTCGCTGCATCAAGAAGGTTGAGAAACACTGATCTAGAGCATAAATCAATGCATTTAAATTAGAAAAAATGCAATTCCATCTAACTATCAGGAAGAACCTTCTTGACCCAAGAACTATATGACAGTAGAATGGACTAGCTTGAAGGGTGGTGGACACGCCTTCATTGGAGGTCTGGAAGCAAAGGTTAGGTGACCATCTTTGGGACTTAAGTTAGCTGTTAATTACCGCAAGGCACTGGGTATGACTAACTGTCCCTTGTGGTTCCTTCCTTCCAGTTCAATGATTCTGTGATTTTGGAATTCTATAATTAATTTGTAGAGAGGTTGGTAATATTATTATTTATTATTATTATTTATTTTATTTATATACTAGGCCTGGGCAACCACGGAAAAATTTGTTTCTAAAATCGATTCGTTTTTTGGGGTTTTTTGCGTTTTGATATTTAAAAGAATTCCGAAATTTTTCTTTTAAAAAGTTCGATATTTACGAAATTTCGTAAATGTTAAAAAAATACGAAACATTAACGAAACAAATACGAAACAATAACGAATCGATTCGTTAATGGCGGACGCGACCGCGCAATACGCTAAAAAACCTCCAAATGGGACAAGGGGAACTTCTGAAGCTTCCCTCTCCCTCTGTTGTTGACTGTTGGTGTGATATTATAATTTTTTTCACTAATTAAACAAAAAACAACTATAAAACTTGCCCCAGACATGCGGAAATAATAACGAAACGACCTCAAACCGATAACGAAACGAATACATAACGAATCCGAAGCATTTACGAAACGAATTTAAAAATTCGTTTCGTTTTTAAGTTGCTCCAGAATGGTTCGTTATCGCTTCGTTATAAAAAAATAACGAATTTTTAACGAATTACGAATTAACGAAACGAAACCGCCCAGCCCTATTATATACCACTTTTCTCAGCCCTCTGGCGACTCAAAGCGGAGAACAACATCAATACAAAACATCATGAGACAAGTATAGGGCAATTAAAAACAATGGTAACAGAAATCATTAAACATCCGTATAACAATCATTAGCGCCTCAACAGTAAAATCAGAATCCAGTCTCGTCGTCCATTATTCCGT
The DNA here is from genome assembly GCF_025583915.1 of Anolis sagrei ordinatus. Classification (NCBI taxonomy): domain Eukaryota; kingdom Metazoa; phylum Chordata; class Lepidosauria; order Squamata; family Anolidae; genus Anolis; species Anolis sagrei. The sequence continues at coordinate 345,243,748 of NW_026844366.1, read as the reverse complement.
ATTCCTATGTTCAATTACACTGTTTAATCAAATACTTGTTCGAACAGCCAGGTCTTCACTTTCCTCCAAAACGCCAGCAGGGAGGGGGCCGATCTAATATCTGCAGGCAGGGCGTTCCACAGCCGAGGGGCCACCACTGAGAAGGCCCTGTCTCTCGTCCCCGCCAAACGTGCCTGTGATGCAGGCGGAACAGAGAGCAGAGCCTCCTCAGATGATCTTAGTGTCCTAGCCGGTTCATAGGAGGAGATGCGTTCAGAGAGGTAAGTAGGGCCAGAACCATTTAGGGCTTTATAGGCTAACGCCAGCACTTTGAATTGTGCCCGGTAGCAAACTGGCAGCCAGTGGAGCTGGCGCAACAGAGGAGTAGTATGCTCCCTGAGTGCCGCTCCTGTTAGCAACCTGGCTGCTGAATGCTGGACCATTTGAAGCTTCCGAGCAGTCTTCAAAGGCAACCCCACGTAGAGAGCATTGCAGTAGTCTATACAGGATGTAACCAGAGCGTGGACTACCGTGGCCAAGTCAGACTTCCCAAGGTACGGGTGCAGCTGGCGCACAAGTTTTAACTGTGTGAATGCTCCCCTGGTCACCACTGAAACCTGGGATTCCAGGCTCAGCGACGAGTCCAAGATCACACCCAAGCTGTGAACCTCCGTCTTCAGGGGAGTGTGACCCCATCCAACACAGCCTATGCCCTGTTCAGCCTTACGACTGACCAGGAGTACCTCTGTCTTGTCTGGATTCAATTTCAATTTGTTCGCCCTCATCCAGACCGTTACAGCGGCCAAGCACCGGTTCAGGACCTGAACAGCCTCCTTAGTAGCAGATGGAAAGGAGTGACAGAGTTGGACATCATCTGCGTACAGATGACACCGCACCCCGAAACTCCGGATGATCTCGTGTGTTCTGGTCTTCCTTCCTGAGCACTCATGTATGCCATGTGTAACTCTTATTATCCTCAATTTTGGACCATGGCATTTCATATTTATTTAGTGAATTTTTAGAAAGATGAGTCCCTTTCTCTATTCTTATAACAGTAAAATCATTTAAGAGTGTCGATGAGCAGTGGTAGCATTTGTGGCATTTTCACCTTATAGTTCCCTTCAGGCCTATTCAGAGAGCATAGTATTTCACCTTTATCTGAGGCCCTATTGACACTACTACACAATGCAGTTTGAAACTGCATTATAAGATCAGTGTAGACTCATAACTGCATTGAACTATATTATATGAGCCAACAGTGAGCATATAATGCCGTTTCAAAATGCATTATGGCAGTTTTTCTCAACCTCCCTAATGCCGCGACCCCTTAATACAGTTCCTCATGTTGTGGTGACCCCCACAACATGTTGCTACTTCATAACTATAATTTTGATACTGCTATGAATCATAATGTAAATATCTGATATGCATGATGTATTTTCATTCACTGGACCACATTTGGCAGAAATACTTATATGCTCAAATTTGAATATTGGCGGGGTTGGGGGGGGGGTTGATTGTATCGAGTCTCTCAAGGGCTGAGAAAAGCGGTATATAAATGAAGTAAATAAATAATAATATTTGTCATTTGGGAGTTGTAGTTGCTGGGATTTATAGTTCACCTACAATCAAAGAGCATTCTGAACTCCACCAACGATGGAATTGAACCAAACTTGGTGGACAGATCTCCCATGACCAACAGAAAATGCTGGAAGGGTTTGGTGGGCACTGACCTTGAGTTTTGGAGTTGTAGTTCACCTACATCCAGAGAGCACTGTGAACTCAAACAATGGTGGATCTGGACCAAACTTGGCACGGGTACTCAATATGACCAAATGTGAATACTGGTGGAGTTTGGGGAAAATAGACCTTGACGTTTGGGAGTTGTAGTTGCTGGGATTTATAGTTCCCCTACAATTAAAATGCATTCTGAACCTCACCAATGATAGAATTGGGCAAACTTCCTACACCAAACCCCCGTGACCAACAGAAAATACTGTGTTTTCTGATGGTGTTTGGTGACCCCTCTGACAACCCCTCATGCCCCCCCCAGGGGTCCCGACCCCCAGGTTGAGAAACGCTGCATTATATTATTAGCATAGCGCAAAATTACCTCTTCTTTGAAAAGAAATCAAGAGAGCAGCATGCCTTTCCTTTCCACAATTTCTGACCCTAATATTTCCAAAGGAACTACCCTGTCTTAATGAATTGTGCAGAACCTGGAAAGTTACTCCAGTGACTCTCGGATTGAAGTCCAAAGTAACATTTCAAATTTTTTTATATACTAAGAGAGAGATGACCCTATCCTTCAGGGAGGTAACTCACTATACAACCTTTGGGATAAAAAGGAAACCAAAAGACCTCTTGTCCAACCTTCTTACCCTTCTGCAAGGAAACTATTGAGTACCCCATTCCCCCATTTACCTTCTGTAGCCACGATATACAGCAGGACAACCACCAATACAAGAAAAACGGCCCTCATGATGAAGCTCTGGTTGGAGGATCCAGTGAAGGAGAAGACAGTCACCAGATTGGATGAAGAGCAAGGTCCGGAGCCCTGCTATTTATGGAGGGTTCAAAGAATGAAGGCGGAAAGCCTTGGAGTTGAGTGACGTCTGGTCTTTTGTCTCTGGATATCACGGTATCTTCCTGACCTCAATGGAGAATCACAAGAAGAAATCTTTATGGCATTCTCTTCTCGCTTTCCATGAGGAGTCCACTTGATGCCAGGTGACAGATCGTGCCTTTGTCAATATCAGATTCTGCTGTTTCAAAGAAATAGAATTGATCTTTACAAGCACTGCAATCAAGCACATCGAGTGCAGAGAGAAGAATGAGAAATAAAAGATTGATATCAAGAAGATGGATATCATGATGAACCTGGAACAACATTTTCATTGGAGACAATGGAAACAGTGAAAGTCTCCCTCCTGACTCCCAGAATCCTTTGCTTTATTTTTTTTAAAAATTCAGAACCTGTCCTGGAATAGAATTATGCTCAAGCCCAACCCATTTCTTGAAGAACTGATATGTCAAATATGTTGATGTACCTTTGAAAATAAACTGAAAATTTCATATTTGAACCACCGCCTCCTCCTGAGAAAAATGTATAATATCACAAAGGACTACCACCTCACCCGCCTCATAGGAAACCTGCTACAAAACAGGAGCTTTTTTGTTGAGTTCCAGGGCCAGAGAAGCAGATGGCGGAAACAGAAGAACGGCCTTGCCTCAGGGGAGCGTGCTTGCTCCATCCATGTTCAACATCTACACAAATGACCAGCCACTGCCAGAAGGGACAGAGAGTTTCATCTATGCTGATGATCATGCCATTACTGCTCAAGCAGGAAGCTTTGAGATGGTAGAACAGAAGCTCTCCGAAGCTCTAGGTGCTCTTACTGCCTACTACAGGGAAAACCAGCTGATCCCTAACCCATCTAAAACACAGACATGTGCCTTTCATCTCAAGAACAGAGAAGCATCCCGAGCTCTGAAGATCACCTGGGAAGGAATCCCACTGGAGCATTGCAGCGCACACAAATACCTGGGAGTCACTCTGGACCGTGCTCTGACCTACAAGAAGCACTGCCTGAACATCAAGCAAAAAGTGGGTGCTAGAAACAATATCATACGAAACTGACTGGCACAACCTGGGGATCACAACCAGATACAGTGAAGACATCTGCCCTTGCGCTGTGCTACTCTGCTGCTGAGTATGCATGCCCAGTGTGGAACACATCTCACCACACTAAAACAGTGGATGTGGCTCTTAATGAGACATGCCGCATTATCACGGTGTCTGCGCCCTACACCACTGGAGAAATTACACTGCTTAGCCGGTATTGCACCACCTGACATCCGCGGGTAGCAGCCAATAGTGAAAGGACCAAGGCAGTGACATCTCCAGCTCATCCCCTGTTTGGGTATCAGCCAGCACGTCAATGACTTAAATCAAGAAATAGTTTTCTAAGATCTACAGAGACACTCGCTGGAACACCTCAGCAAGCGAGAGTCCAAAAGTGGCAGGCTCAAACCCAGACCTCAACCAATGGCTGATACCAAATGAGAGACTCCCTCCTGGGCACACAGAAGACTGGGCGACTTGGAGGCGCTGAACAGACTGCGCTCTGGCACCACGAGATGCAGAGCCAACCTTAAGAAATGGGGCTACAAAGTGGAATCCTCGACATGCGAGTGGAGAAGAGCAAATCACAGACCACCTGCTGCAATGCAACCTGAGCCCTGCCACATGCACAATGGAGGACCTTCTTGCAGCAACACCGGAAGCACTCCAAGTGGCCAGATACTGGTCAAAGGACATTTAACCAACTACCAAACTCACAAGTTTTGTATTTGTCTGTTTGTTTGCTTTGCTGTTAGAAATGTAATATAATAGACTGGCTGCTCTGACATGACAAAAAACAAACAAACTCTGCTACTTACCAGATGTAGTTTTAGTTTTGAGTCTTAAACCCCTTGTAGGGAACTATTTCAATTAGCGATCATGGCTGGTGAAACCAAAAAAGCAAACAGTCTCCGTGAGGTGAAGAAAAAAATCACTTTATTCTCAAGTGTGGCCACACCGGACAGATCAGCCCAGACAATCTAGTGTCTTCAATAAAGCTGTCTGTGCCATTTGGATTTCTCAGTCCCTTCTTATACATTTTTCCTGCTGTGTCATGAAGCAAATCCATCCCTCTCCGGATCAACTTTTCAAAAACATGTTCTTTCACCTTCTTGTCACTTCGGCGCCTCTAAACTGATAACCTTCTACATACTTAGAGCAAACATACATGTTATGACTTCAGATAGCTTTTGGATGTCAGCCTGGCCTGCGTATCCTTGACAATGTAACATCCTGTGTCTTCCAAATACTTTATCTCCCTTTGGCCTTCGCTCTTCTGTAGGCCAGAGGACAAACCTCTTTCAAGCTTGCATTTCAGCATTTTAACATGTCTGCACTCTAATAAGCTCCATTAACCCCTTCACCCTAAAGAGATTAGTTTGAAAGCATCTCCTTCTGTATTTGCTCCATCAGTTTTGGAGACTTACATGTTACCAGGGACTGTGCCGCAACTGGCTGGGAGTCAGCTGCATTAAGATCACTACAGACCAAAAGGTCATGAGTTCGAAGCCAGCCCGTGTCGGAATGAGCTTCCGACCAATTTGTGTAGCTTGCTGTCAACCTTTGCAGCCTGAAAGACAGTTGCATCTGTCAAGTAGGAAATTTAGGTACCGCTTATACAGGGAGGCTAATTTACGAGGCCATAAAATTCTCCAGCAAGCGTGCAAAGAATGAGGAAGTTACTTCATCAGTGTCACAAATGGACAGTGAAGAAACACCTCCCCTGGTGGCCCGAATTATTTATTTATTTATTTATTTATTTATTTACAGCATTTATATACCGCTTTTCTCACCCCTAGGGAAACTCATGAAAAAAAACCCTCATGAAAAAGCTGGAAGGTTAAATAAGCTTCTATGTTTCTGCCTATATATGTTGTGTGTCTATGGCATTAGATGTTTGCCATGCATATGCACATTGTAATCCTCTCTGAGTCCCCTGAGGGGTAAGAAGGGTAGAATATAAATACTTAATAATAAATAAATAAATAAATAAATAAATAAATAAATAAAAAGGTAATATGGGCTCTCTATATGCCTCAATGGAGCCGCACTTTGCAATTCATATTTTTGGGTTCTAATTTTTTATAACAAAGGTGTGATTATAGAATCATAGAGTTGGAAGAGACCTCATGGGCCATCCAGTCCAACCCCCTGCCAAGAAGCAGGAATATTGCATTCAAATCACCCCTGACAGATGGCCATCCAGCCTCTGTTTAAAAGTTCCAAAGAAGGAGCCTCCACCACACTCCAGGGCAGAGAGTTCCACTGCTGAACGGCTCTCACAGTCAGGAAGTTCTTCCTCATGTTCAGATGGAATCTCCTTTCTTGTAGTTTGAAGCCATTGTTTCGTCCTAGTCTCCAGGGAAGCAGAAAACAAGCTTGCTCCCTCCTAACTGTGGCTTCCTCTCACATATTTATACATGGCTATCATATCTCCTCTCAGCCTTCTCTTCTTCAGGCTAAACATGCCCAGCTCCTTAAGCCGCTCCTCATAGGGCTTGTTCTCCAGACCCTTGATCATTTTAGTCGCCCTCCTCTGGACACATTCCAGCTTGTCAATATCTCTCTTGAATTGTGGTGCCCAGAATTGGGCACAATATTCCAGGTGTGGTCTAACCAAAGCGGAATAGAGGGTAGCATTACTTCCTTAGATCTAGACACTATGCTCCTATTGATGCAGGCCAAAATCCCATTGGCTTTTTTTGCCGCCACATCACATTATTGGCTCATGTTTAACTTGTTGTCCACGAGGACTCCAAGATCTTTTTCACACGTACTGCTCTCGAGCCAGGCGATCCCCCATTCTGTATCTTTGCATTTCATTTTTTTCTGCGTAAGTGGAGTATCTTGCATTTGTCCTGTTGAACTTCATTTTGTTAGTTTTGGCCAATCATCTCTCTAATCTGTCAAGATCATTTTGAATTCTGCTCCTGTCCTCTGGAGTATTGGCTATCCCTCCCAATTTGGTGTCGTCTGCAAACTTGATGATCCTGCCTTCTATCCCTTCATCTAAATCATTAATAAAGATGTTGAACAGGACCGGGCCCAGGACGGAACCCTGCTGCTGGCACTCAGCTCGTCACTTCTTTCCAAGATGAAGAGGAAGCATTGGGGAGAATCACCCTCTGGGTTCGTCCATTTAACCAATTCCAGATCCACCTCACCGTAGTTTTGCCTAGCCCACATTGGACTAGTTTGTTTGCCAGAAGGTCATGGGGGACCTTGTCGATTAGTTCATTTTAAATGCCTTCCTTAAAAATTGTTTCCTGCTAGAAAGCAGGGTAGACCCAGTAAGGAGTACAGTGGGTCCTTGGTATTAGCTAGGATTTGGTTTCAGGACCCACATCATCAATAACAAAATTTGTGATTGCTCTAATCCTATTATATGTAAAGGTGTAGTGGAAATATTATCCCTCATACAAAGTGTCCCATAGAATAACCCTGTCAAGTCCATTATAAAATGCCACATTAGCGCTTATTGTCTTGTTCTGGAACTGGTTTCTTCTTCTATTTTCCGTGTGGAATCTGTTTTGTGCCAGATGATAGCATATGCCAATCTCTTGGCCTGGCTCTAAGATTTTAAAAAGATATAATGGACAAAGCCTGCCTTAACAGCTGTTGGGATCACAAATGTCAGGCTTGCCTCTAAAGAGAATAATGAGAGGAGTAAGATTGATATTGATACTGCAGTCTTTGAAGAAGACTGTGAAACTGGAACCTGGAACTATTTTTTCATCAGAGGCAAAAAAAAAATGTTGATGGTCTTGGTTTTTTCAGAGGAGGCATTGCAAATTTCCCTTGGAATCAATCTTAGAATGAAAATTCATACAGATGTTTTTTAAAAAAATCTCCAAGTTTTGAATAATAATAATAATAACTTTATCGCCGATGTCGCAATCCCAGGTGACAGCAGGATTGCAGAGAAACAACTGGAAAAGTTGACACAATATGAGGATTTAAAGATTGAACTGCAAAAACTCTGGCACAAGCCAGTAAAGGTGGTCCCAGTGGTGATTGGCACACTGGGTGCAGTGCCTAAAGACCTTGGCCTGCACTTAAGCACAATCGGCACTGACAAAATTACCATCTGCCAGCTTCAAAAGGCCACCCTACTGGGATCTGCACACATTATTCGCAGATACATCACACAGTCCTAGACACTTGGGAAGTGTCCGACGTGTGATCCAATACAACTGCCAGCAGAGTGTCTGCTGTGGACTCATCTTGTTGTGTTTCGAATAATAATAACTTTATTTATATTCTGCTCTATCTCTCCGAAGGGACTCGAGGCAGATTCCAAACATAAAAGGCAAATAATCAATGCCCGAATACAACAATACATACATACTTACAAAATGTAAACAACCCAACATATAAACACGAATTATAACTTAACAACTAAAATTAAATACAAAGCACAGCCTGTTATAATAGATATAAGACAAAAAACAAAAAAAAATTGCCCCATTTCCTTGGGGCAAATCAATTAATCATTGCTCAATATATCTATTGCTCAATATATCTATTGAGCTGATGGGGTGAGCAGCTCAATAAAATCTGTCTGATGTCTTAGAATCTTCTATATAAATAAAAATGTAATGTTCGTTTGTGGGATAAACAGAACTCAAAAACCACTGGACGAATTGACACCAAATTTGGACACCAGACACCTGAAGGACATGCATGTCCTTCACTCAAAAAAATTGATTTTGTCATTTGGGAGTTGTAGTTCACCTGGGATTTATAGTTCACCTACAATCAAAGAACATTCTGAACCCCACCAACGATGGAATTGAACCAAACTTTGCACACAGTTCTCCCATGACCAACAGAAAATACTGAAAGAGTTTGGTGGGCAGTGTCCATTGGTTTTGGAGTTGTAGTTCACTTACAATCAAAATTGACTGTGGAATCAAACAATGATGGATCTGGACTAGACTCTACAAGAATACTCAATATGCCAAAATGTGAACACTGGTGGAGTTTGGGGAAAATAGAATTTTGACTTTCGGGAGTTGTAGTTGTTGGATTTGTAGTTCACCTACAATCAGAGAGCATTCTGAATCCCACCAATGATAGAAGTGGGCAAAACCTCCCACACAGAACCCCCATGTGGGCCACAGCAATGCGTGGCAGGGGATGGCTAGTAGAATCATAGAATCATAGAGTTAGAAGAGACTTCATAGGCCATCCAGTCCAACCCCCTGCAAAGAAGCAGGAATATTGCATCCAAAGCACCCCTGACAGATGGCCATCCAGCCTCTGTTTAAAAACTTCAAAAGAAGGAGCCGCCACCACACTCCAGGGCAGAGAGTTCCACAGCTGAATGGCTCTCACAGTCAGGAAGTTCTTCCTCATGTTCAGATGGAATCTCCTTGCTTGTAGTTTGAAGCCATTGTTCCACTGCATCCTAGTCTCCAGGGAACCAGAAAACAAGCTTTCTCCCTCCTCCCTGTGACTTCTTCTCACATATTTATACATGGCTATCATGTCTCCTCTCCGCCTTCTCTTCTTCAGGCTAAACATGCCCAGCTCTTTAAGCCTCTCCTCATAGGGCTCGTTCTCCAGACCCTTGATCATTTTAGTCTAGTTTGGAACAGTCTTTGAAAACCTCTTCGGCTCCAGGAAATAAAACACAAACCAATTGATCCAAATTACAAGTAAAAGGTTCCATTTAAATGTCAGGACAAAGATCTTAACAGTAAGAGTTTCTTGACAGTGGGATAGACTGCCTTGGAGCATAGCACACTCTCCATATTTGGAGGGCCTTTAAAAAGAGATAAGAGGACATCCTTTGGGGATTTGTGTTTTTCTGTATGACAGGAGGTTGGACTAGATGACCCTTGAAGTTCTAAGGGTCTATGAGTCAATGGGTGCATCTTCACTGTAGGTGTAAGAGTTTGAGGGGCCCCACAGTATCATCCTGCATGTTGTTTAACATCTATATGAAGCCATCAGGAGAGATCATCTGGAGTTATGGGGTTTGATGACATTTGTACGAAGATGACATACAACTCCATCACTCATTTTCACCTGCTTCAAGATGGCTATGACTGTTACTTTCCTCCAGATTTTGGGGATCTGACAGGATGCAGTGCAGTTGTTCATCAGCTCCAGCAGCCAGCACCTTGCTTTTGGACCAAAGTTCTTGATTTGTTCGATTCAGTAGATATAAAAGGTTCTTGCAGCAACACCAGAGGCACTCCAAGTGGCCAACTACTGGTCAAAGGACATTTAATAGAATACCAAGTCTGTAAACTTTGTGTTTGTTTGTTTGTCTGTTTTTTAATGCAATACAACTAAATAAATAATTTTCACCTGCAACTAAGGAGGTTGTTCAGGTTCTGAACTGGTGCTTGGCAACTGTGTCAGTCTGGATGAGAGCTAACAAATAGAAACTGAATTCAGAGAAGACAGAGGTCCACTTGGTCAGTCATAAGGCCAAACAGGGTATAGGATTACAGCCTGTGCTAGATGGGGTTACACTCCCTCTGAAGGCACAGGTTCTCAGCTTGGGAGTGATCCTAGATTCATCAGTGAACCTGGTGCCTCTATTGTTGGTGGGATTCAGAATGCTCTTTGATTGTAGGTGAACTACAAATCCCAGCAACAACTCCCAAATGTCAAGATCTATTTCCCCCAAAGCCCACCAGTGTTCACATTTGGGCATGTTAAGTATTCGTGCCAAATTTGGTCCATCATTGTTTGAGACCACAGTGCTCTCTGCTGTCACTTGGGATTGCAACATCGACAATCTATACTAGGGGTCCCCAAACTTTTTGAACAGAGGGCCGGGTCACAGTCCCGCAAACTGTTGGAGGGCCGGATTATAATTTGAAAAAAATGAATGAATTCCTATGCACTCTGCACATATATTATTTGCAGTGCAACCCCCCCCCCCAAATAAAAAAACAAAAACCCACACTTCTATATAAATAAAAATGTAATGTTCGTTTGTGGGATTAACAGAACTCAAAAACCACTGGACGAATTGACACCAAATTTGGACACAAGACACCTAACAACCCAATGTATGTCCTTCACTCAAAAAATGATTTTGTCATTTGGGAGTTGTAGTTGCTGGGATTTATAGTTCACCTACAATCAAAGAGCATTCTGAACCCCACCAACGATGGAATTGAACCAAACTTGGCACACATTTCTCCCATGACCAACTGAAAATACTGGAAGGGTTTGGTGGGCAGTGTCCTTTCGTTTTGGAGTTGTAGTTCACCTACATTCAGAGATCATTGTGGACTCAAACAATGATGGATCGGGATCAAACTTGGCACAAATACTCAATATGCCCAAATGTGAACACTGGTGGAGTTTGGGGGAAAATAGAATCTTGACATTTGGGAGTTGTAGTTGCTGGGATTTATAGTTCACCTACAATCAAAGAGCATTCTGAACCCCACCAACAATGGAATTGAACCAAACTTGGCACACAGTTCTCCCATGACCAACAGAAAATAGTGGAAGGGTTTGGTGGGCAGTGTCCTTTGGTTTTGAAGTTGTAGTTCACCTGCCTCCATAAATCAATGTGGACTCAATGATAGATCTCGACCAAACTTGGCACTGATATTCCATATGCCCAAATGCGAACACTGGAGGAGTTTGGGGGAAATAGAATCCAGAGATTGCTGTGAACTCAGACAATGATGGATCTGGACCAAACTTGCCACTGATTATTATTATTATTATTGATGTGCCCAAATGTGTCAAACCTTTTCAGAGCGGCGCTGCAGGGCTTGTTCTCCCGGCATGGCTAAGAGTGGAGTGGTAGGTGCCTTGTGGCCGCGGAGAGCAGAGCGGCTGGAGCAGAGGGTTCCCCCTGGCCACGCCCACCCGGTGCCACTCCGCCAATAGCAGGAACCCTCTGCTCTGGCCGCTCTGGTCTCCAGATGACCCACCTGGGAGGCTTCTCCCTCCCACACGAGCAGAGGGGCCGGAGCAGAGGGTTCCCGCTATTGGCGGAGCGGCGCTGGGTGGGCGTGGCCAGACCAGGCCATGCCCGCATGGGCCGGAGAAACGCCCTCGGCGGGCCGCATACACTCCGCGGGCCGTAGTTTGGGGACCCCTGATCTATACTTTGTTTTTTAACACAATTGTGGGGTCAGGAGTATTATGCTCCAAAACTCTGTCTGTCTGAATCCGGAAGTCCCAGAGGAGTTTGGCATGCTCATTCTCTGTAACCTTTACTGGCTTGTGATTATTATTATTATTATTATTATTATTATTATTACCACCAATGCAGGTAATTCACAGCTACACCATCCTGACAAATCACTGGGGTCGACTTAACTATTAGAACATATATTTTGAAAAGATTAAATGACAACACTGATGATCACCCATCTTAGGAAAAATCACTGACACTGGGAAGCCATCTTGTGAGGAATCTGTACTTACCAATAGTTTTAAAACCTATTGTTCATAGTACGTGTTAAACCAGTGTTTCTCAACCTGGGGGGTCAAAACCCCGGGGGGGGGGGGTCGCAAGGGGGTGTCAGAGGGGTCGCCAAAGACCATAAGAAAACACAGTATTTTCTGTTGGTCATGGGGGTTCTGTGTGGGAAAGTTTGGCCCAATTCTATCATTGGTGGAGTTCAGAATGCTCTTTGATTGTAGGTGAACTATAAATCCCAGCAACTACAACTCCCAAATGTCAAGCTCTATTTTCCCCAAATTCTGCCATTGCTCACATTTGGGCATACTGAGTATTCATGACAACTTTGGTCCAGATCCATCGTTTGACTCCATAGTGCTCTCTGGATGTAGGTGAACTACAATGCCAAAACTCAAGGTGAATGCCCACCAAACTCTTCTTCGGTCATGGGAGTTCTGTCTGCCAATATTGGTTCAATTCCATCGTTGATGGAGTTCAGAATGTTCTTTGAATGTAGATGAACTATAAATCCCAGCAACCACAACTCCCAAATGACAACATTAATCCCCCCCAACCCCACCAGTGTTCCAGTTTGGGCATATTGGGAATTTGTGTTAAATTTGGTCCAGTGAATGAAAATGTGTCCTACATATCAGATATTTACATTACAATTTATAACAATAGCGAAATTGTCATTATGAAGTAGTAACAAAAATAATGTTATAGTTGGGGGTCACCACAATATGAGGAACTAAGGAAATAAGGGTTTGCAGCATTAGAAAGATTGAGAACGACTGTGTTAAACACTAGAGTTCTAGTGAAATGCATCTGAAGAGTTCCAGTTGGACACAGTTCTTACAGTAGAGATAATAGGAGGTTCTGGTAGTAATTTTTGAAACTACTGCTTTACAGAATTTTGAGCTGTCTCAGTTTGACAGAAGGGAACACACGACAAAGATGTGGAGGTTATAACATTTTTATTTTTTTTTCATTAATAGGAGATAAAGATTTGTTTTGCAACTGCTGAAGAAATGGCTGTCACATTCCTCTCCATTGGTTCCCCAGGTGCTCAGCCTTTCTTGTGAGGTTGTGGTGCTACCCAGTGATGTTTGGGATGTTTGTGATGTTTTGGTGGTGGTGGTGGAGGTGGTGGTGGTGGTGGTGGTGGTGGTGGAGGAGGAGGAGGTGGTGGTGGAGGAGGTGGAGGAGGTGGAGGTGGTGGCACATGGCAGCACTGATATCCATGTCCTCGGAAAGCACAGGCACAGTTTGCAGCAGCATTTACACCATAGGCACAATGTTTCTGACAAAGTCCATGAGGACAGTGAGTGCCGCATTTGCCTTTCTGTGGATAGGCTGCAAAAAAGAAAGTCCAGAGTTAGGCCATGCAGAGGCTAGGAAAAGGTTTTCAAAGGAGAACATGCACTGAATTATAATTGATTAATCAAGGACTGATTCAGCCGAGAGAGCCAGCTGGTGGCTTCCATATTGATTGGGAGGTGGAACATGCAACTGAATTTTACAGTTCGATATTTTATCTCTAAAGGAATCAATAAAAGCTAGCCAGATTCATTTTTTTCAGTATACAGCCAAATTTTCAAATGAAAAAAATGAAAAAACATATGAAAATTTGAAAATTTCTCTGTTAGAAATGCCCACCCTCAAGCACAACCCGCAAATCTCCTTGGGATTAGAGAGCAACACAATGAGATTGGTAAACCAATTAAATTCTGCAGTATATGTATATTGTGTATTCTTTCATGATAGGGGATTGGTGTAGAAAATTCTAAGATTCTGAGATTCTGTAATTAATTTGCAAAAAGGAATGTAATGTCTGATGCCTTCTCTATCCTTTGTGAGCATTCATATTGGTTATGGTTAGCTCTTCATGTCCCTAATTTGATGCCCTCTCATTTCATATTTATTCAGGGATTTAGAGAAATAAGCAGTACCCCTTTGGGTTGCTGTAGGTTTTTCGGACTATCTGGTCATGTTCTAGAGGCATTCTTTCCTGATGTTTTGCCTTCATCTATGGCAAGCATCCTCAGAGGCAGCACTCTCACTACCTCTGAGGATGCTTGCCATAGATGCAGGCAAAACGTCAGGAGAGAATGCCTCTAGAACATTGCCATATAGCCCAAAAAAACCCTACAACATCCCAGTGATTCCGGCCATGAAAGCCTTCGACAATACATTAAGCATTACTCATTTCTCTACCACTAAACCAATAAATTAACTTTAAAATAGAAATGTGTAATTGTGCAATTCGTTTCATTTTTCTGCCTTAATATCCCATCAGGCCTAGCCAAGAAAGAAAATAATAAGAGGTTCTGGACGTTATAGTTAAAACACAGTCCCCCTCCCCATTATTTTAAAGTGCTTACCACTAAAAACAATTTAAGAAAGCCTTCCCTATTCACAGTTTCTGACCCCAATATTTATACCTCAATCACTATGCCATGAAGGTTTATACAGGATGTAGAAATGCTCCTTTTGGGGCTCTAATTTACTCCATTGACCAGGCTGAGTGCAACAAAAAGTAACATTCCAAGCTTTAGGATCTTATGACTAAGGGAGGGATGACCCTGTCCCTCAAGGAAATAACCCACTAAACAACCTTTGGATAAAAAGGGAAACTAGGAAACCTCTTGTGCATTCTTGGTATCCTTCTAGAAGGAAACCACTTAGTTCCCCATCCCCCTATTTACCTTCTGTGGTCACGATGTACACCAGGAGGACTGCCAAGGCAAGGAAAATGACCCTCATGATGAAGCTTGAGTTGTAGGATCCACCGAAGGAGAAGTCACCAGGTTGGGTGAAGATTGTGGTCAAGAGGACTGGTATTTATGGAGGGTTCAGTGAATGGAGGGGGACGGGCTTGGAGGTAAGTGATGTCTGGGCTTTTATCTGAGTTCCACTGTGTCATCTTGACTTCAACAGAAGAACACAAAAAGAAAGCGTCAGAGCAGCCTCTTTCTTTACTTTCCGTGAGGAGCCCCTATTGTGACAGCATGTACAACCCCCAAGATTGGCCTCTGCTGTTTCAAAGTTAACAGCCATTGAGATCAATCAAAACAAATAGGAAATAATGAGAGGGGAAAGAGTGAAATCAAGTTGATGGCTATCATCAAGAATCTGGAACATTTTAGTTTGAGACAATGAGACAAAGGTCGGACATCTTGAAAGCCCTCTGCCAGTCTCCCAGAATGCTTTGCTTTGTTCTGAGAATCCACCATGGAATGAAATCATGCAGAAGTCCACCTCAGATCCTAAAAAATGACCTTAAAACATTTAGAAGTGCCTTTCAAAATGGTCTGAAAACTGCATTTGTTCCATAGCTCTCATGCAGACTTAGATATGGGATACACAGATTTAGGTATAGTACCTAGATATATGGACTTAGATATTGGGGTCTTAGATGTACACTGATTTAAGATAAGGAACTTGGAATCAGCACCAGATATGTAGACTTAGACTTATATATAGCACTTAGATGTGGGTACCTGGATATGGGGGACTTAGATATAGACTTAGATGTAGGGCCTAGATATGGACTTAGACATGGGATTGAGATAGGTGGACTCAGATGTTGGACAGATATACAGGACTTAGATATAGGTATGAACTTAGATATGGACAGAGACATGGGATTTAGCAGACTCAGATATGGGTGTAGAGGTGGGACCAAGATATGGAGGACTTAGATATAGGACTAAAATACACTGATTGATGTTGACTTAATTATGGGACTTAGAATTAGGACCAGATGTGCAGAATTAGATATGTACTTATATATGGGGCTTAGATGTAGGTACCTAGATCTGGGGAACTTAGATATAGACTTAGATGTTGGGCCTAGATACAGGGACGTAGATATGGGATTGAGATAGGTGAACTCAGATGTGGTACTTAGATATGTGGGACTTAGATATAGGACCTGGATACACAGACTTTGGTATGGACTTAGATATGCACAGTGACATGAGATTTAGATAAGCAGGGGGGGGGGGCCTTGAGGGGCTTCGCCCCCCCCCCTAAAATTCTCATGGTGGTTCGCGAAAAGGCCTTACTGGTGCATTATTTAAACTGTTATGTTTATTCATATCATGATCTGATCACCATGCTCAATATATCCCATATGCCTGGGGGTATTGGGGTAATGATACAAAAGGTTTGCTAGGGTAGACCCTCTTTCACTCAGACTCAGCCCCCCCCCCAAACTCAGCCCCCCCCCGAAACCCCCTGAAAAAAATCAGCCCTCCTCCCCGAAACGAAATCCTGGCTACGGGCCTGGCTCTCATAGTCATTATATATAATCCATTCTACCTGCTGTATCACCTCCCAATATATTTCTAATTATAGTTTTCATTTTGACCCTTAAACCCCTACAGACTTGAATCTCAGGTTTGAAGGCATCTCCTTCCATATTTGCTTCAACAGTGATGGATATCTACACATTATTTTTGCTTTTCAGTTCCCATACATTTTTAGCCAGCATGGCCACTGACTGGAATATTCTTGGAGTGAGAGGCCAAAATATATGATGGTCTGGTTGAGGTTCCAGCTTTCTTTTAATGTTGACTTCTATAACAACTACCAGTATCATGCTTCCGGTATAGTATGGTGTGATCTCCCTTTTATGAAGTTTAGGGTCCCAACAACACCCGCAAAGATGGGAAAACTGCGAACAATAATACTGAGATAATGTCTAGGTCCTCCAAGGTTAATACAAGGGTTGAATGAAAAGTAATGCCTCCACCTTCGTTATTTGGGTTTGGATGGGAATATTTTAATAAAGCAAATGCAGAAATAATCCTGTGAATGTGTTCTTTAACTACCACTATTCACTTTTCTACATAATCACCAGACAATTCGATACTATTCTGCCAAAGATGAACAAGTTTTCTAAAGCTGTCACGAAAGAAGTCGACACTCTGTTTTCGCAACCCAACGTACACAGATATTTTATTTATTTATTTATTTATTTACTGCGCTTATAGACCACCGTTCTCAGCCCTAGGGCGACTCACGGCAGTGTACAACATGTAAAATAAGGTGAAATTTACAACATAAGCTAACATCAACTAGCAATATCAAAAACATCATCAAACAACAACATCAATATCAATAATACAATAATACAATTACAATAAGTCATTCGCGACGTCTCATCGTTGAACCACAATCCAAATATCGTTTTCCGTGTTCCGTTCCTATCGTCATTGCCAATTATTGCAGCACTTATTCAAACGCCTTCTCGAACAACCACGTCTTTAGTCTCTTGCGGAATGTCATAAGGGAGGGTGCCAGTCTGATGTCCACAGGAAGGGTGTTCCACAGCCGGGGGGCCACCACCGAGAAGGCCCTGTCTCTCGTCCCCGCCAGGCGTGCCTGTGAGGCAGGCGGGATCGAGAGAAGGGCCTCCCCGGACGATCTCAAAGTCCTCGTGGGCTCATAGGCCGAGATGTGGTCAGACAGGTATTTTGGGCCGGAACCGTTTAGGGCTTTGTAGGCCAACACCAGCACCTTGAATTGGGCCCGGTAGCAGATTGGCAGCCAGTGGAGCTGGTACAACAAGGGCGTTGTATGCTCCCTGCGTCCCGCTCCTGTTAGTAACATGGCTGCCGCGCGCTGGACCAGCTGGAGCTTCCGGGCCGTCTTCAAGGGCAGCCCCACGTAGAGAGCGTTGCAGTAGTCAAGGCGGGATGTGACCAGAGCGTGTACTACCGTGGCCAAGTCAGACTTCCCGAGGTACGGGCGCAGCTGGCGCACGAGCCTGAGCTGTGCAAATGCTCCCCTGGTCACCGCTGAACCTGGGGATCCAGGCTCAACGATGAATCCAGGATCACACCCAAGCTGCGAACCTGCGCCTTCAAGGGGAGTGCGACCCCATCCAGCACAGGCTGTCACCCTATACCCTGTTCGGCCTTGCGACTGACCAGGAGTACCTCTGTCTTGTCTGGATTCAATTTCAATTATTGCCAAGCAAAGCAATAATGTGACCCACACGTACTTGTGAAATGCCGATTATGCTTGGGAAAGCAAGAGTCATCGCCATCTTGAAGCCAGGCAAAGACTGTAATGATCCAAAAAGCTATAGACCAATCTCCCTGTTGTCCCACCTCTACAAAGTCCTGGAGAAACTTATTTTGCATAGAATTATGGAAAAAATAGACCCACGTCTGATTCCACAGAAAGCTGGCTTCAGGAAGGGCAAATGCTGCACGTCACAAGTGCTGAACCTGACTCAGCACATAGAAGATGGCTTTGAAAGGCAGCAGATCACAGGAGCTGTCTTCATAGACCTGCCAGCAGCTTATGATACTATAAACTACCGCCTCCTCCTGAGAAAAATGTATAATATCACAAAAGTTTACCATCTCACCTGCCTCATAGGAAATCTGCTACAAAACAGGAGCTTTTTTGTTGAGTTCCAGGGCCAGAGAAGCAGATGGCGGAAACAGAAGAACGGCCTGCCTCAGGGGAACGTGCTCGCTCCATCCATGTTCAACATCTACACAAATGACCAGCCATTGCCAGAAGGGACAGAGAACTTCATCTATTCTGATGATTGTGCCATTACTGCTCAAGCAGGGAGCTTTGAGATGGTTGAACAGAAGCTCTCCGAAGCTCTAGGTGCTCTTACTGCCCATTACAGGGAAAACCAGCTGATTCCTAACCCATCTAAAACACAGATATGTGCTTTTCATCTTAAGAACAGACAAGCACCCCAAGCACTGAGGATTACCTGGGAAGCACTGCAGCGCACCCAAATACCTGGGAGTTACCCTGGACCATGCTCTGACCTACAAGAAGCACTGCTTGTCTATCAAGCAAAAAGTGGGTGCTAGAAATAATATCATACGAAAGCTGACTGGCACATCCTGGGGATCACAACCAGATACAGTGAAGACATCTGCCCTTGCGCTATGCTACTCTGCTGCTGAGTATGCATGCCCAGTGTGGAACACATATAACCACGCTAAAACAGTGGACGTGGCTCTTAATGAGACATGCCGCATTACCACGGGGTGTCTGCGCCCTACACCACTGGAGAAATTACACTGCTTAGCTGATATTGCACCACCTGACATCTGCCAGGAAGTAGCAACCCAGAACCTCAACCAATGGCTGATACCAAATGAGAGACTCCCTCCTGGGCACACAGAAAACTGATTTGGAAGGCACTGAACAGACTGCGCTCTGGCACCACGAGATGCAGAGAAATGGGTCTACAAAGTGGAATCCACGACATGCGAGTGTGGAGAAGAGCCAACCACAGACCACCTTGTTGAGGTTCAGCTTCCGTGCGAACCTGAGCCTCAATCTCTGTGTGAACCTGATTCTCTAATTGTATTTCCTGATGCAACTGAACAAGCCTCTGAACATGTATCTTTCCCTGATGGTTTTGATTCTGAGGCCAGTGGCGGGGAAAGTGAAACTAAACTTCCTGATGGGAATGTTTTAGAATCAAGCAGTGATAGCTCTCCAGAGGGACTCAACCTGGGTTTGTTAATGAGGACCGAAGAGAACAGATTTGGAAAAATAGGAGTGAATCGCAGTTTCTACGAAGGTCAAATAGATTACGGGAGAGGGAGGCTCTGGCTTCAAAGTCTGGAGGCGTTTCAAGAAATAGTTTCTTTAGTTTAAGGGGCCTCTCCCCGGCTGTCTAGCAACACACCTACTGCAATGCAACCTGAGCCCTGCCACATGCACAATGGAGGACCTTCTTGCGGCAACACCAGAGGCACTCCAAGTGGCCAGCTAGTTGTCAAAGGATATTTAATAGAATACCAAGTCTGCAAACTTTGTGTTTGGTTCGTTTGTTTGTCTGTTTTTTAATGCAATACAACTGTTTTGGTTCTCTTCTGACACGATACATAAATTCTAGGCATAGGAATATAGTGCTTAGATTGAGGGAGTAATATTACCACTCTATTCTGCTTTGGCCATACCGTGCCTGGAATAGGATGTCCAGTACTAGTCACCACAATTCAATAAGGATTATTGAATATTATCAGAGGAGAATGCCCCAAATGGTCAAAGGTCTGGAAATCATAAATTCTTATGAGGAGCTGCTTAAGGAGCTGGCAGTGTTTAGCCTGTGTAAGAGAAGGTTAAGAAGGGACATGATATACATGTTTAAATAATTAATGTCATATTTAAGATGGAGCCAGCTTGTTTTCTGCTGCTCCAAAGACGAAAGGCAGATCCACATGGGCCACATGAATTCATGCTGATCCAGCATGGGAGCCTGAACAGCTAGCTGTGGTAGTCTACACAGCCAACCACCCAACTGGTTCAGTGACTGGTGGGTGTTTGCAATGTATAGCAATAAGACGACCTGGCGACTAGATTGAGTCTTCATAGTTCTTAAAATGAGATATAGTGTGTGTCCTGGGAAGAGGTCATTTCCATTTCCAGCGCACGTTTCCAATTTACCTACTTCAACTTCCATGGTTCAATGCTAAGGAATAATGGGGGTTGTAGTTTAGTGAGGCATCAGCATTCTTTGGCAGAGAAGGTTGAAAGACCTTGTGAAACTTCAACTCCCACGGTTCTTGAGGATGGAGCCATGGCAGTAAAAGTGATGTCAAACAGCATTCATTGTATAGTGCAGAGATGAACCCTTTAGTCCAGTGGTTCTCAACCTGTGGGTCACCAGGTGTTTTGGCCTACAACTCCCAGAAATCCCAGCCAATTTATCAGCTGTTAGGATTTCTGGGAGTTGAAGGCCAAGACATCTGGGGACGCACAGGTTGAGAACCACAGGTTGAGAACCACTGCTTTAGTCGATCAATCAATCAATTAATTAATAATAGATGAAATAGATTGAGTCCCCTTTGGGGAGAAATTAAGGTATAAATAAATATAGCAACGACAACAACAACAATAATAAGAAGGCTCTCCATAGACAGTTCCTTGGAAAAAATAAAAACAAATAACAACAACAACAACAACAACAACGATCTACATAAATAAAAATGTAATGTTTGTTTGTGGGATTAGCATAACTCAAAAACCACTGGATGAATTGACATCAAATTTGGAAACAAGACACCTAACAACCCAATGTATGTCCTTCACTCGAAAAAATTATTTTGTCATTTGGGAGTTGTAGTGGCTGGGATTTATAGTTCACCTACAATCAAAGAGCATTCTGAACCCCACCAGTGATGGAATTGAACCAAACTTGGCACACAGTTCTCCCATGACCAACAGAAAATACTGGAAGGGTTTGGTGGGCTGTGTCCTTTGGTTTTAGAGTTGCAGTTCACCTACATTCAGAGAGCACTGTGGACTCAAACATGATGGATCTGGACCAAACTCTACATGAATATTCAATATGTCCAAATGTGAATACTGATGGAGTTTGGGGAAAATAGAATCTTGACATTTGGGAGTTGTAGTTGCTGGGATTTATAGTTCACCTACAATCACAGAGCATTCTGAACCCCACCAACGATAGATTTGGGCCAAACTTCCCACACAGAACCTCCATGATCAACATAAACTACTGTGTTTTCTGGTGGTCTTTGGTGACCCCTCTGACACTCTCTCATGACCCCTCCAGGTGTCCAAACCTGATTCAGAGCCACTAGAGCATCACCTTACTTTTCCCAACTCCTTCTCAGTTTATTGGTGATGACTGGGTGTGAAACTGCCTGTGGCCATCACTAGTGGTGGCCACTAATGCAACCTGGAGTGAAAGAGCAGTCTGAAAGAGGGGAGGGGGGAAGGAACAATCACCCTGTTGCAGTGGCTAGTATCAGTGGAAGTGACAACTGATGACAAATGGCAGTTTTGGACCTATTGGTTTCTGTTGAGAATGAAAGGGGAAAGGTAAGAGCCGTCCTCTGTCTGAGCCCAGAGAAAGCTTGAATAGGAAGCAACCCAGTTGTTCATGCTACCTCAAGTTACGAACAAGCTCTGGAGAATCCCACATTAAAAAAAATATGGGACAAAGCCATTTTTGGTGACCATGGTGTAAATCGACATCATATGGATGCCACCACCTGTAAATCTTGCCAACTGAAAGGTTGACAGTTCGAAGCCTGGATTAGGGTGAGCTCCTGGCCTTTAGCCCACCTTCTGTCTACCTATCAGTTTCAAAAACAGCAATGTGAGTAGATAAATAGGTACCATTTAAGTAGGGAGGTATTTAGGCACCCATAAGGAAATGCCAGAAAAATGCTGGTGATTCGATCAAAGAGGAAGTTTACAAACAAAGCTCTTCGACAGGGAAAGTGGAGCAACAGCAACCCCGTGGCTGGAACTGAGCACAACCTCCAAGATGCCGAAGATGGGAAAACGCACACACACATATATATACACACACACCTCTATCTATGTACAGTTGTCTGTCTTGTCAGTGTTTAACGACATTGAATGTTTGGGTATATGTATGTATTTATTTACCACCCCTCTCAGCCTTCAGGCGACTCAAACTCCAAACTCATCATCCAGTCGTTCCATATTCCTATGTCTGTAACACTGCATTGTGAAATGCTTGCTCAAACAGCCAAGTCTTAATTTTTCTCCGAATGTTAAAAGGGGGGGGGGGTGATCTAATGTCCCTAGGAATGGCTTTCCATAGCCAAGGAGCCCCACCAGACATTTTTGTGATGCTGGCAGGAGCAAGAGCATGGCCTCCCCAGATCTTAAAATCCTAGCTGGATCCTAAGGGGAGATGCGTTCGGACAGGTAAGTTGGGACAGAACTGTTCAGGGCTTTAGCCAGCACTTTGAATTGTGCCTGGTAGCAAACCAGCAGCCAGTGAAGCTGGCGCAACAGAGGAGTTGTATTCTCTCTGAACATCACTCCTGTTCATAACCTGGCTGCCATCCGTTGGACCATTTGAAGCTTTCAGGCAGTCTTCAAAGGCAACCCCATGTAGAGCGCATCGCAGTAGTCTATACGAGATATAACCAGAGCGTGGACTACCATGGCCAAATCAGATCCGCTCTGAGTCCCCTTCGGGGTGAGAAGGGCGGAATATAAATACTGCAAATAAAAATGAATAAATGTAGTCAATTCACCCTATCATCATTCATTTGGCTTATTTAGATGGATCCTAAGACTGCTAAATAAAAAAAATTAAAGAAAAAGAGATTCGATGGACACATTAGGTAGGAATTCCTAACAGAAAGATCTGTTCAACCTGGGAATATGCAGCTGGCTTGAGGCATGGCGGAAACTGGATGGCCATCTATTAGAAGTGCTTTTATTCTATCTCCCTGCATGGTTGAATGGGGTTGGACTGGCTGATGGCCATTCCAGATCTGTGAGTCTATGGTTCCATTACAGTAAGAGACTAACTCTACCCTCCTTTGATCAGACCTCAGATAGGACACTAAGATCTGGGCAAAACAGTTCATGAACAATATTGACAAATTTGAATGTGTTTGGTGAAGGCCTTGAAACCATAGCTGATAAAGGATGACATCAGGGGTTTATTATGTTTAAATAGAAAACAAAATAAATGGAGTGTGGTTGTTCTATATGAGGCTCTTGGAGCCCTATATTATGAGCTTTGAACATTGAATGACAGTGTCTCATTTTAATGCCTTCAGACCTTTATTTTTCATCTTGTCCATTCTGTGCGCTTTGTCTATAGCACTTTCATGAAAACTGGAGGCCCAAGATGAGGCCCTGAGATTGGCAACCAGAATGGCAGTGTACCTGCTTCCTCAAAGGTTACCTACTAGTCCCTGATGGTTTTATTTCAAATATTTGTCATGAAAAATAAGAATTAAACATTTCTGTCCAAGTCGGATCTGATAGTCCTATTTCACCAGTTCATTTAGTTTCATGTACTACTAATGCAGGCAGTCTAGAGCTATGCCATCCCTGAAAAACA
Source organism: Anolis sagrei ordinatus (assembly GCF_025583915.1). NCBI lineage: Eukaryota > Metazoa > Chordata > Lepidosauria > Squamata > Anolidae > Anolis > Anolis sagrei. The sequence continues at coordinate 345,219,895 of NW_026844366.1, read as the reverse complement.
GTATAATATGCTTAACTATCATGGCATACAGGGGCGGCTCATCCATTACGCAAAGTAAGTGGTCGCAGAACACTTTTTTTTGCCAGGGGCGCAGAGGCGCCTCTGTAAATGCCCCTCGACCACCACTTGAGGAGCGCCCCCTCAGCTCACAACAGCCCTAGCAGTCCGGGGGGAGCCTCGGCTTTCTTGCCTTGCTGCCGGGCAACTTCCCAAAGGGGCCGGGCCCTTGAGCCTCGCCTAGCCCCTCTCGTTCCTGCTCCACCGGCCACTGGGTGCGCGAGCTGAGCCGGCGCTCAATTGTTCTCCGCGTTTGATCCGTTCCCCATGACTGGCTCCCTTTCCAGATCCCCCGGCGCTCCACCCGCCTCCTCTCCTCTCCCCAATCTGCGGGTGGGCCAAGGGGCGGAGCCGCCACGTCTGGCCCGCTTCGGGTCCAGAGGCGTGTCTGAAGACCCCAGCATGCGCACCAAAAGTCGCCTCTTCTCCTGACTTTCTCTTCAGCCATTGGGACCAAGAGAGAGAGAGAGAGAGAGAGCCCTTCCGGCTGGAGGTATCTCCCACCTCCGCTCCCTCCTTTGTTTTTGCGCCTACCTTCAGGAAAGGTGGGCATCTCCACCTCTCTCTCTCTCTCTCTCTCGGTCCCAATGGCTGAGGAGAAAGTCAGGAGAAGAGGTGACTTTTGGTGCACACGCTGGGGTCTTCAGGCATGCCTCCGGGCCCAAAGCGGGCCAGGCAAGGGAGCAAGTGCGGCAAATGTAGTTACTGGGATGTATAGTTCACCTACAATCAGAGCATTCTGAACTTTTAAGGGGTTTTCTTTGGGGGGGGGGGGGGGGGGGGGAGCAAGTGCAGCAAGTGTAGTTACTGGGATGTATAGTTCGCCTACAATCAAAGAGCATTCTGAACTCCACCAATGATGGAATTGAACCAAATATGGCACACAGAACTCCCACGACAAACAGAAAATATATATCAATGCTTGGTTGGGGGGGGGGGGGCGCCAAAATACTGTTTGCTTACCTTTGAAAATTACCTAGGGCCGCCTCTGGTGGCATATACCATTGTTTCTCAACCTGAGAGTTGGGACCCTGGACAGGTTGTGAGGGGGTTTCAGAGGGGTTGCCAAAGACCATCAGAAAGCACATATTTCCAATGATCTCACGAATCCCTTTGGCATAGTCGTTTGGGTTCACACTGTTCTCCAGATGTCTCCCCTAAATCACTGTCAATTCTTCCCAAATCCCTCCAGTATTTTCTGTTGGTCATGGGGGTTCTGTGTGGGAAGTTTGGCCCAATTCTATCATTAGTGGGGTTCAGGATGCTCTTTGATTGTAGGAGAACTATAAATCCCAGCAACTAAAACTCCCAAATGTCAAGGTCTATTTTCCCCAAACTACAACAGTGTTGACATATTGTGTATTCATGCCAAGTTTGGTCCAGATCCATCATTGTTTGAGTCCACAGTGCTCTATGGATATAGGTGAACTACAACTCCAAAACTCAAAGTCAATGCCCACCAAACACTCCCAGTATTTTCTGTTGGTCGTGAGAATTCTGTGTGTCAAGTTTGGTTAAATGCCATTGTTGGTGGAGTACATAATGCTCTCTGATTGTAGGTGGACTATAAATACCAGCAACTACAACTCCCAAATGACAAAAATCAATCACCCCCAACCCCACCAGTATTCAAATTTGGGCATATCGGGTATTTGTGCCAAATTTGGTCCAGTGAATGAAAATACATCCTGCATATCAAATATTTACACTACGATTCATAACAGTATCAAAACTATAGTTATGAAGTAGCAATGAAAATAATTTTAGGGTTGGGGGTCACCCAGGGGCGGCTCGTCCATTACGCAAAGTAAGTGGTTGCGGTACACTTTTTTTGCCAGGTGCGCAGAGGCGCCTCTGTAAATGCCCCTCGACTGCCACTTGAGGAGTCCTAGCAGCCCTAGCAGTCCAGGGGGAGCCCCGGATTCCTTGCTTCACTGCCGGGCGATCCTCTTCCCGAAGGGCCTCACCTAGCCCCTCTCATTCCTGCTTCATATCAATGATTGGTTGGGGGGGGGGGAGGCGCCAAAATACTGTTTGCTTACCGTTGAAAATTACCTAGGGCCGCCTCTGGGGTCACCACAGCATGAGGAACTGGCATTAGGAAGGTCCTCCAACTGCTTTAAAACTTACTAACCCTAGTATGTGTTGGACTGCAGTTTTAGTTCAAGGAACTGTTTGAAAAGTTCTGGTTGACAGGACTGTCGTAATAGAAATAAAAAGGTTTCTGGCAATGATAACAAAAAGCACTGCTTTACAGATTATTGATCTCTCTCAGTTTGGCAGAATGCAACACACAACAAAAATGTTGACTTTAACACTTTTTATTGTTTGAATAATAAGGAGTAACAGATTTATTTTTCAACTGCTGAAGAAATGTTTTTCACATTCCTCTCCATTTGTTTTCCAGGTGCTCAGCCTTTCTTGTGAGGTTGTGGTGCTACCCAGTGATGTTTGGGATGTTTGTGATGCTTTGGTGGTGGTGGTGGTGGAGGTGGTGGAGGTGGTGGTGGTGGTGGAGGAGGAGGAGGTGGTGGTGGTGGTGGAGGAGGTGGAGGTGGTGGCACACGGCAGCACTGATATCCATGTCCTCGGAAAGCACAGGCACAGTTTGCAGCAGCATTTACACCATAGGCACAATGTTTCTGACAAAGTCCATGAGGACAGTGAACGCTGCATTTGCCTTTCTGTGGATAGGCTGCAAAAGAGAAAGTCTAGGGTTAAGCCATGCAGAAGCTAGGAAAAGGTTTTCAAGGAGAACAAGCATCGAACTATCAATGATTCATCAGGGACTGATTCAACAGCATGGTTGCTTGGTTGGGTGATAGGACCATTTCAGGTTTTCAGAGGCTATACAAGATGCTATACTTACTTACAGAAACCTTCCATTACTAACATAATTTCTAAATGGTTCTAAAGTAATTACAAAACTAAAGTTCTGGTGATGAAAACTAAGGGGCGCTGGTGCTTTGCTCCCACAGTGTTGCTAAAGTTCTGGTGGTGAAAATTTCAGAACTCTAACAAAACTTTCAAAATTTCATTATTATTTCATTATTGATGATTTTTATGACATAACCAATTAGGAACTGGCATTTATAATGAAATTTTCAAAATTTCATTGTTATTTCATTATTGATGATTTTTATGATATAACCAATTAGGAACTGCCATTTATAATGAAATTTTGAGTTCTGAAATTTTCACCACCAGAACTTTAGCAACACTGTAGAAGCAAAGCACCAGTGCCTCCTAATTTTCACCACCAGAACTTTAGTTTTGTAAGTACTTTAGAACCATTTAGAACTGGGGTCCTCAAACTATGGCCCAGGGGCCGGATACGGCCCTCCAAGGTCATTTATCCGGCCCTTGCTCAGGGTCAATCTAAATCTGAAATGACTTGAAAGAACACAACAACAATCCTACCTCGTCAGCCAAAAGCAGGCCCACACCTCCCATTGAAATACTATTAAGTTTATGAAAATGAACAAAATCTGGCTACCAGTATTAAAAAAACTCTAAAATTAGAACAGCACAACAACAGAGAGGAAACAAACAAGGACATCCAATCACCTCTCAACCAAAGATTGCTCTGGGCACCGCCAGGCAATCAAATGCTAATCAAAGTGATCAGTTGAAACATTCACACCTAGCTCCAACAGACAAGAGTCCTTTGTCCCACCCTGGTCACTCCACAGATATATAAACCCTTTTTCCTAGTTCCAACAGACCTCACTACCTCTGAGGATGCTTGCCATAGATGCAGGCGAAACGTCAGGAAAAAATGCCTTTAGAACATGGCCATATGGCCCGAAAAAACCTACAACAACCTATTAAGTTTATATTTGTTAAAATGGTTTTTCTTTTTAATTGGTTGCTTATTTGCTTTGTTGTTTTATTGATGTATTGGTTGGGCTTGGCCTCATGTAAGCTGCCCTGAGTCCCCTTCAGAAGATGGTTGCAGGGTATAAATAAAGTTTTTTTAATTATTGTATTGCTTTTAAGTGGGTTTTTTTTTTGCCCTACAAATAAGATATGTGCAGTGTGCATAGGAATTCATTCATGTTTTTTTCAAATTATAATCCAGCCCTCCAACAGTTTGAGGGACTGTGACCTGGCACTCTGTTTAAAAAGTTTGAGGACCCCTGATTTAGAACCATGCCTAGAATCAATGGAATGTATTCCAACAATGTACCCTTTTCAACCCTATACAAGCATACTTTTTAAAGATGGAGAAGAGGTGACATGATAGTCATTTCTAAATATCAGCTTGGATGCGATACCAAAGATGACGCATCTTTGGTTCTTTTCAATTCACAAGAAAAGAACTTCTACCTATCAATTAGTAAGAGTGCTTTGACAGTAGAATTACTGCCTTGGAGAATGGTACGTCTGTTTCAGAGGTAAATCTGACCTCTGTTCAGAGACCTTCACAGGGGGAGACCTTATGAAGGTCTCTAAACAGAGGTTGGATTTACATCTTCCAGGACTTCTTTGCAAAATGGGAATGGATTGGATGTCCATTGTGGTCTCCTGGGGCACTCATTCACTCCAGTGACTAAACTGATATTCTGGGAGATGAAGTCCAAAAAGTACCATTCCAACTTTGGGATAGTTTGATGAAAGGACTATGGGAGAGATAACCCTGCCCCTCAAAGAAATAACCCACTACGTAATCATTGGGATTAAAAGCAAATCAGGAAATCATTTTTCTAATCCTGCATCTGGTCCTAGTTACCTTGAGTCTCTCTATCAGAAAAAGGTGAGATAAAGAATAAATATCAACAATAAATAATACAATCTTTATACAAGAAAACCACCGAACTCCCCATTTCCCTTTTACCTTCTGTGGCCACGATGCACAGCAGGAGTACTGCAAAGGCAAGGAAAATGGCTCTCATGGTGAAGCTCTGGTTGCAGGATCCAATGAAGGAGAAGATACTCACCAGAGTGGATGAAAAGCAAGGTCCAAAGTCCTGGTATTTATGGAGAGTTCAATGAATGCAGGGAGTGGGCTTGGGGTTGAGTGACGCCTGGTCTTTTGTCCCTGAATATCACTGTGTCATCTTAATCTTCGTGGAGGAACACAAGAATAAAGCTTCCTGGCATTCGCTTGTTACTTTCCATGAAGTGGGCATTTTGTGCCAGGTGACAGAAGATACCATTGTCTATATCGAGTTCTGTTGTTTCCAAGAGATACAGTTGATCAGTTAGGGCAATCTAGCACATCAAGGACACCTCCGATCAAAAAGAATGAGAGGGGAAGGATGGAAATCAAGGCAATGGTTATCTTGAAAAATCTGGAACAACATTTCAACTGTAGACAAAGGAGTGAAATGCTGAATGTGTTGAACGCCCACAGCCCAATGTCCAGTATGCTTTCACTCATTTTTCAAAGAATCACACAATCTGCCCTGAAATAAAATTTTGCCCAAGTCTATCTCAGGTCTCAAAAAGCTGAACTAATATTCATAGAATCATAGAATCAAAGAGTTGGAAGAGACCTCATGGGCCATCCAGTCCAAGCCCCTGCCAAGAAGCAGGAATATTGCATTCAAATCACCCCTGACAGATGGCCATCCAACCTCTGTTTAAAAGCTTCCAAAGAAGGAGCCTCCACCACACTCCGGGGCAGAGAGTTCCATTGCTGAACGGCTCTCACAGTCAGGAAGTTCTTCCTTTGAAAACAATCTGAAAATTTCATACATTGCATTGCATTACTTACTTTACTTACTTAGGTGATCCCTTGTAGTCCAAAGAYGATGGTCCTYCAAGTCCGGTGTTCTGGCAGTGGGTCCGTAGGTGACTGTGGAGCCCAGGCCTGTAGCCAGGATTTTGATTGGGGGGGGGCTGAGTTTGTTTTGGGGGGGGGGGCTGAGTCTGAGTGAAAGAGGGTCTACCCTAGCAAACCTTTTGATTCATTACCCCAATACCCCCATGCATATGGGATATATTGAGTAGTGTGATCAGATCATGATATAAATAAACATAACAGTTTAAATAATGTACCAGTAAGGCCTTTTCGCGAACCACCATGAGAATTCCCCCCACCTCCCGGCTACATGCCTGGTGGAGCCCTATTCTTGACCTGCATCTTCTCCCACAGTGAGGGCATCGCTTTTCAGGTAGAAGGAGGTCCCAGTCATGGTTGGCTTGATGCGCCTTCCTCTTGGCATGTTTCTCTCTTTTGCCCTTCATTCGTGCCTCTTCAAATTCTTCAGCACTGCTGGTCACAGCTGACCTCCAGCTGGAGCGCTCAAGGGCCAGGGCTTCCCAGTTCTCAGTGTCTATGCCACAGTTTTTAAGGTTGGCTTTGAGCCCATCTTTAAATATCTTTTCCTGCCCACCAACATTCCATTTTCCATTCTTGAGTTTGGAATAGAGCACCTGCTTTGGGAGACGGTGGTTGGGCATCCGGACAACATGGCCAGTCCATCGGAGTTGATGCCGGAGGACCATGACTTCAATGCTGGTGGTCTTTGCTTCTTCCAGCATGCTGACATTTATCCACTTGTCTTCCCAAGAGATTTGCAGGATTTTTCAGAGGCAGCACTGATGGAATCATTCCAGGAGTTGCATGTGATGTCTGTAGACTGTCCACGTCTTGCAGGTGTATAGCAGGGTTGGGAGGACAATAGTTTTATAAACAAGCACCTTGGTATCCCTACGGATGTCCCGGTCCTCAAACACTCTCTGCTTCATTCAGAAAAATGCTGCACTCGCAGAGCTCAGGCAGTGTTGAATTTCATTGTCAATGTTGACTTTTGTGGAGAGGTGGCTGCCAAGGGAGTGAAAATTGTCAACATTTTCTAATGTTTCACCATTAAACCGTATTTCTGGCATTTGAGAGGGATTGGCTGATGACTGCTGGAAGAGCTATGCATACATTGCATACATTGCATTGCATACATTGTCATGCATCCCTCCCTTTTTTTAACTCAGTGTACTACATGCTGATATATTTCTGGGTCTAGATTTAGTTTGGACTTTGAAACCCCAAAAGAGTCCAAGACACATAGATTGCAATACAAGAAGTGGACTACTAAATAGATTATTTTGGTCTGATTCTGAAAGCCTGTCACGTTCACTTTCAGAAGCATTGTGCACAAAATTTCAGCCATAGTAGTTGATGTAATAGTGCTTCAGGGAGATGCCAAACACAAAAATCTTTATGACTTGTAATCTGGGAATTTAGTCATTCTTTTTCTAATGTTCTTTTTATGTGGCCTAATGTAAAATACACCATGTGTAGTTCACATTTGATCAGCCCACACACTGCCTTGTCAGAGAAAGAAAATATGCCACACAAGCGAACAATACAGAACAAGTCGTTTACTCTTCATAGTTCAGAACAACATATATACAATGTGATCAACTCACATCATGTCCTTTTATGAGTGATTTAAAATGGTATTTCCTTGTCCGTTTGGATAAATTCCTTCAGCAGCTCATGAAGTGAGAGCACACTCCAAATTCTATCACTCTCTGCTTCTCTCATAGAATCATAGAATCAAAGAGTTGGAAGAGACCTCATGGGCCATCCAGTCCAACCCCCTGCCAAGAAGCAGGAATATTGCATTCAAATCACCCCTGACAGATGGCCATCCAGCCTCTGTTTAAAGCTTCCAAAGAAGGAGCCTCCACCACACTCCGGGGCAGAGAGTTCCACTGCTGAACAGCTCTCACAGTCAGGAAGTTCTTCCTAATGTTCAGTGGAATCTCCTTTCCTATCATTTGAAGCCATTGTTCCGCGTCCTAGTCTCCAGGGCAGCAGAGAACAAGCTTGCTCCCTCCTCCCTGTGGCTTCCTCTCACATATTTATACATGGCTATCATGTCTCCTCTCAGCCTTCTCTTCTTCAGGCTAAACATGCCCAGCTCCTTAAGCCACCTCTCATAGGGCTTGTTCTCCAGACCCTTGATCATTTTAGTCGCCCTCCTCTGGACACATTCCAGCTTGTCAACATCTCTCTTCAATTGTGGTGCCAGAATTGGACACAATATTCCAGATGTGGTCTAACCAAAGCAGAATAGAGGGGTAGCATTACTTCCTTAGATCTAGACACTATGCTCCTATTGATGCAGGCCAAAATCCCATTGGCTTTTTTTGCCGCAACATCACATTGTTGGCTCATGTTTAACTTGTTGTCCACGAGGACTCCAAGATCTTTTTCACACGTACTGCTCTCGAGCCAGGCATTGTCCCCCATTCTGTATCTTTGCATTTCGTTTTTCCTGCCAAAGTGGAGTATCTTGCATTTGTTACTGTTGAACTTCATTTTGTTAGTTTTGGCCCATCTCTCTAATCTGTCAAGATCGTTTTGAATTCTGCTCCTGTCCTCTGGAGTATTGGCTATCCCTCCCAGTTTGGTGTCATCTGCAAACTTGATGATCATGCCTTCTAGCCCTTCATCTAAGTCATTAATAAGATGTTGAACAGGACCGGGCCCAGGACGGAACCCTGCGGCACTCCGCTCGTCACTTCTTTCCAGGTAAGAGGAAGCATTGGTGAGCACCCACTGGGTTCGTCCATTTAACCAATTACAGATCCACCTCACCGTAGTTTTGCCTAGCCCACACTGGACTAGTTTCCTTGCCAGAAGGTCATGGGGGACCTTGTCGAAGGCCTTACTGAAATCCAGGTACGCTACATCCACGGCATTCCCCGCATCTACCCAGCTCGTAACTATCGAAAAAAGAGATCAGATGAGTCTGGCATGACTTGTTTTTGGATAAATCCATGTTGACTATTAGCGATGACCGCATTTGTTTCTAAGTGTTTGCAGACCACTTCCTTAACAATCTTTTCCAGAATCTTGCCTGGTATCGATGTGAGGCTGACTGGACGGTAATTGTTTGGGTCATCCTTTTTTCCCTTCCCTTCTCTTCAAAACTGTATCTCTCTGCCTGAACAAAAATGTAACAGTATCCAAAAGTCCCAGGCGCAGCCATCTCCACAGACATTGCTGACCAATCAGTTTCATGGATCTTATTTTACAATTGGCACACACACTTACTGATTTCTTGCATCCTCCAACATTTTTTTTGTTGCAAGTGCTGGAAGACAGAGGTGTTATTGCATATTTTTCTAATGCTCTCAAACTGGAAGATCAAGGTGTTTACTCTGATCTTCAGGTTTGCCAGCATTAAAACAAACCCTTTGAAACAGTTTGACTCATTTTACTTCTAAGACAAGTCTGGCAACTTTGAGAAGCAGGAAACTTGTTATAGTTGTAACTTTTTTCTAAGCCTATTCGTCATGCTTGTATTCTACTCATGTAATAAAATATTTACTTTCAAGCAGTGGTTCTCAACCTTCCCAATGCCATGGCCCCCTAATACAGTTTCTCATGTTTTCAACACAGGCCTTTCAAGAAGACCCGTTCTTTTCCTGCTTTGTGCTGAACGTACTCGTGTTTATGTGCTTACGTGGGGCCTCATCTGGTTGCCTCATGGGAAAATGCAGGAAGATGTGCATTTCAGGGCCTGTGTTCTGTCGCGTGCTGGGCCTGTAACAGCTGTACTTTTCTATAGGACGTATACTTTAAGCTCAGCGGGAAGCCAGGGGTGCCTCAAAGAGAGGTTCTCGGGGATTTTCTGATGTGATGGTCTTTAGAGTCTTTAATGATACAACAAAGTCTTTATTATGGAACAAACAACAAATCTTCAATGGTTCAAACAACACTTCAAGGCTTTCTTAGTCTAGTCCTCAATGGACTGGTACCTGACTTTGATTAACTGTAATTTCTCTGTAGGAAAAAAAACCCTATTTAACCTCTCCCAGACTGCATACTACCTTGATATTCTGGGTTATATGGCTATGTGGAAGGGCCCTGGGTTTTCATGCCCATGGAGATCCACCCTTAAAGGACATGTAGAAGATTGCCTTGTTACTGTCTTTTTAAATATGAGGGTTGAATGAAAAGTAATGCCTCCACCTTCGTAACTTCTCAACAGATGGCAGTACCGGTAAGTGGCAGGTACTGATTCTTCTCTACAGTTCCATTTTGGCAAGAAGCCTTAGCATTGAACGGTTGTGTTGTTAAAGTGCGAAGTATGGAACCCTTAAGCAACGTGCAGTCATTGAATTCTTGATAGCAGAAGGTGTCACCCCAAAGGAGATCCATCAGAGAATGCAAGCTGTTTATGGTGATTGTGTTGATGTGATTACTGTGCGTCATTGGGTGAGTAAGTTTAAAGATGTCGAGGTGGAAACATCTGACTCATGTGACAAACAAAGAATTGGACGTCCTGTGACAGCAGCCACCGAGTTTCACAAGCAAAAGGTTGACAGATTGATTCAGGACAATTGTCATATCACTCACAGAGAAATTTCAAGCATAGTTGGCATTTCACAAGAACGTGTGGGTCACATTATTGCTTTGCTTGGCTATTGGAAGATCTGTGCACGATGGGTTGCGGAAACAGAGTGTCAACTTCTTCCATGACGGCTTCAGAAAACTTGTTCATCGTTGGCAGAAATGTATCCAATTGTCTGGTGATTATATGGAAAAGTGAATAGTGGTAGTTAAAGAGCATATTCTAAGCATTATTTCTGCATTTGATTTATTAAAATATTCCCATCCAAACCCAAGTAATGAAGGTGGAGGTATTACTTTTCATTCAACCCTCATCATATGAAACTTTCTATCACAAACAAGAAGTTTTCTGCCTAATGAGATGAAAAAGGAATGAGAGAGGGCAACGGTGGCATAGCACAACACAATGGGTAACATCACTATAAACTGCAAGGGATTGCTGCAAGAGAAGGTGAAGCAAAATGAGAAGTGCAGCCCAACAAGGACCAAGTAGTGAGAGCACAATAATCCCAAATAAAGTCCCAGGAGCTCACATGGCAGCGGGGAGGACTGGATGATTCTTACGGTCTCTTCCAACTCCATGATTCTATGATTTTATGATTCCATGTTCCATATTTTAACTGTTTTTGAGATAGAATCATAGAATCAAAGAGTTGGAAGAGACCTCATGGGCCATCCAGTCCAACCCCCTGCCAAGAAGCAGGAATATTGCATTCAAATCACCCCTGACAGATGGCCATTCAGCCCCTGTTAAAAAACTTCCAAAGAAGGAGCCTCCACCACACTCCGGGGCAGAGAGTTCCACTGCTGAACGGCTCTCACAGTTCTTCCTCATGTTCAGATGGAATCTCCTCTCTTGTAGTTTGAAGCCATTGTTTCACGTCCTAGTCTCCAGGGAAGCAGAAAACAAGCTTGCTCCCTCCTCCCTGTGACCTCCCTTCACATATTTATACATGGCCCTCATCATGTCTCCTCTCAGCCTTCTCTTCTTCAGGCTAAACATGCCCAGCTCCTTAAGCTGCTCCTCATAGGGCTTATTCTCCAGACCCTTGATCGTTTTAGTTGCCCTCCTCTGGACACACTCCAGCTTGTCAATATCTCTCTTGATCCTAACATTTTGAAACATGCTCAGCGCAATGCTTCAGATAAATTCGTAAATCCTGCTCAGAAATGTACATTGGCATTTATTTTTGTTTTAGTGTTGAGAAATGTACTGATTTTGATGCCTTAGGCAGCATATCAAGCTTTCCAGGAATGTTGCCTTTCGTTAATTGCTGTCAATTGGTCTTCAGTTTATGGCAATGCTCTGACTGAATGACCTTTCAACTTCATTTTCTGTTTTGTCCCTGGTGGAAACACCACATTGCCACTAATGCTCCCTATCAGACAGATTTGCCAGCAATTCATTGGCTGCTGATAGATGATGTGTGTTCCCAGGGTGGGGATGACACAGAACAGGGAGGGGAGAGAAGAGGATCCCTGAGGTTGGTAGAACATCTCAAAAGAGAAACACCCAGGGAGAGGGGACAAGAAGAACGCCCCAGGTAAGAGGAGTCCTCACTGGGAATAGAAACATATCAACAGAGAATTGCCAAACAGAGCAGAATATAAAATGGGGAAGATTAAGAATTGGAGGAATTTATAGACCACTAGCCATCCCCTGCCACGTGTTGCTGTGGCCCAGTCTGGTGATCTGGAAAATAAAGTAACAAGAAAGTGTTGGTTTCTAATATATGTAATG
>NW_026844366.1:345174495-345207686 GCF_025583915.1 Anolis sagrei ordinatus | reverse complement strand
AACCCTAACCCTAACCCTAACCCTAACCCTATCCCTATCCCTATCCCTAACCCTAACCCTAACCCTAACCCTAACCCTAACCCTAACCCTTGAAATTCTCGCTGGACCATAATTACTGACATTGTTTTAGCAAATGTCATCACACAAAACGCCTTCTCTTTGCTTGATTCCGCCATTTTGAAAACAGCGACCCCTAGCGACGCCTAGCGGCATTAACGTACATGTGTGTTGCTCAAAAAAAACTTTGATAGTTTATCTGTCGCTACGTAGCTGTGGTTTGGTTACAGTAAACATACATTCGTCTAAAATTAATTTTCTTATTGGCCTATTCATTTTGACTAACCCTGTACTATATCTCTCTGTGTGTGAATCATACCTATCTATGTATCTATCTATGTATCTATCTATGTATCTATCTATCTATCTATCTATCTATCTATCTATCTATCTATCTATCTATATATATATCTATGGCTGGATGGCTCTTTGTCAGGAGGGCTTTGATTACGTTTTCTATCCCTGGTGAAGGGAGTTGGACTGGATGACCTTAAGTATTTTCTGTTGGTCATGGGGGTTCTGTATCGGATGTTTCCCCTAATTCTTTCGTTGGTGGGTTCAGAATGCTCTTTGATTGTAGGTGAACTATAAATCCCAGTAACTACAACTCCCAAATGTCAAGGTCTATTTCCCCCAAACTCCATCTGTTTTCATATTTGGGCATATTGATTCCATGCTATGGGTGGCAGAATCTCTTGTTTGTGAACTATAAATCGCAGCAACTACAACTCCCAAATGACAATAAATTTTTGAGTGAAGGACATACATTTGGTTGTTAGGTGTCTTGTGTCCAAATTTGGTATCAGTTCGTCCAATGGTTTTTGAGTTCTGTTAATCCCACAAACGAACATTACATTTTTATTTATATAGATTGGTATAGGTGGGAAAGGGTAGGTAGACAGCATGGGAGGGGACCATTTTCATTTTTTTCCATCAGGTAGAATCACACCCTTGCTTCTTCCTTCCCAGGACACCTCACATTTGCAAATCTGAGGCCATGGAAGTGTTGAAGAACTGGCTGGCTCACCCCAAAGAGCTCTACAACTTGGTGCGATTCAAGATGGGTGATTACATGATGCCCAAGATGGACCAGGTAACTTGGTGTGTCTTTGTGTCAACTGGGTGTGTCATCTGCTTCCCCTTTTAAGTTGGTTATTTGTCTTTTTTCAGTTTTATGCTATTATTGATGGTTAGTTATTTATATATTTATTTATTTATATGTTATTTTTTTATATATAAGTAAGAGTTTGCACATGTTCAGGTGACTGGAATCAATTTTCCTCCCACTGGTCTGATTGGCTGGGATTTTTTGGGGGGAGGGGAATCATAGAGTTGGAAGAGACCTCATGGGTCATCCAGTCCAACCTCATTCTGCCAAGAAGCAGGAATGTTGCATTCAAAGCACCCCCCGATAGATGGCCATCCAGCCTCTGCTTAAAAGCCTCCAAAGAAGGAGCCTCCACCACACTCTGGGGCAGAGAGTTCCACTGCTGAACAGCTCTCACAGTCAGGAAGTTCTTCCTCATGTTCAGATGGAATCTCCTCTCTTGTAGTTTGATGCTGGTAAACCTACCAGTCATCTGTTTTCTTTTTCACTCACTGTGGATGGGTGAATGTATCTTTAGGATTTTATAGAGTTTTGCTAAGCTAAGCAAAGAATACTCAGAAATAGTTTAGCCTGTTCCTTCATCTGAATTACAGTGTTCCCTCGCTACTTTGCAGACTCGCTGTTTCGCGGATTTCAAAAAATATTAATTCAAAATATACATAATAGTATTTTTGCTGTTTTGTGGGGTTTTGCCTCTGCTGCTCTCCAAGACACCTTCCCTCCTCAGTCCTCCCTCCCTCCAGCTTTGAAGGGCCTTTCCTTCCTTCCTTTCACTTTATTTTAAGTTTTAAAAGACTTAAAATAGTGTATAACTACTGAAATAATCTATATAAATAAAAATGTAATGTTCGTTTGTGGGATTAACATAACTCAAAAAGCACTGGATGAATTGCCACCAAATTTGGACACAGTACACCTACTACCCCAAGGAGTGACCATAACTCAAAAACATGGATTTTGTCATTAGGGAGTTGTAGTTGCTGGGATTTACAGTTCACCTACAAACAAACAACATTCTGAACCCCACCAATGATGGAATTGAACCAAACTTGGTACATAGGACTCCCACAACCAACAGAAAATTCTGGAAGGGCTTGGTGGGCATTGACCTTGAGTTTGGGAGTTCTAGTTCACCTACATCCGGAAAGCACTGTGGACTCAAACAATGATGGATCTGGACCAAACTTTCCTCGAATACTCCATAAGCCCAAATGTGAACACAGATGGAGTTTAGGAAAAATAGACCTTGACATTTGGGAGTTGTAGTTACTGGGATTTATAGTTCACCTACAATCTGAGAACATTCTGAACTCCACCAACGATAGATTTGGTCCAAACCTCCCATACAGAACCCCCTTGACCAATGGAAAATACTGTGTTTTCTGGTAGTCTTTGGCAACCCTTCTGACACCCCCTCATGCCCCCCCCCTCGGGGTCCCAACCCCCAGGCTGAGAAATGCTGCCTTAAGGTCATCAAATCCTACTCCTGTCACCAGGGCAAGATAACATAATCAAAGCCCTCTGGACAAAGAGCCATCCAGCTATAGATATAGATAGATATATATGTTTCACACACACACACATGTATATGACAGATATAATATCATAGATTTGAAAAGGACCCCTAAAGAAGGACAATTATATGTTCCATGTAGGCAAACCTGACAATCTCCACATCAACACTGACAAAGAAACAGCAAGAAGTACTGTTTACCCACAAGCATAAAGAAATTACATATATTAGAAACCAACTCTTTCTCATTACTTTTTCGAGATCACCAGACGGGGCCACAGCAACGCGTGGCAGGGGATGGCTAGTGTATAATTATTAAATTATAAATTAAATTATTAAATCATTAAATTATTAAAAGGGCAACTAAAATGATCAAGGGTCTGGAGAACAAGCTCTATGAGGAGTGGCTTAAGGAGCTGGGCATGTTTATTCTGAAGAAGAGAAGGCTGAGAGGAGATATTATAGCCATGTATAAATATGTAAGAGGAAGCCACAGGGAGGAGGGAGAAAGCTTGTTTCTGCTTCCTTGGAGACTAGGACGCGGAACAATGGCTTCAAACTACAAGAGAGGAGATTCCATCTGAACACGAGGAAGAACTTCCTGACTGTGAGAGCCGTTCAGCAGTGGAACTCTCTGCCCCGGAGTGTGGTGGAGGTTCCTTCTTTAGAAGCTTTCAAATAGAGGCTGGATGGCCACCTGTCAGGGGTGATTTGAATGCAATATTCCTGCTTCTTGGCAGGGGGTTGGACTGGATGGCCCATGAGGTCTCTTCCAACTCTTTGATTCTTTGATTCTATGATTCTAAAATAAATAGAGTATCCCTACATCGTGGTTTTTCACTTATTGCGGGAGGTCCTGGAACTTAGCCCCAGCAATAAGTGAGGGAACACTGTACACTATTACTTATTTATTTACCACATTTCTACCTCGCCTTTCTCACCCCTGGGTTAATTCAAAACTTAATTCAGACAAGATGGAAGAGGCCTTTGTCAGATTAGGGAACAGGGATTAAGCTTGTGCTGGATAGGGTTACACTCTCCTTGAAGATGCAGGTTCTCCACTTGAGAGTGCTCATGGATTCAATTCTGAGCCTGGAAGTTTGGGTTTCAGCAGTGGTCAGGAGTGCATTTGAACAGTGAATGCTTGCATACCAGCTGCACCCATTCCTGGAGACATCAGATCTGGCCATGATGACACATACCAATGTGACAGCCAGACTCAAAGGGTGCTTATCAAATGGCTCTTCTTCATCCTGGGAGAAGTGACTAGTAGGGCGGTGCAAGGTTCTGCCTGTGCCTTGTGCTATTAACCATTTTTATCAAAGGCTAGCTAAAATGAGAACACACTACATCCACAACACTCCTTTCATCTACCAAGCTTGTAACTTTATTAAAAAAAGAGATAAGATTACTCTGTCATGACTTGTTTTTGCAAAACTAACATTAACTTTTAGTGATAACAGAAATAATAATAATAATAATAATAATAATAATAATAATAACTAGCTGTCCCTTGCCACGTGTTGCAGTGG
Source organism: Anolis sagrei ordinatus (assembly GCF_025583915.1). Classification (NCBI taxonomy): domain Eukaryota; kingdom Metazoa; phylum Chordata; class Lepidosauria; order Squamata; family Anolidae; genus Anolis; species Anolis sagrei. The sequence goes on along the minus strand of NW_026844366.1, from coordinate 345,203,476 downwards.
CCCAGTCTGTTGATCTGAAAAATAAAGTAATGAGAAAGTGTTGGTTTCTAATATATGTAATTTCTTTCTGGGGAGGGAGTTCCACAGCTGAGGAGCCACTACAGAGAAGACCCTCTCTCTCGTCCCCACCAGTCGTGTCTGTGAAGGTGGCATGACAGAGAGCAGGGCCTCCCTGGTTGATCTTAATGTCCTTGGTGGTTCATACCATTATGTTTGGGTTTTGAGATCTTTGGGAAGAGGCACACCATTAGCCACCACGGAGTAGGCCCTGTCTTGTCCCCACCAGTTGTGTCTGCAAAGATGGCATGACTGAGAGCAGGGCCTCCCCAGTTGATCCTAATGTCCTTGGTGGTTCGCACCATTATGTTTGGGTTTTGAGATCTTTGGGAAGGGGCACACCATTAACCACCACGGAGTAGGCCCTGTCTCTCGTCCCCACCAGTCTTGACTGCGAAGGTGGCGGGACTGAGAGCAGAGCCTCCCCAGTTGATCTTAATGTCCTTGGTGGTTCGTACCATTATGTTTGGGTTTTGAGATCTTTGGGAAGGGGCACACCACTAGCCGCTTTAGAACTTTTTCAAGTCACTTCTCATCCATTCATGGACAACACCTCCAAAGTAACTTCTTGAGCACGCACTAGGTCTTTCATGGCCCCGCCCAACCACCCCCAGGTTTACTGTCACGTTTCTGGCCTCACTTTCTGACCCTCTGGACCAATGCTGCCTTTCCCATTGCCTGTCTTCTACATGTAGGATTCGCTCAGCAAAAGCCTCTGTCTCTGTTACCAGTACCTCTATCAGAGCAGTCAGAACTACGCTACAGTCATCATCCAGACACTCAATGGGGAGCTGCGGTGAGTTGGGGCATGTGTGTGTTCATCTGTGAATTTGTCTCGAGAAGAAAAAGGGAAAGTTATTCCTCTTATGGGAAGCCCAAACACTCTATGTGTCAATTGGGCTGCCAAGAGAAGTATATTCTATAAACAGGATGCAAGAGCTCAGAAGTTTTTCTTCCATGTCCTTTACAATATTCCACCCATGTCTTTCTAAAGAGCATTAGAAGCTCAAGCTTGTTTTATGCAACACCAGAGGTTTGTGCTGAAGAACTGAGCAATCCTAGAAAACTGTTGGTTCTAGGTTTCCAGTCCAATACTATAATCAACTTTCAGTGGATGTTCCTGTTTGAAATGTTTAAAAGCAATGCTTTTTGGTTTGGAAAGATTAGCCATTTACAAGAAATTTTGCCCAGGAGATGGCCAACTGTATTTACTCAGTCTTCGAGGAGGCTCTGTTTGGCACAAATCTGTCCACACGAAGCAGGTGAACATAGCATTGAACGAAACATGCAGAATAATCAGAGGATGTCTTAAACTTACACCTGTTGATCAACTCTACAAGCTGCATTGTCCCCTCTGATGTGCGATGGGAAGTTCCTACTAACTGTGAGAGAAATAAGATTGAACACTGTGCTGGTACGGCTGTACCAGGGGCTCCAACTTTATTTTCTTTCTGTTATCTGCTTTGTATCAAATGTTTGCTTGCAGTCATAGGACAGGCCACCTGTCAATCATAATTAAGCTTTGGTTCCACCCCTTGTTCAGGGCTCTGGGAGGGAAAGGAGCCATTTTTTGAGCAGTCTCACTTAAGGAAGCTAAGTTATAGGACGTAGACCTGTTCATCCCGTAGAAAAGCATCCTTTCTCAGTAACATCCAGGGAAACAAAAATTCCAGGAAAAAAGGTCCCAAAGCTCTGGCTGAGAGCTCACAGCCTCTCAGCTTCACAGCATCAGAGGGAAAACAGCCCTGAAGTTTCAAAGAATTCTCGGAGGGAGGAGAGCACTACAGAACCACGGAACTCCAGCTGAAATATCTGCAAGCTTCGGCTGGTAGGTCTACTCGATGCCCAGATGAATTTGGAATCGGTAGTACTACCCACATCAACGAGGCCTAGATAATAGACAGCCTAGGAGAGGTTAAAAAGGGTTTTTTTTCTTACAAAAAAAAGTACAGTTAATCAAAGTCAAGTACCAGTCCATTGAGGACTAGACTAAGAAAGCCTTGAAGTGTTGTTTGAACCATTGAAGATTTGTTGTTTGTTCCCTAATAAAGACTTTGTTGTATCATCAAAGACTCTAAAGACCATCCTTTCAGAAAAATCCCTGAGAATCTCTCTTTGAGGCACCCCGGCTTCCCACTGGGCTTAAAGTATACGTCCTATACAAAGACAGGCCCAGCGCGCGACAGAACAAACACTGTGAAAGCCACCCACTGCATGGCTATCAGGCTTCACCCAGTAGATTCAAATCAAGGAAAATCTTCATGAGAACCACCGCTCCTCTTAACATTCCCCCAGCAACAGTCTCTCTGGGAAGCCAAACCATGAAAACCCATGAGGGTCTGCCTCTGGGGGCAAACCAAGAATGGGCAACTTGGAAGTCCCTGAAAGTGTTGAAGAACTGGCTAGGTGTCCTGGGAAGGAAGAAACACCTGGGTGTGTCATCTGCTTTCCCCTTTTAAGTTGGTTATTCATCTTTATTCTTATAGCTATATGCTATTATTGATGGTTAGTCTATATAAATAAAAATGTAATGTTCGACAATACAATGTAATGTTTGTTTGTGTGATTAACATAACTCAAAAACCAGTGGATGAATGGACACCAAATTTGGACACAATCAGGCCAACGAGTGACCATCACTCATAAAAACACAACAGAAGTATTGAGTATTCATGCCAAGTTTGGTCCAGATCCATCACTGTTTGTCCAGAGTGCTCTCTGGATGTAGGTGAACTACAACTCCAAAACTCAAGGTCAATGCCCACCAAACCCTTTTGGTATTTTCTGTTGATCATGGGACTTGTGTCAAATTTGGTTCAATTCCATCGTTGGTGGAGTTCAGAATGCTTTTTGATTGTAGGTAAACTATAAATGACAGCAACTATAACTTCCAAGTGACAAAATAATTTGTGCCAAATTTGGTCAAGTGAATGAAAATACATCCTGCATATCAGATATTTACATTACGATTCAGAACTGTAGCAAAAATTACAGTTATGAAGTAGCAACAAAAATGATGTTATGGTTGGGGGTCACCACAACATAAGGAACTGTATTAAGGGGTCACGGCATTTGGAAGGTTGAGAAACACTGCTATAAGGGTCATGCTGTACTCTGGAGTAGTTTTGATAGTTTCTTCCTTTGGAATACTGACTGCACCATGTGGCATTTGTTGGAATCCAAGTCACAGGTGATCTTCATATCTCTCAATCTTCTCCCCCAGCCATGCGGTTTGCATCTTTTATTTGGTCCTCCGGGCTCTGGACACTGTGGAGGATGACATGACGATCAGCTTGGAAACCAAGATCCCCATTTTACATAACTTCCATTCCTACCTGTATCAGCCCAGCTGGCGATTCATGGACAGCAATGATAAGGACAAACAAGTGCTGGAAGATTTCCCAATGGTGAGCTATTGCCCCCATACTTTAATCTCGACTTTATATGCCTATGTAGACTGTATGGAAGCATTAGCTGATCCACTATCTGCCAGTTTGTTTCCAGGCACAAACTGGTCATATGGTTCAGGTCTAGGCTACTTGGCAAATCATATCTCAAGGTACAAACCAGCCCAGGGCCTGAAATCCTCAGGATTGGCTAAAACCTTTCTTTTCAGGCAGGTTTCTGCAAGTCGCTTCTGATGTGAGGGAATTGGCGTCTGCAAGGAAGTTTGCCCAGTGGACACCCGGATGTTTTACCATCCTCTGGGAGGTTTTTCTCAAGTCCCTGCGTGAGAAGCTGGAGCTGACAGATGGGAGCTCACCCTACTTCCCGGATTCAAACCACCTACCTTTCGATCAGCAGACCTGCTGGCACAAGGGTTAACCCACTGCGCCACTGGGGGCTCCTGATCGGGGGTGATGTGTAGTGTTTTATGTATGTTAGTAGGCTTTTTAATGGTTTTGACTCTCTATTTTAAAATAGTTTTTGGTTTAATACTATTGTAATGTTGATAATATTGAAAACAATATTGAAATGCAGTAAGATTGATCTAGATTAAAAGAAAAAGTCTAGGGAGATAGATGAAAAAGAAAAGATTAAATTACAATAACTGAATTTTAATAAAATATCCCAATTATTAGTATTAATATCACTTGTGGGTAAATATTAATTTTAACTATATTTGTTTATATTTAGCAGAAGTTAAACCAATGAGAAGAGAAGTATATTATAATACTTTGACCTTAACTTGATGGAGGGAGAAATTCACTATGTTTTTATGTATTTTTAATTTTTATTTAATTTGCTTTTTTTAAAAAAAGAATGGGGCTAGAGGAGTTGCAGGAAGTTATTTTAATGTTTATTTCATTTCATTTTAATTGGGTTTTTAAAATGTATCCTTTTAAAAACATAATAAAAATGTGTTTATAACATTTCACAATGTGGATTGCTTGACATGTATTGGAATCATCACGGATGTGGCATGAGAAGTATTTGGAAAATTTGCTAGACTTGTTGCACAGATAAAGGAAATGACGCTGTCGGTGGCTTGATAGCATTTGCTGCAGACATAAGGAAGCTCCTGTCTCTAAAAAGGTGGAGAGAAAAGCTAAAAGAGTCCTAAAATGGACCAGTAACAATTGAATTCAAGACGTTTTGAGTAGTTTTGCAAAGATATGAACAGTGAATATCATCAACTTTTGATACACAGTGAAATTCATTGGCTATCATGAGAGGAAGTTTTGTCTTGTTTGAATAGAAAAACAGATTAAAATAATCATAGCTGTTAGATATCTATTCACTACTTTTTGCACAAAATTTCAAATATTTGCAGCACACCTAATGTGAATGTTTTCTGATTCTTGATGCAAGCAAAAAAAAAGTTTCAGGTATAATAAAGCTTGTAAGTGAAATGCAGCTTTCTTATTAGTTAGCTAGTTAAATTTTCCAAATGATATATTGTCGAAGGCTTTCATTGCCAAAATCACTGGATTGTTGTAGGTTTTTTCATTTTCATTCCAACAACCACCATGTCAGATTACACAGAGAAGCCATTGAAATCCACAAGCATGTGGACAATTTCAACAGAAAGGAGGAAACCATGAAAATGAACAAAATCTGGCTACCAGTATTAAAAAACTCAAAAATTGCAACAGCACAACAACAGAGAGGAAGCAGGCAGGGACATCTAATCACCTCTCAACAAAAGATTGCTCCAGGCACTGCCAGGCCATCAAATGCTAATCAAGGTGGTCAGTTGAAACATTCACACCTAGCTCCAGCAGACAAGAGCCCTTTGTCCCACCCTGGTCATTCCACAGATATATAAACCCTTTCCCCTAGTTCCAACAGACCTCACTACCTCTGAGGATGCTTACCATAGATGCAGGCGAAACATCAGGAGAAAATGCCTCTAGAACATGGCCATATAGCCCAAAAAAACCTACAACAACCCAGTTTCCAAATGATATTTGATCATGGTTTGCGATTCAGGTATTGTTATTGTTATTTTAAGTTTTTTTAAATTGAAGCATTCTAATTAAAATATCATTATAGGAGTGTATGCACTGATATATGTTTCCCTTCTCTCCAAACTGGAAAACCCTTGGTGAGCAACATTAAATCAATGTTTGATATGATCTTGAGTTGAGTCTTGGTAGTCTGTTTTGGGAATTAGCAGTTTTCCCTTGTGCCCTAGATCTCCTTGGAGTTCCGCAAGCTGTCGAAGGTCTATCAGGATGTCATTGCTGACATTTGCCGCAAGATGGGCCTCGGGATGGCGGAGTTCTTGGAGAAGAAGGTGGAATCTGAAGAAGACTGGGACAAGGTCAGCGGCAATCTTTCATGGTGGATGTAACTCTTTGATTGGCTGAAGTGGGGTGACAATGTGGTGCATTTTCAAAAATATTTACACTAGTACACAAGTTTTAACCACATACAACCACATTTAAGAAATAATAAATAATCAAAGCAAAGCAAAGAAATCACAATAGTACCTACACTTACTTACTTACTTAGGTGATTCCTCGTAGCTTGAGGATGATGGTCTTTCAGATGTGGTGTCTTGGTGGTAGGTCCGTAGGTGGCTGTGGAGCCCTATTCTTGATCTGCATGTTCTCTCACAGTGAGGACATCGGCTTCCAGGTTGAAGGCATTCCTGGTCAGGGTTGGCTTGACGTGCCTTCCTCTTGGCATGTTTCTCCCTTTCGCCCTCAATTTGTGCCTCTTTGAATTCTGCAGCACTGTTGGTCACAGCTAACCTCCAGTTAGAATGCTCAAAGGCCAGGGCTTCCCAGTTCTCGGTGACTATGCCGCAATTTTTAAGGTTGGATTTAAGCCCATCTTTAAATCTCCTTTACTGTTTAGTCTAAGACTAGACTAAACTAAAATAAACTAGACATTCTGGGTTTATATATATATATTTCCAACTTGCCCAATCAAAGGTGATTTAATAATTCTACAACTATCTTGATTAAAGTCTTAATCATACTAATTTAAGCATTACTTCTATATACATAAAGTTATCTATTGCTTGTGACCCCCTGGTGGCACAGCGGGTTAAACAGCTGAGCTGCTGAAATTGCTGACCGAAAGGTCAGTGGTGCCAATCCAGGAAGGGGGTGAGCTCCTGCTGTTAGTCCCACCTTCTGACAACCTCACAGTTCCAAAACATGCAAATATGAGTAGATCAATAGGTACCACTTCTGTGGGAAGATAATGGAGCTCCATGCAGTCATGCTGGCCACATGACCTTGGAGGTGTCTATGGACAACACCGGCTGTTTGGCTTCGAAATGGAAATGAGCAACACCTTCCAGAGTTGGACATGACTAGACTTAATGCCAAGGGGAAGCCTTGACCTTTTTTTAATCTATTGCTTTAAAACGGCTTAGAGCTAACTGAGAAATACACTTCAATGTATTGATGAAGATTTTCATGGCCAGAATCACTGGGTTGTTGTAGGTTTTTTCGGGCTATATGGCCAAGTTCTAGAGGCATTTTCTCCTGACGTTTTGCCTGCATCTATGGCAAGCATCCTCAGAGGTAGTGACGTCTGTTGGAACTAGGAAAGAGGGTTTATATATCTGTGGAATGACCAGGGTGAGACAAAGGACTCTTGTCTGTTGGAACTACCTCTGAGGATGCTTGCCATAGATGCAGGCGAAATGTCAGGAGAAAATGCCTCTAGAACATGGCCATATAGGCCAAAAAAACCTACAACAACCCAAATACACTTCAGTTTCATAAATTCCATCAGTAAACTCTAATCCAATTTTTAAAAAGCATCTACTAACTTATCTCTGACAAACAGTGTTAACATACCCATCTCTGCACATTCTTGAATTTTCAGTATCCAATTCTCTACCATTTTTGTTTAAAAACTCCAAAAACACCTGTTCCACACAGGGCCTGGGGGTGTGAAGAGGAATTTCACCATATTTTTAAGCTTCATATGCAACCCTAAAGAGTCCACCCTGCCCTAAAACTTGACTGTTTTGAACCTCTCTAGTACTGCCATTACGTCGCTGGTCTGGTGGGGATCGGCCTCTATCAGCTCTTCTCTGCATCCAAGCTGGAGGTCCCTGTTGGTGACCAGGACACGGAGCTTGTAAACTCCATGGGGGTTTTCCTGCAGAAAATCAACATCATTCGGGATTATCACGAAGACCTACTTGTGGGCAGAGAGTTTTGGCCTCGAGAGGTAAGGAAAATGAGGGTGAGGCAGACATCAGAGAAGGAATTATTGCTGAGTAGTTGATGGTGTGATCTTGTGTTTGTGTTCTGTTGTGCTCTGGGCCTGTAAAGAATTTCCTTTAGAACAGGACGTGCAACCTTTGCCCAGCGGGAAGCCCAAGGAGAAGTTCTCAGAGGTTTTCCACCACAAATGACCTTTAGATGGCTTGTGAAGTATAACAAAGTCTTTTATTAATGAACAATCAAACAGAAATGTCTGTTATCTTCAATAAAGCTAAACAAATGCTTCCAGGCCTTATGCAATTGGTGACTTCCTAATCTTGCCCACTAAGGACAGGCAACTGTCTTCAATAACTTCTTCTTTACTTTAAAGGAAAATCCCCTTTTTAACTTCTCCCAGACTGACTGTAATCTAACCCTTAGTGATGTGGGCTCGAACTGCGTCTCGAACGCCGAGTGAACCTACCAGTAAGGCAGTATACTCTCCAGCTGGAGTTTTTGGTCTTTAGGGCTGTTTTCCTGGACATCTTTGGAGACTCTTAAGACTGTTTCCCCCCAGAAAGTCTTAATGCTCTTAAGACTGTTCTCCCCCGGAAAATCTTGATGCCCTTAAGACTGTTTTCCCCTGGAAAATCTTAAGGGTTAAAGCTTTTGTACAGGGGAAGCTTGCACACATCCTGTACATTAGTTTTCCTTCCTGAGACTAACTAACTAAAAAATGGCTCCCTTCCTTTCCCAATAGCCCTGAGCAAGGGGTGTAACCAAAACTTAACGATGATTGCCCTATGACTGCAACCAAAGGAAGCCACCTTTCTGCAGAACCCCTGAAACCCTGAATTGCAAGCAAACACTCAATAGAAAGCAAATAAAGTGGGAGCTCCTGGTACAGCCGTACCAGCACAGTTTGGGTTTACAGCATCTTGAGTCACTGATTTGTTTATTTCCTCAGTTCATAGAATCAGAGTTGGAAGAGACTTCGTGGGCCATCCAGTCCAACCCCCTGCCAAGAAGTGCCCCGGAGTGTGGTGGAGGCTCCTTCTTTGGAGGCTTTTAAACAGAGGCTGGATGGCAATCTGTCAGGGGTGCTATGAATGCAATTTTCCTGCTTTTTGGCAGGGGGTGGACTGGAAGGCCCATGAGGTCTCTTCCAACTCTTTGATTCTATGACCATGGACTGTAGAAGTGATGTTGAAAGTCTACATGTGGCCAGTAGGCCACGTTTTGCCCATACTCGTTTGGTCATGTGAATGTTGGATGAGGATTCTGCACAACCATGATTCAAATCTCCACTCAGCCATGGAGATCCATTGAGTGACTGCCAGTGGAAGATCATGGAAAACCTCTGAAGGAATCTTAGTAAGCATGCCCTACAAAAGGGTCACCATAGGACAGAGTACGCTTAAAGGTGCATGATAACAACACAAGACAAAATGCATTGTGCAAATTAGAATGGCTGAACTCTTTGGTCTCAGTGTTTATTAGGGAAAGAGATAAAATGGCAGATTTCTTGTTGTGACATTGCAACATCCCACCCAGTTCTGGTTGGACAGCATTTCTAACCCTTTGAGTGTTCCCAGGTGTGGAGCAAATATGTACAGAAGTTGTCGGATCTGGCCAAGCCTGAGAACATTGACAAAGGTGTCCAGTGTTTTAATGAGCTCATCACCAATGCCCTGCACCACATCCCGGATATCTTGACATATCTGTCACAACTGAGGAACCAGAGTGTGTTCAAGTTCTGTGCCATCCCCCAGGTAGGTTGGATAGTCCCTATGGGACTTTGCCCCTTTGTGGGTCTTTTCACATTGCACAGTGACAACATTATGATTCCCTTAACTTTACTTCAGATACAAGCTCTCTTTGAGGTTTTAATGCTTTATTAAAGAAAACAAAGGCAAGTTACTGTATTCCATTTAGTGTCAGAACTGCCAAGCACTGCAAGCTTCATATATTGATAGGTAGCACAATTCTTTCTCCCTTTTCTTGCATAATATTCCCCCATTAGTCAGAATGCAGTATACTTTTTGTGTGTGTATTTTTTTTCCTTCTTGGTAATCAAAGAGCAGGATCAAGCCTAGTTGGTACTTGGATGGGAGACGGGCACAATGCTCTTGGCTATATTTAGTGGGAGGAATTGGGAAAACCACCACAGAGTATTTCTTGCATTTCCACCCCCCCTATGAAAAAATTGTGACTTTTCAGGCCAAATTACAGCAGGACTCTTTTTTTGTGGTTTCTGCCACCTTCCCCCCTTCCAGGTAAAAGGCATTGCCACCTTGGCAGCCTTCTACAACAATCCGCAGGTCTTGCAAGAAGTGGTGAAGATCCGGAAGGGGCAAGCTGTCACGCTAATGATGGATGCCACCAACATCCAGGCTGTCAAAGCCATCACGTTCCAGTACATGGAAGAGGTGAGTTAATGTCAGTGTCAGAGTAATTTTTTTTTAGAAAAGAACACATTGTAGTAAACAGAGTACTTTGGCCACATCATGAGGAGACAGCAAAGCCTAGAGAAGACAATTATGCTGGGGAAAGTGGAAGGCAAAGGGAAGAGGGGCCGACCAAGGGCAAGATGGATGGATGGCATCCTTGAAGTGACTAGACTGACCTTGAAGGAACTGGGGGTGGTGACGGCCGACAGGGAGCTCTGGCGTGGGCTGGTCCATGAGGCCACGAAGAGTCGGACACGACTGAACAAATAAACAACAAGTAAACAGAGTAGATCCTCTATATCACTTGTGGAACAGAAAGTGTTGTTTACATTCCCTCTTCTTTGTTCTTTCTAGTTGGGTTTCCCAATAGAATCTCGCCTATCCCTTTCCTTTGTTGTCAATGCCCTTTAGATTGAATTGTTCTTTCTGTATGCCTTCAGGTCTTTTCTATTTTACAGTGACTTCTAAAGCTAAGAGTGTGTGGAGCGGTATACAAATAAAGGTTTATTATTGTTAATAATAATAATAATAATAATAATAATAATAATAATAATAATAATACAATTCTCTTTTTACCATCTTGGGAGTGGATTTTTTGGATTGGATTTTGTTGGATGTTCCCCCAGATTGTTCTTCATTGTTCTGGAACAGCTGTACCAGGAACTCCAATTTTGTTTGCTTTGCATTGAATGTTTGTTTGTAGTCCTAAGTTTCAGGGACTCTTTTGGCTGCAGTCATAGGGCCGGCCACCTGTCCGTCATCGTTAAGTTTTGGTCCTGCCCCTTGCTCAGGGCAATTGGGAAGGGAAGTGGGACATTTTGTTAGTTAGTCTCAGCCAGGTTAGCTTATGTATAGGATGTGTGTAACTTCCCCTGTACAAAAGCTTCAAACTTTAAGAACTCCAGGGAAGCATTTCTACAGCTTTAAGAATTTCCAGGAAAACAGCCTTAAAGACTAGAGAACTCCAGCTGGAGAATATCCACTGCCTTGCTGGTAGGTCCACTCGGCGTCCGAGAAGCAGTTCGGCCCGGTAGCAGAGCCCACATCAGTGAGGGTTGGATTTCAGTCAGCCTGGGAGAAGTTAAAAAGGGGAATTTTCCTTTAAAGAAAAGGTTATTGAAGATAGTGCCTGTCCCCTGTGGACAAGATTGAGGGAGCCAATGGTTTATCAAGAAAGCCTTGAAGTACCTGTTTGATTTCATTATTACACATCCTATATTTAAAGTCAACCAAATACAGGCCCAGCGCGTGACAGAATAGCTCATAATCAGCATGTTGAATTGCTCAAATAGGGAATTTCCATTTTTAACTCCAATACGTGTTAAATGTTGAGCTGAGAAGTCTGCTTCTTAATGGATGTTGTCTCTTCTCTTGGTAGATTTACCAGAAAATCCCCAGCATGGATCCTTCTTCCAGCAGAACCCAACAAATTGTCACTTCTATCTGTTCGTTGTGTTCACCCAGAAGGACCCTTGTCCCACGAACCCATTACTCCCTCGGCTACTTGTCCTGCGCTATGGTTTTGACAGCCCTAGCCTGGCAGTATCTAAGCACAGTGTCCAAGGCGGCTTAAGAAGACTGACACTCAGGCAAGAACTGAGGAGGGAGGTGTTCTGGCACGGCAGTACCAGGAGCTCCAACTTACCTTTCCTTTGTTGAGTATTTGCATGTATTCTAACGTTCTATGCATTTTACAATTAGGTGGCTTTCCTTGATTTGCAGTTATTAGGCCAATGACCCCTCAGTCATCGTTGGGTTCTCTAGTTCCGCCCCCTTTTGGGTTTTGGGAGGGAAAGGGAGCCATTTTGGCTCAGTCCACACAGAGAAGTCTTCGTACAGGACGTAAATCAGGTCCTCCTGTAGAAAGCTTCGTCTTTTACAGCTTGGCTGGGGGAATACAGTCTCAGCATAGCCTTTGCTGGGAATTTACAGCCTTATAGCTCCTTTACTGAAGGGATCCAGCTCTACAGCACTACAGCCAGCCATTGCTGGGAACTGAAAGTCTACAAAGGACTCTGTCTGGTAAGGGCCACTCGCAGCAGCAAGAAGCAGTTGGTACTGGGTGTAGGGGTCCCACGCCAGCAAGGGCTGAGACAGACTGCCCAGATAGAGGTTAAGGATTTCCCCGATAGCGAAGAAACACTTTATGAAGATAGTTGCCTGTCCCCTGTGGACAAGATTGAGAAAGCCACCAATTGGTTAAGAAAGCCTTGAAATAGTTGTGTTTTATAGAAGACCTTAGCAATAATAAAAAACTTTGTTCAACCTTTAAGCAATCTAAAGACTCTGTTTAAGGAAATCCTAAAGCTTCTCATCTGAGGCAGCCCCGGCGTCCCGTTGGGCACTACAGTCTCTTGCACAGGCCTAGTGAGTGACAGCACAGGAGGGATGGCTTTATTTTCAAAATTCATTTTTATTAGGTCTTCAAAACTGGAACTTACATCCAACAAAGTGAAAATAAATTAATGAAAAAACAGATATAAAAATAGAAAATGAAACAAAAGGATCAAATACAGAAATAACCTCAGAGCATTCCTTCAATACAACCCCCCCCCACACACAATGTTACCAAATAAAACCAACAAATAATCTCTATCCCGCACTATTTATTTATTTTATTTATTGTGTCAGAAGCAAATTGGGAATACAGCTATAATGTTAAAAAAAACCCCACAAAGTAAAAACTTGGCATTATACTAAATTTCCTTTGAACAGAAACTGGCCACTTGGAATGCTTTGTGTCGCTGTGAGAAGGTTCTGCATTGTGCATGTGGCAGGGCCCAGGTTGCATTCTAGTAAGTGGTCTGTGGTTTGCTCTTCTACACACTCGCATGTCATGGATTCGACTTTGTAACCCCATTTCTTAATATTGGCTTTATCTCGTGGTGCCTTCCAAGTCGCCCAGTCTTCTGTGTGCCCAGGAGGGAGTCTTTCATCTGGTATCAGCCATTAATTGAGGTTCCAAGTTTTGGCCTGCCACTTTTGGACTCTTGCTTGCTGAGGTGGTCCTGCAAGTATATCTGTAGATCTTAGGAAGCTGTTCCTAGATTTAAGATGTTGACATGCTGGCTGAGATCCATACAGATGATAGGCTGGAGATGTCAATGTCTTGGTCCTTTCATTACTGGCTTTGCATCATAGTCCTAGAGTTGGCAGAGACCTCATGGGCCATCCAGTCCAACCCCCTGCCAAGAAGCAGGAAAATCACATTCAAAGCACCTCCGACCATCCATCCTCTGTTTAAAAGCATCCAAAGAAGGAGCCTCCACTACACTCCAGGGCAGAGAGTTCCACTGCTGAACAGCTCTCACAGTTACGAAGGTCTTCCTGATGTTCAGGTGAATCTCCTTTCCTCTAGTTTGAAGCCATTGTTCCATTGTATCCTAATTTCCAAGGCAGCAGAAAACAAGCCTGCTCCCTCCTCCCTCTAACTTCCCATCACACATTTATCCATGGCCCTCATCATGTCTCCTTTCAGTCTTCTCTTCTGCAGGCTTAACATGCCCAGCTCTTTCAGCCACTCCTCATAGGGCTTGTTTTCCAGACCACTGATCATTTTAGTCACTGTCCTCTGGACACATTCCAGCTTAGAGGCAACATCTCCCTTCAATTGCGGTGCTCAGAATTGGACACTGTGTGATTCCAGGTGTGGTCTGACCAAGGCAGAAAAGAGGGGTTGCAGGATTTCCCTGGATCTAAATACTATACTCCTATTTATGCAAGCCAAAATCCTATAGGCTTTTTAAGCTGCCGCATGACATTGTTAGCTCATGTACAACTTGCTGTCCATGAGGACTCAAAAAAAAAAAAAGGTAAAAAATAAGTTGAGTGATGTAGGCCTTTTGTCTCTAAATACTTGTATGTCATCCTGACATCAATGGATCATAAGAAGAAAGATCCACTGGTCTTTTGTCATGCTTTCTGTGAGGAATCCATTTGGTGCCAGCTGATAGTATATGCCACACTGTAGATCTGACTCTGAGATTTCACTAAAAAAAAAACATAGTGGACAAAGGCTGCCTTAACAGCTGCTGGGATCAAAATGTTAAGTGTACCTCCAAGGAGAATAGTTAGAGGGAAAAGATTGAGATCATGATTGTAGCCTTTGAAGATGATTGTGAAACCATAACCTGGAAAAACATTCATTTGAGACAAAGGAAATGTTGATGGCCTCTAATCCCTGCACAGGTTTGACAATGCATTGTCCCAGTCTAAATGTCTCTCAGAAGCTTTGTTATTAGATTCTTGTAGGTTTTTTCGGGCTATAGGGCCATGTTCTAGAGGCATTTCTCCTGACGTTTCGCCTGCATCTATGGCAAGCATCCTCAGAGGTAGTGAGGTCTGAGGATGCTTGCCATAGATGCAGGCGAAACGTCAGGAAAAATGCTTCTAGAACATGGCCACATAGCCCGAAAAAAACCTACAAGAACCTAGTGATTCCAGCCATGAAAGCCTTCGACAATACAGCTTTGTTGTTGTTTATTTGTTCAGTCTCTTCCGACTCTTTGGGACCTCATGGACCAGCCCACGTCAGAGATTCCTGTTGGCTGTGGCCACCCTCAATTCCTTCAAAGTCAAGCCAGTCACTTCAAGGATACCATCCATCCATCTTGCCCTTGGTTGGCCCCTCTCCCTTTTTCCTTCCGGTTTCCCCAGCATAATTGTCTTCTCTAAGCTTTCCTGTCCTCTCATTATGTGGCCAATGGAGCTCCTGGTGGTGCAGTGAGTTAAACCCCTGTGCTGGCAGGACTGAAGACTGACAGGTCGCAGGTTTGAATCCGGGGAGAGGCGGATGAGCTCCCTCTATCAGCTCCAGCTCCTCATACGGGGACATGAGAGAAGCCTCCCACAAGGATGATAAAAACATCAAATCATCCGGGCGTCCCCTGGGCAACATCCTTGCAGACAGCCAATTTTCTCACACCAGAAGCGACTTGCAGTTTCTCAAGTCGTTCATGTCACGACAAAAAAAAAAGTGGCCAAATACTTCATCTTTTACTCTAATCTCCTTCCCTCCAGTGAGCATTTGGGCTTTATTTCCTAGAGTATGGACTAGTTGGATCTTCTCGCAGTCCAAGGCACTCACAGAATTTTCCTCCAACACCACAGTTCAAAAGCATCTCTCTTCCTTCGCTCAGCCTTCCTTATAGTCCAGCTCTCTCGTCCATAGGTTACTACGGAGAATACCATTGCTTTAACTATATGGATCTTCGTTGCCAGTGTGATGTCTCTACTCTTCACCTTTTTATCAAGATTGGTCATTGTTCTCCTCCCAAGAAGGAAACATCTCCCGATTTCCTGGCTGCAGTCTGCATCTGCAGTAATCTTTGCACCTAGAAATACAAAGTCTATCACTGCCTCCATGTTTTCTCCCTCTATTTGCCAATTATCAATCATTCTTGTTGCCATAATCTTGGTTTTTTTAAATGTTGAACTGCAACCCAGCTTTGGCACATTCTTCTTTCAGCTTGAATGGAAAGCTCCTCAGCTCCTCCTCAGCTTTCAGCCATCAACGTGGTATCATCTGTATATCTAAGGTTGTTAATGTTTAACTCCAGCCTCGGATTCATCAAGCCCCCCATGTCACATGATGTGTTCTGCATACAAGTTGAATAGGTTGGGTGAGAGTATACAACCCTGCCGTACTCCTTTCCCAATCTTGAACCAGTCTGTTGTTCTGTGGTCTGTTCTCACTGTTCCTACTTAGTCGTTATACAGATTTCTCAGGAGACAGACAAGGTGGCTTGTTTCCTCGTACCACCAAGAACTTATCACAATTTTTTTTGCTCTCACAATTGTTTTTGTAGTAAAAAAAATATCCTGTTTTATAAACTCTCTTAAGTCTTGGCAAATGAAAATGATGTGTTTGATGTTTTGAAACTAGAAGACAAGGCAATGGATTTAAATTTATTTATTTATTTATTTACTTCATTTATATACCACTTTTCCCAGCCCTCAGGCGACTCAAAGCTGTTAACAACAGCAAAATTCAATGCAAAAACATCACAAAACGAATATGGGACAGTTAAAAACAGTAGCATCATCAACGATTAAACATCAGTATAACAATCATTAGCGTCTCATCAGTAAAATCAGAATCCAATCTCATCATCCATTATTCCGTATTCCTATATTCAATTACACTGCTTAATTGAATGCTTGTTTGAACAGCCTGGTCTTCATTTTCCTCCGAAACGCCAACAGGGAGGGAGCCGATCTGATATCTGTAGGAAGGGCGTTCCACAGCCCAGGGGCCACCACTGAGAAGGCCCTGCCTCTCATCCCCACCAGGTGCACCTGTGATGCAGGTGGGACTGAGAGCAGGGCCTCCCCAGATGATCTTAATGTCCTAGTTGGTTTATAGGAGGAGATGCGTTCGGAGAGGTAAGTAGGGCCAGAACTGTTTAGGGTTTTATAGGCTAACGCCAGAACTTTGAATTGTGCCCGGTAGCAAACTGGCAGCCAGTGGAGCTGTTGCAACAGAGGAGTAGTATGCTCTCAGTACTGCTCCTGTTAGCAACCTGGCTGCCGAATGCTGGACCATTTGAAGCTTCCAAGCAGTCTTCAAAGGCACCCCCACGTAGAGAGTGTTGCAGTAGTCTATACGGGATGTAACCAGAGCGTGGACTACCATGGCCAAGTCAGACTTCCCAAGGTATGGGCAAGAAAAGAGGTTCTTTGTAGAATTGATGCAATTTAACTGTTGTGGCTCAGTGCGGTGGAATCATGAGGGTTGTAGTTTGGTGAGGCACTAGTATTATTTGACAGAGAAAGTTAAAGATTTTGTAAAACTACAGCTCCCATGATTCCATAGCATTAAGCCATGGCAGTTAAAGCGGTGTTAAAGTGCAAATGAATCCCCCAGTGTAAATACATCCTAAGATCTTGGCAGCCCCTGTAGTTTTTAAAAGGTGCAATTCTGTCATCTTTCCATCTTCACACAATTGATGGAAAAAGTAATTTCCTCTCCCTCTACTAGTATCGACAAGTAGGCAAAAGGAAAATCAACCAGCTTGTGAGTATTGCTATTGATTGCCATCCAATATGCACCATAGCTATGGTCAACATTATTTTAAATGAGCTATCTTGTTTTAAATGGTCCAGTTTAAAGTAATAAATGAAAGATATTTTAATCATTTAAAATTGATTGGCGTTTGGGTGGTACATTTGTTGTCCTCTATTTAGACTATGTAGGAGCTCCCGTTGGCACAGTGGGTTAAAGCACTGAGCTGCTGAGCTTGTTGACTGAAAGATTGCAGGTTTGAATCCGGGGAGCGCCGTGAGCTTCCGCTCTCAGCCCCAGCTTCTGCCAACCTAGCAGTTCGAAAACATGCAAATGTGAGTCGACCAATAGATACCACTTCGGCAGGAAGGTAACGGCACTCCATGCAGTCATGCTGGCCACATGATCTTGGAGGTGCCTATGGAAAACACCAGCTCTTCGGCTTAGAAATGGAGATGAACACCACACCCCAGAGTTGGACGCGACTGGACTTCATGTCAGGGGAAAACCTTTACCTTTACTATGTAGACTGTGTAGTCATGAAAAATAAAAAAATTACAGATAAATTCATCTGCATTGGTTACATATGCTAACTCTTATTTCCCATAGCATTCTAAGATTTGAAGAGAATCGTTATCATTTATGGGAATACATTAAACTAGATGATACTGATTCTCCTCCAACCTTATAATCCTATAGAAAATAGAAGTAGCATATGTAACCAATGCAGATGTAACCAATGCTGAAAATCCACAAAACATCAGTAACAAACCACAACCCCCTACTTAATTATAACAACACTTATACCAATAAAGTCAGATGACAGCACTGAGCTTGATTCTCCAATAGCTTTGAAACTTATGATCTCTTGTATGTATTGGACTCGGGATGTTTAATTCAATGCATCTGAATAGTTTAGGTTGGAGAAGATTGTCATAGTAGAGATAAGAGGGAGTTCTGTAATGATACCAAAACATTCAGCTTTACAGCATATTGATATGTCTCAGTTCCACAAAACAAAACACATTTTTTTTTACTGAAAGGAGAGAAACATTTCTTTTTCTACTGCTGACAAAATGGCTAGCACATCTCTTGCCATGGCTCTCCATTGATTCAGTTCTTGTGGGTTTTTTTCGGGCTATATGGCCATGTTCTAGAGGCATTTCTCCTGACGTTTCGCCTGCATCTATGGCAAGCATCCTCAGAGGTGAGGTCAGCAGACCTCACTACCTCTGAGGATGCTTGCCATAGATGCAGGCGAAACGTCAGGAGAAATGCCTCTACAACATGGCCATATAGCCCGAAAAAACCCACAAGAACTGAGTGATTCCAGCCATGAAAGCCTTCGACATCTCCATTGATTCTCCAGATGCTCCAGATACGGCTCCGGTCCAGCGTACCTGTCCGAACGTATCTCCTTCTACGTCCCACCTTGGAGGTTAAGATCGTCTGGGGAGGCCCTGCTCTCGGCCCCGCCTTTGTCTCAAACACGCTTGGCGGGGACGAGGGACAGGGCCTTCTCGGTGGTGGCCCCCCGCCTGTGGAATTTGCTCCCGGGGAAATTAGGTCATCGTCATCCCTCCTCACCTTTAGAAAAAAGGTTAAAACGTGGCTGTGGGACCAGGCCTTCGGGCAATCAGGTTAAAGGACAATTGATAATGTTTGACTATGGCATGGAAGAGGATTTGGATAAGTTAAGCGGAGTAATCATTAGTAGATGGCTAGCTAAACAGCCACCAGATGGGCAATAGCTAATCAGAGTGTAAGTATACTGTTTTAATCTTTATTTATTAATGTTCATGTTTAATTGTTATATTTGTTATTCTGTATTTTATGATGCGCCATTGAATTATTGCCAATTGTAAGCTGCCCTGAGTCCCCCCAGGGGTTGAGAAGAGGTTCGAATATAATAATAATAATAATAATAATAATAATAATAATAATAATAATGCTCAGCCTTTCTTGTGAGGTTGTGGTGCTACCCAGTGATGTTTGTACAGATAAGAGGAGGTTCTGGTAGTAATTTCTGAAACTACTGCTTTACAGAATTTTGAGCTGTCTCAGTTTGACAGAAGGGAATACACAACAAAGATGTGAAGTTTATAACACTTTTTATTTTTTTTCAGTAATAGGAGATAAAGATTTCTTTTGCAACTGCTGAAGAAATGGCTGTCACATTCCTCTCCATTTGTTCCCCAGGTGCTCAGCCTTTCTTGTGAGGTTGTGGTGCTACCCAGTGATGTTTGGGATGTTTGTGATGTTTTGGTGGTGGTGGTGGAGGTGGTGGTGGTGGTGGTGGAGGAGGAGGAGGAGGAGGAGGTGGTGGTGGTGGAGGAGGTGGAGGTGGTGGAGGTGGTGGCACACGGCAGCACTGATATCCATGTCCTCGGAAAGCACAGGCACAGTTTGCAGCAGCATTTACACCATAGGCACAATGTTTCTGACAATATCCATGAGGACAGTGAACACCGCATTTGCCTTTCTGTGGATAGGCTGCAAAAGAGAAAATCCAGAATTAGCTAATGACAAGAGTATGGAAAGATTTTCAAGATGAAGTCTGAGCTACTTTGGATTAAGCAGGGATTGAGTAAAGTGCTTGGTTAGGAGATAGAACCATCCAAGGCTTCAGGAGCTATCCAGGGCACCAAGCTTAATTATACAAACCTTCAATTACTAACATATTTTTGTACCAACCAGAGAATATTCAGTTGGACAGCCAAAGACAGACAGTGCCTAAAATTATTTGCAGTTTCCAGACAGTGATTTTGGGACTGAGACCTTGGAGAGTCTACAACTCCACAAATGTCCTTCCATCTCCAAGCAGACTAGAGGCCAAGTCTGAAAGAAACATACTAATTGACTACACCATTGGTGCATGGGATTTATAGTTCACCTACAATCAAATAGCATTCTGAACCCCACCAATGATAAAATTTGGCCAAACTTACCACAGAGAACCCCCATGACCAACACAAAATACTGTGACCCCCAGGTTGAGAAATGCTGCTTTAAACAGAGGTTGGACTGACATCTTTCAGAATTTCCGAGCTCTGAAGTTCACCTGGGAAGGAATCCCACTGGAGCATTGCAGCGCACCCAAATACCTGGGAGTCACTCTGGACCGTGCTCTTACCTACAAGAAGCATTGCCTGAACATCAAGCAAAAAGTGGGTGCTAGAAACAATATCATATGAAAGCTGACTGGCACAACCTGGGGATCACAACCAGATACAGTGAAGACATCTGCCCTTGCGCTGTGCTACTCTGCTGCTGAGTATGCATGCCCAGTGTGGAACACATCTCACCACACGAAAACAGTGGATGTGGCTCTTAATGAGACATGCCGCATTATCACGGGGTGTCTGCGCCCTACACCACTGGGGAAATTACACTGTCTAGCCGGTATCGCACCACCTGACATCCGCCGGGAAGTGGCAGCCAATAGTGAAAGGACCAAGGCAGAGACATCTCCAGCTCATCCCCTGTTTGGGTATCAGCCAGCACGTCAACGACTTAAATCCAGACATAGTTTTCTAAGATCTACAGAGACACTCGCTGGAACACCTCAGCAAGCGAGAGTCCAAAGTGGCAGGCTCAAACTCAGAACCTCAACCAATGGCTGATACCAAATGAGAGACTCCCCCCTGGGCACACAGACTGGGCGACTTGGAAGGCGCTGAACAGACTGCGCTCTGGCACCACGAGATGCAGAGCCAACCTCAAGAAATGGGGCCACAAAGTGGAATCCACGACATGCAAGTGTGGAGAAGAGCAAACCACTGACCACCTGCTGCAATGCAACCTGAGCCCTGCCACATGCACAATGGAGGACCTTCTTGCAGCAACACCAGAAGCACTCCAAGTGGCCAGATACTGGTCAAAGGACATTTAATCAACTACCAAACTCACACATTTTGTATTTTCTCTGTTTGTTTGCTTTGTTCTGTTAGAAATGTAATATAATTGACTGGCTGCCCTGACATGAGAAATAAAAATTACATTTCAGAATGGGTTGGACTGGATGGACATGGGTGGCCCCCTGGGACATGCATTCACTCCAGTGACTATACTTATAGATATTCTGGGAGATGAAGTACTAACACCACAATTCCAACTTTTGAATATTGTGACAAAAGTATTTTTCCTCATAGAAGCAACCCACTACACAACCATTGGGATAAAAAGCAAGCCAGTAAATCACTTGTCTAATCCTGCATCTATCCTTGCCACCATGAGTCCCTCTATGAGGAGAAAGGTAGGATAAAATAAAAGTAAATCTCAACAATAAACAATATAAGCATTCTAGAAGGAAACCACAGAGTTCCCCATTTCCCCTTTACCTTCTGTAGCCACGATGCACAGCAGGAGAACGGCAAAGGCAAGGAAAATGGCCCTCATGGTGAAGCTCTGTTTGGAGGATCCAATGAAGGTGATGATCCAAAGTTCAGATGAGAAGTGAGGCCCAGAGCCCTGATATTTATGGAGAGTTCAATGAATGGAGGGAGACGTACTTGGAGTTGAATGATGTCTGGTCTTTTGTCTCTGAATATCACAGTGTCATCTTAATCTCAGTGGAGGAACACAAGACAAAAGCTTCCTGGCAATCTCACCTCACTTTCCATGAAGAGGGCATTCTGTGCCAGGTGGCAGAACATACAGTTGTCTATATCAGATTCTGCCATTTCAAAGAGATACAGTAGATCTTAACAGCTGATGCAATCAAGCACAACTCCATGGAGAAGAATGAGAAAGATAAGACTGAAATCAAAGTGATGACTATCATGAAAAATCTAGAATGACATTTTAGCTGGAGACAAAGGAGAAGCTGAACGCGTTGAGTGCCCCCTGCCCAGCTCCCAATAGGTTTTCCTCCAGTTAAAAATAAAATCACACAATTTGGAATGCAATTATGCTCAGTTCTACCCAATGTCTTGAAACCTAATAACTGCAGCAATAATTAAATTGGCCCAGCTGTGGAAGTCTTCCGAAATTCTCTCAATAGAGCAATGGACATTGAAAGTCCTTGATATTATGAACATGGACCTTCTCACACAAAGAATATCCCAACACAGTAATAGGACTAAAACAACAAACTGGACCAATTTCCTCCAATTCCTAGATGAGGAGAAAAAAGAATAATTGAATAAAACACTAACAAAATAAAAATTAAAACAAATAATATCAATATAAGGATACATTAATGAGAAACTACAAGATAAACCATTCTGAGCTCAAAGAATACCACCAACAGACCAAAACTTGGCAAAACCATGAGATCAATCAGACCTCCTCCACACTTCCAGATGAATTGAAAGCAGTCCTAAGAAGAAGAAATAGATAAGCTACTCCTGAACAACTTGGAAGTACTTTTCTTTATGGAGAGAACCTTCTCTCCATGCGAGTGTGGAGCGAATGATATTGTATGCGTATGCAAGAGAGTGAGTAAAACCCCTTCCCCCCGCCCTCCTTCCCTTTCCCTTTTTCTACACTTTCCTATCCCTACCCTATTGTTCCACCACTTTTTATGTATTCAATAATTCACAATAAAAAAAAATTAAATTGGAAAAAGCAAGAATTGTAACTTTAAATAATTACGTTGAGCTACATTAAAGTTTCTACACTAATAGGCAAAAAAAAATCACAAGGGGCCAAATCAGGAGAGCGGGCCGGCCACTCCAAATCGGCTCGAAAAGTAGGCCTCAATGGCAAAAGCAGCACTCCTCACTGTTCCAACGCATGATGGCGACTGAAATGTGTCAGGACAAAAATTTATATCCTGCCTCTCGAACGAGACCACTAGTGCTCTGCTACGTCTTCAACCGACTGAATGGTGCGCATTTTAAAAAAGGAAGTTATGCTGCCTCACCCTGTACCTTAATGGATATTTTGTGGTCTCTGGTCCTGCCAGCAGGTTTGTATGTGAATAAAGCCTGAGAAAGGACAGGGTATGGTGCAAAGTTGATGTTGGGAGATGTGAAGGAAGTAAAAAATATTCAGAGCATACAGCAGTATAGTGTGGGAAAGATCATTTTTACAAATTGTCACTGTAAATAGAACCATCAAATATATTTAGGAGGCTGTATGCCAAATGGCAATAAGTGTCTGGCAATAAAATCTGTCTGGGGTACAATTACAATTGAAAACTGATGCTAACTTATCATTTCAGACCATGTTAAATATTAACTTTTAAACCTGAAGACTTCTAGTCTAGAATGTAATAGGTGCTGTACCTTCTTAAACACTTTACAACACCTTACATAAGTGGTAAGTAATCTATACTCCTCCAAATCCTGTTGGACTGCAGTTCCAATTATCCTAAAGTTGCATGGTTAGGGATCCTGATAGCTATAGTCCAACAACAATTGGAAGTTCACAAGTTTCCCACCCCTGATGTATAGGCTTCAAGTATACATCATACTGGACAATCACTGCTTGGTATTTTACAAAACATGATGTGTATTTCTCAAATATCCTCAGATTTTCTACACATTACATTCTGGAAATTCTCCATTTTACCTTTAATTACAGTATGGGAAAACCTTCTGCCAAGAAAAGTACAACTGCAGAGTTTATTTTCAAAAGGTACCAAATCCAAAATGAAAAATGAGGTGGCGACACTAGGAGTCAAGTGCTATCCAATTGTGTCGAATCACTTTGGTACAGGTATTGGAAAATTACATTTTATAGCAAAAATATGCATATTCTCAGGGTTTTTTTCTGATTCCTATACAATTTGACCAGGTGGATTTGGTACCTTTTGGAAATAAGCTCCACAATTGTACACCACACCTGGTGGCCTGGCCGCTCGAGCATAAACAAAGGTCCTGGCAGTTGGGGAAAGAACTATTACACCAGGGGTCCTCAAACTACGGCCCGGGGGCCGAATACGGCCCTCCAAGGTAATTTATCCGGCCATTGCTCAGGGTCAACCTAAGTCTAAAACAACTTGAAAGCAAACAACAACTACAATCCTTTCTCATCAGTCAAAAGTAGGCCCACTCTTCCCATTGAAATACTAATAAGTTTATATTTGTTAAAAATGTTCTTCATTTTAATTATTGTATTGTTTTTAAGTGGTTTTTTGCACTACAAATAAGATATGTGCAGTGTGCATAGGAATTCATTCATGGTTTTTTCAAATTATAATTCGGTCCTCCAACAGTTTGAGGGACTGTGACCTGGCCCTTGGTTTAAAAAGTTTGTGGACCCCTGTATTACACTATGTAATGCAACATTTTATGGGTTATAAATGCCATTTCCTAATTGGTTCTATCACAAAAACATGGAAAAATGTATTATACTGCAAAAACTGGGTTTTTGCGGGACATCCTGCAGCACGTTTTGCTCTAGTTGTTCATTGAGTATCTCATCAAGTCTCAACCAATTCAACATAGTTTGTCGCAGTCACAAAAACAAAGTTTCTGGAGTATAACAACTACTTTCAAAGTAAGTCCCGCACAATTAAACAGAAAAGAACACTTTCAAAACAGGAACAGTTTTTTTTCTTCAAATTTTGTTACATAGTGTTATTCAATGTTAGAGGAAACATCTCTAACACATAGTCTCACCTCCCTTGGTATGGCACTAGAAGGCATGCCTTTCTAACGCCAAGGAGAGTACAGATTATTTTTCACAAACAGAAACAATGGGATACAGTCACGTTCATCTTTGATGTCTTGACTATTTGTGGATGTTAGATTTTAACCGTTTTAATTTATACAAAATCTGTTTTGATATCCTGAAGAACTTCCAAACATTTCTTTTGTGCCCAGTAAATCTCAGATACTATGAAATTCATTTTGAATGCAACAGATAGGTGGAAGCCATCTTGAGGAGATGGTTTAAAATGTTATGCTTGGTGTAATCTTAAAAATGAATGTAAGACTGAAAGGAATATGGAGGAGAAATACTGATCATCCAGGCCAAATCTAAGGGCCATTTTACTCATGAAACCAAGCCAAGAGCAGGTTTGCCTTCACAAAGTCCCTGCATGTCATGTATCTGCCTTGCAAACCATGGCTCCCCGTGTTCTACACACCTGTCTCTCAGATTCTTAATAGCAGACATAATTCACCTTCAATGTACACAGTGAGGGGCTTATGGCTGCCCACAGCAAAACCATTTCTAACTTCTGAAATTCTCTGTAGTTTAAAAATATTTATTAGGCAATTCAACTTTTCTGTGGTTAGACCTGGACCTGTCACTTTTCCCCAAACAAAACCAATGATTTGTTATTACATTCATATCACCATATTGCCATTTTAACTATTGGCAACAAGAGACTCCCCCGCTCCCTCAATTCACTCTGGCAGAAACAAAAATAGAGCCAGAGTTAGAAGAGTGGGGTTGAGACATGTGGGATGGTACAACCTTGTCCCATCTCATGGTTGTGCTATTGAAACATAGGTGGGTCTTATTCCAAGATAGAGACTGTTCTCACACATCGTCTTGCCGAAGTTGCTTGGAGACATCTTCATCCAGTCCTTTCTCAGTTCTCTGAGCTTTTTTTTAGCAGAGACAACCCATCTTCCTTATTAAAATTATTTGAGCTATCTCCTCTTCATATTTGCTGATGTCTCCTTCTACTATTTAAAATTTTGGAAAGAGCTCTAGGACATTTAGGCTGGGGGACATTGTTCTGCGCCATAATATATGCATTGAGACCACAATTGAGAGTAATTTTAAAAGCAGATTGTATGGGATATAAATATTGGTTTAGAAACACACACACATACAAAAAAAAAAAGACTTTCGCTTGGAATATACCAAACAATAATTCACCCGATGCTGCAAATCTGCCACTCTTGTTCAAATAATACTAACTGTGAAAAGAGCAAAGGATGCTGGAGCACTAAGAAATGTTTCATAGCTCCCAATCCTGTCTCTTTCTAGCCAAGTCACCACATCCTGCAACCCTGAGGTTACGTTGAAGATTTCACAGCCTGCTCATATGGTGGAGGAGGGGTATTGCAATACGAAGGAGGGGGTGGGTAAACTGGGTTCACGTGTGGAAATTTCGGCTGGACGTGGTAAGTCATTGCCATAGGGCTCATCACAGCTCCCTCTGGCTCCGGGTAGTATGCCATTCCTGGCTGCTGTGTGCCTGAAAGAGAAAGGCAAAGGATAATTTAACCTGTGAATTTTAATCTGCACTAGCCATCCCCTGCCACGCATTGCTGTGGCCCAGTCTGGTGATCTGGAAAATAAAGTAATGAGAAAGTGTTGGTTTCTAATATATGTAATTTCTTTATTATTATTATTATTATTATTATTATTATTATTATTATTATTAACTTTATTTGTACCCCGCTAACATCTCCCGAAGGACTCGATGCGGCTTACACAGGCCAAGACCTCAATAAAACAACAGCATAACAAACACATAACTTAAAGGAAATCAACATTAAAACAAAAGCAGTAAACAATAAAAACAATACACCATGGCACAATAAAACTATGCTTTATGCTTGTGGGTAAACAGTATTTCTTCTTGTTTCTTTGTCAGTGTTGATGTAGAGATTGTCTGGTTTGTCTACTCTGGAACATGCAACATATAATTGTCCTTCTAAGGGGTCCCTTTCAAATCTATGATACTATATCTGTCATATACATATATGTGTGTGTGTGTATGTATGAATCCTATATATCTATATCTATGGCTGGATGGCTCTTTGTCAGGGTTTTGGTTATGTTTTCTTGCCCTGGTGAAGGGAGTTGGACTGGATGGCCTTAAGGCAGCATTTCTCAACCTGGAGGTTGGGACCCCTGGGGGGGGGGGGCAAGAAGGTGTCAGAAGGGTTGCCAAAGACCATCAGAAAACACATTATTTTCTGTTGGTCAGGGGTGTTCTGTGTGGAAAGTTTGGTTCAATTCAATCGTTGGTGGCATTCAGAATGCTCTTTGACTGTGAACTATAAATCCTAGCAACTACACCTCCCAAATGTCAAGGTCTATTTTCCCCAAACTCCATCTGTGTTCATATTTGGACATATGGAATATTTGTGCCAAGTTTGGTCCAGATCCATCATTGCTTGTTTGAGTCCACAGTGCTCTTTGGGTGTAGGTAAACTGTAACTCCAAAACTCAAGGTCAATGCCCACCAAACCCTTCTACTGTTTTCTATTGGTCTTGGGAATCCTGTGTGCCAAGTTTGGTTCAGTTCCATCATTGGTGAAGTTCAGAATGCTCTTTGATTGTAGGTGAAGTATAAACCCTAGCAACTACAAATCCCAAATGACAACAACATTTTTTTAGTGATGGTCACTCATTGGGTTGTTAGGCGTATTCTGTACAAATTTGGTGTCAATTCATCCAGTGGTTTTTGAGTTATGTTAATCCCACAAACGAACGTTACATTTTTATTTATATAGATTGCATTAGTATTGGTATCAATCTTAATTGTGTGTATATTGATATAAGCATTTTAATGGTATTATATTTGTTGTTGTTTTGTTTTGTTTTAACCATGATGTACTCTGCCTCAAGCCATAGGGAGAGGTAAGTAACATATAAAATTACACTATGTAACACCACTTTTGTTCCTGGGTTATAAATGTCATGTCCTAATTGTTTGTATAAAAAAAAATCTGAATAGTGTATTAAACTGCATAAAACTTGGTTTTTGCAGGACATCATGCAGCATATTTTGCTATAGTTTTTCAATTAATATCTCATAGAGTCTCAACCAATTCAACATAGCTTGTGGCAGCCACAAAAACAAAATGTCCGGAGTATAGCAACTACTTTCAAAGTAAATACTGCACATTTGAACATGAAGAAACAGTTTCAAGCCAGGAACAGTTTTTTTTTCTTTTTTTAACATAGTGTTATTGATGATGACGTCAACAACAACGGTGATGCCAATGTCTGGTACTCGTGAAAGTAACGTAATACAATATTTAATTGTGTGTTGTCTTATTGATAATGTTGTATATTTTATTGTCTATGTTTTATTTTAATTTGCTTGTACTGTTGTTATTGCTTGTATTGTTGTATTCGGGCTCGGCCTCATGTAAGCCACACCGAGTCCCTTGGGGAGATGGCAGCGGGGTACAAATAAAGTGTTGTTGTTGTTGTTGTTATTATTATTATTATTATTATTATTATTATTATTATTATCTGCAGTACAAACAGGGTATGTGTACTTGTGCACTTCAATGTCGTCCCACAGTGAAACAATTACTGCATCTAGAAATGCATTTTTCTGTAAACTGAGTACTTTACTACAGGTGATTTTTTTATCCTCATGTCTATCTTTACTTAGACAAATCTTTTTGACGTCCCTTCTCACTATGGTGTGATTTTAAAAGGTTTTTTTTATGAGCCTGAGCACTGGAACTCGTTCCTTTACAACAAAAAAGACCACAAACCAAAATACATCTCAAACCTGTGAATTCATCTTCTCCAAAGAACAACATGTACTCTGCAAGGAAATATATGTGTTAACACTAGATCTCTGTGTTCCTGATGAGAGATAGGGAAAGAACTAAAAACAGAGATGCTCAGCCAGCTATCCTCTTTGACCTTGTGGTAGCCAATCTAAATGCTGCTTTCAACAGACCCCTTTTTCTGGTTGCTCTAGAAGAACGGGGAGGAAGGTGCTAGTCAAGTTAGGCCTTGCAGCTCAGTCACATCTCAGCATTCAGACTTAGCAAACCATAAAAAACAGAACTATGAGAAATAGTTGAAAGGCTGATTACATCTCAGTTGTCTTGTGAACTTGCTCAGACAGTCTGTGATATTTTGCAGAAAATTTCCAGACAAATACACCAGTTACTATATGGAAAAAGGACATTACCCAAGCCAGGCCCATAGCTGGGGGGTGGGGGAGCTTGAGGGGCTTCAGCCCCCCCCCC
>NW_026844366.1:345157024-345171343 GCF_025583915.1 Anolis sagrei ordinatus | reverse complement strand
TGCCTTCCGTCCATTTCCCACTCCCGCTTTGTTATACTCGAATCTCTCTGATCTACTCAGTTCCCTCTCTCCACCATAAACAATTAACAGCAAGATTAACAAATGCCAGGGAATGGGTAGTGACATGAGTGGTAGCTGTTAAGCACTGTCGGAGGAGTTTTCCTAAGGTTCTTAAAGTGCAGATGGATCATACAATATGGTATAAATAACTAAAGTGCAATGGCTTTATCAATCGGCTCTAAAGTGCTAAAATAAAGTGCGTCATGGAGGACTTAAAGTTCAGCGCTAGATGGTTGGTTGAGTCAATTAAAGTGCTGAGGCTCAATAGGTTAGTGGTCCAATTGCCACAGAGGTAGTAAATTAAAGTGCTGGTCGGGTAAAGTGCTAGAATCACACAGAATAATTGTACACTTCACTTGTTAGCAGTACAACGATTAGTTCTTAAGTTCTCCGTTCAGTCACTAGTATAGTTGTTATTGCTGCGGTTAAATCCCCCCCATCTCTCAAAAGTTGGATATCTACCCCAACAGATGTATCAAGTAGCAAAGTGGACAACACAATCCTTCTGGGGTTAGAGCTGATGGAGTGCTCCGCATCAAACACAATGAGGGTGGTCAGCACAATCAACGATGGTTAGCAAAGTCAAAGGAGGTCGACACAGACGAGGATAGTCAGCACAATCAAAGAGATGGTCCACACAATCAAAGGAGGTCAACACAGACGAATTAAACGATGGTCAACACAATCTATCTAAAATTCTATCCAAAATTGGAAACAACGAGATGCCACAAAAGATGGTCAACACAGTCTTTCCGGAGTTGATGGTTAACAGATGAGGTGATGGAAATCTCATGCAATGGCAGCAGGTTAACCACTGCTCTGAGATGATGAACATCAGAGGGCGGAGGCAAGGTAGTTGTTGCCAGCAGCTAAGTCTACTGTCTATTGTCCAACGGGAGTAAATCACTTCCAGGGCCTGCTGAAGAGCATATGCTCGAGCTTTGGAAGGGCTCGAGCGTTGGAAAGGCTGGCTAGGCCCTGGAAGAGCAGGAAGGGGCAGAAACACCCGTTGGAATGCCTAGGCGTCTGGAAGGGCGGCGAAAGATGATGAGCACCGACCCCACTCTAGGCTCCAATGCCGCCAGGCCGCCGAGTAGGAGATGCCGGAATGCCGCTGATGTCCGAGCGGCAGCCCTGCCAACCAGCCGAAGGCTCCGCCGGGCGATGAAGCACAAGGGGCCGAGCTGATGAGCGACCCTGCTCCAGGCGCACAGAAGGCCAATCTAGGCCGCAGAGAGCCGCCGCGGCAGCCGCGCCGCACTCCAAGATGGCGGCCGCGCCAAGACCCGGGACGGGAACTCCAACCACCCCAGGGTCCTAGCGCCGCACGCCGCCAGGGCCAGCAAGCTGCAGGTCGTCCCGGCCCCAAAGGCTCCGGCAGAGTAATCCGCGGTTTGGGAGGGAGCGTACTCGGGCCCAACTAGTAATGGGCTTCGCTCCACCTCCGCTCTTCTCTCCTGAGTTGGAAACCGGCCTGCACGGCTGAAGCAGCCTGGTGTCCGAGGCTGTAGCTGGAGCAAGAAAGCCGGCTGGGCCGACCAGGAGGAAGCCGGCGCGGTTGAGAACCAGCCCTCTTAGAGATCAGGTCACCGACCCGCCGGGCAGCCAAGCAGCCAAACAGAGCCTCCACTTCTCCGTCTAGCAAAACGATGGTAAGTTATTGAAAACTGGAGACTGGAGGGTATAAGGGGTCCAGAAAGGGTCCAATGTTATGTATTTGTTATGCTGTTGTTTTATTGAGGCCTTGGCCTTTGTAAGCCGCATCGAATCCTTCGGGAGATGCTAGCGGGGTACAAATAAAGATAATAATAATAATAATAATAATAATAATAATAATAATAATAATAATAATGGAGCTCCAGGGACTTCCTGGGCATCATCACACACCTTTGCTGACATCAGCAAAAGCAGTCAAGTAATGAAGAAAAAAGACAAAGAATCCCAAAGGAGAAGTGATTGCCCCCTCTTTCTTCCTGTTCACATAGTCGCAATTGCAGATGTCAGTAAAGGCCTGGGCAATGGCCAGGGCCTCTTCTGAAGATCCATGGTGGAAAACAGCAGTGACAGGAACATCCAAGATAAGGTGACCATCCAGAAAGACTGAACCAGCTTTTGTCCTGCTGGATGGTCTGGATTCCACCCTTCCACCATTGCAGAATGGAAATGGGCAGTGTAGCTACCGCCAGAGCCAGACAAGAGTCTTGCTCCTCTGGACTTGCTTGGATTTAAGAGCAAATGCAGATGCACGCTATGTCCTTAATCCTGGAAAGATCATCATATTTTGTTCTTATGTCTGCTATCTTTACTGTCAACCAGATGGGAAACTGCAAAGGCCTTTTATAAATCCAGATTTGCTACTGCTTTAAAGAAAGGGGCTAATTCCACAACAATTTTGTCCATGTAAACATTTGGAAAAGGTGGCATTGTGAAAATGAAAATAATTGTAAGCATGTCTTAATTTTCCTGTGCGTATATTACATTTGTGTCCCTGGGGATTATTTCAATGATAGAAAGGTATCATGAAAACCCACACAAATTGTCTAAGATTTATATCAAGCTTTGGATCCCTTGCATCCCTTAACGGTCTGTGTCATAGAATTATTTAAAGACAAGAGATACTGCAGGCTCCTGCCTTTGAACAAACTGAATGCTTTCATTGCTATAACTGCTCCCATGGCTATTGCACAATGCTGGGATTTCATGAGAACATGTATAGGAACTATATCTTTCAAGCTGTGCTGTACTTTTATAGTCTTTTATGGATCTGATGGCGATGAGTGCCTAAGGAATACAAAATTCATACAATATTATTCAAGTAGGGCAAAGACAAGTGGACGAGAGGCTTAGATATAGAAAAGCAGAGGGAAATAACTGAAGAAATGAAAGGAGACAAGCAACTTTGGCCAATGTTTCTGGGATATGTCATACAATGATATAGTTTATTTACCGGGGGGGGGGCATTTCCTTCCCTCTATACTTTAGTTTTAAGATGCTGTTACATTCATTTTTCAATTATTTTCTTGATATAATACATTTCTTTCATGAAGCGAATGTTTTATCCTCACAACTCCTTAATCAATTATTCTATTTGAAAGGAGAGAAAGAGAGAGCTGTACTGTGAAAACATCTTAACATTATAAGCCATCTTCTGTGGAGTCAGTCCATTTGAGGATTTCAGAGGTCTGTTCCACCACCTGCTAACTAATCCTTTGTAAACTGGAAATGCCAGAGAAGGAACAGCATGTATTCCAAGCATGTGCACTATTGCTTAGCTATGATCCTTCCTTACCGCAACAGTAGCTGTGAGGAATGACATATTTTGCCTCAGTTTGTCTTTGTGATATCTGCCTAGAGAGAAAGTACTCTTTCTAAAGCACTGTATTTCTGTTTCCAACAGTATTTTCATCAAGGTAAGAGATAAATACATCTTACCACTCATCAGTTGTGACTGAATACAAGTCACTTCATTCTGTTCCTCATAACACACTTAATGAATTATTAACACTTCTAAGTAAATTCAGTACTGTTCCATTATCTGGACGGAGGCCACCAGGGGGTGCTAGAGAGAGAAGGATAGTCCATTTTATGGGGATGGAGGGTGGGTTGAAGGAGTAAAACCATTTACTCTGTTTTCCTGTTATTCCCTCCACCATGTCCTTGTCGTGGAAACAACCCTCCTTTATGATATGGGAAGGGGGAGGAGGAATAACCAGCAAAAATGGGAGAAATGTTCTTGAAACATACGGATATTTATTATTTATTTAAGATATTTTTGCACCATCTTCGAGCTTTTACAGACACGAGGTGACACATAGGTATCTTGAATGGTAGCCCTAGATTTCATTTGTAAAGGAACTTCAAATTGCATGTCAAATGTTATATTGGGTAAAATGCATTTGCAATTATACTGAAATTGCTGTCACAGCAAAAGAGAAAACTCCCCGCCCAGAGGTTCAACATAGAATTTTGAATTTTTGATAACAATATCTAGGTATTATCCAACACAGACACAATTTCAGTTTTTGCTTCTTTATATGATTGCATTGTATTCCATAGCATTCAAGTATTTCACTCTTACAAGAAAAACTCTCCAGAGCATACCTCGCAGGTAATAATTTATTTGTGGATAAGCTATAATATGAACATATAATAATAATAATAATAATAATAATAATAATAATAATAATTTTGTATCCTTCCCTATCTCCCTAAGGCAATTCAAAGATAACATTGTTTACTTTAGCTCATGCAAAAGAAGTATGAAAATACTATCTTATTGTTGTTCATTAGTTCAGTCATTTCCAACTCTTCATGACCTCATGGACCAGTCCACACCAGAGCTCCCTATCAGCCATCATCAACCCATCTCCTTCAAGGTCAAATCCAGTCATTTCAAGGATGCCATCCATCCATCTTGTCCTTGGTCAGACTCTCTTACAAAGATAATTATTTAGAAAAACACCAGTGTTGGGGGAAGTGGCATAGAACAAAGAGAAAGAAAAAATAAAAACATCAAACAAAGAAGGAAAGGTGCTAATGTATCTAGCATATTAAAGAATTTAGGTTCCAGTTCTTGCCATTACCAGTCAATTCCCTATTCCCTAACTCCCCATTCCCTACCTTGCTTCCCACTCCATAAAAGGTGTGGAAAGCAAGGTGTCTGCTGCATGGCAGAAGTTTGAACTGGGTGACCTTTGCAGTCTCTTCCAACTCTATGATTCTGGGGGTATATTTTTGTGCTTCAGTGCCATTTGTAGCCTTGAAAAGCAAATACATGGCAAAATGTCTCTCTGGTCTCGAGAGATGTTTGGGAGCAAATAAAAGTAGCCAATGGAAGTATAGTCCTCCAAGTTCCCCTGGTGGGAAATATGACCCTAAGCTCTCCACAATGGGCTATTCTTACTGTACATTTAAACTCATACATAAGTCTTACTGAATTTGGTGAGACTGGTTGTCAGGTAAGTGGGTACAGGAATGCAACATATGGCTGATTCAGTTGGTAAAAATGTATTCCCCATATATGAATTTAAAAAGGAAACAGAAGAATTTATTTTCACTAGAGAGAATTATGCGTAAACCACAATTTTGAGAGAAAAGGATAAGACAGATAAGCACATGGTACTAGACTTCTACTTCACTCCTTGCTGTTTCTCGATGATAGATGCTACATCTTTTATTTGAGCATCTGATCCATTCTGACAAAATCTTATATATTTTGCTTGCAAAGGTCAAAGCTGCCTCTCACTGACAAATGAAAATATTGGTGTATGGGGAGGAAATGACACCGATAATAGGTCAATCTAATTTTTTTCAGCTGAACTTGATAGAATGTTCTTTAAAAAAAAGACTGTAGAAATCAATTGGCGATACTAACACATTTTTGGAAGGCCTGACTTAAGCTCCCCTTTCAGGAGCCAATAAAATTAATCAGGGCAATATTTGAAAAATATTGGTGGATAAAGGTAGATGGCAGACTTTTACAGCAAGGAGATTTTTAAAAATGAGTACTCTCAAGTATTTGACTGCCATAGACAGTCTTCAGTTATGTTCTTCAGAAAATATGTTTATATGTTGCTCGATGACATAGTAAAATTATTAAGAATATTTTTAATGTACACTTACAATTTTACTTAAGCTAAGTTCGAAATGCTCAAAAGTCAAATGTAGGATAGCTCAAAAGTGATTGTTTTATTAATTAAAAATTCCCTCTTTGATGAGAGTAAATTCTACAGAGGCTTTCTAGAAATTCTGAAATTTGCCAAATATTTGGTTCAAGTGTGTCTGGATTTTAATTCTAAATAGACCTTGAGAAAGGCCTTCTAATATACATAGGCTGAAATGCATTGGACCTCAAAGTAATAAAACAACCATCTTTTAAGCATTTTGAGATGTTGCTCCAGTTTCCTCTGTGTATTCCATTGAATGAGGTCCATATTTTGAAATGTGGGAAAGGAGAGAAATTTCATTGTGCCCTGATTGCTTAACAAAAAGTAACATTTTTGCACCACCAAGAGCTTTCTGAAGGAAAGCCTACAACTTGGAATGAGATGGCAGAATTGGTTAAAACATCACATGGGGCCTGGATAATATGCTTGATTTTATGCATTAGTTCACATGACCATATATTTGACATCATATTAAAGAGTGGTTATCAATAATTTTATGGTAATGAATTCAAATCTGACCTTTAGTCACTTTGATGCAAAGTATTTCCTTTTGTTCATTTGTCTCTTTTACATCTAAAGTGGACAAAATAGTATGTCCTGATTGTTCATTGAAACTTCTATCAATTAAGGCAAACTGGGAACTCCATTTTGACAACATTTGGATGACCATATAGTCCAGATATGTAAACCAGGATCGTACAATTATTTGGCCATGGTGACAGATTACAGAATCTTGAAAATGGTTGTAAAGTTAATCTTGCTTTATCAGTGGTTCCCTCCTAGTTCTTAGGTGCCAATGTATGTGTTCTATTATAAGGGAAGCCTTACTTCTTTTATGCAGCAATTTCTATGTTAAATATTTAACCCAGAACTTCTTTCTTTCCTATTTTCAGATCGTCTTGCCATTTTGAAGCAGCTCATGCCACTTGTGGGCTTCTGTCTTCAAGGAATGTAAGCAAAAGCACTGAGGCAGATGTTTCAGACACTCCATGAAGAATTAGATGCTTTGCTGTTAGGGGAAATTCCACTTGAGTTAAATAGTCCCTACACTCCAGCTTTAGGCCCTGTCAAGTGTTAGCAATAAACATTTTACATAAATCCTAAATTGTCTAAAATGATTTGGCAGCACATGTAGTTGTAAAACTATGGTAGAATTGCATTCCCAGGAAGAATACACACACTGACATTTCTTATGATTCTTTGTTGTTATTGCTAATATGGAACCCAATTATATTCTTGGTCTTGTATTTTGTTGTAGTGAGAAATGATGTAAATAATACATCTGGATCAAAAATAAATGTAAAAGAAATCTAAACAGACTAAATAAATACACTGGGAATGTAGCTACAATGCACTAATGTGTTGTACACTTATTAACAGCTGTGTGAATAAGCATTTCAAATAAATGGAAAAATATTTCCCTCCAACAAATACAAAAAGGGTTCCTGAGACCTGGCTTCCTTATGTGGTCAAACTCAGCTTTAATTAGCATTTGAGAAGCTAAATAACAAGGCAACCAATTTTTGAGTATTTCAGCACATCTGAGCATTTCAGATAGATTGTCAGACTGAAGTGGAACATCTCCAAAGCAGGCACTTAGAATCTGAACACACCTGAGGATTCATTAGCAAATTGGATTTGTTGACCACATTTCCAGAAATCACCCATTGCTCAATATGAGGGAAAACTCAGGTTGGGGGGAAACGGAGAGTGGAGGTGCATTGTTATAACTGGCAGTTTTAGCTTCTAATAAGTGAATAGTTTCATGAGGGATTCACAACTGCATTGCTTTAGAAGAAGGGCAATGAAGTAATATGTTAAAAGACTAACTCAGTCTTCACTGGTATCCCAAAATTAGGAATGTTTAAAATTGTTGTGGTGGAGTTTTGGAGAATACAGACAGAGTTTATTGTGTGCCTTCAAACTACTTACAAATTATGGCAGCCCTAAAGTGAACTAATCATAGAATTTTCTTGGCTAGATTTGGCCAGAAGGCGTTTGTCTTTGCCCTGCTCTGAGGCTCAGAAAGTGTGACTTGCTCAATGTCACCAGCTGGTTTCCATGAGAGTGATTACTTAGAAACTGTGTCAGATTTAACATTGTGCTTGGTGTACTTAAGCACCAGGGCCCCATTGGCTAGGGGGCCTTATCTTCCTGCCAAAACATTGTTTTTACGATGGAGTTTGCTTATGTAGTGCAATTCTAAATTTGAAGGCATTCTGTTTCAGAGCAATTCCAGACTTAATGAGTCCGTTAATGCCACAAAGCAGACAGTGTAGGCCTACCAGACCCACCTTGATCAGGACCCATATAAGGGGCCTCATAACTTAACTAGCACAAGGCCTCATTTGTCCTAAATCCAGCACTGCTTAGAAATTAGTAAATGTACAAGTTCTCCCTCTGTCAATACAACCTTCATTCATTATCTATTACTATCGTCTTGTACTTACTCTTTTGGTGTTCATTCATTCAGTAGTTTCCGACTCTTCATGACCTCATGGACCAGCCCTTTCTATTACTTTCTATTACTTCCTATTACTTTCTAGTAATACTTTCTAGTATTACTTTCTAGTACTTTCTATTACTGAACAGAAAATAGTTTCCAATTTAAATAGTTGCACCTATTCTGAAATACGGATGTTTCTACCAGAGGCAGCTGGTAAATCTGGTACAATGATACTCATGGTTTCATGACCACTCTTCCCGCAGCTGATCTGGCTTAAATAAGGTAAGATTTCTAGACTGTGGACCCTATTCTTAAAAAAATGTTTGATGACAGGGGTCCTTTGACACTATACACTTATAGTTCTCTGGCTGCCATGGCACCATCCTATGGATTCCTGGATTTTGTAATTTGGTGAGGCACTAGAGGTTTCTAGAAGAAAATTCCAAATTCCCCTTTCTAAACTGAAAATCCCAAGATTCCATAGGACAGAACCAGCGCTGTTAAAGTGTAATCACAATGCTATAAATAGCCAATGTGACACCCTAGAATGGTCCACATGCAATTTGGAGGAACTGGGAAAAAGCAGCTATAGATCTAAGTGTGAATCATCTTCCACAGTAGCACCACACCCACTGAATATTCCTGGGACCTTTTCACAAGGGGGAAAATAGCCCCATTTTGCCACTTTTATTTGTGGCTTGAGTGGAACCTGCAGAGTGCTCACAGATTAGGCACAACAGGCCTCATCCACATTCCTCCCAAATGAATTAAATTTGCTTCAATTACAATATAGGATATAAAAGACAAGCCTCCTAATTGTTGAACATTAAAAATCAAATGATTTCCTCACTTCAGTTTGGTTCCATGAGTCTTAGTTTAGGAAACATTTGAGTAACATTTTCTTTTAAAACTTATTTGCATTTTACATTATTTTAATCACACTTTATTAAAAAGTGCTGTAAAGTGCTGTAAAATAGATTAATTGGTAAGTTTATGTTGCAATGTCCCCCCATGTGAATATCCACTATCAAACAAACTATAATTTCAGAGATTTGAAATGGCGTGTTATAATTAGTCTACCAGAGTGTCTCAGATTTTCACTAGATACATGTTACTTCTAATAAGCTGAAAAGCACAATGCTTTGGTATAAGACAATGTGTTAGAGCAAAAACATTCCAAATAAATCCTCTGAGATGATTTCAAAACAAGAAAAATATTCATCTCATCTAAAAGAGAGGAGGTTAGTCATCCCTTTCAATTTTCTAATTCCTTTGCAGAGGACTTTTCTTCATTATTACACATACATAGATGGATAAATGCATACATGCAATGCTGTGTCCTATGTGAGTAGATCAATAGGTACCGCTTCAGTGGGAAGATAACAGTGCTCCATGAAGTCATGATGGCCACATTACCTAGGAGGCGTAGGTGGACAACACCACCCCCTAGAATCGGACTTGGCTAGTCTTAACATCAAGGGGAAACCTTTACTTTTACTTTAACTATCTTATGAGCAATGAAATCATGGAAGGCAATATAGGTTTTAATTTGTTTAATTTAAAGACAATCAAGTATATTCTATGCTAGAAGGAAACAGGTGATCAAGCAATAGACTATAAGTATTTTCTCTATGTCACTATACACACATTAAATCATTATTGAGGAGTTTTCTTCTTCCAGGTCTCTTTACATTTCCATATAAACCCCCATCTGGTGAGAGTTTAAACAAACCCCAAAACTTATAAAAGTTAGTGTTTACACCACCAAAATTTCCTATCCAGCCAGTTTCTCTATCAAGTCAATGGCAGAACACTAAACGCTACAGCTGGCCTCAGAGAAAGGAGTTTCTATTAACTTTGTACACAAATATTTTAACACATCTGTATCTGCAGTCCCATTGTGGAAGTCAGTTTCTTGTAGGTTTTTTTGGGCTGTATGGCATGTTCTAGAAGCATTATACCTTGCTGACCGCATACCTTGACCAAAATACCTTGCTGACCGCATCTTGGCCTACGAGCCCACGAGGACCTTGAGATCGTCTGGGGAGGCCCTTCTCTCGGTCCCGCCAGCATCACAGGCACGGCTGGCGGGGACGAGGGAGAGGGCCTTCTCGGTGGTGGCTCCCCGGCTGTGGAACACTCTCCCGGCAAACATTAGACAGGCGCCCTCCCTCATGTCCTTTCGAAAAAGCCTTAAAACCTGGCTGTTCGAGAGGGCATTTAATTAAGTGCTAGTAACAACATCATGGTAACATTATGGTAATGAGAACTGGAATGATATAAGGACGATGAGACTGGCCTATGATTCTACTAAGAGACGAAGCGGATTTTTATGTAGTTTGTAGTTGTTTGTATAGCTATGTGTTTGTAGATACTGACTTTTGTAACTGTCTTTTATGTGTACTGTACACCGCCATGAGTCGCCCGTAAGGGCTGAGAATGGCGGTTAATAAATGAATCAAATAAATAAATAAATTATCTCCTGATGGAGCTAGGTGTGAATGTTTCAACTGACCACCTTGATTAGCATACAATGGCCTGACTGTGCCTGGGGCAAACTTTTGTTGAGAGGTAATTAGATGTCCCTGCCTGCTTTCTCTCTGTTGTTGTCCTATTGAAATTTTAGAGTTTTTTTTAATACTGGTAGCCAGATTTTGTTCATTTTCATGGTTTCCTCCTTTCTGTTGAAATTGTCCACATGCTTGTGGATTTCAATGGCTTCTCTGTGTAGTCTGACATGGTGGTTGTGAGAGTGGTCCAGTATTTCTGTGTTCTCAAATGAAATGCTGTGTCCGGGTTGGTTCATCAGGTGCTCTGCTATGGCTGACTTCTCTGGTTGAAGTAGTCTGCAGTGCCTTTCATGTTCCCTGATTTGTATTTGGGCAATGCTGCTGCGTTTGGTGGTCCCTATGTAGACTTGGGACTGAAGTCTTGCAGCTCTTCTGATGTCAGAGGTGGAATATCCATTGGCCTGTAGAGCCCAGTTGAGGTGGTTCAGTTCATCTTGAAGGAGGTGGGGTTCACAGATTCTTTTTGCACGGTCTGCCAAGGCTTTTAAACAAGAACAAGCCACGAGAGTCAAGATGAAGATCCACCCAGAGGAAAAGTGTTCCTGCCATACATTAAGGGAACCACTGACCGCATAGGGAAGCTGATGAGGAAACATAACATACAAACAATCTACAAACCCACCAAGAAAATCCAACAAATGCTACGTTCAGCAAAGGACAAGAGGGATCCTCTCACCTCTGCAGGAGTCTACCGTATACCATGCAGCTGTGGACAAGTCTACATAGGGACCACCAAACGCAGCATTGCCCAAACACATCAAGGAACATGAAAGGCACTGCAGACTACTCCAACCAGAGAAATCAGCCATAGCAGAGCACCTGATGAACCAACCTGGACACAGCATTTTATTTGAGAACACAAAAATGCTGGACCACTCTCACAACCACCATGTCAGACTACACAGAGAAGCCATTGAAATCCACAAACATGTGGACAATTTCAACAGAAAGGAATAAACCATGAAAATGAACAAAATCTGGCTACCAGTATTAAAAAATTCTAAAATTGCAACAGCAAAACAGCAGAGAGAAAAACAGGCAGGGACATCTAATCACCTTTCAAGAAGAGTTTGCTCCAGGCACAGTCAGCCCATTGTATGCTAATCAAGGTGGTCAGTTGAAAGATTCACACCTAGCCCAACTTACAAAAGCCCTTTGTCTCACCCTGGTCATTCCACAGATATATAAACCCCTTTTTTTCCCAGTTCCAGCAGACCTCACCTCTGAGGATGCTTGCCATAGATGCAGGCGAAACGTCAGGAGAAATGCCTCTAGAACATGGCCATATAGCCCGAAAAAACCCACAAGAACTGAGAGAATCCTATAGCTGCTCCCAAGCTGATTTGTACCCCCCCTCCCCAAAAAAAAATCAGGTTTAAGTATCCATGTAGATTTGCACATGGAAAAGAGAAGATTCAGATCACTGAACATCAGGTGGGAGAGGCCTGCCTTGGAACTCCATTAAAAAGCAAGTGGAGACAGTTTTCCTAACCCAGCCAGCAAATATTTTTTGGATATTATTGAAATATCAGTCCTACAATATTCTCCTTGTGACACAATGGAGGTACTGTTCTGTCATGCGCTGGGCCTGTAACAGCTGTACTTTTCTATAGGACGTATACTTTAAGCCCAGCAGGAAGCCAGGGGGCCTCAAAGAGAGGTTCTCAGGGATTTTTCTGAAGTGATGGTCTTTAGAGTCTTTAATGATACAACAAAGTCTTTATTATGGAACAAACAACAAATCTTCAAAGGTTCAAACAACACTTCAAGGCTTTCTTAGTCTAGTCGTCAATGGGCTGGTACCTGACTTTGATTAACTATACTTTCTCTGTAGGAAAAATCCTTTTTAACCTCTCCCAGGCTGCTTTCTATCTATGCCTCATCGGTGTGGGACCTACTACCGACTCCAAATGCATCTAGGTATCAAGTAGACCTACCAGCTGAGGCTTGAAGATATTTCAGCTGGAGTTCCGTGGATCTGTAATGCTGTTCTCCCTTCGAGAATTCTTTGAAACTTCAGGGCTGTTCCCTCTTATGCTGTGAGGCTGAGAGGCTGTGAGCTCTCAGCCAGAGCTTTTGGGACCTTTCTCCTGGAATTTCTGCTTCTGTATCCCCGGATGTTACTTTTTCCCTGGATGCTATTGAGAAAGGAAGCTTTTCTACGGGACGAGCTGGTCTACGTCCTATAGCTTAGCTACCTTGTGTGAGACTGCCCAAAAAATGTCTTCTTTCCCTCCCAGAGCCCTGAACAAGGGGTGGAACCAAAGCTTAATTATGATGTACGGGAGGCCTGTCCTATGACTGCAAGCAAACATTTGAGACAAAGCAAATAAAGTTGGAGCTCCTGGTACAGCCGTACCAGCACAGGTACAATGAGCCCTTAAACTGAACAGAAAGGCAACTGACAACAAACAATAATTTTGATCAAATGATTCAACAGGACTCAGTGCTATTTTCAGTCCAATCTACTCACAGCACAGATAAAGTTTATTCCAAGCATCAGTATTTTATAAACTTCAGTTATGCAAATAATGCAAAAGCAATAATAACAAAACTGGTTTTCTATATCTAATGCATATCTGGTAAATCATCATTATTACCACAGGACAGGGCTGTGGTGCGGCTAGTTAGTAGCCAGCTGGATTAAATCACTACTGACTGAAAGATCATGAGTTCAAAGCCAGGCTGGATTGGAGAAAGCTCCTGACCATTAATAGTCTAGCTTGCTGTTGATCTATGCAGCCTGGAAGACATTTGCATCTGTCAAGGAGGAAATTTAGGTACCGCTTTATATGGAGAGGTTAATTGAACTAGTTAACAACACCATAAAACCTTCCAGCAGCATGCAGAAGAATAAGCAAGGACTCCATCAAAGGACCCGGTGTCACAAGTGGATGGTGACACAGCAGCTCCCCCTGAGGCCAGAACCAAGCATACCCTCGTGAAGCTCGAAAAGCTGGAATGTTAAAATTGCCTCTATATCTGTCCATATATGTTGTATGTGTAATGGCATTGAATGTTTGCCATATATATGTGCATTGTAATCCGCCCTGAGTCCCCTGCAGGGTGAGGAGGGTGGAATATAAATGCTGTAAATCAATCAATCAATCAATCTGAGGTCTACGTGATCAGGATGTTCCCTGGATCTGGTACTGTATGTAATCACAACTTCTAGTTCCTGGCCCTTGGTACATGATATGGCATTTATGC
This sequence comes from Anolis sagrei ordinatus, assembly GCF_025583915.1. Taxonomy (NCBI): domain Eukaryota; kingdom Metazoa; phylum Chordata; class Lepidosauria; order Squamata; family Anolidae; genus Anolis; species Anolis sagrei. Next base: position 345,157,391 of record NW_026844366.1, on the reverse strand, counting down.
CACTAGAACAGTGGTTCTCAACCTTCCTAATGCTGCGACCCCTTAGTACAGGTCCTCATGTTGTGGTGACCCCCAACCATAACGTCATTTTCATTGCTACTTCATAACTGTAATTTTGCTACTGTTATGAATTGTAATTAAATATCTGATATGCAGGATGTATTTTCAGTCACTGGACCAAATTTCGCACAAATACCCGATACGCCCCAAATTTTAATACTGGTGGGGTTGGGGGTGATTGATTTTGTCATTTGGTAATGCTGGAGTTGCTGGGATTTATAGTTCACCTTAAATCAAAGAGCCTTCTGAACTGCATCAATGATGGAATTGAACCAAACATGGCACACAGAATTCCCATGACCAAAAG
>NW_026844366.1:345077348-345148924 GCF_025583915.1 Anolis sagrei ordinatus | reverse complement strand
CTCAGTTAAAGACATAGGAGCAAGGGTTGTGAACAGCAACCACCAGATGGCACTGTGGGTGCTCTCCATGTATTTAAGAAGGGATGCATAGTACAGTAAAGGTCCAGAAATTATGTGTAACAATTGTACAAATTTGTTTCATTCAAACCATGTGGGTATTCTGTCCTTAATCTAAAAATCCAGTATGCTTCTCTCCGTAGAAGTTTGTTGTGGAAATCAATTTGTTGGGAATGAGTGACCATTTCAAGGATATGGAACTTAAAGTGTTCTGGGCTATGGTGTGAATCATCAAAGTGTTTGTAGAGTATAGACTCCCTGGAATGGTTTCTGATTTTACTCCTATGTTCAATAATCCTAGATCTTATCTCTCTGCGAGTTTGACCCACATAGAAAAGATTGCAATTTTTGTTATATATATTGCTTGTATTTTTGTTATATATATTGCTTGTATCTCTGCAGCAAAGAAAGACACTACCGACTTTTTCCCACCACCACTTCCTTTTATACACCTTTCCTGCCCATCTCCCCCCTCTTCTCAGTTTCCTTATTAGAGCTTGTTGCTTCACAAGTTCCAATACAAGGTTTCCAGCACCCTCTGCTGGCTTCAAAATGTCACAGAGAGAAAACTGAGGCAGCCAGGATGATTCAGTCAGGATGTCACGGAGGGAATTTGTGATGTCTTCATGCCGTCAGAAATTGACTCCTGACACTATGATTCTATCATTTTAATAACTGAGAGACCTAGTTGCCTTGCATGAAGGCTGGTAAACATCACTTTTCAAAAAGTTGTGACTTCTAACAAGGTCATGCCTTTTCAGTGACCAGTGATTTTCCAAAAAGGTTATGAATTCCTTTTTCCAAATTTATGGCATTGGGAATGTATGTACAAGGGCAAAACCATATTGTGTTGTTAAAGGAAAAAAGAAAAGCAAACAAAGAGTAGTAATGAATAATATCGCTATTCTCCTTGTGTTCTTTGCCACCTCAAGCCATGAGGAGAGGAAGGTAAAAATCATTATCATTATTAATTAAGAGGGGCAAAACGTATTTAATGGGACTTTTTGAGAAATTCCATTTTAGTCCTCAGGCTGTTTATCTCTGCCCCAAGTTGAGGGCCTATTGGATTCCAAATCTAATCCAAAGGCATGAGGATGGCCATAAGAGGAAAGATGACAGAAAGGTCTGAAGTGGAAAGGTTGAAGGCAAACATGTGTTTGGTAGAAAACCCAAGAGAAGGAAATGCATAACTCAATGGTTGTGGTTTCAACACTTTTTATTATTATTACAACAAGAGGAGGCACAGAGTTTTATAGGTTGGGATTTTGACATATCTGAGACTACTCCTCTTTGTTGGTTCTATAAGTGCTCAGCCTTTTTTGGGGGGCACTGGTACTTTATAATGTTTATAATGTGGTGGTGGTGGTGGTGGAGGAGGAGGTGGAGGTGGTGGAGGAGGTGGTGGTGGTGGAGGAGGAGGTGGTGGAGGAGGTGGTGGAAGACAGCAGTAAGGTCCATAACCAGGATAGCCACAGGCGCAGTTTGCACTGGCATCCACACCGTAAGGGCAGCTTTTTCCACAGCTTTTTCCTCCGGAGCACGTAACACCACATTTGCCCTTTGGATAGGCTGCAAAAGAGAAGTCAAGGATTAGTTCCATTCTAACACTGGGAAAGGGATTGCAAGGAGAGATGCAAGTTCCTAGGAGATATTTGTTTCAACAGCTAATCCCTAAAGAGGCGTCAGGAGAGAATGCTTCTAGAACATCGCCATATAGCCCTAAAAACCTTCAATAACCCAATCCCTAAAGATGCCGAGGAGTGAGGTGGGGCAGGCCCATAGGCTACAAGTTGACCTGAAGCATATACTAGGAGAGTCTCTCTTGCCTGTCACTCAAAGGAAGAGGAGAGGTTGAGTAGTAAACCCACAATACTCTGTCAAGACATAGATTCTCAATCCCAGCCCCTTTCTAACTCTTCCCATTTCATAGACATTGTGAAAATTAAGATAGAAGGCACTGAAGTGTTCTCAAATTATATATATATAAAAAACCAATTTACAGGAAATTATATCATTATATCATGGTAGATTCTCATTCCATTCTTTCCCATTATTACTCCAACATTCATAGTTAGTTTTTGACAAATGCTAAGCCTTCAACAGCCTGAGAATCACTATTTGATCTCCCAGATGAAAATAGTCAATACCAGTTAGCAATGTCAAACATTTTGAAAATCATTGTCTCCAAAAGGTTGAGCTATAATTCAGATAAGATGTTTTCCACTTCCCAATAGACCAGTGGTTCGCAACCCAGCAGAGGACAGTGAGAATGAAAATCTGGTCAGTGAAGCCGCTGGTCAGTGTAAGCCGCTCCGAGTCCCCATTGGGGAGATGGTGGAGGGGTATAAAGTTTATTATTATTATTATTATTATTATTATTATTATTATTATTTTCACTCCTTTCCACAGAGCTAACCAGCCTCACCCCTTTGGTACAAATATTGGAGAGTGGTCCCTGGTCAAGTGGTTCCCCGTTCAAGTGAGCCATGTTCAAAAATAAGTTGGGAACCATTGCAATAGACCAAAGGGTCAACCAAATTCCCAGAGCTCAGAATCTGGGAATGCATCTTCATTGAAGAATGGATGCAATTTGACACTATTTAGTTTACTCACAGTTTTTCCCTTTGCAGAGATTAAAAAAAATGTGAAAATAACCATTAGGAAACACAGTGACATGTTCTCAAATACTAAAATTCAGATTATAGCCAAGGAGATCTCATCCTTCTTCATCCCCACTCTCACATTTAGGCATATGAGCTGATTGACAATAAGACACCAAAGGACTAGATATTGTTGTTTTTGCTGGGCTTGGCCCCCATGTAAGCTGCCCCGAGATGGAGATGGTGGCGGGATATAAGAATAAAGTTGTTGTTGTTGTTGTTGTTAGTCCTAGACATTGTGCCTATGAAAAGTACTGTATATACTCGAGTATAAGCCTAGTTTTTCAGCCCTTTTTTTAGGCTGAAAAAGCTCCCCTCGGCTTATACTCGACTCAAGGTTATTTATTCTGTTACTCTGTTATTAGTATTATTTTATTACATTTATTATTTTACTCTATTATTATTATATTTACATTATTTTGCTCTATTATTATTCTATTTATTATTTTGTTCTATTATTATTATTACATTTACAGTATTTTACCCTATTATTATTATTATTGCATTTATTATTTTAATCTATTTATTATTATTATTATTATTATGACAGTATTTTACCCTATTATTACTACATTTATTATTTTACTCCATTATTACTGTTTTTATTGCATTTTCATTATTTTACTCTATTATTTTTATTATATTTATTATTTTAATAATAAGTACATTTACATTGAAGGAGGTTAGAATAATGGTTTAATAAGAGTTGGACAGTCTTATCTTAAATTACAGTTTTATGTAAATATTCAGAAACATTTAGCCTATCTGATGCCTCAATTAATGTAATTTTATTGGTATCTATTTTTATTTTGAAATTGACCCATAGTGGATGCATTTCCCACCCTCGGCTTATACTCGAGTCAATACAATTTCCCAGTTTTTTGCGATAAAATTAGGTGCCTCGGCTTATATTCGGGTCGGCTTATACTCGAGTATATACGGTAGTTGAAATCATATAGCTACTGACTTAAAGCCCACCCCCCAAAAATGTGGAGCATATCAAGTGTTCTCATACCAGAATTTTCTACCCCATCCTTTATATTTCTACAGAAGATCTAGCAGAGCTTGAAAACATTGTATTTTGGGACTACAATTGAAATAATGAATTACAATGATGAGTGATGAATGCTGGGAATTGTCATCCTAGAACTAAATTTTCCATGCTCTGAAATAGCGTGACTATATAATGATCTGGATACCTTTGCCCCTGTCACTGAAGGCTTAAATCTTCTACAGTGTTGCAATGCTTCCCAAACTTTACACCTTCCGATATTTTGGACTTCATTTCCTAAATTCCTGACCAATGGCCATGCTATCTGAGGCTTCTGGGAGCTGAAGTCCAAAACCATTGGGAGGACCCAAGGTTGGGAACCACTGATGTAATTGTTGTTGTTGTTTTCCTGCCTTCCAAGGCAGCTAACAATGTATTTTTAAAAACACAAATTGGAAACTATGCAAAAGTAGTATACACACACACACACACAACTGTATGAAATTCAAATGCATTGAAAAACTATATAGACATCTTAGAAATTGCAAAGTCCAACCACAGTCCATTTCTAAAGCTTGCCTGATGTCATAACATTATTTTAACCTGGCAATGGAAGGAGAGAGAGGATCCTGACCTCTGTAGGGAGGGATTTCCAGAGTTTGGTAGCAGCCAGCAAGAAAGCTTTCTCCCTCATTCCCACCAAAAGCCTGAGAAGGTGGTGAGAAGAGCATTTCCAGGCACCCTTAGAGCTCTAAAATGTCGAGCACATCTACACATTTTTCTGTTAGAAGAGATTCCTGGAAACATCTAGCTCACCACTGCAACCTCTCAAAGATATACTTCTGAGTTCTCCCTCTTTCCTGATACTTACCTTCCGTGGTCATGATGGCTACCAGGAGTAGCACAAAGGCAAGGAATATGGCCTTCATGGTGACACTCTGCTTCAGATCCCCTTCAGTGGTTCTGTGAAGGAGACACAAGACCGGATGAAGATCGAGGTCTACAGATCCAGTATTTATGCAAAATTTGATGCAGTGAAAGGGAGGAGCTTGGAGCTGATTGACGTAGGATCTTTTGTTTTGGAATACCATCATTCTATCCTCAACAGGTTATGATTCAAAAACACATCACTCCCCCCACCCCATTTCCCAGGTAGACTCTATTTTCTGGAAAGCATCAGCTCGTAGACGCATGGCTTCAAAGAACTATAATGGACAAAGGATGACTTAATAACCTGTAGGATCAAAGACATCATTTCGAAGGAGAAGAATACAAGGGGAAAGATTGAAATCAAGATTACAGCCTTTGGAGAGCATCATCAAATGAAAAACTGGGACCAAATGTTCATTTGAGAGTTCATGGTTGAAAGTCTCTGCTTCCTCCATAGCCTTCAGAATGCTTTGTTTCCATGGGTAATTTCTGGATTAAAATGCTGCCCAGACTTGTAAAAATGAGTGCCTTGAACAGTTTAATGTTGACAACTGTCTTTGAAAATCACCAACAAACTCTGGCCGAAATTTTATATCACCCTCTATGTCAAGGGTCCTCAGACGTTTTGAACAGACCCAGCTCGCAGTCCTTCAGGTTGTTGGGAAGCCAGAATTTAGTTTGACAAAAATACAAACTAATTCTTATGCACGCTGCACATATCTTATTTATAGTGCAAAAAAAAACCCATGAAAGAATATTACAGTATTTAAAATGAAGAAAATGTTAACTAACATAAACCTAACAGTATTTTAATGGGAAGTGTGGGCCTGTATTTGGCTGATGAGATAGTCAATGTCCAGATCACTATTTGTCACTGCCAGTTGTAATAAGTGAAATTCTCTTTCTTTCCTTGCCTACCTTCCTCCTACCTTTCCTTTCTATTCCTTCCTTCCTTCCTCTCATTTCTTTCTTTCCCTCCCCAGTCTTCATTGGTTCAGCACATTGCCCTCTTCTCCTAGACTGCCCAGAAATGATTTGATTCTTTTCCTGCTAATAGAATGTGATAGGGAAAAATCTGGATGTGGAAGTGAGTGGTAGGTTCTGGGCAAAATGAAGTCTGTGCAGCAATGGCAGTGGCCATTGTGGCATGGCTTAGGGTTCCTCAGAGGGTCCTGTCAGCTGCAGGTTGGGGTGCTGGGAAAATTGCCTTGAGGGAAAGATCTGGCCTGCGAGCCATAGTTTGAGGACCCCTACTATATGTAATATAAATTTATACATACATTATGAACCCTGTATCCAGAGGGGATACATTCTCATACTTCATTTGGATGCTCCATCTGGAGTATTGAACCTTGTTGCGATTAGGGGTGTATAGGCCAAGAATGCCATAGAAGCAAGCTGGAGGTGCTAGAAAATGCTTAGAGAGGACACTGGGGGGGGGGGGGGGGGGGGGGGGTGGTGGTGGTGGTGGTGGTGGTATGGGGATAAATGACCAGTCTATAGGTATGCAAGTCATGCCATCCTTCACTATGTAACAGAAGCATTAAGACATTGCGTAATGGGTGTGCTGGTATGGCTGTACCAGGAGCTCCAACTTTATTTTCTTTCTGTTATTTGTTTTGCAGTCATAGGACAGGCCTCCTGTCCATCATAATTAAGCTTTGGTTCTGCCTCTTGTTCTGGGCTCTGGGAGAGAAAGGAGCCATTTTTTGGGCAGTCTCACACAAGGTAGCTAAGCTATAGGACGTAGACCAGCTCATCCTGTAGAAAAGCTTCCTTTCTCAATAACCATCCAGGGAAAAAGGAGCTTCCAGGGAAAAGGAACACCCGGGGATACAGAAGCAGAAATTCCAGGAGAAAGGTCCCAAAAGCTCTGGCTGAGAGCTCACAGCCTCTAAGCCTCACAGCATCAGAGGGAACAGCCCTGAAGTTTCTAAGAATTCTCGAAGGGAGAACAGCATTACAGATCCACGGAACTCCAGCTGAAATATCTTCAAGCTTCGGCTGGTAGGTCTACTCGATACCCAGATGCATTTGGAGTCGGTAGTAGGTCCCACACCGATGAGGTATGGATAGAAAGCAGTCTGGGAGAGGCTAAAAGGGGGTTTTCCTACAGAGAAAGTTTAGTTAATCAAAGTCAGGTACCAGTCCATTGAGGACTAGACTAAGAAAGCCTTGAAGTGTTGTTTGAGAAATTAAAGATTTGTTGTTTGTTCCAAAATAAAGACTTTGTTGCATCATTAAAGACTCTAAAGACCATCACTTCAGAAAAATCCCTGAGAACCTGTTTGAAGCACCCTTGGCTTCCCGCTGGGCTTAAAGTATACGTCCTATAGAAAGGTACAGCTGTTACAGGCCCAGCGCGCGACAGAACAATGGGACACTACAAATATTAGCAATCTGTAGGTGGCATCCCATTGTGCGTTGAACCCAATGTACATGGCTAACTTTACAAGCTCCTCCTGTGTAGGAGTTATCCACACTAACAAAAATAAGTGTACTTGCCCTGAATCTGGTGGTGGCAGTCTTTATGACAAAGGGAGACTTCTGGTTAAGAATTCTGACTTTTATTTTGCTTGTTTTTTTCCCCAGTCAACTTTAAGTGAAGTTAAGGGACACGCCAAAGTTTCACAGCTGTCTAGACAGATGTAACTGATCAATTTTGGCCAGATCTATTGTCCATGCAGACACCATTGCCACAGCTGCCATAATACTTTCCTTGCACTAATTGATCCAAAGGAAGGGGAAAGGTCATCCCTCGATTACCGCTGCTGCTTTCCATCAGTCACAGAGCTCTCTATGAGAACCCGTTTGTTGTGGTCGCATCCGCCAAAGTTGGAATGAAGAACCCATGATTAGCAAGAAGGATTCAGTTTCATCCCAAGTGGACCAACCAGATGGCAAGATGACTCTTCTGAGGGTTTGGACCAGTATGGGTGATTGCCCTGTTACTCCAGACTGACACGGGCTTAAGTAGCCACTGTAGATAGGTCAATAGATAAGATCAGACCACTAGATTTATTTATTTCTCGTGTCAGGGCAACCAGTCAATTGTATTACATTTCTAACAGAACAAAACAAACAGACAAAATACAAAATTTGTGAGTTTGGTAGTTGATTAAATGTCCTTTGACCAGTAGCTGGCCACTTGGAGTGCCTCTGGTGTTGCTGCAAGAAGGTCCTCCATTGTGCATGTGGCAGGGCTCAGGTTGCATTGCAGCAGGTGGTCAGTGGTTTGCTCTTCTCCACACTCGCATGTCGTGGATTCCACTTTGTAGCCCCATTTCTTGAGGTTGGCTCTGCATCTCATGGTGCCAGAGCGCAGTCTGTTCAGCGCCTTTCAAGTCACCCAGTCTTCTGTGTGCCCAGGGGGAGTCTCTCATTTGGTATCAGCCATTGGTTGAGGTTCTGGGTTTGAGCCTGCCACTTTTGGACTCTCGCTTGCTGAGGTGTTCCAGCGAGTGTCTCTGTAGATCTTAGAAAACTATTTCTAGATTTAAGTCGTTGATGTGCTGGCTGATACCCAAACAGGGAGATGTCTCTGTTTAAATACTGTAATATTCTTTCATGGGGTTTTTTTTTTGCACTATAAATAAGATATGTGCAGCGTGCATAGGAATTAGTTTGTATTTTTTGTCAAACTAAAGTCTGGCTTCCCAACAACCTCTCAACATTAAACTGTTCAAGGCACTCATTTTTACAAGTCTGGGCAAAATTTTAATCCAGAAATTACCCATGGAAACAAACCATTCTGAAGGCTATGGAGGAAGCAGAGACTTTCAACCATGAACCCTCAAATGAACATTTGGTCCCAGTTTTTCATTTGATGATGCTCTCCAAAGGCTGTAATCTTGATTTCAATCTTTCCCCATGTATTCTTCTCCTTCGAAATGATGTCTTTGATCCTACAGGTTATTAAGTCATCCTTTGTCCATTATAGTTCTTTGAAGCCATGCGTCTACGAGCTGATGCTTTCCAGAAAATAGAGTCTACCTGGGAAATGGGGTGGGGGGAGCTATGTGTTTTTGAATCATAGCCTGTTGAGGATAAAATGATGGTATTCCAAAACAAAAGATCCTACGTCACTCAACTCCAAGCTCCTCCCTTTCACTGCATCAAATTTTGCATAAATACTGGATCTGTAGACCTCGATCTTCATCCAGTCTTGTGTCTCCTTCATAGAACCACTGAAGGGGATCTGAAGCAGAGTGTCACCATGAAGGCCATATTCCTTGCCTTTGTGCTACTCCTGGTAGCCATCATGACCACGGAAGGTAAGTATCAGGAAAGAGGGAGAACTCAGAAGTATATCTTTGAGAGGTTGCAGTGGTGAGCTAGATGTTTCCAGGAATCTCTTCTAACAGAAAAATGTGTAGATGTGCTCGACATTTTAGAGCTCTAAGGGTGCCTGGAAATGCTCTTCTCACCACCTTCTCAGGCTTTTGGTGGGAATGAGGGAGAAAGCTTTCTTGCTGGCTGCTACCAAACTCTGGAAATCCCTCCCTACAGAGGTCAGGATCCTCTCTCTCCTTCCATTGCCAGGTTAAAATAATGTTATGACATCAGGCAAGCTTTAGAAATGGACTGTGGTTGGACTTTGCATTTTCTAAGATGTCTATATAGTTTTTCAATGCATTTGAACTCCATACAGTTGTGTGTGTGTGTGTGTATACTACTTTTGCATGGTTTTCAATGTGTGTTTTTAAAAATACATTGTTAGCTGCCTTGGAAGGTAGGAAAACAACAACAACAACAACAACAACAACAACAACAACAACAACAACAATTACATCAGTGTATTGTCAAAGGCTTTCATGGCCGGAATCACTGGGTTGTTGTAAGTTTTTCTGAGTTATATGGCCATGTTCTAGAGGCATTTTCTCCTGACGTTTTGCCTGCATCTATGGCAAGCATCCTCAGAGGTAGTGAGGTCTTGCCTAGTCCGTTGTTTTGCTGTTGTAATTTTAGCGTTCCAACAGACCTCACTACCTCTGAGGATGCTTGCCATAGATGCAGGCAAAACGTCAGGAGAGAATGCCTCTAGAACATGGCCATATAGCCCAAAAAAAACCTACAACAATCCAATTACATCAGTGGTTCCCAACCTTGGGTCCTCCCAATGGTTTTGGACTTCAGCTCGCATGGCCATTGGTCAGGAATTTAGGAAATGAAGTCCAAAATATCGGAAGGTGTAAAGTTTGGGAAGCATTGCAACACTGTAGAAGATTTAAGCCTTCAGTGACAGGGGCAAAGGTATCCGGATCATTATATAGTCACACTATTTCAGAGCATGGAAAATTTAGTTCTAGGATGACAATTCCCAGCATTCATCACTCATCATTGTAATTCATTATTTCAATTGTAGTCCCAAAATACAATGTTTTCAAGCTCTGCTAGATCTTCTGTAGAAATATAAAGGATGGGGTAGAAAATTCTGGTATGAGAACACTTGATATGCTCCACATTTTTGGGGGGTGGGCTTTAAGTCAGTAGCTATATGATTTCAACTCCCGTATATACTCGAGTATAAGCCGACCCGAATATAAGCCGAGGCACCTAATTTTATCACAAAAAACTGGGAAAACGTATTGACTGGAGTATAAGCCGAGGGTGGGAAATGCATCCACTATGGGTGAATTTCAAAATAAGAATAGATGCCAATATAGTTACATTAATTGAGGCATCAATAGGTTAAATGTTTTTGAATATTTACATAAAACTGTAATTTAAGATAAGACTGTCCAACTCTTATTAAACCATTATTCTAACCTCCTTCAATGTAAATGTACTTATTATTAAAATAATAAATATAATAAAAATAATAGAGTAAAATAATGAAAATGCAATAAAAACAGTAATAATGGAGTAAAATAATAAATGTAGTAATAATAGGGTAAAATACTGTATAATAATAATAATAATAAATAGATTAAAATAATAAATGCAATAATAATAATAGGGTAAAATACTGTAAATGTAATAATAATAGAACAAAATAATAAATAGAATAATAATAGAGCAAAATAATGTAAATATAATAATAATAGAGTAAAATAATAAATGTAATAAAATAATACTAATAACAGAGTAAAAGAATAAATAACCTTGACTCGAGTATAAGCCGAGGGGAGCTTTTTCAGCCTAAAAAAAGGGCTGAAAAACTAGGCTTATACTCGAGTATATACAGTACTTTTCATAGGCACAATGTCTAGGACTAACAACAACAACAACAACAACTTTATTCTTATATCCTGCCACCATCTCCATCTCGGGGCAGCTTACATGGGGGCCAAGCCCAGCAAAAACAGAAATAAGATATAGCACAATAAAAATACATTGCATTTCAATAAAACCAAAAAACAGACAATACAAAAACATAAGAACAATAATAAGCATCAATTGTCAACCAAAAAGTTCAAGGAGTATATCTTTTCTTTACAGTAGATTCTTAGATCTAAAAAAAAGAGGGGTTGCAGAGTTTTTGAAATTTAAATATTGATGCCCTGATATTTAGTTAATTTCAATACCCTGATATTTAGCTAACTTTGCAATCCCTCTTTTTTGCATGCAAAGACTGGAGTAACCTAAATGTATGCTTATTAATGATAGAAGATAAGCCAGGTGACTTTGTCAAGCTTTCTGCAGATTCTCTGCATCCTTTGACTGAAGGAATGTGACTAGGAAGCATATATCTGCATGGTTGAATTTAGGTCTCCCACCTGTACCATATTCTGCCACAGGGAGCTTTGAATTCTGCATGAGCATAGGACAGAACTACACTGACTACTTATCTTTGGACCAATCTGGAGTTCTGAATGCTAGTAGTTTGGCTCTGGAATGGTTTAGACCACCATCACTCCATCCACTGTGGAGTCAGGAGGGAATCTTGTCCATCCAGCAGCTCTAAACTCAAGTTGTCATGACAGTCAGTGGGTATAACAGGGCTAATGCTGGTTGCTTGTCACCAGGAGTGTTATTGGTCAGGGTACCAGAACGATGTGGTCTCCCTTTTCACCTCATTGTTCTGGTCTGTGTCACTCCAGGTGACAAACCACCACCATGATCCACATCACACTCGCTACCCACCGGTGAGGAGAAGAGGAGGAGGAGGGGAAAAGAGTGTCATTCTGTGTCCCCATACCGTCTAAAATGGGTAAATATAGCATGGCCGTGTAAACAATTACAGCCTGTTCCATTTTGGAAGCAGTCCAACTGTTTACATGGCCACAAGGTCACAATTTGCTCCAGATTCTTGGGGAGAATTCAAAGCAACCTGTGACTTTGTTTAATGTGGTTCAATGCCACATGAATGTGACCTTGGCCTCCATTAACCCATGCAACCCATACTAGAGCCCCCAGTGGCACAATGGGATAAAGCCTTGCTCCGGTAGGACTGCTGACCGAAAAGTTGGTGGTTCAACTCCAACCTCTCCAGTGGGGTGAGCTCCCATCTGTCAGCTCCAGCTTCTCATGCAGGAACATGAGTGAAGCCTCCCACAGGATGGTAAAACACCCACGCATCCCCTGGGTCCTTGCAGATGGCAAATTTTCTCATACCAGAAGCAATTTGCTTCTCAAGTCACTCCTGACACACACAAAAATAGCCACCCCACAGCTGATTCACCAATCTTTCATTGTAAGTGGTCAACTGATAGGATTTTCTGATTGAGAGATTATCAAGCACTTATCAGTTTGGTTTTGATTGGAAACTTGGAGAGAATTATTTTCAAAATATTGAGCTCAACTAAAAGGTATTGATTATTTTAACATAAAAGACCAAATAGCAATATCTAGTCCCTTGATGTCTTACTGTCAATCAGCTCACATGTCAATGTGTTTCCCAATGGTTATTTTCACATTTTTTTAATCTCTGCAAAGTGAAAAATTGTGAGTAAACTTAGTGTCAAATTACACCCATTCTTCAATGAAGATGCATTCCCAGATTCTGAGCTTTGGGAATTTGGTTGACCCTTTGGTCTATTGCAATGGTTCCCAACTTTTTTTTTAACATGGCCCACTTGAACGGGGGCGAGGCTGGTTAGCTCTGCGGAAAGGAGTGAAAATAATAATAATAATAATAATAATAATAATAATAATAAACTTTAAACCCCGCTACCATCTCCCCAATGGGGACTCGGAGCGGCTTACATGAGGTCAAGCCCAAACACAAATTACTGCAGCATAAAACCGAAAACCCAACTCGAAAACACAGAAAGTAAACAACAACAATAAAATAAAGAGGAAGGAGGTTCACTGACCAGATTTTCATTCCTGCTGTCCTCTGCTGGGTTGCGAACCACTGGTCTATTGGGAAGTGGAAAACATCTTATCCGAATTATAGCTCAACCTTTTGGAGATAATGATTTTCAAAATGTTTGACATTGCTGACTGGTATTGACTATTTTCATCTGGGAGATCAAATAGTGATTCTCAGGCCGTTGAAGGCTTAGCATTTGTCAAAAACTAACTATGAATGTTGGAGTAATAATGGGAAAGAATGGAATGAGAATCTACCATGATATAATGATATAATTTCCTGTAAATTGGTTTTTTATATAATTTGAGAACACTTCAGTGCCTTCTATCTTAATTTTCACAATGTCTATGAAATGGGAAGAGTTAGAAAGGGGCTGGGATTGAGAATCTATGTCTTGACAGAGTATTGTGGGTTTACTACTCAACCTCTCCTCTTCCTTTGAGTGACAGGCAAGAGAGACTCTCCTAGTATATGCTTCAGGCCAACTTGTAGCCTATGGGCCTGCCCCACCTCACTCCTCGGCATCTTTAGGGATTGGGTTATTGAAGGTTTTTAGGGCTATATGGCGATGTTCTAGAAGCATTCTCTCCTGACGCCTCTTTAGGGATTAGCTGTTGAAACAAATATCTCCTAGGAACTTGCATCTCTCCTTGCAATCCCTTTCCCAGTGTTAGAATGGAACTAATCCTTGACTTCTCTTTTGCAGCCTATCCAAAGGGCAAATGTGGTGTTACGTGCTCCGGAGGAAAAAGCTGTGGAAAAAGCTGCCCTTACGGTGTGGATGCCAGTGCAAACTGCGCCTGTGGCTATCCTGGTTATGGACCTTACTGCTGTCTTCCACCACCTCCTCCACCACCTCCTCCTCCACCACCACCACCTCCTCCACCACCTCCACCTCCTCCTCCACCACCACCACCACCACATTATAAACATTATAAAGTACCAGTGCCCCCCAAAAAAGGCTGAGCACTTATAGAACCAACAAAGAGGAGTAGTCTCAGATATGTCAAAATCCCAACCTATAAAACTCTGTGCCTCCTCTTGTTGTAATAATAATAAAAAGTGTTGAAACCACAACCATTGAGTTATGCATTTCCTTCTCTTGGGTTTTCTGCCAAACACATGTTTGCCTTCAACCTTTCCACTTCAGACCTTTCTGTCATCTTTCCTCTTACGGCCATCCTGATGCCTTTGGATTAGATTTGGAATCCAATAGGCCCTCAACTTGGGGCAGAGATAAACAGCCTGAGGACTAAAATGGAATTTCTCAAAAAGTCCCATTAAATACGTTTTGCCCCTCTTAATTAATAATGATAATGATTTTTACCTTCCTCTCCTCATGGCTTGAGGTGGTACAGAACACAACTTAAGGAGAATAGTGATATTACTCATTACTACTCTTTGTTTGCTTTTCTTTTTTCCTTTAAAAACACAATATGGTTTTGCCCTTGTACATACATTCCCAATGCCATAAATTTGGAAAAAGGAATTCATAACCTTTTTGGAAAATCACTGGTCACTGGAAAGGCATGGCCTTGTTAGAAGTCACAACTTTTTGAAAAGTGATGTTTACCAGCCTTCATGCAAGGCAACTAGGTCTCTCAGCTATTAAAATGATAGAATCATAGTGTCAGGAGTTAATTTCTGACGGCATGAAGACATCACAAATTCCCTCCGTGACATCCTGACTGAATCATCCTGGCTGCCTCAGTTGTCTCTCTGTGAAATTTTGAAGCCAGCAAAGGGTGCTGGAAACCTTGTATTGGAACTTGTGAAGCAACAAGCTCTAATAAGGAAACTGAGAAGAGGGGGAGATGGGCAGGAAAGGTGTATAAAAGGAAGTGGTGGTGGGAAAAAGTCAGTAGTGTCTTTCTTTGCTGCAGAGATACAAGCAATATATTCATTTCCAAGCAAAACCGGCTTGTGAGTGATCATTTAATATTGCTATATAAAACCTCCAGTCTTACACATAGAATCATAGAATCAAAGAGTTGGAAGAGACCTCATGGGCCATCCAGTCCAACCCCCTGCCAAGAAGCAGGAATACTGCATTCAAATCGCCCCTGGCAGATGGCCATCCAGCCTCTGTTTGAAAAACTTCCAAAGAAGGAGCCTCCACCGCACTCTGGGGCAGAGAGTTCCACTGCTGAACGGCTCTCACAGTCAGGACGTTCTTCCTCATGTTCAGATGAAATCTCCTTTCTTGTAGTTTGAAGCCATTGTTCCTTGTCCTAATCTCCATGGAAGCAGTAAACAAGCTTGCTCCCTCCTCCCTGTGGCTTCCTCTCGCATATTTATACAAGGCTATCATATCTCCTCTCATCCTTCTCTTCTTCAGGCTAAACATGCCCAGCTCCTTAAGCCGCTCCTCATAGGGCTTGTTCTTCAGACCCTTGATCATTTTAGATGTACCTACATATGTCTTTGAACTGTCAGGGACAAAGATATGCCAATGCACAAAAACATATATTCAGCAGAGTATCAGAAGTGTGGTTTTTTTTAGTTGTCCAAAAACATCTACTCTCCCTTAAAATAGATTTGACTTTGAATCATGCTCTCAAGAAACAAAATAAACAGTCTTCTTTAAAAGTAACAGAGTTGGTTTACTCACAAAACTTGAGGTATACAGCATACAGGCACTTTGCTTATGAATCCAGGTACAATAGGATTTTGTAGTCATTTCTCTGTGTAGGTAACACAGGGCATCTTCCTTAGAATCAATAGTCCATAGTCCAATGGAGCCTAATGGCTTCTGTATAGCCATACCATTGCTATATTGAAGTCTAAAGCAAACACTGATCTAAAATGGAGTATTTCCAACAATACATTACATTAAGAATCTTGATAACTGTAATACGTTCATTTTAAGCCGTTTCCCAGATCACAGCTTGGAAATATGTTCTGGTCCAAAAAAACATTTGTCTGGAATTGTCTAACATGCTCTGTACTAGGGAACTTTACATATTGTAATCTAAATAGCAGAGGTGCTATGTGAATTCCAAGAAGCATAATGGGATGATAGCAAGAGTCCTCCAATGCCTATTGGAAAGCACCAAAGGACATGGCTGGGTTAGGAAAACTGTCTCCACTTTGCTTTTTAATGGAGTTCCAAGGCAGGCCTCTCCCACCTGATGTTCAGTGATCTGAATCTTCTCTTCTCCATGTGCAAATCTACATGGATACTTAAACCTGGATACTTAATTTGGGGGGGGGGGTACAAATCAGTTTGGGAGCAGCTATAGGATTCATGGAGCTGATTTGGTCACATACTGTGCC
The DNA here is from genome assembly GCF_025583915.1 of Anolis sagrei ordinatus. Classification (NCBI taxonomy): domain Eukaryota; kingdom Metazoa; phylum Chordata; class Lepidosauria; order Squamata; family Anolidae; genus Anolis; species Anolis sagrei. Next base: position 345,132,753 of record NW_026844366.1, on the reverse strand, counting down.
CTTGAACTTCATTAATAAGACTTGCAGGTTGCCCTGGAGTATCCTTGAGACTCTGGAACAGAGCACAAGTCTGGGCCCATGTAAACACTTGGGCTCTGGCAATGATCATAGAATCATTGAGTTCGAAGAGACTTCTTGGGCCCTCCAGTCCAACCCCATTCTGCCAAGAAGCAGGAAAATGGCCTTCAAAGTACCCCCGACAGATGGCCATCCAGCCTCTATTTAAAAGCCTCCAAAGAAGGAGCCTCAACCACACTCTGGTGCAGTGTGATGGCACGAGTGGCGCCACCTATGTATAAAACTGTTAGTTGTAAGACTTAAACTGTTGTATCATGCTTAATCCTGCCCCTTTTTACCCTGCTTATGTAGAGTTGTATGGATTGGTTGCTTGTAGCTGTCAATCAGTACTGTTTGGCTCCACCTCTTCCTGCAAAAGGGGAAGCTTCCTTTTTCTTCTTCATTCTGCCATCAGAGTTCCTATGATATGGATGTGAGTAAAAGACTTGATTCTAAAGGACCCTGATTTAAGTTACCTCTTAGCACCAGTTCTGAGGGTTTTTTTTTACCCCTGGGACTCATGCTTTATGTCCAAATCGTCCTGGACAATTATTGAGGAGACCCAAGTGCCTTCAAGCCGGTTCTTTTGGCACCAGAGGAAGATCCTGAATCTTCAAAACATAGGCCATCTGAACTGGGGTTGTGGTTTGCTCCGGCATTCACAGCCATTGAGGAAAGAGGAAACTTGGTGAGGCTTCTCAGCTTCAAACCCCTTGGACCCAGGACTGATTGAGGCTGTAACGTATGTTTTCCTTCACCCCTCTAAAGTTTTCCAGCTCATTGCTTTGAAGAAATGACTTTGTGATAAATAAAACTTATCTTGAGCTATTTACAGTGTTTTGGGTTTTTGGGAGTTCCAGTTTCCTATAGGAAGGCAAGAAGCAATCCCCTGGGGAAAGATGCCACGTCCATCCCTCCTTTATTGAGAATAATAGCCCCCAGGAGCGACAGCACATGCAGAGAGCTCCTGTGCTGTACAGCTCTCACAGTTAAGATGTTCATGCTAATGTTCAGGTGAAATCTCCTTTTCTGTAATTGGAACCCATTGCTCTGTGTCCTAGTCTCCAGGGCAGCAGAAAACAAGCCTGCCCCCTTCTCCCTATGACTTCCTCTCACATGTTTATTCTTGGCTATCATGTCTCCTCTCAGCCTTCTTTTCTCCAGGTTAAACATGCCCAGCTCTTTAAGCCACTCCTCATAGGGCTTGTTCTTCAGACCCTTGATCATTTTAGTCATGTTCCCCTGGACACATTCCAGCTTAGAGTCAATATCTCCCTTCAATTGCCATGCCCAGAATTGGACACAGTGTGATTCCAGGTGTGGTCTGACCAAGGCCAAATAGAGGGGTAAAATGACTTCCCTGGATCTAGGCACTAGACTCCTATTTATGCAGGCCAAAATCCCATTGGATTTTTAAGCTGCTGCTTGACATTGTTGGCTCATGTTCATCTTCCTGTCCCCATGAGGACTGCAAGATCATTTTTACACGTACTGCTGTGGAGCCAGGAATTGTCCCCATTCTGTATCTTTGCATTTCATTTTTTTCTGATGTTAAACGTACTACTTTTCAGAATACTAAGCTCAGTTCAGTAAAATGCAACACATGACAAAGATGTTGAGATTTTACCAATTTTATTTTTTAAAAATAAAAGGAGAGAAATAGTTTTTTCTGCTGACTAAAGGGCTGATGCCATTCCTCTCCTTTGGTTCTCCAGATGCTCAGCCTTTCTTGTGAGGTTGTGGTGCTACCCAGTGATGTTTGGGATGTTTGTGATGCTTTGGTGGTGGTGGTGAGGAGGAGTGGTGGAGGAGGTGGAGGAGGTGGAGGAGGTGGTGGTGGTGGAGGAGGTGGAGGTGGTGGCACACGGCAGCACTGATATCCATGTCCTCGGGTTGCACAGTCACAGTTTGCAGCAGCATATACACCATAGGCACAATGTTTCTGACAATGTCCATGATGATAATGACAGTGAGTGCCGCATTTACCTTTCTGTGGATAAGCTGCAAAGGAGAAAGTCCAAAATTAAGTCATGCAGAAACTAGAAAAGATTTGCAAGGAAAGATTCAAACCTTCATTAATCAGTCAACAGAGAGCAGGGTCTGGGGGTTCTCAGACTACTTTGGTGGCCGAGCCATCCAGGATTTCAAGAGCTGTCCAATGTGCTGAATTTGATTTCTCAAACTGCAATGTATGGGTGTCTTTTAGTGTACTGGTCATGAAACCTGAATAGAGTGGGAGCAGGGATATACAGACCTATGCCTTCTTTTGCTGGCACCTGTCGGCTAGTATTTGGGCCTGATAAACTACAATATAGTTCTTTTCTTCCTGTATTTAGTACGTGTGCAGGCTCTTTGAAAAAACTACTTTATAGGCATGTGGTAAATTCTCATAATTTATAAGCACACTAGCTGTACCTGCCATGCGTTGCTGTGACCAACCTTCCCCCCTCTCTCTTTCTCTCCTTCCTTCCTTCCTTCCTTCCTTCCTTCCTTCCTTCCTTCCTTCCTTCCTTCCTTCCTTCATTCCCCTTTTTTCTTTCTTTTCTTTCTTTCTTTCTTTCTTTCTTTCTTTCTTTCTTTCTTTCTTTCTTTCTTTCTTTCTCTCCTTCCTTCCTCCCTTCTTTCCTTCTTTCCTTCTCTACCTCTTTCCTTCCTTCCTCCCCTTTTTTCTTTCCTTCCCCTTTTTTCCTTCCTTCCTTCCTTCCTTCCTTCCTTCCTTCCTTCCTTCCTTCCTTCTCTACCTCTTTCCTTCCTTCCCCTCACTTTTTTCTCCCCTTTCTTCTTTCTCTACCTTTTCTTGGACTGTAACTCCCAGCAGTCCTCCTAAATGATTGATCTATCTACCTACTATCTATCTCTATCTAATCTATCAATCCTATCTATCTAGAAAATTGCTGGGAGTTGCAGTCTAGGAATAGGGAATAGGAAATATATACGAATTGGGATGCTCTCAAAAAAATCCAAGGAGAAGCAAGTTTGAAGCTTGGAAGTAGTGCATTTGGAGCATCCTCCTCTCCTAAAAACTCTATAGAGCATTCAGTGTTACATTAAGAGTCCATATCCATGGTTTCACTTAACTATGCCTGGAGGAAAATGGCCTCTAAGAATTTGCTAGGTCCCTCAGGTGATTCTATGCTGTGTTGCCTTTCGAAGTTACCATTAGGGATGTGCAAATTTCTGGCCGTCAATTTGGATTTCAGCAAAATTTGACAAGCCATAGATAAGGACCACTGAAACATAATGCTGGAAGGCCAAAATACAACCAAAACAGAACAAAACAGCCCCTCTCACATGCATCACATTTCTCAGCCAATCACAGGCTGGTTCTTTCCATTCATCTATCCCCTTCTGGTGCACGCTGTTTTGGACTTCATATCCCACCAATCCCTGTTGTAGTTTTTTTTAAATGTAACTAGTAAGAATTTAAAATCTTTCCCAAAAATCAGTGGATTAAACTTGGCAGACTTGCAGTCATAAATGTGTCCTACAAATGTGTCAGGTTTTGTCCTGATAGCTCTAAAATGACAAACAAGCCTCTAAAGCAATGGTTCTCAACCTGTAGGTCTCCAGATGTTTTGGCCTTCAACTCTCAGAACTCCTACCAGCAGGTAAACTGGCTGGAAATTCCTGGGAGTTGTAGGTGAAAACACCTGGAGACTCACAGGTTGAGAACCACTGCTCTAAAGTTTCCCCATTGGTACCAATGGACTGAAGCTTATCAAAACAAAAGTGGAACTCAGGGCTCAGAATTATGAATCCTATTGGCCCTTCTCCTGATCTCCCAGAATCTTCCCAAAAACAGAACCGGGGAAGGGATGAAATTTGAAATGGAAACAGAACAAATTTCTGTCAACTCACACATCCCTAGTTGCACTAAAGGGCTGATTAGCACTGAATAGACTGTACTCTGGTACCAAGAGATGCAGAGCCAACCTTAAGAAATGGGGCTACAAAGTGGAGTCCATGACATGCGAATGAGGAGAAGAGCAAACCACAGACCACCTACTGCAGTGGTTCTCAACCTTCCTAATGCTGCGACCCCTTAATACAGTTCCTTATGTTGTGGTGACCCCCAACCATTACATTATTTTCATTGCTACTTCACAACTCTAATTTTGCTCCTGTGATGAAACATCTTGTAAATACCGGATATGCAGGATGTATTTTCATTCATTTGGCACAAATACCCAATACACTCAGATTTGAATACTGATGGGGTTGAGGGGAGGATTAATTTTGTCATTAGGGAGTTGTAGTTGCTGGGATTTATAGTTCACCTACAGTATCAAAGGGCATTCTGAACTCCACCAATGATGGAATTGAACCAAACTTGGGACACAGAGCTCCCATGACCAACAGAAAATACCAGAAAGGTTTGGTGGGCATTGACCTTGGGTTTTGGAGTTGTAGTTCACCTACATCCAGAGAGCACTGATGCATCTGGACATCTTCTCGGGAGGCATGTCACCCTAGCCAGATAGCACTTCACAACACACCATTATATTCCACCCCATTCCTGGCTTACCTTCAATGACCATGGTGGCCAGCAGTAGTACTGCAAAGGCAAGGAAAATGGCCTTCATGGTGACAGTCGGTTTCAGGTCCCAGTCAGTGAGTCCCAATGATCTGATGAAGGAGAAGTCACACTCGATGAGATGAAGAGTGAGGTCTAGAGCCCTGGTATTTATGGAGGGTTCAGTGAATGGAAGAGGAGGACCTGGAGTTGACTGACGCAGGATCTTTTGCCTCAGAATAGCCTCATGTCATCATGACCTCAATTGGGCACAAGAAGAAAGAGTCAATGCTATCTCTTCCTGCTTTCCATGCAGAACTCATATGGTACCAAGTGATGGAAAACACTACTTTCTAGATCTGGTTCCGTTGATTCAAAGACATTCAGAGGAGAAAGGTGATTTATCAAGATCACAAACATCAAGCAGAATGCCAGAAGGGAAAAGATTGCAACCCAGATTGTGGCCTTTGGCAATGATCATGAAATCAGAATAAATATTTCCTTTGAGACAAAGAAAGTATTGGAATACATTAATTGTTCAAGGCTCAGCCAGTTGTAAGACTCCCAAAATCTTTGCCTCAGTTGGAACATCTTCTGACTCAAATGGGATAATAACTTGTCCAGATTATTATTATTTTTTTCTTTTCTGCCCTCAGAAGATTATATTGATTTGTGAAATGCTCAGCAATGCTTTTGATATGATGCAAAAACTTCCTTTGGTGGAGAAATTTGCTGCTTACATCACATTTGTGTGTGGTATGTTAAGGGAATCTCTACTGACTCCTTGTCCATTTCTGGCCCTAATTCTGTTTTTGATTTTCCAAGCCCTAAGAAGACCCCAGTTGAAAAGCATCATCCATTATTTCATTAAGATTGGCATGAATCACTATATGAGCAGATCTTCTGGGGAGTCTCTTCACTCACTTCCACCGTCTAAGGCACGTCTGGTGGGTACGAGAGAGAGGGCCTTCTCAGTGGTGGCCCCCCTCCCCGGCTCTGGAATTCTCTCTCCAGAGAGATTAGGTTGGCACCCTCCTTGGCCATCTTTCACATTTATTTATTTATCGTGTCAGGAGCAAACCAAACAGTTGTATTGCATTTTTTAAAACAAACAAACAAAACACAAAGTTTGCAACTTGGTAGTTGATTAAATGTCCTTTGACCAGTATCTGGCCACTTGGAGTGCCTCTGGTGTTGCAAGAAGGTCCTCCATTGTGCATGTGGCGGGCTCAGGTTGCATTGCAGCAGGTGGTCTGTGGTTTGCTCTTCTCCACACTCGCATGTCGTGGATTCCACTTTGTAGCCCCATTTCTTAAGGTTGGCTCTGCATCTCGTGGTGCCAGAGTGCAGTCTGTTCAGTGCCTTCCAAGTCGCCCAGTTTTCTGTGTGCCCAGGGGGGAGTCTCTCATTTGGTATCAGCCATTGATTGAGGTTCTGGTTTGAGCCTGCCACTTTTGGACTCTCACTTGCTGAGGTGTTCCAGTGAGTGTCTCTGTAGATCTTAGAAAACTATTTCTTGATTTAAGTCATTGATGTGCTGGTTGATACCCAAACAGGGAATGAGCTGGAGATGTCACTTCCTTGGCCCTTTCACTATTGGTTGCTACTTCCTGGCGGATGTCAGGTGGTGCAATACCTGCTAAACAGTGTAATTTCTCCAGTAGTGTAGGGCGCAGACACCCTGTGATAATGCGGCATGTCTCATTAAGAGCCACATCCACTGTTTTAGCGTGGTGAGATGTGTTCCACACTGGGCATGCATACTCAGTAGCAGAGTAGCATAGTGCAAGGGCAGATGTCTTCACTGTGTCTGGTTGTGATCCCCAGGTTGTGCCAGTCAGCTTTCATATGATATTATTTCTAGCACCCACTTTTTTGCTTGATATTCAGGCAGTGCTTCTTGTAGGTCAGAGCACGGTCCAGAGTGACTCCCAGGTATTTGGGTGTGCTGCAATGCTCCAGTGGGATTCCTTCCCAGGTGATCCTCAGAGCTCGGGATGCTTGTCTGTTCTTAAGGTGAAAAGCACATGTCTGTGTTTTAGATGGATTAGGGATCAGCTGGTTTTCCCTCTAATAGGCAGTAAGAGAGCGGCTCCTCAAACTTTTTAAACAGAGGGGCAGGTCACAATCCCTCAAACTGTTGGAGGGTCGGATTATAATTTGAAAAAAAAATATGAATCAATTCCTATGCACACTGCACATATCTTATTTGTAGTGCAAAAAACACTTAAAACAATACAATAATTAAAATGAAGACAATTTTAACAAATATAAACTTATTAGTATTTCGATGGGAAGTGTGGGTCTGCTTTTGGCTGATGTGATAGGATTGTTGTTGTTGTTGTTTTGTGCTTCCAAGTCATTTCAGACTTAGGTTGACCCTGAGCAAGGGCCGGGTAAATGACCTTAGAGGGCCGAAATCCGGCCCCCGGGCCTTAGTTTGAGGACCCCGACCTAGAGCTTTGGAGAGCTTCTGTTCAACCATCTCAACGCTCCCTGGAAAGTCCAGGTTTTCAGGTTCCTGTGGAAGGCGGACAGAGTGGGTGCTAGCCTAATCTCCTTGGGGAGGGAGTTCCAGAGCTGGGGGCCACCACTGAGAAGGTCCTTTCTCTCATGCCCCACCAACTGTGCTTGTGATGGTGGAGGAAGTGAGAGGAAGGCCTCCCAGGCAGATCTTGAGGCCCTTGCTGGTCTAGTCGCGAAAATAGGCAGGAGCTATAAACTGTTTAGGGTTTTGTAGGTGATAATCTGCACTTTGAATTGGAACCAGAAACTAATTGGCAGCTCATGGAGCTGCTCTAATACAGTTGTCATGGAGGTCAAGATTCAGGACTATCACTCTATGAATGCCCCAGCCATTTTGACCTGTGGCCATGCTGACTGAAATATTCTGGGAGCTGAAGGACAAAACCAATTTTCTGGTGACATATAGGTGGCCAATTACTAATGAAGGAGATGCCTTCAGACTAGACTTCTAATTCTTTTCTTTTTTTGAGTTGAAAAGTTAAAATCAAAACTAGATCCATGCAAGAACAAGAACAAGCCACGAGAGTAAAGATGAAGATCCACCCAGAGGAAAAGTGTTCCTGCCATACATCAAGGGAACCACTGACCGCATAGGGAAGCTGATGAGGAAACACAACATACAATCTACAAACCCACCAAGAAAATCCAACAAATGCTACGTTCAGCAAAGGACAAGAGGGATCCTCTCACCTCTGCAGGAGTCTACCGTATACCATGCAGCTGTGGACAAGTCTACATAGGGACCACCAAACGCAGCAGCATTGCCCAAACACGAATCAAGGAACATGAAAGGCACTGCAGACTACTTCAACCAGAGAAGTCAGCCATAGCAGAGCACCTGATGAACCAACCTGGACACAGCATTTTATCTGAGAACACAGAAATGCTGGACCACTCTCACAACCACCATGTCAGACTACACAGAGAAGCCATTGAAATCCACAAGCATGTGGACAATTTCAACAGAAAGGAGGAAACCATGAAAATGAACAAAATCTGGCTACCTACCAGTATTAAAAAAATCTCTAAAATTATTACAGCACAACAACAGAGAGGAAACAAACAAGGACATCTAATCACCTCTCAACAAAAGTTTGCTCCAGGCACTGTCAGGCCATTATATGCTAATCAAGGTGGTCAGTTGAAACATTCACACCTATCTCCAGCAGACAAGAGTCCTTTGTCCCACCCTGGTCATTCCACAGATATATAAACCCTTTTTCCTAGTTCCAACAGACCTCACTACCTCTGAGGATGCTTGCCATAGATGCAGGCAAAACGTCAGGAGAGAATGCCTCTAGACCATGGCCATATAGCCCGAAAAAACCTACAACAACCCAGTGATTCCGGTCATGAAAGCCTTTGACAATACATAGATCCATAAATTAATTGTTAAGCAGGGAATATATGATGTGAACAGTGTGCCATATGAGGGTTTCAAACCATTTTCGAAGGCGCTTCTACACGTGTGACGGGTCTATTTTTCAAGATCTGATGTGGATATGAGCATAATTGTATTCCAGGACGGATTCTGATGAAAAAGCATTCTGTGAAAGAGGCAGGGAGGCTTCAATACATTTCGCTTTTCTCTCCTTTGTTTGCAATGAAACTGTTGTTCCAGATTCTTCATGATAGCCTTGATTTTAATCTTTTTTCCTTTCATTCTTCTTCTTAGGGCTGTGCTTGATCACAATGGCAGGTAAGATCTACTGCATCTCTTTGAAACAGCAGAACTCAATCTAGAAGGTGATACCTTTTGTTACCTGGCACAAAACGGATTCCTCATGGAAAGAGGAAGCTTTCTTCTTATGTTGCTCCATTGAGGTCAAGATGACACAGTGGAGACAGAAAAACAAAAACACAAAAATAGGCATCAATCAACTCCAAGCTCATCCCCCTCCATTCTTTGAACCTCCATAAATACCAGGACTTTGGACCTCACTCTTCATTCAATCTGGTGAGTGACTACTTCTTTGTCGATTCCTCCAACCAGAGCTTCATCATGAGGGCCGTTTTCCTAGGCTTTGCAGTACTACTGCTGTTCATCGTGGCTACAGAAGGTAAACATGGGGATGGGATCCAATTGTTTTATTGAGAAGAATGGCTTGTTGGAATGTTGAGATGACTTCTTTTATATCAAAGCTTGTGTAGTGGATTACTTCCTTGAAGGACAGGGCCAAATTGAAATTGAATCCAGACAAGACAGAGGTCCTCCTGGTCAGTTGTAAGGCCAAACAGGGCATAGGGTTACAACCTGTGTTGAACGGGGTTACACTCCCCCTGAAGACGCAGGTTCACAGCTTGGGTGTGATCTTGGACTCGTTGCTGAGCCTGGAACCCCAGGTTTCAGCGGTGACAAGGGGAACATTCGCACAGTTAAAACTTGTGCGCCAGCTGCGCCCATACCTTGGAATGTCTGACTTGGCCACGGTAGTCCACGCTCTGGTTACATCCCGTATAGACTACTGCAATGCACTCTACATGGGATTGCCTTTGAAGACTGTCTGGAAGCTTCAAATGGTCCAACTGACAGCAGGCACATTAATAACAGGAGCAACGCTCCGGGAGCATACAACTCCTTTGTTGCGCCAGCTCCACTGGCTGCCAGTCTGCTACTGGGCACAATTCAAAGTGCTGGCTTTAGCCTATAAAGCCCTAAATGGTTCTAGCCCAACTTACCTGTCTGGATACATCAACCCTTATTAACTGCTAGGACTTCAGGATCGTCCAGGAATTCCCTGTTCTTGATCCCGCCTGCGTCACAGACATGTTTGGTGGGGACGAGAGACAGGGCCTTCTCAGTGGTGGCCCTTTGGCTATGCAACGCCCTTCCTCGGGACATTAGATCGGCTCCCTCCCTCTTAACATTTCAGAAAAGAGTCAAGACTTGGTTGTTTGAGCAAGCATTTGAAAATGCAAGTTAAAAGACAAGACTGGACGACAAGATGGGAAATATTTTTTATTAAGAGATGCAAATGATGTATGTTTTAATATTCTTGTTATGGTTTTATATTATGTGTTAATGTTTTTAAATGTTTATGGTGTTTTTGGGCATCGAATCGTTGCCATTGTAAACCACCCTGAGTCGCCTGAGGGCTGAGAAGGGTGGTATACAAATACAGTAAATAAATAAATGTCTCCATTAGAAGTTTCCTTACAATATCCCAATTTTGGAATGGTACGTTTTGCACTATAACTTCCAAAATCTCAGACAGCATAGATTGAATTAGTGCCCCAAAAAACCACCATAGTCAACAAGTTCAATCCCATTCTGCTATGCAGAAATACACAGTTAATATATAGAATCAATCATAGAATCAAAGAGTTGGAAGAGACCTCATTGGCCATCCAGTCCAACCCCCTGCCAAGAAGCAGGAATATTGCATTCAAATCACCCCTGACAGATGGCCATCCAGCCTCTGTTTAAAAGCTTCCAAAGAAGCTTTTATCCTGAAAGGTTCCCATGTAACTTCTGTTTAAAAACCTCCAGAGAAGGAAATTATTAGGAATAATCGCTTTCTTGGAACATGAATCCATTGATTTGTGTCTAGGCCCTAGAGTACCAGAGAAGTCAGTTCTATCTTCTAAATGATATCCTTTCAGATATTTACAGACGGCTATCATGTCACCTCTTCTCCATGCAATTACTCTTTAAAGGAATATGCTGTGTACAGGGAGAATGGAAATGATTCTTGGAATCCAGTGCATGGATACTAGCCAATAGGGTCCTATATCAGTGGAACAAGGATTGTGTGACTCCCTTAATTTGGCCCTAATTGCTTGCATACTATGAAAAATGTAAATGCAACATTGGTGTGGAGTTAGAGACTGTCATCACCTTTCCTTCTGACTATGGACCTCATCACATGGAGGTCCAGAAGCCTGGGGATAGTGGGGGACAGTGTGGAAAACCTTAGGGCAGCACCCAGCTTCGTCGCCTTACTGTGATTGGTTGTGGACTGCCATCCCATGGTATTTCTCCACTGTCTCTGACTTCTAACAAAATGAAGTTCAACTAACAAAATGAAGTTCAACAGTGACAAATGCAAGATACTCCACTTAGGCAGAAAAAACGAAATGCAAAGATACAGAATGGGGGACAATGCCTGGCTTGAGAGCAGTACGTGTGAAAAAGACTTTGGAGTCCTCGTGGACAACAAGTTAAACATGAACCAACAATGTGATGTGGCGGCAAAAAAAGCCAATGGGATTTTGGCCTGCATCAATAGGAGCATAGTGTCTAGGTCCAGGGAAGTCATGCTACCCCTCTATTTTTCTACCTGGAATATTGTGTCCAATTCTGGGCACCACAATTGAAGAGAGATATTGACAAGCTGGAATGTGTCCAGAGGAGGGTGACTAAAATGATCAAGGGTCTGGAGAACAAGCCCTATGAGGAGCGGCTTAAGGAGCTGGGCATGTTTAGCCTGAAGAAGAGAAGGCTGAGAGGAGATATGATAGCCATGTATAAATATGTGAGAGGAAGCCACAGGGAGGAGGGAGCAAGCTTGTTTTCTGCTCCTCTGGAGACTAGGACGCGACTTGTGGAACAGACACAGAAAGGAGATTCCATCTGAACATGAGGAAGAACTTCCTGACTGTGAGAGCCGTTCAGCAGTGGAACTCTCTGCCCCGGAGTGTGGTGGAGGCTCCTTCTTTGGAAGCTTTTAAACAGAGGCTGGATGGCCATCTGTCAGGGGTGATTTGAAGGCAATATTCCTGCTTCTTGGCAGGGGGTTGGACTGGATGGCCCATGAGGTCTCTTCCAACTCTACGATTCTATGATTCTATGATTCTACTATCCATCTGAATTCCTGTAAGTAGGGCAATGAATCTGCTCTAGTTGGCAGAATGGAAATTAGTTTGCAACTGAAAGTCTCTATAATTAAACTTAGCATGCTGGGCAGCTCCTGAAAGTCTGGATTGGCTCAACCCCTCAAACAATATGGAAGCCATCAGCTACCACTCTCTCTTGCGTCATTCCGTGATTAATCCATGCTAGCTCACATTTTTCCTTACAAACTTTGTCCTAGTTTTATCATCACCTAATTCTGAACTTCCTTTTTTGCAGCCTATCCACAAAAAGGCAAATGTGGCGTTCTCTGTCGTGGACATGGACATTGTCAGAAACATTGTCACTATGGTGTATATGCCGCTGCAAACTGTGACTGTGCTACTCGAGGACATGGATATCAGTGCTGCCTCCTACCACCACCGCCACCGCCTCCACCTCCACCTCCACCTCCGCCTCCACCTCCTCCACCACCTCCTCCTCCACCACCACCACCACCCACCAAAGCATCACAAACATCCCAAACATCACTGGGTAGCACCACAACCTCACAAGAAAGGCTGAGCATCTGGAGAACCAAAGGAGAGGAATGGCATCAGCCCTCTAGTCAGCAGTAAAAAAGTAATGTTTCCTTTTACTAAAAATAAATATTAAATAAAAGTTGTAAAATTTCAATGTCTTTGTCATGTGTTGCATTTTGGTGAACTAAGCTTAGCATTCTGTAAAGTAGTACTTTTAAACATTATTGACAGAACTCATATATATATATATATATATATATATATATATATATATATAAATGTAATGTAATGTTCGTTTGTGGGATTAACAGAACTCAAAAATCACTGGATGAATTGACACCAAATTTGGACACATAACAACCCAATGTATGCCCTTCACTCAAAAAAATTGATTTTCTCATTTGGGAGTTGTCGTTGCCGGCATTTATATTTCCCCTACAATCAAAGAGTATTCTGAACCCCACCAAAGATGAAATCGAGCCAAACTTGGCACACAGTTCTCCCATGACCAACAGAAAACACCAGAAGAATTTGGTGGACATTGACCTTGATTTTGGGAGTTGTAGTTCACCTATATCCAAAGAGCACTGTGGACTCAAACAATGATGGAGCTGGACCAAACTTGGCACGAATATTCCATATGCCCAAATATGATCACAAATAGAGTTTGGGGGAAATACATCTTGACTTTTCGGAGTTGTCATTACTGGGATTTACAGTTCACCTACAATCAAAGAGCATTCTGAACCCTGAAAATGACAGAATTGGGGCAAACTCCCACACAGAACCCCCATGACCAACAGAAAATACTTAAGGCCATCCAGTCCAACTCCCTTCACCAGGGCAAGAAAATGTAACCAAAGCCCGCCTGACAAAGAGCCATCCAGCCATAGAGACAGACAGACAGACAGACAGACAGATAGGGAGTTGTAGTTGCTGGGATTTATAGTTCACCTACAATCAAATAGCATGATAGAATTGAACCAACCAGGGCATACAGGACTCCCATGACCAACAGAAAACACTAGAAGGGTTTGGTGGGCATTGACCTTGAGTTTGGGAGTTGTAGTTCACCTACATCCAAAGACCACTGTGGACTCAAACAATGATGGAACTGGACCAAACTTGGCATGAATATTCCATATGCCCAAATATGATCACAAATAGAGTTTGGGGAAAATACATCTTGACTTTTGGGAGTTGTCATTACTGGGATTTACAGTTCACCTACAATCAAAGAGCATTCTGAACCCTATAAACGACAGAATTGGGGCAAACTCCCACACAGAACCCCCATGACCAACAGGAAACACTTAAGGCCATCCAGTCCAACTCCCTTCACCAGGGCAAGAAAATGTAATCAAAGCCCTCCTGACAAAGAGCCATCCAGCCATAGATAGATAGATGGATGGATGGATGGATGGATGGATGGATGGATGGATGGATGGATGGATGGATAGATAGATAGATATGATTCACACACACCTATATGTATATGACAGATACAGTATCATAGATTTAAAAAGGACCCCTAAAGAAGGACAATTATGTTGCATATTCCAGAGTAGGCAAACCAGACATCTCCACATCAACACTGACAAAGAAACAGCAAGAAATAATGTTTACCCACAAGCATCAAGAAACTACATATATTAGAAACCAACACTTTTTAATTACTTTATTTTCCAGATCAACAGACTGGGCCACAGCAATGCGTGGCAGGGGACCACTAGTGTGTGTGTGTGTGTGTGTGTGTGTGTGTGTATTTGATAATTATTATTCTGAAAGAGCTAAAACAACCTCTACAAACAAATATAAAAAGCAAGAATGCAAGCCATAACACAAGATACCAAGGCAAACAAACAGTAGAAATACATTTTCCTAATATAAAAAACCCACTAGTGCAACAATCATCAAACTTTTACTGTATACAGATCTAATGTATCTTATATAAGGGCAGGCTTGTGCGATTCAGCTGGAGGGCAATCCGTTTTTGGTATCCAAATTCCGTTGGGTACCCAGATCCATTTTTCGGGATCCTCCCAAAAACTGGCTAATGGGAAAATCTGTTTTTGGCTAGGCAGCTGAAAGATCCAGGAAGATCTTTGGTGGGAATAGGGGACTTACAAGGTTCCCCTTTCAGTTTTGGGACCTTTTCTTTCTTCCTTCAAGGGAGTCTGGGTTTGAGCAACGGGGTTAAGGAAGCATCCTTTCTGGGAACCTTTCCTATCTTCCCTTCAAGGGAATCAGGGTTTGAAGGATGGGGTTAAGGAAGCACCCCTCCTGGGACCCTTTCCTATCTTCCTTTCAAGGGAGTCCGAACAAGCCGAACAACCTGGATTGGCCGAAGGGAACCAATCAATCCGAATCTGCCTATCTAAAATCATAGAATCATAGAATCAAAGAGTTGGAAGAGACCTCATGGGCCATCCAGTCCAACCCCCTGCCAAGAAGCAGGAATATTGCATTCAAATCACCCCTGACAGATGCCATCCAGCCTCTGTTTAAAAGCTTCCAAAGAAGGAGCCTCCACCACACTCCAGGGGGGAGAGTTCCACTGTTTAAAACCCCTCAAAGAAGGAGCCTCCACCACACTCCGGGGCAGAGAGTTCCACTGCTGAACGGCTCTCACAGTCAGGAAGTTCTTCCTCATGTTCAGATGGAATCTCCTCTCTTGTAGTTTGAAGCCATTGTTCCATTGCGTCCTAGTCTCCAGGGCAGCAGAAAACAAGCTTGCTCCCTCCTCCCTGTGGCTTCCTCTCACATATTTATACATGGCTATCATATCTCCTCTCAGCCTTCTCTTCTTAAGGCTAAGCATGCCCAGCTCCTTAAGTCGCTCCTCATAGGGCTTGTTCTCCAGACCCTTGATCGTTTTAGTCACCCTCCTCTGGACATATTCCAGCTTGTCAATATCTCTCTTGAATTGTGGTGCCCAGAATTGGACACAATATTCCAATTCTGTGGTCTAACCAAAGCAGAATAGAGGGGTAGCATTACTTCCCTAGATCTAGACATTATGCTCCTATTGATGCAGGCCAAAATCCCATTGGCTTTTTTTGCCGCCACATCACATTGCTGGCTCATGTTTAACTTGTTGTCCACGAGGACTCCAAGATCTTTTTCACACATACTGCTCTCAAGCCAGGCATTGTCCCCCACTCTGTATCTTTGCATTTTGTTTTTCCTGCCAAAGTGGAGTATCTTGCATTTGTCACTGTTGAACTTCATTTTGTTAGTTTTGGCCCATCTCTCTAATCTGTCAAGATCGTTTTGAATCCTGCTCCTGTCCTCTGGAGTATTGGCTCTCCCTCCCAATTTGGTGTCGTCTGCAAACTTGATGATCCTGCCTTCTAACCCTTCATCTAAGTCATTAATAAAGATCCTGAACAGGACCGGGCCCAGGACGGAACCCTGCTGATGGCACTCCACTCATCACTTCTTTCCAGATGAAGAGGAAGCCTTGGGGAGAATCACCCTCTGGGTTTGTCCATTTAACCAATTACTGATCCACCTCACCGTAGTTTTGCCTAGCCCACATTGGACTAGTTTCCTAGTCCAATGGGGCTTTACATTCTCATTCTGGTGGTTTTATTTCTTCAATTTTCCATGCCCACTAAAAAAAAACATGATTAATATATTTTGTTCCCCATAAGATGACAGTTTCCTAATTCAAAAAACCAAAATTAAACGTTTGACCCCATGTCTGCTGAAGAAACTTGATAAATAGTCAGTCTTTCTTGAAATTGTTTAGAGATTTCTCCTTAATCAACATCATGAGTTTGTTCATTTCTGCTAGTTCACATATCTTTGTGAACCAATTTTCATGCATCAGGTTAGTTGTCTCTTTCTAGCTTTAAGCATAGATGATTCTTGCTGCTATGGTCATATATAACATTAGTCTTCCACATTTTTCCTCGATCATCTAACATCCCTAGCAAAAAAGAGTTAAAGTTTCACTTCAAATTTAACTGTACTGTTTTTTGAAAACCAGATATATTTGTTCCCAGTATTTCTGCACCTTACACGACCACCACATATGGTAAAATGTACCAATACCTTTCTCACATTTTGTCAGATTTTTTTTATTTTGAGAGTCTGGTCCAAATTGTACTCTTCAGATATATTGGACTAGACCTAGATTAAGATCTTCTGTGGAGGTCTTGCTCTCAGTCCCACTGGCCTCTCAGGTGCGGCTGGTGGGGACGAGGGACGGGACCTTCTCGGTGGTGGCCCCATGGCTGTGGAATTCCCTCTCCAGTCAGATTGGGTTGGCCCCCTCCTTCCTGACCTTTAGGAGATAGCTTAAGACCTGGCTGTGGAATCAATAGTTTAGCCCATCATAGGAATGTTTAAAGTTGATGAGATTGGATTCTGATTCTATTGATGAGACGTGAATGATTTGTCATATTGATGTTTAATTGTTGTTATGCTATTGCTTTTAAATGTTCCCATGATTTTGTAATGTGTGTATTGAAACTGTTGTTGTTAACCACTTTGAGTTACCTAAGGGTTGATAAAAGCAGTATATAAATGAAGCAAATAAATAAATAAATAAATAAATAAATAAATAAATAAAGTTAAAGTGAAAGTTGAAAGTGCAATGACCCAGGGCTATTTACAGTCAACGGCTATGTCTTTGTGTGATATTGGATGTTATTTTATGTGATGTGTTTAATAATGTTTAATTTTCTATCAGCATAAAGTCAATTTTGATGTTTTATGCTGTTTTTTATCAATCACATTGAATTGTTGCCAACACTGTGAACCGCCCCAAGTCCCCTTCGGGGTTGAGAAGGGTGGTATACAAATACCGCAAATAAAATAAGTAATAAATAAATAATAGACCTCCAGAGTCACACACATACTACAGATAATACATTTTATAGCTGTTGGAGAATAAAGGTTCATCCCAAGATAGCTTCTGTGTCAAAGATGTTCCTTCCAGGATGACTGCTCAATATTATCATTTGATCTTATTAGTATATTTGTTGCAATCATTAAGGAAGTGGTTGTATTTGTCAGGAATGGTGTGGTTCTGGATTGCATACATCAGCAGTACACCAGGCTAGAAGAAACTGTAATACAGGACTAGCAAAATGTGTTTGCATGGAAACATTTAATTCCCATGTTTAGGTCATCACTTTGGGGATAAATTCAGCAAGAACTAGCAGGGAATCTTTGAGGACCCAGGTACATTTACTGCTCAGGTTGTCAAATCTCATGGGTTGACTCTGAGCCTCCAGTTTTCTACACAGAAAGCTCAAGGAAAAAATATGATAGACCCCACTGAATTAAATTGATGCACAGTTAATCTTACGTGTCAAGAACTACCCCCATTCCATGGTCTAAAATGAATCATAGTTTCATAATATTAAATTCATTTCAAAGAAATCATTGTGTCATCCTCATTCTCACCTATGTGTAAGTCCCCTTGGACACCATGCTGAGATACTGCCAGGCCAGAGCTCCTAAAACCACCAGGCAGGACATGTAGATGGAGAAGTAATGGGTTTGTGGCACAAGGGCTTTCTCGGGTGAGCACAAGAAGCAAATGGAAGTGATAATTTTTTGGGTTTTGCAGGAGGATGGATCCATGCTGGGGATCTTCTTGTAGATCTATCAGGAGAAGAGACAACATCTAGTAAAAGACTGTCTTTCCAAAAACAGACCCTCCAATATAATATTGAGCACTTATTGGGGCTAGAGAGAGATTCCAGAAATCAATGCGCTCGTTATGACCTATAAAAAAAGAATAATCTGGGCAATCATCCAATGAAAACTACTCAAGAAACTAGAGGTCTGAAAAAATGATTGCCATTAGTTCCAATACATGCCGGCAGGGAATTTTAACTTTATGGAAGTTCATATCATAAATGCAAATCTCACTTTTCATAAGCAAAAACATATACAAACAAGAACATGTGAATTGGATTGCCCTGAATGTACTGTAGTTAGCAGCCAAGTTCAGTCTGGTATTGTATATAGTAGGCATTGGCAAACTTTGCCCCCCGCCCCCCAGGTGTTTTGTGTTGCGCTGGAAGCAAATTCCATTCAGCATCCCAAGTCCAGATGCAAAAGACTCAAAGACCAGAGTGAAAATGAACAGTAAAATCTTTACTCTTTACTTAGCAGAGATGAAACATAAACTTGCAATGTTGCATACAAAAAAACAGTGCAAGAAACTTATATAGTCCTTGTAAGTAACCCAAAATAAGCCATCTTCATCTTAAATCAAATGAGATAGCAAAACAAAAACCTTGAGTAAATAGCTATTCCAACACAGCCTCCTTTAGAGCAGCATAACAATTTCTCTCCAAACTGCTCCCCAGAGCAGAGCCTTTGAGCATAGATTTCCTCAGAGAAAAAGCCCTCCAGAAGCTCTCGTGAACTGTATTCTAAAATTCATACAGTGATACCCCATCGGGTGTGGCACAAGCTTGCTGGTTGACCTACATTACCAGCTGCATATAATAATTACTGTGCTGGTATGGCTGTACCAAAAGCTCCAACTTCCTTTTCTTTCTTTGAGTGTTTGCATGTATTCCAAAGTTCCATGCATTTTGCAATAAGGTGGCTTCCCTTGGTTTGCAATTATAGGGCCAATGACCCATCAATCATTGTTAAGTTTTGGTTCCGCCCCTTTCCCCAGGGCTCTGGGAGAGGGAGCCATTTTAGGTCAATCTTGCATTGGAAAGCTTAGCTACAGGACATGGATTAGCTCCACCTGTAGAGAAGCTTCGTTTCTCACAGCATCCGGGGAAAATTCTGGGGGAAAACAGTTCCAAAGGACTCCAGCTGGAGAATCTACAAAGCCTTGACTGGTAGGTCTATTTGGGACCCAAGAAGCAATTTGGAGCCAGGAGTAGAGCCCACACCAGCAAAGTTTAGAAAGTAGATTGCCCAAGGAGGGGTTAAAAAGGGGTTTCCTCTTAAAGAAAAGAAACAGTTCACGAAGCCAGTTGCCTGTCCCTTGTGGACAAGATTAAGAAAGCCACCAGTTGATTCAAAGCCTTGAAGCATTTGTTTAATTTGTTGAAGATCTAAGAAGTATTTGATTGTTTGTTAAGTGATAATAAAGGACTTTGTTAAACCTTTCAAGCTTCTAAAGACTCTGTATAGGAAAATCCTTAGGGCCTCTCACTCAAGGCACCCCGGCTTCCCGCTGGGCACAAAGAGCAAGTCCTGTTCAAAAGCCAACTGCTATAGGCCCAGCGCGTGACAGCACAATTACCATCATAAGGTTTTTCTTCAACACACAAACACTTGGTCCTGCTACAACTTACTGTAACATTTTGGACTTCAACTCCCACAATTCCTATCCGCCTCCTGGCTGCCCATGTTTGCCCATGCTTGGTATAGTCATTGAAGAAAGTCTTGGGAGTATAACAATGCTAATATGCGATGCACAACAAATCAAAATTTATTTGAAACCTACAAAGACAGTTTAATGAGACCAGTAAAACAATACAAACACAAAATCCAAGAGCACACAGGTTTCTCATCAGATGTGGAATTGGAACCAGACATATTCTTCCTAGTAGCAATTTAGTTTAACAGTCCCAGCATGGAGCAATGGTTTGAGTGTTGGATTACAATCCAGAAGAACAGCATTTGAATCCCCGCTGGTCGATGAAAATCCACTGGTTGACCTTGGCCAGGCCACACATTGTGTCCAGAGGAAGGCGACTAAAATGATCAAGGGTCTGGAGAACAAGCCCTATGAGGAGCAGCTTAAAGAGCTGGGCATGTTTAATCCGCAGAAAAGAAAACTGAGAAGAGACATGATAAGGGCTATGTGAGGAGAAATCATAGGGAGGAGGGAGCAAGCTTCTTTTCTGCTGCCCTGGAGACTAGGACGTGGAGCAATGGCTTCAAACCACAGAGAAGGAGGTGCCACCTGAACATTAGGAAGAACTTTCTGACTTTGAGAGCTGTTTAGCAGTGGAACTCTCTACCCCAAAGTGTGGTGGATGCTCCTTTTATGGAGGCTTTTAAACAGATACTAGATGGCCATCTGTTGGGGGTGCTCTGAACATGATTTTCCTGCTTCTTGGCAGGGGGTTGGACTGGGTGGCCCACGAGGTCTCTTCCAACTCTATGATTCTATGACCTATGAGAGGGTCACCTTAGGATCACTGTACAATGAAGATGACTTGAAGCCACAATCAAAAGAACGTCAATTAAATCTAATGGGCATCAACAACAAAGGAAGTGGACAGGCCTAGAGGTAAAAAGAAGAATGAATGAATGGGATTTACAGTAGTGTCGAGTCTCCATTCCATGAGTGATTTAGTGGATCCACACTGCTTGGACCTAGCAACAGGATTTTGGCTGGAATATGTACATTCAAAATATTTTGCCACTAATGCCAACTCACTTTTTCCATGTACTGGTACACAATGGCTTTGACAGTCTGGATGTTGGTAGCATCCATCATAAGCGTGACAGTTTCCCCCTTCCGGATCTTCAACACTCTCTGGAAGACCTGCGGATTGTTGTAGCACGCTGCCAAGATGGCAATGGCCCTTACCTGGAAGGGAGAAAAGGAACAGAAATCACAAAAAAGAATCCTGCTTAAATATGATCCAAAAGTGTAATCTATGTTTTACATGTGTATTTTCTGCCTTCATGTCATTTGTCAATTAATGGAGACTACATTAACTTTGCAAAGTTTTCCTACACAGGGGATTTTTCCAGCTCTTTCGTCTGGAATATAGCCAAAACACATCGTATGCCATGTCCGTCTCCCATCCAGTTACCAATTAGGCCTGATCCTGCATAACTTCCAAGGATATAGGATATGGTACCTTCGGGGTATTTCCACTTTATACATCAATATTTTATACTAGCCTGCCGCACGTTGCTGTGGCCCACATGGGGGTTCTGTATGGGAGGCTTGGCCCAATTCAATCATTGGTGTGGTTCAGAATGCTATGTGATTGTAGGTGAACTATAAATCCCAGCAACTACAACTCCCAAATGTCAAGATTCTATTTTCCCCAAACTCCACCAGTGTTCACATTTGGGCATATTGAGTATTCATGTGGAATTTGGTTCAGATCCATCATTTTTTGAGTCCACAGTGATCTCTGGATGTAGGTGAACTACAACTCCAAAACCAAAGGACACTGCCCACCAAATCCTTTCAGTATTTTCTGTTGGTCACGGGAGAACTGTGTGCCAAGTTTGGTTCAATGCCATCGTTGGTGGGGTACAGAATGCTCCTTGATTGTAGGTGAACTCTAAATCCCACCAACTACAACTCCCAAATGACAAAATCAATTTTTTTGAGTGAAGGACATGCATTGGGCTGTTAGGTGTCTTGTGTCTAAATTTGGTGTCAATTTGTCCAGTGGTTTTTGAGTTCTGTTAATCCCACAAACGAACATTGCATTTTTATTTATATAGATTTTTCCTATTCTAATATTTTAATTGATTTCTGTCTAATTTGCTAGTTTAAATTTATGCATACACACAATTTTTTACAAGATACTCAGTGTTTAAGTGAGTATCTTGTAAAAGCCCTAAACGACTCCGGCCCTGTTTATCTCTCCGAACGTATTCTCCCCTACGAACCATCAAGACCTCTAAGATTGTCTGGAGGGGCCCTGCTCTCGGTCCCTCCGCCTGCACAAGCACGGCTGGTGGGGACGAGGGACAGGACCTTCTCGATGGTGGCCCCTCGACTTTGGAACTCCCTGCCATTAGAGATCAGAACTGCCCCCTCCCTCATAACGTTCAGGAAACTAACAAAGACCTGGTTGTGGAACGCGGCATTTGACAACTGATTTAATTCTTTGCCCACATGAAAGGAGGATGATGAATGGGATTGTGATGGTGTCGGACGATTTGGCTCTTTTAACTGTGATGATAATGTTTTAATGTGTATAGTGCTGATATTTTAATCGTGTAATGAAGTGGCATTGTGTTGTTATTGTATATTTTTTGTATGTTAACACATGTTGTGAACCGGTCCGAATCCCTCTTTGAAGGTGAGAGGGTTGGTATATAAAACCTCGAAATAAATAAATAAATAAATAAATAATAAGTGAAACATATATTTAATTTGCAACTTGTCTTCAGACCCAAAATGGGGAAAAGGTAGGATATAAATCCTCTTCATGACTGTCTTCATTTTTCTTCTTGCATTACTCAATCTAGTTAGTGCATTTTACTTTATGCATTTCAAGCCAGAAAAATTAAAAATAAAAACTTTTTTAAAAACATAGTGTCATTGTACACTTTATTGTGTTTATATATTGGGTAATATATGCTTTAATGCTCATATATCTGTAATAGAGATGATAGGCAATATTTGAAACTACTTAAATAGAAAAAAATTGCTTGGTAAAAGTTTTTCGGTTGCCTCCTCCCTTGTGACGGCACAAGTGGCACCACCTATGTGTAGAACTGTTAGTTGCAAGATTTAAACTGTTGTATCATGCTTAATCCTGCCTTTTTACCCTGCTTATGTATAATTGGATTGATTGGTTATTTATAGCTGTCAATCAATGTTGTTTGCACCAGTTGAATTGCTTTCTCAGCTCAATTGTTTGGCTCCACCTCTTCCTGGAGGAGGGGAGTGCTTCCCTTTTTTCATTCTGCCATCAGAGTTTCTATCAGATGGACGTGAGTAAGAGACTTGGCTCTAAAAGCCCCTGATTAAATTACCTCTCAGCACCAATTCTAAGGTTTTTTACCCTTGGGACTCATGCTTTATGTCCAGATCGTCCTGGACAACATTGAGGAGACCCAAGCGCCTTCAAACCGGTTCTTTTGGCACCAGAAGAAGGTCTTGTCCCTTCAACATAGGCCATTGGACTGGGGTTGTGTTTATTCCGATATTCACAGCCATTGAGGAAAGAGGAAACAGGAAAAGCTTCTCAGCTGCAAACTCCTTGGACTTCAGAGATTGTAAAGTATATTTCCTTTATCCCTGTTGAAACATCAAGCTTATGCCTGAGAAAGATAACTCATTGTGAACAATAAATACCATTTCGAGTTATCTGTTTTGTTTTGGTCTTTGGGAGTTCCAGTTTCCTATAGGAGGGCAAGAAGCAATCCCCTGGGGAAAGATGCCACATCCATGCCTCTTTCACTAAGAGCTATAGCCCCCAGGCGCGATGGCACATCCCTGTTCTCATTTAGGCGGATTACATGGAAAAGACCACCGAATATTACAAATCACTTTCAGTCAAACTGAACCAGGCCCAAGTCTAGTAATAGGGTGGTATGCCAAAACTTTATTAGTTAGGAAGTGGGACGGGTTATGGCTTTTGCTATTTAACCCATGGTTTCTCATCTGAAAGCCAGAGAAAGTGGGAAGGGGAAGATTAAACCAGAGAGAGTGGGAGCCTATTGATTACCTGGCCAATGAGGAAAAAGACCACAGAAAGTATAACAACTAGAGGGGGGAATGCCATGAGTTAAAAATGAGCCAACAATGTGATGCGGCGGCAAAAAAAGCCAATGGGATTTTGGCCTGCATCAATAGGAGTCTAGTGTCTAAATCCAGGGAAGTCACGCTACCCCTATATTCTGCCTTAGTCAGGCAACATCTGGAATATTGTGTCCAATTCTGGGCACAACAACTGAAGAGAGATATTGACAAGCTGGAATGTGTCCAGAGGAGGGCAACTAAAATGATCAAGCGTCTGGAGAATAAGCCCTATGAGGAGCGGCTTAAAGAGCTGGGCATGTTTAGCCTGAAGAAGAGAAATCTGAGAGGAGACATGATGAGGGCCATGGATCAAGCGGTGAGGGGAAGTCATAGGGAGGAGGGAGCAAGCTTGTTTTCTGCTGCCCTGGAGACTAGAACTTGGAACAATGGCTTCAAACTACAGGAAAGGAGACTCCACCTAAACATTAGGAAGAACTTCCTGAATGTGAGAACTGTTCAGCAGTGGAACTCTCTGCCCCGGAGTGTGATGGAGGCTCCTTCTTTGCAGGCTTTTATACAGAGGCCGGATGGCCATCTGTCGGGGGTGCTTTTAGTGCAATTTTCCTGCTTCTTGGCAGGGGGTTGGACTGGATGGCCCATGAGGTTTCTTCCAACTCTATTAATCTATGATTCTATGAATTGTTCTTCCTATAAATTTATGAGGCTTGCAATGCTTGGCAGTTCTGTTAATAACTGGGATATAGTAGCTTTACTCTGTTTTGTTAAATAAATCTTGACTATATCAGAGTGAGATTTTTTGCTAAATGGAGAATGCCTGTGTCTGACAGATTGCCTTATTTATGTTTGAAGTAAAGGAGAGAGAATGAGAGAGGCACCGTAGGAAGAATTGCTGCCACGTAGGGACCCTTTGGTTTCAATCCCTGACAAGGAAAAGCCTTGGGGAAAAGATCCAGCACAGATTAGCTGTTGAGAAACAAGGAAAGCTGGTTTTAAAACATGCCAACAAACAATCTAAAGGCAGCAAGTGCACCAAAATTGTGAAAGGACAGGGTGAAGCATGGATCTTGTACGGTGTTGGACTCTATTTGCACCAGGTCCCTTGTGCACCCAGTAATAGCTACTGAACTGGGGCCTGGAGCTGAGGAATTAAGCCCCTTCATCAGTTCGGTCCAAATAGATGTCAATGATGTGAAAGGAGATTTGGTGCAGCACCAACCTTTGTGTTCTTAGAGTTGGACAATCACTGGGAATCCATCCAGGTTGTCATTGTCTCCACTTCCAATTATCTGGTGTTGGCATGGTTAGATTGGCTAAAATTCCACAACCCAAGCATAAACTGGAAGGCAAAAATATTTGCCTTTCAAGGATCCAAAAGCAAAACAATACCCAGAGTCCATTAAAAAGCCTATAAAGAGAGAGAACCACGAAAGATGATGACACAAAAAGGAGCCTCCCATGGATTTATTTGAATATTGATATTTGTTCCATCTTCCAGGAGCATGGTTTACGTTGCCTTTTAGCTGCATAGGATAGCATTAGTTTGCACTTCCCCAGGGTTGCTACAGACCCAGCAGCACCCTGGAAGTTAAACAGTATCAGTCTGGAGAGCCAGGCTGCCAGCCCTCTGCAGTTATTGGTTTAGAAAGTATCTCTTTGGGTTTGGAGTCTGCCCTTTTTCCTGGGGTTGAGATTAAATACAATAGTAAAGGCAAAAGAATTTCTGAAGAAATATGGAAACAGATTAGGCACACATCAGGTGGAAAGAGAAGAAGAGGATGAAATGCACGGGGAAGAAATGGGAAAGGATAATGTAAAAGGCACAGATCCAGCTGGACGAGGGGAACTGGAGAAGGAATTTAATATTCACAAAACCAAATGATGCCTATAAAAATATTAATTTGGAATATCCAGAGGAAATGCTGACAGACATTCCACTATCTGGGAAAAAATAATTTGATATTCAGAAAACACATATTTAGTGAAGAGTGATATATTATTTACTAATTTGAAATTAGGGCCCTATTTCAGATATTTTGAATTCTCGAATTTTCAGCCAGAGAACTGTACTGGCTTTGCAAGTTAAAGGTAAAGGTAAAGGTAGTCCCCTGACATTAAGTCCAGTCATGTCTGACTCTGGGGTGTGGTGCTCATCTCCATTTCTAAGCCGAAGAGCCAGCGTTGTCCGTAGACACCTCCAAGGTCATGTGGCCAGCATGACTGCATGGAGCGCCGTTACCTTCCCGCCGGAGCGGTACCTATTAATCTACTCACATTTGCATGTTTTCGAACTGCTAGGTTGGCAGAAGCTAGGGCTGACAGCGGAAGCTCACGCCGCTCCCTGGAATCGAACCTGCGACCTTTCGATCAACAAGCTCAGCAGCTCAGTGCTTTAACCCACTGCACCAAACCCAGAATTCTATAAGGAGCGGCCACAGAGGTTAAGAAGGGAATCAAAGTGCTGTCACTATCCTGTGTGAAATGTCCCACATAATGTCCTCACAACAGGCAAAGTGCCCCGGAGCCGCCCAACCTACCTGGGGGATAGCACAGAAGCTGAACACACCCGGGTTTTTCAGTCGAGATAAGTATATCAAGTTGTTGGGGATGTGATGCAGAGCATTGGTGATGAGCTCATTCATACACTGGACACCTTTGTCAATGTTCTCAGGCTTGGCCAGATCTGACATCTTCTGTACATATTTACTCCACACCTGGAAACATTAAAAGGGTTAGAAATGCTTGCCAAGAAATGCTTGTGCACAGCTGTTGTCCTTCCCCGGGCTAAGGCAGTATTCCTCCTTTACCCTTGCCATCTGCCCCACTTTCAGTATTCTTACCTCTTTTGGCCAAAAGTCTCTGCCTTCAAGTTGGTCTTCATGGTAATCCCGGATGATGTTGACTTTCTGCAGGAAAAGCCCCATGGAGCTTGCAAGCTGCGTGTCCTGGCCAACAACAGGGTCCTCCAGCTTGGATGCAGAGAAGAGCTGCGAGAGGCCGATCCCCAAATGTCCAGCGGCGCAATAACAGTACTGGAGAAGTTCAAAAAATGTCAGGTTTTAGGACAATGTTGGATTAAGCAAAGTGTGTCCCTAGTACTGAATATGAGGCTGAAAAAATGTGATGAAATCACAACCCCAGACCGTGTGTGGGAGACATGTTTTGCATTTTTAAGAAATTGGACATTGAAAATCCAAAAATGTGCAGAGATGGACAAGTTAACAATATTGATTAGAGATAAATAACTAGGTTTTTTAAAAAAAAAATGAAAATGGAGTTTAGTGATGGAATGAATGAAACTTAAATGAGATTCAGACTCACCTCTAGCCTTTTCATAAACAAGTATTTTTGTGAATATGTAAAAGTACTGTTTAAAGTAAATACATGTTCTAGAATAGTGTTTCTCAACTTTCCTAATGCAGCTCTCTCTTGCAGGGAGGACCCATGCTCGCTCCATTGGAGCCAGCACAACATGGGAGACTTTCCATGTTGGGGTGAAAGTGTCCGGAGGTGATTTCACCACGGTTGGGGACATGGCCTATGTCAGAAGCCACACAACATTGTGTGATGTCAGGCACCAGCCTCCATACCCCAGATGGTGTGAAAGCATCCTAGGACACTGATTTCACCCTGTGATGAGGTCGTAGGTCTATTGACGAGTTGTGCCTACAATGAATATTTGCTGGGGGAAGCCACTGACCTCATCCCAGTCTTCATTAGATTCCACCTTCTTCTCCAAGAACTCAGCCATCCCCAGGCCCATCTTGAGGCATGTGTCAGCAATCACATCCTGATAGGCCTTTGCCAGCTTGTGGAACTCCAGAGAGATCTGGAACAGACCACCAAGACTTAATTCAAGATGTATACTTTAAATTTCACCATATTTTTATCTAATGTGGCTCACCAGCAGGTTTCAAATTTGGAGAGAAAGGAGAAATAAGTAAATGTACATACTCCTGTTTTCAAAAATTTCAGAGTTTACCAGACTTGTCAAGCTTCAATTGATTCCAGTGAAGACATGCAGCTGGTTGGAGGGCAGAGTGAGAAATTCCTTTATTGCCTTGGTTGGCCAAAGAAGCGTGCCAGGGGCGATCTTACATGATTTAAGAATCCCATGAAACTCCACCTTTTCCCCGCTTTCCCTTGTTTTCTCCACCTCCATGTGATGAAGTCCTAACAAAGGGCTGGTGCTGCATTTCATTTGCAAGCTCAGTAATGTTCCCAGATAAGATTGAGAGCATGTGGAGGGCGTTTTAACCAAGTCTGGAGGTCCCCAGGACCTGTCCCTTGAGGCAAAGCATTTTGTTATTGCAATATGGTGGCAATGTGACTCCCTAGCCTTCCATAGTTGTCTATACCTGGTTTATTCAGACAGCAAAATCTAGTAACCAAATGTACTTTTCAGATATCTATATTGACATCAACATCTGTCCTATCTATCTATCTATCTATCTATCTATCTATCTATCTATCTATCTATCTATCTATCTATCTATCTATCTTCTATCCACCCCCCACCCCCCTATCTATCTGTAATGAAATGGAGTGAGAAGCAGCTGCTGGAATATTATTTTGTTTTGGCAACTATATTTTACTCTTCCTTCCCTATCCCACAACACACATGCGTCTGGGGATAGTTGAGGAACATGGAGACTTGCTGAATAAAGCATATCAATTCAAGCTGCATGAAGGAAGACAGTGGCTCACCGTTGGGAATTCTTCCAGCACTTGCTTGTCCTTGTCATTGCTGCCCATGAATTGCCAGTCAGGCTGATATAGATAGGAATGGAAATTGTGTAAGATGGGGATCTTGGTTTCCAAGCTGATTGTCATGTCATCCTCCACTGTGTCCATGGCTCGGAGAACCAAGTAGAAGATGCAAACTGCATGGCTGGGGATTGGAGGCAGGAGGGGAAAAGATAATCTGTCTGGCTTAGAGATCTGTGGGACACCCCCACAATGACACTTTTTTTTTCTTTTTTACCCAGATATGTGTTTCTTTTTGATCCAGTTACTCTTAACCAGGCTTTCGGGATTAAATCATTAATTTAAATCATACAGTACTACTTTCCTGTCATGTATCATGTTCTGCAGTTGATGGTGGTTGGTGATGGAAGGGTTAATGTAAGTCTTAGTTCTAAAGGGTTGAGTAATCTGTAAGAGTTCATGGGTGAAAGCAATTAAGGGTGGAGGTATCCAAGACATAGGTTTCAGCTAGGTATTTCTGGATATAAGGAGCTAGCCTTGGGACTGATTTTGGGACTGAGAAAAGTATTTGTCTTATTTTGGTGGTAGATGCTGCTGGTTTCCCCCCAGGTTTGCATATTTTCAGTATCCTGACATGTGTCTTCTGTATTCTTAGAATCCTGGAACCTTGAATCTCTGGACTGGCTTTTGATTACGGTATCGACTCTTGATCCCTGGACTTTGCTCATTGAACTCTTGGCGTTTGACCACTGGACTGGACCTTTTGACTACGGTGTTATCTTGAACCTGCAACAGTGTTTGCTGTCAGTTTTTTTCTGTTTTATATTCTGTGGATGAGTGCTATCTTTATGTTTTGGACTATTAAAACAGCCAAATAGTAAGTGCTGCTTTAATTAAATTGTTTTACACAAACTGGGAGTTTGTTTGGTTCACCTCTGCTGGAATAACAGCAGAGCCCTGGCATTGTGACATCTCTCTCCTTTCCTGACGGGTCTATTTAACAGAAATAGATTAGAGTTCTCTACCACAACATTCCAGTCATGGTATTCATCGCATCAGGGTTCTATGATGCCAACTATATCAAGTTTACTTTGCTAGCCTTTCTAGCTTCATCTTCATGAAAATGAGTAGGTCGGCAATATAAATGAATCTACAGAATTCAGAAATCTTGACTAAAGATTTGTTTTTGTGGCCTGTTATCTGCTCTGTTTTAAATATTTATACAGTAGGCCTGTGTGTTACATGAAGGATCTTTTCCAAGATCTTTTGTGTAATACAGTTTTGATATATATATGAAACGTATTTTCCTCACTGGAAATGAATGGTGTTCGGTGCTTTTGAGAAGGCTGAGAGGAGATATGATAGCCATGTATACATATGTGAGAGAAAGCCACAGGGAGGAGGGAGCAAGCTTGTTTTCTGCTTCCCTGGAGACTAGGACGTGAAACAATGGCTTCAAACTACAAGAAAGGAGATTCCATCTGAACATTAGGAAGAACTTCCTGACTGTGAGAGCCGTTCAGCAGTGGAACTCTCTGCCCTGGAGTGTGATGGAGGCTCCTTCTTTGGAAGCTTTTAAACAAAGGTTGGATGGCCATCTGTCAGGGGTGATTTGAATGCAATATTCCTGCTTCTTGGCAGGGGGTTGGACTGGATGGCCCATGAGGTCTCTTCCAACTCTTTGATTCTTTGATTCTATGATTTTGGCTGAAGTGTACCACAATAGAAACAATTCACAACAAATCCAGTAGAAACAATGCAACAACAATGCAACATATCCAACCCTATTGACAGCTAAGAGCGTCCTATGGCTTCAAACTCGGAGAAGTTAGGAATTCCTAGACAACATTTTTGTCCTCTAGGTCTGAAGTACAATGATAAGGTCAACATCTGGTGGAACATTCAGTAGAAGTTGACTACACAATTGCACTAGACACCTAGAGAGAACATTTCTCTAGGCATCACTAGATCCTCCAGCACAATTTTATGATATTCAGAGTTGAATAACTGAATCCGCATTCAATGAGCTTGCATGATAAGCAGCCTACTGTACAAGATCACTTCCATCCAAGCTGGTGAATGTCAATATGCCCATTTTTTAAAAAGTCAGAGAAAAGTCAGTGCACTTTCTCAGATGTGCTACCCTAGTTGTAGCATACCCTCCCCCAGAAGACCCAAATGGCACAGTGTCTGGGCTCCTTCTCAGCAATACTAACTCCCTCTCCTTCTTCCCAGGACAAATTCACAGGTGAATACACTTGATCTGACTCACCGCAGCTCCCCACTGAGCAGCTGGACAAGGAAGGCATAGGTTGGGCCTGTCTCCTCAAGGTACTGGTAGCAGAGCTGGAGGCTTTTGCTGAGTGAATCCTACAAGTAGAACACAAGCAGTGGGGAAAAGGAGGAACCATTGGTCTGGGGGTCAGAATGAAAGGCCACAAAGGAGATAGTAAATCAGGGAATGGGGGGTGCCTGGCTAGTGTGTGCTTCAAGCAGATAACTTGGAGGTGGTAGCATCAAGAGGAGGGAGGTGTACTGTATGCAATAAGAGTTGGGGAGCTTGATGAATCTAAACCCCATAGCCCTGATCTCTTGGAGGTGGTAGCATCAAGAGGAGGGAGATGTACTATATGCAATAAGTTGGGGAGCTTGATGAATGGCACATATCTAAACCCCATAGCCCTGATCTCTTGGCACCAGGCATGGGCAAATGAGCTCCAAGATGCACCTGGAGGGAAGGAGAACCAACTTTACTAGCACACTTCCTCCCAAAACCCTAATCAGAAGTGATTCACATGGTCACATGAACATATACAAACTGTTTTATTATTTTTTTGAGATTGGGCTTTTCATACCCCAGCAAAGTTGTATAATAAAAACAACAACATCTAAATGTATGAAAATGGACCTGATCTAATTCAGCAGAAAGGCTATAAGAACAAAAAGAAACAAGTAAATTAAAAGGGGGAGGAGAAGAGGTGCCAAGGTAACCCAAAGGGACACCAGCTTACCTGATCCATTTCATAAATCATGGTCTTGTAACCACCCATCCTGAACCACACCAAGTTGTATAGCTCCTTTGGATGACCCAGCCAGTTCTTCAACATTTCCATGGCCTCAGCTTGGAAATATGAAATAAGCAAGGAGTTGATTGTACCCAATGGGGAAATTAGAATTGCTGTGTTCCCACCCCCATCTTAACCCTCTCCAGCTTATTTTGCCCCCTTTAGTTATTACCCTCCAGAATGGTTTCTGCTTCCAGTGAGGGCCACCTCTACCTGTAGACTCCCCCCGTTTCCTCTCTCCAGGTGTTTCTCCCTTGAGGAGCTCCACCAACCTAAGACATCTTCCTCTCACCCCTCTCCAATCTCTTTTATCTTCAAACTGGGAAGGCATATCACTCAGCAGCAGCCAATGGTTGGCCAGAGCACCTTGCTGGGCAGGCTGATAGGGAAACTTATTGGCTATATGAGGGAGAAAATAGCCAAGGAATCCTGAAGGTCATTAGTTCAGAGGTTGCCATAAATTGAAGACAACTAGACAGCAAATAACAACGGACAACATTCCTCGAATGCTTCATATCCCATTTGAGGCATCAAGGGCAGCTCATGAACAAGAGAAGAATGCAAGTT
This sequence comes from Anolis sagrei ordinatus, assembly GCF_025583915.1. Taxonomy (NCBI): domain Eukaryota; kingdom Metazoa; phylum Chordata; class Lepidosauria; order Squamata; family Anolidae; genus Anolis; species Anolis sagrei. The sequence goes on along the minus strand of NW_026844366.1, from coordinate 345,100,604 downwards.
TGTGCTGCTAGAAGAATATTTATTTATTTATTTTGGACATTTATATAAGCATAAATATACATCTTAGGTAAAAACAGTATAAAACGTTATAAAAACATCATAAAAACATCATAAAAACAATAAAACATTACTGCCAAAGCCATTGCTACTGCTAAAAAAGAATCCCAAAAATCAATAGATGAGCAACACATTCTGAAACTTGGAAGGATGGGTAACAGTTAGGGTTGGGATAGGTTTGCTCAGATGTGGTGTAATTCGGAAAAAAATCAGATGTTTTTGCCTTCCGAAGGAACCTCCGCCACAGTGGTCCACGCTCTTGTTACATCCCGATTGGATTACTGCAACGCACTCTACGTGGGGTTGCCTTTGAAGACTGCTCGGAAACTCCAACTGGTCCAGCGGGAGGCAGCCAGATTGCTCACCGGAGCGACATACAGGGAGCACACCCACCCCCCGTTGTGTCAGCTCCACTGGCTGCCGATCCAATTCCGAGCACAATTCAAAGTGCTGGTTTTGACCTACAAAACCCTATACGGTTCCGGCCCAGTGTATCTGTCCGAACGGATCTCCCTCTACGTCCCACCTCGGAACCTAAGATCCTCTGGGGAGGCCCTGCTCTCGACCCCGCCTTTATCACAAGTGAGATTGGCGGGGACGAGGAGCAGGGCCTTCTCGGTGGTGGCCCCCCACCTGTGGAATTCACTCCCCGGGGAGATTAGATTGGCAACGTCCCTTCTTTCATTTAGGAAAAAGTTGAAAACCTGGATATGGGACCAGGCATTTGGACACCCTGGCAGCTAAAGAAAGACCTGATGACGAGCTGGAATTGATGAGACGGAATGGATTTACAAAACTCCGAACGCTGAGCTCAGGATTAGCCTACTATTGTGTTATTGTATTGTTGTGTATTGATGATTTTAATTTTTAATTTGTAACTGTTTAATTTGTTACATCTCGGCACCAATTCTGGGGTTCTTACTTTTGAGACTTATGCTTCATGTTCAGATGTATATGTATATGTATATGTGACAAAGGCATCTAATTGTGCCTTCCTCTGTAAGCCGCCCTGAGTCCCCCCCTGGGGGTGAGAAGGGTGGGGTAAAAGTGACGGAAATAAATAAATAAATAAATAAATATGTTTCTGCAAGGCTGTAGTCCCCTATAGTTTCGACTCGCCTTGCGCGATTGATTTCAGGAATGCGGAAGTGAGTCAGAACTATGATGACGTGTTTTTAATGCACCTAAGGCTGCTGGGAGGCAAAGCCTAAGATGCTTGCCAATTATGGGTTACATTTTGGATTGGGGATGGGTTTGTAGCATCTAGCAGCCATTGCTGTATATAAACCCAAGCACATGGCTGGAAGGCTCTTTGGCAGCCAGGGAAGGGAGAGGGGAGGTTAGACCATTGATGCTGCTGCTTGTTGCTGTTGGGTGTAAGGTGGAAGAAAGGGTTTGGAGCTAGAGGAAATGAGTTTTTGATAATGGAGGAAGGCAAGGGAGAAGAGAAGATTTTGAGAGAGGAATGGTTTGGAGCCAGAGAAGAGAGAGAAAGAAGGAAATGTGACGGCGTGAGTGGTGCAACCTATATGTAGAACTGTAAGTTGCAGGATTTGAACTGTTGTATCATGCCTGATTTTGCCTTTTTACCCTGTAAATGTATAGCTGGATTGATTGGTTATTTATAGCCGCCCTGAGTCCCCCCTTGGGGGTGAGAAGAGCGGGGTATAAGTGCCGGAAATAAATAAATAGCTGTCAATCAATTGTTGTTTGCACCAGTTGAATTGCTCCTCCTGCTCAATTGTTTGACCCCACCTCTTCTTAGAGAGCAGGACAGTGTTTCCTTTTCCATTCCACCATCAAACTTTCAATCAGATGGACGCGAGAGAGAGACTTGGCTCTGAAGCCCTTGATTACGTTACATCTCAGCACCAATTCTGGGGTTCTTACTTTTGAGACTTATGCTTCATGTTCAGATCAACCTGGACGTCTCAAGCGCCTTCAAACCCTCCTTTGGCACCAGAGAAAGACTTTGTGTCTTCAAACATAGGTCATTTGGACTGGGGTTGTGGATTGCTCCGGCATTCACAGCCATTGAGAAAGAGGGACCTGGAAAAGCTTCTCAGCTGCAAAACTCATTGGACCCAAGACAACCAGAGACTGTAATGTATATTTTGCTTTACCCCTTTGAAACTTCTAGCTTATTGCCTTAAAGGGACAACTCTTTGTGATCAATAAAACCTATTTTGAGTTATCTACAGTGTTTTGTTCCTTGGGAGTTCCAGTTTCCCTAAAGGAGGGCAAGAAGCAATCCCCTGGCCTCTTTCACTAAGAGTTATAGCCCCCAGGCGCGACGGCAAAGGAAATGTTTGTTTGGGAGGCAGGGAGAGGGTGAAAATAATAAAGTCATTTCTGGAAACTTCTTTTTTGCTCACCACTAAAGCTTTGCTATTTTTATTGGGGTCGCTCCCTTTTATCCGGGGTGTGTTTTGGGGACTTGACGCTACATTTCCCAACCTCACTGGGTCTCAGCTGCACAAATGGTCTGGATGTGTCTAAAAGTTGGTGGGAATGGTCCCCTATAACCTTTTGTCATTTCCTTAAAAATTCAAGGAAGTAGCTCTTTTATTTTTATTTTAATAAATTATTTCTAAAATTGTTTTTAAAAATTCTTCAACATCGGTGGATCATCTGAACATTTTGAAATTTGGTATGCTAACAGATTAGGATGTATTGTAGCAATATATCAAGTTTCATCAAGACTGGTGTAAAAATGAAGGAGAAGGCTCTGGAGTTTCCCCAGTGCTAATGCTGTTTTCCGCGTATTGCGCAATTGCATCTGCCATCAACAAATTGATTCGGAAGTTTTGGAAATTTCAGAAAGTTCTGACTTTCTTTTTGGAAAAATTGGGAAGTGGCTTTAGAATGGAACCACCAGCACCACCTAGAACCGAAACGAGTTTTGAATCATTTTTTTTATCAATCAAGCCTAGTAACAGTGTGTATGTTCTAACATTATATCAAGTTTCACCCCAATATCTCTAAAAATGAGTGAGAAAGGAGCCCCAGAAGCCCCCTCCGGCAATCACTTAGTGAAATAGTAACAAACAATTAGTTATACTTGTTATTGTAACAAAATCGACCCCTTACGGCAGTGATTCTCAACCTGTGGGTCCCCAGGTGTTTTGGCTTACAACTTCCAGAAATCCCAGCCAGTTAACTAGCTGTTTGGATTTCTGGGAGTTGAAGTCCAAAACATCTGGGGACCCATAAGTTGAGAACCACTGCCTTACGATATTTTAGAAACACTTCAGAAACTACTTGCCAGCACCCCTAATTAAGTAATTGTTAACGCTAGGCAAAATAATCGTGGAAGCACTGAATAATGGACTCTGGAGTCTCCGGTAAAAAGCAGGTTTCAGCTTTACAGTTCAAAGTAGAGCTGAAACCATCAGCAGACAGATGTGAAGAAGACAAAACAAAAGAGATAGGCACTGAAAAAAACAAACTGCAGATGGAAGGGAGGTTATCTCTGGCACTCCCTAAACTTTCACGTGGCAAGAACTCAGGGTCACATTCTCACAGCCTTCTGTAACTTTGCTGTTTAACCCTTCTGTGTAAACATACATCCTGGCAACACAATTCTATTACAATTCTAATCCTACCACATAAAATTACATTTAAACATACATTATACATAAAAATACACACTGACAGTAATGACTATTGAAGCATTTATTTAATTGATCGCACAGGCCTAATAAACACCCTCCTGGATTCATCTTCATGAACATTAATAGGCTGGTAAGAGAATTCATCCACACAAACTAGAAATCTGCCAAAAAATTGTTCTTCGGATGGACGTCACTTTGCAACAACTTCTCCAAGTATGGAGTAATCCTGTCCCATAGGAACTGCTGGAATGTTTCCATGCATGCTGTGCAATTAGAGGTATGGAAGGAGAAGGCAGTACAGTAGAACCTCTACTTAAGAGCATTCCAACCTAACAGTGTTTTGAGTTAAGAGCTGTCACTCATACTGGGTTTTGCTTCAACTTACTAGCAACATTTTGAGTTAAAAGCGTGCCAGAGGGAGCTCTGACGCCAGAGTCCAGGGCTTTAGGACTTCAAGGGGCAGCCTCTGTGTCTCATGCTCTAGTCCACTTTGGGAGATTGCTGCCTGCTTTGCTCTTGTTCACTATAAGGAACTTTGAGTTAGTTGATTTTGCATGGCTTTTTTTCCTGCTGGTATGTTTGGCTTCATGGACAGAGAGAGGGAGAGAGAGCAAGAGGGGTAGAGCAACAGACTAGAATTAGAACAGAATGAAGAAAAGGATGCTTCTGCCTCTTCGTTTAGTGCTTCCTTGCCACAATTTTGTGCTTCTACCATTGTGCCACAACTTTGTGTTTCTACCATTTTAAAGTTGATCTTTCTTTTTCATTGTTCCAAGTGAACGTTCAGTTTTTTTGCTTTGCTGTTACACTAGCTAACACACATTTTGTTGCCTAAAATGTGCCTCCTTGCCGCAATTTTGTGTTGATCTTTAATTTTTCATTGTTCCATGTAAATGTAAATTTAATATATTGTTTGTTATTTATAAAGTACATTTTCTTATTTAAAAAAACTCTACACAAAATAAATGGAGATGTTTGTGGAGGAGGTGGAATGGATTAATAGCATTTCAATGCATTTCAGTGGGAAAATTCACTTTGAGATAAGAGTGCATTGAGTTGAGAGCTCAGTTACAGAAGGACTCTTAACTCAAGATATTACAGTAGTATGATGTTCATCCAAGAGATTGAGTTAAACTCTTAACTCAAAATATTACTGTAGTATGATCTTCATCCAAGAGCATTAAAAGATTTGGCAGGAGTAACCACAGAACTACTGGGAATCACATTTGAGATGCTCAGGGTGCTTCCAGAAAAGCACCAAATCATGGGGTTTTTAGACAGGGACAAAAAATCCCAGGACTTCAGAAGAGGTCCACATACACATCTGTGTTGCTCCCGGGATTTCTGCCTCTTTTGTTCAGACTTGATTCTTTGTTGCAAGATTTAGGAGCTCACAAGATGGCTGCTGTGGGACATTCACAGGAAACTTTGACAGCTGATATGCAGTGATTTGGATATATGAATCACTGAAAAAGCTCCTGGGATAAAGGTTCTGCCTGGATGGGCCCTCAGACTGTAAATCCATATTCTACCATCTCCGCTCCCCTTCTCCAATTAATATATAACACTGAGATGGACATTGAAATCAGGACTTCAAAGATGGCAAAGAATTTCTGCAGGTGTTGTTGTAGGTTTTTCGGGTTATATGGCCATGTTCTAGAAGCATTCTCTCCTGATGTTTCGCCTGCATCTTATGGCAAGCATCTTCAGAATTTCGTGTGTCTTGGAACAGTTTCTCCCCGTAGAGACGTTCAATGAATTGTTGAAAGCTTTCATAGCTGGAATCACTGGGTTGTTGTAGGTTTTTTGGACAATATGGCCATGTTCTAGTAGCATTCTCTCCTGATGTTTCACCTGCATCTACGGCAAGCATCCTCAGATTTTCATGTATCTTGGAACAGTTTCTCCCTGTATCTCCCTTGAGGATGCCTGCCATAGATGCAGGCGAAACGTCAGCCTTCGACAATAGTTTCTGCAGTGTTTTGTAGAACATGACAGATACAGCCTTGCCAAGATATTCTTTCAAAAACGTTTATTGGATTGTAATAATTATAACAATAGTATAATAACAATAATAATATCATGTTTTATTTACTACCCATATCTCCTGGTGGCTCAAGGCAGGGTACAACAAAGTAAAAAACATAAAATATATACAATAAATTACATCGATAAAAACACAAAAATATAAAAACTTGCACCAAACACAGATGCAAAATTGGCATATAGTAGCAATAAAACGTAAATCAAAATTCACGATTGCAAGTTGACTGGATAGGCCTGCCAAAAGAGAAGTGTCTTCAACTGCATTCTAATTTCCAACACCTCCTTCAGCTGTCAAATCTCTTCCATCAGGTCATTCCACAGTCTTCTCCTTGGGGCAGCCAACAAAAAGGTCCTCTGCGCAATGGTCACCAGTCAGGTTCTGGCTGGTTGGAGTAAGCATCTGCCAGAGGACTTCAATGTCCAAAGGGATGGATTGTGCAAGAGAAGAAGATCTCGTAGGTAACCTGGACCCAAGCCATGTAGGGCTTTAAAGTTGAAAACCAACACTTTGTACTTTAAAACCCAAGTGCAAATAAACATAGCAAGTGGGTTGTTGTAGATTCTTTCCTGACGTTTTGCCTGCATCTATGGCAGGCATTCACAGATCTCACAGCCTCCGAGGATGCCTGCCATAGATGCAGGCGAAACATCAGGAGATAATGCTTCTAGAACATGGCCATATAGCCCGAAAAACCTACAACAACCCAGTAATTTTGGCCACAAAAGTCTTCAACAATACAAACATAGCAAGAAGAAAGCAAAATGAAGTGTGGGTGTGTGACTCATGTATTAATCTAGGGTAGTCCCATTTGTTACTGTGTACATTTAAGTCTCTTGTGTTGAGAAAGGCAGGGTAGACATGAAGTAAATAAATAATAAATAGATTTAAGTGGGTTGTTGTAGGCTTTTTTGGGCTATATGGCCATGGTCTAGAGGCATTCTCTCCTGACATTTTGCCTGCATCTATGGCAAGCATCCTCAGAGGCAGTGACCTCACTACCTCTAAGGATGCTTGCCATAGATGCAGGTGAAACGTCAGGAGAGAATGCCTCTAGACCAGGGGTCCACAAACTATGGCCCGGGGGCCGGATGCGGCCCTCCAAGGTCATTTACCCTCGCTCAGGGTCAACCTAAGTCTGAAATGACTTGAAAGCACACAACAACAACAACCCTATCTCATCATCCAAAAGTAGGCCCACACTTCCCATTGAAATACTAATAAGTTTATATTTGTTAAAATTGTTCTTCATTTTAATTATTGTATTGTTTTTAAGTGTTTTTTGCACTACAAATAAGATACGTGCAGTGTGCATAGGAATTCATTCATGTTTTTTTTCGAATTATAATCCGGCCCTCCAACAGTTTGAGGGACTGTGACCCGGCCCTCTGTTTAAAAAGTTTGAGGATCCCTGCTCTAGACCATGGCCATATAGCCCGAAAAAACCTACAATAAATAGATTTAAGTTACATTTCTGAAAAGCCTCAGTTCTCAGCTATGTGCATGTCTTCATCAGCTACCTTGGATACCATGTTCAGATACTGCCAGGCCAAGACAGCTAAAACCATCGCACAGGACATGTAGATGGCGGAGTAATGGGTTTGTGAGACTATTGCCCTCATGGGTGAACACAAGGAACAGAGAGAAGTGACAATTTGTTGGGTTCTGCTGGAGGAAGGATCACTGCTGGGGATCTTCCGATAAATCTACCAAGAGAAGAGAAAAGATCCAGTAAGAGTCTGCCTCTCCAGAAAAGACTTCTCAGGATAACATTGAGCACTTACTGGTCCTAAAGAAATATCCAAGAAATAGGAAGTCCCTATCTGAGCAATTCAACATGCTGATTATGGCTAATAACGGAAGAAAAATATGGGGAGCATCTAACAAAATTAATTCAATAATAATAATCATTGATAATAATGAGAATTATTCATTGGACTGACAATGGATTGACCTGGATTATGACTTGAAGTTGTGTAATTTTAATTGAATGTTTTATATTTGATATTTTAACTTGTTTTAAATGTAAATTGTTATTATTACTGTCTCTGTTTGGTCATCTAATGGTTGCCGGTGGTAAGGCTGCTCTGAGTCCCCTCTGGGGGTGAGAAGGACACCCCCAGAGGTGTCCTTCTCAGAGTATTGTATTTTATTGTTGTATTGATGCCGGCATCGAATTGTGCCTTTGTAAGCCGCTCTGAGCCCCCCCCCCTCCCGGTGAGAAGGGCGGGGTAGAAGTGTCTGAAATAAGGACAGGATATAAATGTATGAAATAAATAAATAATAAATAAATTCAAGAAAATAAAGATATGTACCAAGCTGCTTAAAATATTATAATTTATACAGGCAATCAATTTATAACTTTATGCAATGTGACGTCATGTGTTTACTGTTTTTCTAAAAAATAGCAGATATATATATATATATATATATATATATATATATATATATATTCCCTGAAGAAAGCCTTAGGAGTATAACCGTGCTGAAGTGCATCCAGCTTTTTCACAAACAATACAATTCCTTGAGCATGTACATCTTCAGTTTCTTCTTGGTATGGCCTGTCATCCCTGTATGGCTTTGTTTATATGCTGTCTCCTTACATACAGGTCTGTCTGAGCATAAGAATTTCAGAGGAGATCCTTCTATTGATTCCATCATCCTCATGGGTACATCTGGCAGGAAAACCAGTGGAAACTTCCTTGGTGTCTCTGCCTAGACCAGTAGTTCTCAATCTGTGGGTCCCCAGATATTTTGTCCTTCAACTCACAGAAATCCTAACCGCTGGAAAACTGGCTGTGATTTCTAAGAGTTGTAGGCAAAACACCTGAGGACCCACCGGTTGAGAACCATTGCCCTAGACTTTATTGAAACAAACTTTCAAGAGGTTTTACCACCTATGTCACTTCAATGTGTAGGTGACTTTTGATTCTGATTCCAGCAAACAAGCTTTGACAGGTTTAACCAATCAGATACAGCTTCAACAATCTTTGCAACATGCAGGGCATTTGGTGTCAACTTTCAGGGGTGAACCAACAGATACACAGATTTTGGGGAAATAATTATTTCAGATTACAGCTTCTACAATCCCGGAGTCAGCATGGGAGTTTTAGTCCTCCTTCCCCTATTTTCTGCTAGGCTACAAGGTAGTTTCATGTTATAAAATTAAGACAAGTTCACTGAAACCTATATTTAAAAAGTTCCGTACCAGTGGCACAGCTACCATTTTCTTTTATTTGATATAAGGCTGAAGATGTATAAGCAATTTAACACTCTGCTAGTGGGGTTGACTGGAGGGAAAGATACTAGAGACAAAGTTGAAGTACTTTGGCCACATCATGAGGAGACAGCAAAACCTAGAGAAGACAATTATGCTGGGGAAAGTGGAAGGCAAAAGGAAGAGGGGCCGACCAAGGGCAAGATGGATGGATGGCATCCTTGAAGTGACTGGACTGACCTTGAGGGAGCTGGGGGTGGTAACGGCCGACAGGGAGCTCTGGCGTAGGCTGGTCCATGAGGTCACGAAGAGTCGGAGACGACTGAACGAATGAACAACAACAACAACAAGTGGGGTTGAATGGGGTGAAATAATTGTTGTTAATTGCTGTCAAACTGATTTCAACTGAAACTGATCCTATGTCTGAGAAACCACCAAGAGTTCTGGTCATCAACTGCTCTGTTCAGGTCTATCAAATTCAGGCGTCATCGATTAAGAGTATCCACCTTCAATGCCATCCCCCCCCCCCCCCCCCCGGTTTTTAAGTGGTTTTTTTCTCTAGTGTGATGAGGCGCAAAGGCATCAACCCCTTTCTCCTCCTGAGTCTAACTGGCACAGTTCTCAGAAGATAGATAAAGTCTTTGAGGGACATCTCTGATGTTCTTCCTCTTGTTGGTGTCTGTATGTCTCTGGAGTGATTGTGATATTTGAGTTGAGTTTTTAATAACTCTGATTTGACTTCGCCTAGGAAAGGTTATTCTGTGGATCTTCCTAGCCTTCCTCTCTTCTCACCTTTCACTTGTAAAAAAGGCTGATTTTCCAAGGAATAAGAAGGGTTTTGCCTGCGGCTCTACCCTTGGGAGGATTCTTAAAGGGACAAGGGGGGGTGGCTTAAAGGGAAAGGGGCTATCTCTGTCCCTCCACAAAACTATACACAAGATGCTAATTCCCTCTAACTAAAAATAGGTTGAAAAGGGGTTCTCTTGGAGGCACGACAAAGTACATTATTGTTTTTGTGTGTATCAAGAGAAGACACAGCTAATTAGAAAAAGTAAGGGTAGAAGGAAGTAACAAAAGAATGGATATGATACATTCCTCCCAGGAAACTTAGCCATGAATTTGCAAGGTGTGAACAAGGCTGTTGATAACAGGGATACTTGGAGCTCACTCTTTCGTGGAGTCAATAAAAATTGACACCACCTTGACAGCAATGAACAACAACCACAAAACCTATTTGGAATCTACAGAGGCAGTGAAAAGGGAGGAAATAAGCCAATGCAGTTACAGAATCCAGTAGAATGTTACTTTCAGGTGTGAAATGTGAACCAGATATATTAATTTAGTCTAAGAGAACAAGTGCGGCATAGTGGTTTGTGTTCTCAACTATGATTCAGCAGAATAGGATCAGAATCCCTAGTCAGCCATGGAAGCACACCTGTTGACCATGGGAAAATTTCATACTTTTAGCTTTAGAAAATCCTGTATGTGGATAACATTAAAACTAAGATGTGCTCCTCTTTTTATCTGGGTGAACTGCTGGGGGTCTTTCTTTGAAGCAATAACTCAGTACTTTCAACAACTGATGCCAGTCAAGATATGAAAATCAACAAAATATTTATTTCCAAAGTCCTTGGCAGACTTGGCACAGCTTGATAAAGTTACAACACAAACAGTCAATTTGAGAAACCATAGAGATGTTCTTTCTTTCTCTTTTTCTTCAATTAATGAGGTAACCTTTCTCCAAATGGTAGAAAAAATCCTGAGATATTTCACCTTAACCCTGAGCTGCTCTGCTTAGAAAGAACAGGTCTTTCCCTATCTAAGCACAAGGTCAGTTTTGGAGATGAAATAATGCTCAGTAATACCCAATTGCCTTTCTTAATAACTCAATCTCTATCTATGACTCAATTGCTCAACTGCTTTTCTTTATCTCTATATCTATCTATAACTCAATAGTACTCACAATGGGTTTTTCAGAGCTCCCTGCCTGACCAACAGCACATCTGAGGTTCTTTTCTCTACTGAAGGAGGCAGGGGAGATTCCAAAATGGAGATCTCAAGCCCAGGAAAAAGGACAGACTCCAAACCCAAAGAGATACTTTCTAAACCAATAACTGCAGAGAGCCTGCAGCCTGGCTCTCCAGACTTTGATACTGTTTAACTTCCAGGGTGCTGCTGGGTCTATAGCAACCCTGGGGAAATGCAAAGGAATGCTATCCCATGCAGCTAAAAGGCAATGTAAACCATGCTCCTGGAAGACGGAACACTGTAAGAGGATCATCTTAGGTTCAGTATAAGTTGAAAATGACCTGAAGGCACAAAAAAGAACAATTCAATCTAAGGAGGATCAACAACAAAAGATGTGAACAGGTAGGCCTGGATCCTCTTGGGAAACCCAACTAGAGGAAAGAAAGTAGATGGAATAAATGAACTGATATTGGCTCTCCATTCTACAAATGATTTAGTGGATCTACTCTGGGCCTTTCCACGCAGCCCTGTATCCCAGAATATCAAGGCAGAAAATCCCACAATATCTGCTTTGAACTGGGTTATCTGAGTCCACACTCAGATAATGTGGGATTTTCTGCCTTGATATTATGAGATATAGGGCTGTGTGGAAGGGCCCTCAGTTGGTACTAGCAATAGGATTCCAGCTGAAATATTTACTAGAATATATATATTTTTTAAAAATTCCATCATACTGCCATTGATGCCAATTTACCTCTTCCATATACTGGTACACGATGGCTTTGACAGCTTGGATGTTGGTGGCATCCATCATCAGTGAAATGTCTTGCCCTTTCCGGATCTTCACCGGCCCCTGGAAGACCTGTGGATTGTTATAGCAGGCTGCCAAGATGACAATGGCTCTTACCTGGAAGGAAGAAGTAGAAATTAGGAAAAAAGAGACTTGCTTAAATTTGGCCAAAAGATTTTATCTATGTTTTTTGTGTGAATGCACATGTGTGTGTACATGTCAACTTATGGTGACTCCATTAATTTTGCAGGGTTTTCTTAGGCAAAGAAGACACGGATTTGATTTTTCTAGTTCCTTCAATTCTTGCAATTTAATCTTTAAATTTATCATGTCAACATTCTTCTCAGATTTTCTTTTTTTATTTAGATTAATCTTTTTCTACATAACAGTGGTTCTCAACCTTCCTAAAACCATGACCCCTTAATACAGTTCCTCATGCTGTGGTGACCCCCAACCATAACGTTATTTTTGTTGCTACTTCATAAATGCAATTTTGCTACTGTTATGAATCATAATGTAACTATCTGATCTGCAGGATGTATTTTCATTCACTAGACCAAATTTGGCACAAATACCCAATTCACCCAAATCTGCATACTGTTGGGGTTGGAGGGAAGATCAATCTTGTCATTTGGGAGTTGTAGTTGCTGGGATTTATAGTTCACCTACAATCAAATAGCATTCTGAACTCCACCAACGATAGAATTGAACCAAACTTAGCACACAGAACACCCATGACCAACAGATAATGCTGGAAGGGTTAGGTGGGCATTGACCTTGAGCTTGGGAATTGTAGTTCACCTACATCTACAGAGCACTGTGGACCCAAACAATGGTGGATCTGTACCAAACTTGGCATGGTTACTCAATATGCCCAAATGTGAACACTGGTGGAGTTCGGAAAAAAACAGACCTTGTGATTTGAGTAGTTGCTGGGATTTATAGTTCACCTACAATCAAAGAGCACTCTCAACCCCACCAATGATAGAATTGGGCCAAACTTCTCACACTGAATTCCCAAGATGAACAGAAAATACTGTGTTTTCTGACAGTCTTTGGCGATCCCTCTGATACCTCCTCACAACCCCACCAGGGGTCCCGACCCCCAGGTTGAGAAACACTGCTATATAATGTCTTATTGTATGTCCACTTTTATACTCAATATTATTATTTCACCAATCCACCCCACTATATAAAAAGTCTTGATTTTTTTATTCTGCCAGAATTCTCTATTCATTTATCCAAGTCCATTCTCAAGATTCTTTTACACTAGGACATTACTTAGGAGAAAATTGTCTATTTTAGTTTAAAGTGTTTCTCCCATCTAAATGGACTCTCACACATTTTATATATGATTTGTCTATCAGTTTGAACAGAGCTTGAAGGTCTAAACATGTTTTTCTTTTGTTTCCATATAGTTTTTTTTGTTTTTCTTCAGTCTGAAGATAAGTTTGCATCAATTCCCCCTGGTTCAGTCACATCTCCATATACAGTTTGTAAACAGTTTGTTTCAAACTGTTTGTAGGGATCTACTTGTTTTTTCTTTCCCATTTTGTTTCTGTTTCTTTTATTTTTGATGTTGTTATCACTATTGGCGTTTCTTCCCTTGCAAACTATTGCTTTCCTTGGTCAGTCTGATGTACTATGACTTTTCCCCATTGAATCTGTTCTGCTTAAAATTTGATTAGCTTATTATTATTATTATTATTATTATTATTATTATTATTATTATTACTACTACTAGCCATCCCCTGCCACACATTGCTGTGGCCCAGTCTGTGTATATGTGTTTTGTGTGTGTGTATATGTGTGTGTATATATTAGTATATATATGTGATTTTGAACATGCGATGTAATGTATGTATGTATTTATTTATTTGCTTTTTAAGTCTCTTCCATGGTGTTTTTCAGTGTTTTATGAGTGATGGTCACTCGTTGGCCTGATAGGTGTATTGTGTCCAAATTTGGGGTCAATTTGTCCAGTAGTTTTTGAGTTACGTTAATCCCACAATTGAACATTACATTTTTATTTTTATAGATAATTTCCTTAAAGTTCTATTCATTTCTGTTTGCAGTTTGAGTCACCCCTTCCTTAAATTGCAATAACAACAGCTGTGACTATACACACACACACACACACACACACACACACACACACACACACACATACATACATACAAATTAAGAGCAAAATACTGAGAGAAGGTAACAAAACTTTACGTTCCAACAGCAAGTAACTGACTTATTGCTTATCTCCACTTGGAATATGGACTGTTTTCTTCCCTTTACTCTCTCATTTCAATGATTATTGATTTACAATTACTATCGCTCTGAGTATTTCATCTCTTCTTTTTCTTATTTTTGGGATTGTTGAAAACTGCCATACAATTATTAATAATGTAATTTTAAACCCACAGTTCAGTCTTCCTCTCTTCCATATCTCTCCCCCCCCCCCCCCCCCCAAATGATCTCATTTCCAAAATCCAGGAGAGATTTGTTATTAACTCAACAAAGTTGCTCAATTTTGCTCCCAATTTTGGAAAGTGTTCCTAAGTCTGTTGGGGATACAATAAGCCCAAATGCCCACAAACTGATGGTCAAACAGAAGGAGCAATTCAGGTTCTTGAACAATTCCTACAGTGCTACATAATCTTTCAATAAGACAATTGGTTGCGATGGCTTCCTTTTGCTTAGATGACTTATCATAATTCTGTGCAATCTACCTAGCACTGGGGCATTCACCRTTTGGAATTGTATATGGCCAAAAWCTTCAGGCATTGCTGACTCTTGAAATCATCCAGTTTGATTCATGATTTTGTKAGAATAGGCACATAAGAAATTAAGAATTAAATGGCCTATGTATTGTTGAAGCCTTTCATGGCTGGAATCACTGGGTTGTTGTAGGTTTTTCAGGCTATATGGCCATGTTCTAGAAGCATTTTCTCCTGGCATTTCACCTGCATTTATTTATTTACTGTATTTGTATACCACCTTTCTCAGCCTATCAGCGACTCAAGGCGGTTTSYAACWAWRCAGTATACATAATACCATAGTACAAATTAAAACAACATAAAACACAACAAGCAATAAAAACATCATTAACGTCTCCTTATTATCAAGCATTGTCCAGTTCCATCRTCAAATTGTCAGATTTCCTATATCAGTTAYTTATATCCGTTATTCTATATTTGTGAACACTTGCTCAAATAGCCATGTTTTAACTTGCTTCCAAAACGTTAAGAGGGAGGGAGCAGATCTAATCTCTCTAGGGAGGGTGTTCCATAGCCAAGGGGCCACCACTGAGAAGGCCCTGTCTCTTGTCCCCGCCAGACATACCTGTGATGAAGGCAGCATCTATGGCAAGCATCCTCAGAGGTTGTGAGATCTAAATGGCCTAGTTTCACAGAGAAGTTTTAGAATATGCCAAAGAGACCTACAAAAATTTTGTGGCTAAAATGTGGCAAGCTAATTTGGACCACCACCACCCACCTCACCCCACACCATTGCTACAAATGATGACTGATGGACACCAACACTTGGAAGTTTCTGACATACGGGATTTGTGGACTTGTCGGGGAAAATTGCAATATTATGTTAAATGGAAACATTTACTATCTGAAAATTTCTTGAGCCCTTTTACATGACAGAATTATAACATAAGTCTTCCACTGCAATGACCTCTGAGATTCTGGGATTTTGAATGTTTGGGTTTTCAATCAGAGAAATTAAAGGTCTAGGATTCTACAAGAGGTACCCAAAGGACAAACCCATCAGCGACAGCCCAACCTACTTGTGGGATAGCACAGAAGTTGAACACATTCTGGTTCTTCAGTCGGGACAGGTATGTCAAGACATCAGGGATGTGATGCAAGGCATTGGTGATGAGCTCATTCAGACACTGGACAGCTTTGTTGACATTCTCTGGCTTGGCCAGATCTGACATCGTCTTTGCATACTTACTCCACACCTGAAAACACCAAAGGGTTATAAATGCCAGGCAATCATTCATTTGCTGGGATGCTGGAATGGCACACCTAGAAGCTTGCTACTTCACCCTTTCCCCAAAAAGACACTGATAATGAAAAAATCTGTGATTTTGGTTTGCACACATTATTGCTGCATTTGTTCATGTATTAATTTTATGTACCTTCAAGTGAACTCAGGCTTATGGTGACTCTTTTGTAGAGTTTGCTTGCCAAATTTTCTTCAGGGTGTTGTCATTGTCTACTAGATTTTAAAACTTGTTGAAGTTTGAAACGTATAACCCCTTGGGTTTGACGTGGATGTGTGGGACTGGGTTGCCCCTGTTATGATCTTGTCATTGACCGTAATAAAGTTACTTACTTAATTATTGTCTACTACTTACACAAGAAAGATAGTGATTTGCCCAAGGTCACCCAATGGATTTCCAATGCAGAGTGGGAATTTGAACCCTGGTACCCCAGAATCCTCATCCAACATTTAAATGACCAGACCAGGCTGGACAAAGTGTGGCCCATCAGTCACCACCTCTGCAGCCCATTATGACCTCTGTCACTTCCTCCACATTTTACAATCTCCCAAAAACATTTTAAAAGAATCAGCACAATTTTTAGTAGTTTTGCCTTAAAATATGTGGAAATCCCCATACTAAAATATTCTTGAGCTCCATACAGAACGTCCCTCAAATTCCTCCAGCTTTTTCTCCAAGTGTTCACAGATCACTTTGACATGCTTCTGTGGCGAGAGAATTAGCCGTCTATGAAGACGTTGCCCAGGGGACGCCCGGATGTCTTGCAATCCTGTGAGGAGGCTTCTCTCATGTCATGCGCTCTGGCACCACGAGATGCAGAGCCAACCTTCAGAAATGGGGCCACAAAGTAGAATCCTCAACATGCAAGTGTGGAGAAGAGCAAACCACTGACCACCTGCTGCAATGCAACCTGAGCCCTGCCACATGCACCATGGAGGACCTTCTTGCGGCAACACCAGAGGCACTCCAAGTGGCCAGATACTGGTCAAAGGACATTTAACCAGCTACCAAACTCACAAGTTGTGTATTTTTCTGTTTGTTTGCTTTGTTCTGTTAGAAATGTAATATAATGGACTGGCTGCTCTGACACGACAAATAAATAAATAACTTTGACATGGAAAGCAATGGCAAATCACCAGGGGCTGCATCTTTTCCTGTCTCTCCAAGAACTGTCACTGCGTAGTCAAATGATGGACAAGTCCCTTCTTCTCTATTGTCCAAATGTGACACAGCCACATACGGACCCACAAGAACACTGGAAGACAATCATCCTCGGAAAGCGAGGGATGGCCTAAGACCCTAAGATTGTCCAAATACACAGCAAGAGCAAAAATCTCACAAGAGACCCCTATTTCTTCCTGCACATTGAGATAATGTGTCAGGGTTAGGGTTGGGATTAGTGTTAGCTATCAAGTCCAACCCCCTGATCCATGCCCATAGCCGGGGGGGGGGGGGGGCCGGGGGGGGCTTCAACCCCCCCCCCCGAAATTCTCATGGTGGTCTGCGAAAAGGCCTTACTTGTACATTATTTAAACTGTTATGTTTATTCATATCATGATCTGATCACCATGCTCAATATATCCCATATGCATGGGGGTATTGGGGTAACAATACAAAAGGTTTGCTAGGGTAGACCCTCTTTCACTCAGACTCAGCCCTCCCCCCCCCCCCCACAAATCCTGGCTATGGGTGAAAATTTTCACAATCTAGAACAGGGGTAGGGAACCTTTGGCCCTCCAGCTGTGGTGGACTTCAACTCCCACAAGTCCTTGAGGCTCGGCATTCGCCCCAAAGGCTTACCTTGGGGCGAATGCCGAGCCTCAAGGAATTGTGGGAGTTGAAGTCCACCACAGCTGGAGGGCCGAAGGTTCCCTACCCCTGATCTACCCCCTAAACAGTATAGCAGGAAACTCTTTGTGCGGTTTTTTAAGCATCTAGAGAAAGATTCTTAAAAAACCCTCTAGGTTACCCAACCACTCTTATCATAAAGAGGTTGCTTCTAATGTTTAAATAACACCTACCCATGTACCAACTTAAAGCCTTGGTTGTATTCTCTGCACACAAAGAACAAACCTGCTAATCCCTCTTAGTGACAGACCTTGAGATATTTAAAGATTGGAACCATGCTCTTGCAAACCGGCATGGTGTAGTGGCTGAGCATGACCTGTAGACCAGGGTTCAGTACCCTGCTTGCCTATGAAAACCTCTCTGGTTTTTCTTGGGCATCTCACACACTCCCAAAAAACCCTATGATAGGTTTGGTTTAAGGTCTCCATAAGTTGCAAAAACGTGAAAGCACACAACAACAAAATCATACTATAAATCCTCCTTCCTAGAATCATAGTATCCTAGAATTTGAAAAGACCACAAGGGCCATCCAATTCAACCATGCAGGAATAAACAATCCATGCCTACACAATAAATAGTCAGTAATTCAGGCTCCATTTTAAAACCACTTGAATCAGGAATACACTGAGGAACTTCTTCCTACTGTTTAGGTCAGTGGTTCCCAACTTTTTTTTTTAACAGGGATCACATTGCCTAGGGACCACTTTCCAACATTAGTACCGAAAGGGTTATGAATCAGTTTTTGGTCAACTTTAGATTCTATTTGGGGTGTTGATTCAGAAAATTGAACTGGATAGGCCACATCAGCTCTAGATACAGAACATATGTCATGGTTAGCAATAGAGAAGGAGTGGCAGCCGGTGCAAAAGGGGTGTAAATAAAATAAAATAAAATAAAGAGGAAAGAGGCTCACTGACCAGATTTTTGTCCTCATGGCTCACTGGTGGTCCGTGGCCCACAGGCTAAGAACCACTGATTTAGGTGGAATCTCTTTTCCTGTAGTTTGAATCCACTGCTCCATGTCCTAGTCTCAGAAGCACTGGAAAATAAACTTGCCCCTTCTCAATATGACATATTTCCAATATTTAATTATGTCTAGCATGACGGCCGACAGGGAGCTCTGGTGTGGGCTGGTCCATGAGGTCACAAAGAGTCAGAATACCCAGTTTCCTAAGCTGTTCCTGACAGGGCTTGGCTTCCAGAACTTTAACCCATTTTTATCACCCTTTTCTGGACATGTTTCAGCTTGTTGGTACCTCTCTTGGATTTTGGTGCCCAGAACTGATACAGGATTATTCCAAGGAGGTCTGACCACAGCAGAACAGAGTGGTCCTATCACACCTCTCAATTGAGATGTTGTATTCCCACTCAT
Organism: Anolis sagrei ordinatus; assembly: GCF_025583915.1. Taxonomy (NCBI): domain Eukaryota; kingdom Metazoa; phylum Chordata; class Lepidosauria; order Squamata; family Anolidae; genus Anolis; species Anolis sagrei. Next base: position 345,081,682 of record NW_026844366.1, on the reverse strand, counting down.
GCAACTCAAAATTGTTTTGACTTTTTCCAACTGTAGCATTACACTGTTGACTCATGTGTAGCTTGTGGTCTACTTCTTTGTATTTATTTATTTATTTATTTTATGTAATTTATTTATGCCCTACCTTTCTCTTCATGGCGACTCAAGGTGGCCAACAATCCCACACTTTGATCATAGTTTTAAGAAGCGGAATTAAATAATGCAGTGTGGATTAAGGAAAAAAAACCAGATCAAAATATAATAAACATACTGAAAATAGCCTTTAAAATTCACAACCCATAGTCTGGGAACTCCCTTCCAATTTGCTAAAAGTCCTAGATATATTTCTTTTCCTTTACTTAATTTCTTTCCCCTAACCTTCCTCCTAGGCCTGATCTTTTAGCTTCTAAAATGTGGGTGTTCAAGGCAATATAGTTGCTGTAGGGACTGAATGCAAAATCACACCACTTTTTACTCAGCTGTGGGCCTTCCTGGCCTCCAGTGACATTTGCCTTCTTTCCATGTCATCTGTCCCACCCTAATTTTCCTTACCTCTCGGGGCCAAAACTCTCTGCCTGCAAGTAGGTCTTCATGGTAATCCCGGATGATGTCGATTTTGTGCAGGAAAACTCCCATGGTGTTTGCGAGCTCTGTGTCCTGGCCAACAGTAAGGTCCTCCAGTTTGGACACAGAGAAGAGTTGAGAGAGGCCGATCCCCAACTGACCAGATGCGTAATGACAGTACTGGAAAAGTTCAAAAATATCAAGCTTTAGGACATAGCTAGGAAAACACAAAATTTCAGTGTGGGTTTGTACCAGTGTATCAGCAGTAAATAATGCAATAAAACAAGCTAGAGGTAGCTCTGTATGCCTGCATTCACTAGAAACCTTCACTGAATATCTATGAACAACACAATAAAGAGAAATTGAAAGTGCAGTGACACCTGTCTGACCAGTGACACATTACATTCTGTTATTAAAAGGCATTGATCTTAGCTCTGCCCTTTCCTCTCCTCTGCTTCAGTTTCCCCTGTTTATAGGTTTTCCCAATAGTGTAGATACCTTCTTTTGTATTATTTTTGGCTGGAGCATAAAAACCCTTACAGGCCAGCCTTAGTTGGTCTATTCCATTTCCTGTATAGAGCTCCTTTGCTGAACTCTTCCTTTTTCTGCAGCAGAGTTTCAGAGAACAGTGGCTTGGGTATTGTCTGGTAACCCTAGGCCCAAGCAATCCAAAAACAGGCAACCTTAGCATCTGCATTCAGCAGTATTCTTATACCAGCAGTCCCAGTGACATCAGAAGCTTTTGACCAGCTTAAGCTTCACAAGAAAGAAGACTGAGACAGTTTATAAGCAACAGCTTGTAAACCATTGCTTTGCACCAGAGCAGAAGACCCAAGGGAGATGACTGCAGCCAGCAAAAGCTCCTTTTGTAATGTACTGTTTTAAGTTACCTTATAATAGTCCTGGGTGGAGTTAACCCTTTATTCATATTATTTATTCATTATTCATCTTGCAGTAGAAGCATTTGGTTATCTTTTTACCTTGCCTAAAGTACCTCTGTGTGCTAAGGATCTTGATCTTATCAATAGGTATACAGATATACCTGAGTAAAGCCAGACACTATAGGTGTTCCAAAGGCTTGGGCATGCCATCATAAACCCTGTCCATAGAAATGAAAAGCAGTAGAAGAATGGAGCCTGCCAAAATGAAAAGTAACACTGTGCAGGTACAGCTGTACCAGGAGCTCCTATTTTGTTTGCTTTGCATTGAATGTTTGTTGTAGTCCTAAGTTTCAGGGACTCTGCAGATAGGTGGCTTCTTTTGGCTGCAATCAAAGGGCAAGCCACCTGTCAATTATCGTTAGGTTCCCTGGTCCCGCCCCCTTTTTGGGTTTTGGAGGGAATAGGAACCATTTTGAGCCAGTCCACACAGAGAAGCCTTTCATGCAGGACATAAAACCAGGAGCTCCTGTAGAAAGCTTCGTCTTCTACAGCTTGGCCGGGGAGAAAAAGCCCCATAGCTTGCCCAGAGAGATGCAGTCTCAGCACAGCTCTTTTGCTGAGGATTTTACAGCCTTACAGCTCCTTTGCTGAGGGAATCCGGTCCCATAGCATTTCAGCAAGCCATCACTGAAACCTGAACTCCTTCTTTTCCCCTGGAAGTCTACAAAGCTCTGCTTGGTAAGGGTCACTCGTGGAAGCTAGAAGCAGTTGGTACCGGGTGCAGGGGCTCCACACCAACAGAGGCAAAGACAGACTGCCCAGGTTAGAGGTTAAGGATTTCCCCATTAGTTAAAATACAGTTATGAAGATAGTGCCTGTTCCCTGTGGACAAGATTGAGAGAGCCAATAGACTATTAAGAAAGCCTTAAAGTACCTGTTTGATTTCAATAATAAAGAACTTTGTTGAACCTTTAAGCAATCTAAAGACTCTGTTTAAGGAAATCCAAAGGCCTTTAATCTGAGGCAGCCCTGGCGTCCCGTTGGACACACAGAATTTATGTCCTGTCTACAGTCTTATGCACAGGCCCAGCGTGCGACAGCACAAACACCCTACTCCTGAAAAATGCGTCTTCTCTCCATCTTTGCATGCTGGCAAGAAGAATTCCTATGGATGACAACCAAAAGTGGCTGTGTGTCATGGGATGGTCTCAAATGCCAGGGTGCGAAAATGGAGAGAAAACCAGGAGGGGAAATGTCTTACATGGTATAAGGTCCTATGAAGAAGCCTTCAAGTAGTTTCCAGAAGGTTTAAATTATTTTCCTTTACCCATGAAAGAATGATTTGATTCAGTTGTATATTTCAAGTGTGCATGCGGTTCCTTCTGAATAAAAAAAATCTGTAGAAACATGTTGGCCTGGGCTCCCTTCTTGTGATCCCTATCCCAATTTCTGCCTTTGCTACTAAATTTTCTCTTAAGAGAAAAAAAATGCCAAGGAACACAGCTACTTTGTAAAATGAGGTATCATTGTACTAGACTGGGGAAGGAAGAAACCAGAAAAGCAGCTTTCCAAACATATGTCTGACATGGAAGCTTTTGGCACATTCAATCTCTATTTTGACAATGTTTGGTGCTGCTTGGAAATTGGCAAGTGGCTTGCAAAGCTTATGATGATAAAAACTATGATGACATTGTTTTAGATGTCTTGCTTTTCTCATATGCAACGGGGATGGGCTTCCGCCTGAGAACAGGTAGATCTGTCCAATCTTCAGATGTTGATTTTTATATTATTGGGTTGTAGGTTTTTCAGGCTGTATGGCCATGTTCTAGAAGCATTCTCTCCTGACATTTCACCTGTATCTATGGCAGGCATCCTGGCAACTATGGATGCCTGCCATAGATACAGGTGAAACGTCAGGAGAGAATGCTTCTAGAACATGGCCACACAGCCCAAAAACTGACAACAACCCAGTGATTCCGGCCATGAAAGCCTTCGACAATACATTATATGTTATTATTTATCCCATTTATCTATTTATTTATATCTCACCATTCTCCCAATATGGGGTCCCTGGTGACCTTACCAAATCTTAATCGCCAGCTGCAATAAATCTTACTAACTGAAAGGTTGGTAGTTCGAAACCAGGGTCAGGGTGAGTTCCCGACCTTCCAGGCCAGCTCACAGCCCACCTAGTAGTTTGAAAACAGGTACTGCTTACGCAGGCAGGTATTCTATGTCAATATAAAAAGGAAATACCAGCAAATGCTGGCAATTAAAAGCAAGGAGTCTGTGATCGGGACTCTTCAACATGGAGGATGGTGTGACAGCACCCCCTGTGACTGGAATCGAGCATAACCTCCAGGACGCCAAACATGGGAAAATACCTGTGTCTGTCTATCTGTCTGTCTGTCTATCTGTCTGTCTGTCTGTCTGTCTGCCTGTCCTATCTGTATAACGGCATTGAATGTTTGCCATATATGTGTTCTGTGATCCACCTTGAATTCCCTTCGGGATGAGAAGGGTGAAATATCATGATTTTATATTATCTTAATTGTTTTATTATATTCTTATGCTTTGATGTTGACTGTAAACCATAGGCTTGGGTAACCACGGAAAAATTTGGTTCTAAACTCGTTTTGTTTTTAGGGGGCCCTTGTGTTTCGTTTTTTTTTATAATTCCGAAATTTTCCTTTTAAAAATTTCGAAATATACGAAATTTCGTAAAATTACGAATCGATTCGTTAATGGCAGATGCAATTGCGCAATATGCTAAAAAACCTCCAAATGGGACAGGGGAACTTCTGGGGGGGGGGGGGGCAAAAAAAAAAAGGAGGGGGCGGGGGCCTCTAGGCATTTCTCTTGTGTCGTACAAACCCAAATAACGTGACATTCTTGAGCTACACACAGTTT
>NW_026844366.1:345066067-345076547 GCF_025583915.1 Anolis sagrei ordinatus | reverse complement strand
ATGAATGAATGAATGAATATAATTAATAAAACAAGACAAGGCTAAAAATTGTGAATAAAAAAATCACTATGGAATGCATTATTGTATTAAAAGGCCAATACATTTCAAAAGCATAACAACATTTAGAAACAGGATAATAAAATCAAACTACAGCATACATGCATGCACCAGAAAAAGATTCCCTGCAACCAGTTAATCTTCCTATGCTTCTTTCAATAAAAAGATATTTGCTTGCAGGTGAAGGCAATGCAACAAGAGAGCCTGCCTAGTTCCCAAAGGAGAAAAATCCCAATGGCTGGGATCAAGCATCAAGAATGTACTGTCCTTTGCCTTCAACGGACAGGCCCTTCGGGATTGTGAGGCTCAAAAAGGGAGAAATTATATTTCAGATAGGTAGGAATTAAGCCATACTTCCAATTTAATTCTTCTTTTAGCTTACCCCACGATTATGGCTCCCTTTTTATTACTCCTGCAGACTTCATTTACAAAGGAAAATAGATTTCTGCCTTCCATGGGCAAATGTAGAACGAATTGTTTTCAAGCAGCCAGAACTCTGTGATTACATAACTGCCATATCAGACAATTAATGGGTTACATCCACCATGAAGATTTTCCAAGGGAAGCCACTGACCTTGTCCCAATCCTTCTCAGATTCCACCTTCTTCTCTAAGAACTCAGCCATCCCGAGGCCCACCTTGTGGCAAACGTCTGCAATTATGTCCTGATAGACCTTTGCCAGGTTCCGGAATTCCAAGGAGATCTGAAGCACAAAGGAAAAACGGGCTAATTCCCCAAATAATCCACCAAGATTTAAAATCCTGTATTTCTTGAAATGCTTATTTAATGTTGTTCACCAAGGGTTTTCAAATTTGGAGAGATGGGAGGAATAAGTAAATGCACACACATCTATAATAATATGTTGTTTGTTTGTTTTGAAAATAATTTATTATTATTATTATTATTATTATTATTATTATTATTATTATTATTATTAATTGGCCATGGTGGTCCACGCTCTGGTTACATCCTATATAGATTACTGCAACACACTCTAAGTCGGGTTGCCTCTGAAGACTGCTCGGAAGCTCCTGCTAGTGCAATGTTTGGCAGCCAGGTTGCTCACCAGAGGAGTGTACAACTCCCCTGTAATGCCAGCTCCACTAGCCAGCTCCATTGTGCACAGGGGAGCAAAATTGAAAGTGCTGACTTTGGCCTATAAAGCCCTAAATGGTTCCGGCCCAGTTTACCTGTCCAAACGTATATCTCTCTACGAACCTCCAAGGACCTTAAGATCATCTGAGGAGGCCCTGCTCTCAGTCCCACCCCCATCGCTGTCATGTTTGGTGGGGATGAGAGACAGAGCCTTCTCTGTGGTGGCCCCTCGGCTGTGGAACTTACTCCCTAATGAGATTAGATTTGCCCCTTCCCTCCTGACCTTCTGGAAGAAGCTCAAATCCTGCCTGTGGGATCAAGCGTATGCAGAGCAGACTGATTTGCTGGGGAAGATAATGTTTTTAATGGAGTGCAATGGATTGATTTGGATCACGATCTGAATGTATATTTATAACTGTTTTAATTTATGCTAATTGTATTTTATGCTATGTTATTATATTGTATCGGCATTGAATATGCCTGTTGGTAGCCGTTCCGAATCCTGTTTCCTTCTTCTCTTTCATCTGCGCATGAGATGGACTCTGGCCATATGCCGCAATAGTCATGTCTGATAATGTCACAATTTTAGAAAGGGGTAGTCAAGAAAGGTCCAGCAATGTGCCTTCTAGGTCTATTTAGAGAAGGTATTAACCAGGAAGATATATATAGCAGCAAGAATGATTATAGTGAAATCATGGAAAGGAGAAAGAGAACTGCTCAAAGAGAGATTGTTCATTGTAATGCTTCCATATGTAAAATAATGATACGAATACCTCCTCATGACCAAACATTACTTGTATGTGATATATATATGCCAAAATGCTAATGTGGTTTGGCCAATGAGGACAAATCTATTTTCCATCCCACAGCACATAAGTATCTAGTGATAGTTGAGAAACACGTAGAAGAGCTCAATAACACATATACAATCAACATGCAAGCGGGGGTTTGGGTGTGGGGGGGGCTCACCGTTGGAAAATCCTCCAACACTTGCTTGTTCTTGTCATTGCTGCCCATGAATCGCCAGTCCGGCTGATTAAGGTAAGAATGGAAGTTGTGTAAAATGGGAATCTTGGTTTCCAAGCTGATGGTCATATCATCCTCCACTATGTCCAGAGCCAGGAGAACCAGGTACATGATGCAAACTACATGGCTGGTGAAGGGAGTAGGAGGGTAAAAATAATCTGTAACAGTTACCAGGAGCTGTAGGCAACATTTCAAAAGAAGGAACTAGCAAAACTACTTCTGTGTACAGTATGACCCCTACATCTGCAGGATTGCTACCCACAATTTCACTGATCTATGCCCAAAAATACACCATTTCTATCCATTTTTAGGTATTCCAGTGTAACTCTGTGCTATTCTATGACCAGAGGTTCTTCATTTGAATAGCGTTCATTGTTATCCACAGTTTCACATATCCATGGATTTAGGAGGCTTCCCTCCATGTAATGAGGTAGGGGAGAAGCTGGGATGGTATGGGGTGCAGAGTGACAGGTCCCCACATCCCCTGGAGGGGGTGACTCTGTGGTCACCATGATCTGCCATGATCCAGAGCGATTCTGGTGGTGCATGTGACAGGGTTGAGCTACATTTAGGAGGCTTTCCCCATGTGATGAGGTTGGAGAGAAACCGGGATAGTACGGGGTGCAGGGTGACATGTCCCCACACTCCCTGGGCAGGTGACACCGTGGTTGCCATGATCTGCCACTATCCAGGGTGATTCTGGCAGTGCATGTGCCAAGGTCATAGGTACCTCATCACACTAGAAAAGTGGTTCTCAACCTGTGGGTCCCCAGGTGTTTTCGCCTACAACTTCCAGAATCCCAGCCAGTTTACCAGCTGTTAGGATTTCTGGTATTTGAAGGGCAAAACATCTGGAGCCCACAGGTTGAGAACCACTGCACTACAGCATGGATCCTTCTTAAATCCAGTTTCTGCATCCTGCAGAATTCTGGGTTTTGTAGTTTAGTGAGGTCCACGTGTTCTGGAACAGCTGTTCCAGGAGCTCCAGATTTATTTGCTGTGTTTAAGTGTTTGTGTGCAATCCCATGCTTGGGATTTTGCAGCAGGGGGTTTCCTGTTATAATTTGCATTTATAGGGTAAGCCACCTGCCAATTATAGTTAGGATCCCTGGTCCCGCCCCCTTTTTGCTTTTTGGAGGGAAGGGGCCATTTTTCAGTTAGTCACAGCAAGGGAAGCCAAGGCAGAGGATGCGTACAGACGTTCCTCCTGTGCAAAGGCTTCGTCTTTTAAGACTTCCTGGGGAAGAACAGATTAAAGGCCTCTACGGATTCCCAAAGGGTTCCAGGGAACAGCTTCACAGCCCTGAGGACCTCCGGAGGGAATAACAGCTCTTCATCTTCAGCTAAGTGATTTCAAGCCTGATGGTACGTCTGTTCGGTTCTGAGACGCAGTTCAGCCGGTAGCAGACTCAAACCAGTTAGGTTCACAGCAGCCTGGGAGGAGCTTTAAAGGGGATTTTTTCTGTTAAACAAAGTTTCTTGAAGATAGTGCCTGTTTCCTGTAAACAAGACTGCAAGAGCCAATAGACTATTTAGAAATCTTACAATTCCTGCTTGTTCATTAATAAAGACTGTTGTATTTAAGCTTAAGTCTCCTAAAGCATGTTTAATAGGGAAAATTCCTCTAAAGGGTCTCCTAAAGCCTGTTTAATAGGAAAAATTCCTCTAAAGGTTCTTTCTCGGGCCCCCGGGCTTCCCGCTGGATGCAAGCCTTGCATCCTCTCTTAGAAGCATTTCATTTCAGCTCCAGCGGCGACAGAACACCACAACCTCTCTGGCTGAGCACTTTAAAGACCTCTCCCCTAAACTACAAGCCCCAGATTTAGAGTGGATCCATGCTCTAGTGCAGGGGTTCTCAAAGTGTGCTCCGTGGATGGAGCTTCCACCATTCAGATTGGAGATACTGGGAATCAGGGGGTACTTTGATTATATTTTTCCTGTGTGACAGAAGGGAGTTGAACTGGATGGCCACTGGGATTGCTTCTATTATTATTATTATTACCACAAAGGTTTGAGTGGCCATCTGTTGGAGGTGCTTTGATTGTGCTTTTCCTGAATAGCAGAAGGGGATTGGACTGGATGGCCCCTGGGGTTGCTATTACTACTACTACTACTACTACTACTACTCCTACTACTACTACTAAAGTCTGGGTGCTTTCAATGTGCTTTTCCTGCATGATAATATAATATAATATAAACATTTATTGGGGCTCCACGAGAAACTTGCTTCAAAACAGACACTGTGGCTGAAAAAGTTTGAGAACTTCTGTGCTAGTGAGATGAGATCCTAGCTATCAATAATCCACAACAAGTCTATGGATTCAAACAAAGTGTTTTGCATCTGACAAGCTTGTGTTATAACCATCCGAATATATCATACCTTTCAGAATAATTTCCACCCAAGATTATGAATGGTAAAATGACCACTCATTTAAAAAAAAACATAGGGGAAAGGTTGTGTAAGGTCATGGAAGAAAGCCTTCTCAGCTCTGTTATCTTGAAGCCCCAATTTGCACATATAGTATTTGGGACTCCTCCCTGGCAGTTGTGACTCTCTCTCCTTCTTTCTAAGACAAATCCATAGACACAGACACACATGCTCTGACTCACCGCAGCTCCCCATCGAGCATGTGAATGATAGCAGAGTAGCTCTGACTACTCTGGTTGACATACCGGTAGCAGAGGCAGAGGCTTTCACTGAGAGAGTCCTGCAGGTTGAGCACAGGCAGAAGAAAGAGAAGGCAGTATTGGTCCAGTGGTTCAGAAAGAGAGGCCATAAATATGACAGTAAAGCAGGAAAGACGGTGGAGTGAGAGATGCCTGGAAAAGACTAGTTTCAAGCAGATAACTTGGTAGCCATGAAGAAAAAAGGAGGTCTACCATATGCAATAGAACTGGAGTGTTCAATTAGTGGCATATGCTTAGCCTTGGCCACCATAGCCCCAATCTTTTGGCACCAAGAATGGAGAAATCAGTTTGTCACCACTTCTTTCTGGGTCTTACCAACAATACAGGCAGTGGAGAGAAGCCAACCCACCAACACAGCTTCCTTTTCCTACGCATCTGGACCCCAAGGAGTGTTAATGGTACCTTTTCTAGAAATCACAAAAAAGCAGATGGAGGATGTAATAAAATCCTTTTTTGGTGGATGTGTTCGGACACATAGAGCGTATAGAGCTTTATCGGTCAAAACCAGCACTTTGAATTGGGTTCAGAGTTGGACTGGTACGCAGTGGAGCTGACATAACAGGGGGGTGGTATGTTCCCTGAATGTCGCCCCAGTTAATAATCTGGTTGCTGACCATTGTACTAGTCCGAACCGTCTTCTAGCTGGAGTTTCCAAACCGTCTTCAAAGGTAGCCCCTTGTAGAGCACGTTGCAGTAATCTATTCAGGATGTAACCAGAGTGTGGACTACTGTGGCCAAGTCAGACTTCCCAAGGTACGGGCAGAGCTGGCACACAAGTCTTAGTTGTGCAAAAGCTCCTCTGGCCACCACCAAGACCTGGGGCTCCAGGCTCAGCGATGAATCCAGGATCACACCCAAGCTACGAACTTGCGTCTTCAGGGGGAGTGTAACCCCACCCAACACAGGCTGTTACCCTATGCCCTGTTTGGTCTTTCAACTGACCAAGAAGACCTCTGTCTTGTCTGGATTCAATTTCAATTCATTAGCCCTCATCCAGTCCATAAAACAATTCAGCAGTGAAATGTCTGAGCTCTGCAAATGCAAAAAAATTTCCAAACAAAGCAAAGAGTGTTTGAGGAGTGGGACATTCATAAGGATGTGAAAATGCTTGCTTATAAAGCTATTGTCCTCCCAATTGTTTTGTACACCTGTGAAACATGGACCATCTACAAATGTCACTCTCATTAACTGATCATATCCTCATAGATAAAGGGGTTAAACAAAGGTCCTTGTTGCACTGTCACTCTTTAATTTAGGTCTGAATGACATAATTCCAATATTTTTTCCTACCTTCAGTTGGGTAAAAGTCTGTTCCCTTTTGTTTTATATGCTGATGATATGGTTTCAATTTCACTTGCTTGTATAGGTCTGCAAAGTGTGTTCTCTAAACTCAGGGTTTTTTTTGTTCTAGAAGAAAGCTGAACATTATACCAAAACAAAGATAATGGTGTCTGAAAGTGACATACTCACTCCTAGTTTCACATCAATGGTTACAAGGTGCTGGCAATTTAAGTAGCTGGGCATTCATTTTACAGAAAGCCTCTCCTGGAATCTCTTTATAGAAGCTGTTAGAGCAGTGGCCTTGAGATATATTGGACCAATTTTTAGAATTTACAAAACTGCAGGGTTTTCCCAGTCCTGAAAATATTCCAGGGTAAATATTCTGTAAGGTGCTGAGCATGGGATGACTCTTGAGTGGCTAAACCATTTATTTGGCAAAGCTCATTTTTTTCAAGTGTCGTTCCAGCCACTCATCTTTATGGCATGCCTACAGCCATTCTCATTCCCCTTTGGCCTTCCATTTGGATATTTACGAAGCCTCAGAAATCGATGATTAGTCACATTATATGCTCTCCTGCTCACTATATTCAGAAATAAGAAGCAAATACTTGGGGTCTATTCTATTTTTTCTACATTCCAACAATGTGTCACAAAAGATTTTTTTATCTTCTATGTGATATTACTGATTCTATGGTAACTAGCAAGGCTTTTTTTTCAACCTGGCAGCAATGAAAATCCAGGCTAATTTTATTCCTAATATGGGCAAGCAGTCCATGATGAGGATGCGAATGAGAATGATACAACCTAGTGGCATTCAAATACATTAGCCTGCAATTTGCCAATATCCATGCTAACTAGATTGATGGCCCAACACAGACAACATCAGGCCATGGAAGATGCAATAAACATAACCTAAGATAGCTGGAGTAATCGAGTAGCTTCTGCATTTCAGACCTTTACGTGTATGTGTGTGTGCATACAGGCTTAGCCTTTAAAAGGCAATGAACACAAAACACAATAAAATATGTTCAATTAATCTGATCGGAGCACAGAATAACATTTAGGCCCGTGATGGTGAACCTATGACACACGTGTCAGCACTGACATACATGGCTACTTTTGAAGACACGTGGCCACATGCGGCTGCATACACCTTATAAGAGCCAATCTAATTCTATCCTTAAATTTGTAAAAGGCTCTACAAATTTAACATCTGCACGTTTGAGCATTGTTCACTCCATAACTCAGCATGGAATATAATATACATTTTTCTTATTTAAACTATAAATATTGCAAAATTATGTGTGTGTTTTTCTCAAAGTTGACACCCCACCCAAGTTATGCTCAGGTTTTTGGCAAATTTTGACACACCAAGCTCAAAAGGTTGCCCATCACTGATTTAGGCAGTGGTTCTCAACCTGTGGATCTTTAGGTGTTTTGTCTACAACCCCCAGAAATCCCAGCATCTGGTGACCCATAGGTTGAGAACCACTGATTTAGAGTGTGGGATGTGAGTGGATGGATGGATGGTAAACAAGAACATTACAGTTGGGTCTTGGTATCTTCTGATTTTGATTCCAGACTCCTTGTGGATATCCACATCCCTGGAAGCTCAAGTTCCATTAGGTACAGTGGCATAGTAAATGACATCCCTTATATAAAATGGCAAAATCAAGGTTGTTTTTTGTATGTTTTCAAAAAAATATTTTAAATCATGAATGGTTGAATCTAAGGATGCAAAATGCATGGATACGGAGGGCCAACTCAAATTTATTATTGCATATTGAATATTTTAACTTTAATAAAATTCAAATATACTTAGGCATTAGGAATTGATAAGTCAAGGAGCTTTTGCTGTTTAAAGCACTTCTCTCTCTGTGTGTGCACATGCACTTTCAAATTGCCTTTTGGTGACTTCAACAAAGAATGCTGACAGGTGATCTGCCAATGCCCTCCTCTAAAATATACTTTGTAGTTCAGAGGAAGGAATAGGCAAAACCACATCTGAGTATTCTTTGTATAGGAAAATTCATAAGGTCACCAAAAAACGACAGGCAGCTTAAAGGCAAATACACCCATGATTTATTTATTTTTTTGGTTGTGTCAGGAGTGACTTCAGAAACTGCAAGTCGCTTCTGGTGTGAGAGAATTGGCTGTCAGCAAGGACGTTGCCCAGGGGACGCCTGGATGATTTGATGTTTTTATCATCCTTGTGGGATGCTTCTCTCATGTCCCTGCATGAGGAGCTGGGGCTGATAGAGGGAGCTCATCCACCTCTACCCGGATTTGAACCTGCGACATGTCGGTCTTCAGTCCTGATGGCACAGGGGTTTAACCCACTGCGCCACCAGGGGCTCCTACACTCATGCTGGGTGAAAGTGAAAAAGAGGATGGGTGGTACATCTACCAGCCCTTCCCCTTCCCCAAAAAACCCAACCAATCAGGGTAGTAAAGAAAAATTGATTCCATAGGTCCTCTGAACATTTTTGGGACTGGGAGTTATATAACCAAAACAACAACATATATAAGACTAGTTAGCCACCAATATTTCAATATATAAACTATAATCAAAGATGAACAACGAATTTAGAAAGGGGAACAGAAGAAGTGTCCAGTGACACAGAGGCACACCAACTCACCTGGTCCATCTTCGGCATTATGGTCTTGTAACCGCCCATCTTGAACCATACCAAGTTGTAGAGCTCCTTGGGATGTCCCAGCCATTTCTTCAACATCTCCATAGTCTAGGGTGAAAAGATTGAGGTGTGCTGAGAAGGAAACATCAAGGGTGTGATTCTACCTGTTGGAAAAAATAGAATTACCTTCTCCTGCATTTCCTACCTATCATTTCCCACCTATACCAAATGGTCTTTTAATTCTTAATACTCCTCTACATGTGGATTCCCTCCCTTTCCTTCTCTCTAGGCATCTCTCTCTCTTGAAATGCTCCACCAACTTAAGGGACCTTCCTTTCTCGCCTACCTGTTCTGTTTCATCTCCATTTTGAGAAGACACTTCACCTAGCAACAGGCATCCCCATCTGGGGATACTGCGAGGGAGCCTTTCGTGCCCATTCGTTTGGAATGTTACCATAAAGACAATTTAACAGCAAATAACAAAAGACAGTATTCCTAGAAAGCTTTGTATCTTGCCTGAAGCATTAAGATCAGGATATTTCTTAACAACAGAACAAGATAGTACATTTCTTAAGAACAGAACAAAAATAATTGGCAATACATATATCTGAGCAGAAAAAGGCACAAGCCCCCGACACATGTAGCGTTTCATTAATTTACGGATTTCTCCAAAGCAGTGCTTTTAGCACGTATCAACATGTTAGGGTCACAAAGTGATTTAAACCATGAAATATATGAACATTTATTTTAAATATATACAAAATGACTCCTGAAAATGAATTAAAATCAGCCAGTCCTCCCACCTTCTTTCTGGTCATGCAGGTACTTCTGTTGATTTCAGAACAGGGAACCCGCAAACGCCAGTAGCGCAGCAACAGCAAGACAGAAGATGAGATGACTCACGCCTTCCCTTGTACACTGCCTCTACACTTCTCACTCCATTTTCCTTTTTATCTCTCTTTGACTCATTGTGCCTGTCTTTCCCATGCCTCCCACCTCTTTCCCCGATTCGCATTGCAATGCCTCTGTCTTTTTCATTTCAACTTATAGCAACGTTCTGGATCTCCAAGCGTCCTAGTCAGCAACAGCCCTGCTCAGATCTTAGAAATTCAAGACAGCCATGCTTCACTTGATGGAGTCAGTTCATCTGTAACGTGGTTTCTTTCTTTTCCTTCTACTTCCCATTTTACCAAACATGATCATCTTTTCCACTGAGTCATGCTGTCTCACAATATGTCCAAAGTATAAAAACCTCACTTAAGTCACCTTAGCTACTACAGGGAATTAGTCTTGTTTTGCCCTTAAAGTTAATCTTATTTTCCCATGTCTCCTGCCTTCTCTTTTCACTTTGCCTCGACTTCTCTTGCAGCAATTCCCTTGCAGCTCACAGTAATATTCATTGTGTTGTGACAAAGTTAATTATTAGGCATGGTTAGGTTTGGTCAGAATCTTCGTAATTCAGAATAAATTCGGAAAGATTTGCTTTTTGAAGCAATTTTGAAGTTTTTAAGGAAACCGGATGTCCCTTTGCCCTTCCGAAGCTTTTTCCGCCATTTCTGTTACGAAGCAGTAAGTGAGTCAGAAATGATTCAGCGTTTCCCTGCTTCTGGTCCCTGGCCTTGGCTCAAGCCTGGGAAATTGTTTTAAAGCAGAGTAGATGAATTGCCTCCCTCTCCTCTCCCCTTAATCCTGTCTGG
>NW_026844366.1:345026687-345065967 GCF_025583915.1 Anolis sagrei ordinatus | reverse complement strand
CAAGTCAGACTTCCCAAGGTACGGGCGCAGCTGGCGCACAAGTTTTAATTGTGCAAAAGCTCCCCTGAACACCGCCGAGACCTGGGGTTCCAGGCTCAGCAATGAGTCCACGATCACTCCCAAGCTGCGAACCTGCGCCTTCAGGGGGAGTGTGACCCTGTCAAGCACAGGCTGTAACCCTATGCCTTGTTCGGCTTTTCGATTGACCAGGAGTACCTCTGTCTTGTCTGGATTTAGTTTCAATCTGTTGTCCCTCATCCAGTCCGTTACAGCGGCCAAGCACCGGTTCAGGACCTGAACAGCCTCCTTAGTAGCAGGTGGAAAGGAGTGACAGAGTTGGACATCATCTGCGTACAGATGACACCACACCCCGAAACTCCGGTAGGCTGTTAGGAGTTGTGGGAGTTGAAGTCCAAGACATCTGGAGGGCCCAAGTTTGCCCATGCCTGCACTAAAGCATTGTAGTAACAAACAATGGTTGAGCCAACCCCTTAGATATGGACACATACATAAAATGCAATAACAAAATGTATGGGGACACAATGTAGTTCATGAAAACCTTTCATCCATATTATTAAAAATATATGGTTTGTAAGATAGTAATATACATGTCCAATATTTTTGTCATATTCTTAAGTCTGTGCAACATACCTACATCTTGCAGCTGACCCACAAACATGTTGTGACACAGAGTTTAGAAAGCTTTGCATTAAGAGATGCTCAAATTCACAAATATTGTCAACCTGTACACAATTACCCCCAGGCTATGTGTTTAAGGTGTATAGGAAACACTAATGAATATTGTGTTTAAACTTGTTTATACATATGTAAAACATTTTATACATAATGAGATATCACCAAGATATCTCATTATGTATATTTTTAAGGGATACGCAAATGTGTATACAATTACCTTGAGGCTTGTGTATACAATTGTCTTGTGTATACAATTACCTTGAGGCTATATGTGTAAGGTGTATAGGAAACTTGAGTGTTGTGTTGGACATGAGATCCACCTCTGAGATACTTATAGAATCAGAGTTGGAAGAGACCTCATGGGCCATCCAGTCCAACCCCCTGCCAAGAAGCAGGAATATTGCATTCAAAGCATCCCTGACAGATCGCCATCCGGCCTCTGTTTAAAAGCTTCCAAAGAAGGAGCCTCCACCACACTCCAGGGCAGAGAGTTCCACTGCTGAACGGCTCTCACAGTCAGGAAGTTCTTCCTCATGTTCACATGGAATCTCCTTTCTTGTAGTTTGAAGCCATTGCTCCGCGTCCTAGTCTCCAGGGAAGCAGAAACCAAGCTTGATCCCTCCCCCCTGTGGCTTCCTCTCACTTATTTATACATGGCTACTTCATTTATTCTGCCTTGGTCAGATCACACCTGGAATCACCTTGTGTCCAATTCTGGGCACCACAATTGAAGGGAGATATTGACAAACTGGAATGTGTCCAGAAGCGGGTGACTAGAATGATCAAAGATCTGGAGAACAAGCCCTATGAGGAGCAGCTTAAAGAGCTGGGCAAGTTTAGCCTGAAGAAGAGAAGGCTGAGAGGAGACATGAGGAGGGCCATGTATAAATATGTGAGGGAAAGTCATAGGGAGGAGGGAGCAAGCTTGTTTTCTGCTGCTCCGAAGACTAGGATGCAATGGAACAATGGCTTCAAACTACAGGAAAGGAGGTTCCACCTGAACATTAGGAAGAACTTCCTGACTGTGAGAGCTGTTCAGAAGTGGAACTCTCTGCCCCAGAGTGTGGTTGAAACATGAATGTTGTGTTGGACATGTGTTCCATATTTGAGATACTTCATTTATTATGCCTTGGTCAAACCACCTGGAATCACACCAATTCTGGGCACAACAATTGAAGGGAGATGTTGACAAGCTGGGATATGTCCAGATAAGGGTGACTAGAATGATCAACAGTCTGGAGAACAAGCCCTATGCGGAGTGCCTGAAAGAGCTGGGCATGTTTTAATGGATTCGTTTTAATCTGTACAGCTCAAGGAGGTGGACAAGATTCTTGGAGAGGTGAGAGCGACCACATGCATCCTACACCCCTGCCCATCCTGGCTGATAAAGGAAGCCAGAGGGGATTTGGCAGGGTGGGTGAAGGTGGTGATCAATGCCTCCTTACAGGAGGGCAAATTTCCAGCGAGCCTAAACGAAGCTGTTGTAAAACCGCTGTTGAAAAAAACATCACTGGACCCTACCCAACTGAACAACTTTCGGCCAGTTTCCGATCTCAGGCTATTGCCTGGCTGTGATGCCTGCCTTGCCGCTTGTGTGTTGTTGCTGTTGGGGTTTGTGTGGGTGGGTAATATTGGGTTGTGAGGGTGCATGGCGTGGGTGGAAGGAAGAAACAGCATGGAGGAAACAAAGCACTCCAACGTTTGAAAAAGCCCCAGCATTGTAGCAGGTCTCTCTGGCCTGGCCTCTGTGCTGTACATTGCCTCAATAGAACTAGATCTCCCATCAATTTAAGCCACTCTTTGAACACAAACTATCCTTCCTAAAGGTGTGAAATCAACTTCCAAAACCACAAAGGTCTCTCTCTGCTGTTTGTTTCCTTTGTTTGCCTTGCGTTGCCAGAAAAGACATTACAAATCCCATATAGTCAAAACATTTTTCCTAAAGGTGTGAAATCAACTTTTAACAAAGCGATTCGGAAAGTTCTGATTTTTTAAAGAAAAAATTCAGAATTCCGAATTGAACCACCAGCACTCCTTATATCTGAAATTTCTTTTGGTTAAACTTTGCCTACTATGGAATCCTGGGAGAAGATGGAAACCCTTGCAAAACTAGAGCTCCCAAAATGCTGTTCTTTCCCTTATAATTCAATTAACATATTACCCATAAAGCCTTTGTGTAAGCCATTCAGGCAGGACAAAAAAAGAACTCTAGTAGGGCTGGGTGCATTCCAAAGCAAAGGGGCACCCCATCTTAATTGGGATCCAAATCAAATTGGGGAATCGGCTCAACAGGAGCTAGTGTCTGTTTCCAAAGAAAAAACTAGCATAACTGCCTCTAAGTAGTTGTAGGTTTTTTCAGGCTATATGGCCATGTTCTAGAGGCATTCTCTTGACGTTTCGCCTGCATATATGGCAAGCATCCTCAGAGGTAGTGAGGACCTCACTATCTCTGTGGATGCTTGCCATAGATGCAAGCGAAACATCAAGAGAATGCCTCTAGAACATGGCCATATAGCCCAACAAAACCTACAACAACCCAGTGATTCTGGCCATGAAAGCCTTTGACAATAAATTGCCTCGGAGTATTCCTTGCCTTGAAAAACCCAGTGAAATTCATAGGGTTGCAGAAAGTCGACGGGCAACTCAAAGGCACGTAACAATGATAAGGGTGAACTAATCTTCTGCAGGAACTCTTAAGTATATAGGCTTGAACAAGAATGTTGTAACAAAGCTGAGCAAAGTCCACACATCCCAGCCATTCTGTCCTTGCAAGAATCCTAGCCGTCAACAACCTATTTAAGACCAAAGGGCAAATCCTTACCCCTCAAGGCCTATCCGAGACGTGACTGCAGAACGTAAACAGGGCTGCTCCATAAGCCCCTTTAGATGATATAGAAAATGTTGATCCAAAGGAAATCACACGTATCTTGTGATTTTAAAGTAGGGATAAGAAGGGTGTGATCCTACAGATCTTGATGGATTAGAACTTCTGAAACAATGATGGGGGCGGTTGAGAGGTGGAGTCCAACACTTCGAAGGCTGTGTCTTGCACAGCCAAAAGAACAATGCACGAACTTGCACAATACTATGCAATGTGTGATGCACCATTTAACGATGTATAAAGCATGCATAATTCCACTTTCGTAACCTTCAATTTGGAGAACCAGCATGGTGTAATGGTTTGAGTGTTGTATTAGGACACTGGAGACATGAGTTCAAATCCCCACCCAACCACAAACCCATTGGGTACCCTGGAGTAAGCAGCATTCTCTCAGCCTCAGAGGAAAGCCAACACAAGTCCTGCCCAGAAAACCCCACAATAGGATTGCCTTTAGTCAGAAAAGACCAGAAGGTACACAGCACCCATCTTGTCCCAAAATACAATCAAATACATCTGTGGTTCTCAACCTTCCTAATGTACCCTAGGACAGTCTCCAACAACGCAACCCAAGCTTCCATAGCAGTGGTTCTCCACCTTCTTAATGCCGCGACCCCTTAATACAGTTCCTCATGTTGTGGTGACCCTCAACCATAACATTATTGTTGTTGTTACTTCATAACTGTAATTTTGCTACTGTTGTGAATCATAATGTAAATATCTGATATGCAGGATGTATTTTCATTCACTGGACCCGATACGCCCAAATTTGAATAGTGGTGAGGTTGGGAGGAGGGATTGATTTTGTCATTTGGGAGTTGTAGTTGCTGGGATTTATAGTTCACCTACAATCAAAAAGAATTCTGAACTCCACCAATGATAAAACTGAACCAAACTTAGCACACAGAACTTCCATGACCAACAGAAAATACTGGAATTGTTTGGTGGGCACTGACCTTGAGTTTTGGAGTTGTAGTTCACCTACATCCAGAAAGCACTGTGGACTCAAACAATGATGGATCAGGACCAAACTTGGCACGAATCCTCAATATGCCCAAATGCAAATACTGGTGGAGTTTGGGGAAAACAGACCTTGACATTGGGGAGTTGTAGTTGCTGGGATTTATAGTTCAGCTACAATCAAAGAGCATTGTGAACTCCACCAACTAAGGGATTGAACCAAACTTGARACACAGAACTCCCATGACCAACAGAAAATACTGGAATTGTRTGGTGGGCATTGACTTTTGGGTTTTGGAYTTGTAGTTCACCTACATCCAGAGAGCKRRGTGYACTCAAACAATGATGYATRAGGACCAAACTTGSCACYAATCCTCAATATGCCCAAATGTGAATACTGGTGMAYTTTGGGGYAAATAGACCTTGARATTGYGGAGTTGTAGTTGCTGGGATTTATAGTTSACCTACAATCAAAGAGRATTCTGAACTCCACCAACGATMGAATTGAACCAAACTTGGCACACAGTTCTCCRYTGACCAACAGAAAATACTGGAAGGGTTTGGTGGGCATTGACCTTGAGATTGGGAGTTAATAGTTCACTTCCCACACAYAACCCCAATTGAAAATACAGTGTTTCCTGATGGRCTTTGGTGACCCCTCTGACACCCCCTTGAGACCCCCTCCCAGGGGTCCCGACCCACAGGTTGYGAAATGATGACATACATCACATACATGACATACATGAAGGAACTTATGTAACAGGATGCCGGTCAATGCACCAATTCAARAGCCCACACTRYGGTCACAGCAATTTTGTTTTTTTACTGTCAAAATTAACAAGCAAKGAAGAGGCACCTTCCAACTTCCTAGTTAAAAAATATCCTACATCAGAAAAAAAAAAGGAAACAAAAACCGCAGATCAAACAGTCTGCAGAAAACAAAACATTAAGACTCAGAAAGAGACAAGTCCATAACCAGTCCGTCCAACAACAGGAAAAGGGAGGGTGAGGGGGTCGTCTCCATTCAGGAACCTTGGTTTGTTAGCAGCTGCTTCTAGAGGTGAAAGCTTCCAGTCCAAACAGGTTTGCACAAATTCAAGGTTTCAAGTCCCGGGACTTCCGTCAAGTCCTCCTAAGTCTGAAATGTCTCTCCCTTCAAAAAGCAAAACCGTGTCGGTCTCAGTTCTCTCCCGTGTGAACGAATTCCTCCGCCGCCTGGGACACCGTGCTCAGATACTGCCAGCTCAGGGCCACCAGAAGCATGACGCAGGACAAGTAGATGGGGGAGTAATGGGTCCGAGAGACCAGCTCCCCCCCGGGCAAACTCATCGAGCGGACCGAGGCGACGATTTGCTGGGTTCTGCTGGAGGAAGGGTCTGTGCTGGGGATCTTCTGGTAGATCTGTCAAGAAAAGAGTCAACAACCAATAATAATAATAATAATAATAATAATAACAACAACAACAACAACAAACCTTTATTTATACCCCGCTACCATCTCCCAAAGGACTCAGTGCAGCTTACAATAGGCCGAGACCCAATACAACAATGAAAGACAACAACAATACAGCAGTAAATAAAAAATCAAAACAGTAAAAATTAACAATAAACACGACACAATTAAAACCAATGTCAGGGCCAAATGTAGTGGTTAAAAGTTTTAAAAAGCTGGGCATGACCGGGTAAAATGGATAGGTATTTGGCGAATAGGTAGGGTATGCGGACAGACCTAAATCTCTAGTAAAGTGCATTTGGGACAAAGTGCTTGTAGTTTCCTCTTCTGGGAAGGCACACTGAATCATACAATCATAATGTTGGAAGAGACCTCATGGGCCATCCAGTCCAACCCCCTGCTAACAAGCAGGAAATCTGCATTTAAAGCACTCCCAACAGATCTACTCTCAAGCAACAGGATTCCGACTGAAGGATTTACTAGAAAGTTTTTTAAAAAGCATTATCCTGTCCCTGACATCCAACTCACCTCTTCCACATACTGGTACATGATGGCTTTGACAGCCTGGATGTTGGTGGCATCCATCATCAATGTGACGGCTTGCCCCTTCCGGATCTTCACCACCCCTCGGAAGACCTGCTGGTTGTTGTAACAGGCTGCCAAGGTGGCAATGGCCATTACCTAAAACAGAAAAGAGATGGAAATCACATAACAAAAGAGTCCAGCCAGGCATGTAGCCGGGGGGGGGGGGGGGCTTTCCCTCCAGCGCCTCCTCAATTACTTCTGGGGACCAAGTCACAGCAAGAGGCCCAGGGGCGACGAGGTGCCTCCTCCGCCGCTTCTGGAGCAGTAGCAGCCGAAGCTCGAAGGAGGAAGGTAAAGAGGGTGAGGAGGGAAGAAGAGCGGCGAGCGGCACCAAGAGGCCCAGGTGGCAACGAGGTGCCCCCTCCGCCGCTTTTGGAGCAGCAGAAGCAGCAAGGAGGAGGAAGGTAAAGAGGGTGAGGAGTCAGTGGGGGGGGGGGGGGGTGTCCCTACTTCGTGGAATTTTACTTATTGCGGGTGGTCCTGGAACGTAAGACCCGCGATAAGTGAGGGAACACTGCATAGGTGTCATGATGTCTAATGATGAGGAACAAAGTTGTAGTCCAGACCATATAAAATGACATGATGGGCTGGATTTCACCCACAAGCCTGGGTTTGAAGGAAGTGGTCTCTAGGCCCTCCAATGTCACTTCAATTCAATACCATTTGTTATTGTCAACAGTCTGCGTATCTATATAAGTCTGGGAATGTATCCTCCCTGGATATGGAGATCATACCATATAGTAGGTTCAAAGCTCCCTTATGATAAGAGTAACTTAATACAAACTTCAGACTGCTGTCAATATTCCTCTCCTTTTGTGCATCTCAGAAGGTTAGGAGGATGGGAGATGCCGAGAGAGTGAAAGATAGCTCCAGCTACACCACCATCTTTCCGTCTCCCCACCATATTGTAAACTGTTTTAAACTATTTCTGTTTAGACATTGTTCCTCTAATTTAAAATGGTCTGTACTGATTCTACCACAATCCATCCTTGACATGATACAGTAAGTGGCATGATATAACTATTTGGCTGACATTGACATATTGCAATTTCAGTGAGATACATATGAGTAACTGCTCTGTATTCAGTAAGATTATATAATCTTATAAAACTATGCAAATGGTCTAGCCCCAGAACCCACCTTAAACAGCCAGCAGCCTGATATGTTCAGGGGCAATCAGGATACAGACAGAAAATAGTATTTCCAAACTGCTCCCACTACAAAGCGAGTCCACAACAATCAGAATAAGAACACCTGAGCTTCCAACCAATTTGTGTAGCTTGCTGTCGACCTTTGCAGCAAAAAGACAATTGAATCTGTCAAGTAGGAAATTTAGGTACCACTTATGCGGGGAGGCTAATTTACGACACCATAAAAATCTCCAGCAAGCATGCAAAGAATGAGGAAGTACTTCATCAGTGTCACAAATGGTCAGTGAAGCGACAGCTCCCCTGGTGGCCAGAATACCCTCATGAAAAAGCTGGAATGTTAAATTGCCTCTGTGTGTCTGTCTATATATGTTGTGTGTCTATGGCACTGAATGTTTGCCATGTATATGTACATTGTAATCCGCCCTGAGTCCCCTGCGGGGTGAGAAGGGCGGAATATAAATACTGTAAATAAATAAATAAATTCATGCCACAAACTTGCTTACTGGCAAGAGTGGGTTGGATCATCGATCATCCTGAACATACCCTCCTTTGTGTGATCCTGCTCCTGAGTGTTTAGGTAGGAATGGAGGGGAGGGTTGGCAAAGAGATGTTAACTATGGTGCAAAGACCTTCAGAGAGCACTCCAACCTACCTGGGGGATGGCACAGAAGTTGAAAACGCTCTGGTTCTTCAGTCGGGACAAGTATGTCAAGACGTCGGGGACGTGATGCAAGGCGTTGGTGATGAGCTCATTCATGCACTGGACGGCTTTATCGATGTTCTCGGGCTTGGCCAGATCTGACACCTTCTTTGCGTACTTGCTCCACACCTGGGAACACCCAAAGCATTAGGAACACCTAGCAAGCAAGGGTGGGTGGGATGTGGCAATGCCACACCTAGAAGTTTCCCACTCCACCCCTTCCCAAAAAAGATTTGAGAAATTCAGCCATTCTTATTTGCAGGCATTACTGCTGCAATTGCTGCATTATTCTTATATACATTAAAGCTGATTCGATTTATGGTGGATCTTGTGGCGATTTCTTCAGAGGTTTGCCATGCTGAGTTGCTGAGTAAGATTTCAACCCTGGTCCTAGTCCAATGCTCCAACAACTAAACCTGGATGGCCAAAATGCAGCTCTTGGACATGAACTCCAAAGCCCATGTTGGCCCCTGCTACTTCCCCAACATCTCACAAGTCTCAAGAAACATTTCTTTTTACAAAAAACCAACCCAAATATTAGGTTTTTTGCCCCCCCCCTCAAAAAAAATAATGAAAAGCCTTCTAAATATACTGAAACACTCATCAGATACTTCTCCTCCCAGCTTTTCTTCCAAGTATTCACAGAGCACAGAATGTAAAGAGTCCCCAAGGGCAATCTGATTCAGCAACATCCATATATATCAGTGGTTCCCAAACTGTGGCCCATGGACCACCAGTGATCTCCAAGAATTAAAATATGGTCCGCGGCCTCACCGTTACTACACCGTTGCAACGAGAGGGACTGGTCTCATGAAACCCTCTTATAATGCTGAGGAAACGGGGATGTTGGGAGGGGAGAGGATGACTACCCATGAAAGGCATGACAACAAGCCTTCTGACTGCTCCTTCTTCTCCTTCCCCCTAAGAAGAGCCATTCCATGTGGTGCCTGGAAGCAGGAGCGCCTTGGTGTTTTTAGGCCTGCTCCTGGTGTTATGTGGAGTTCTGATTCAGTAAACTGCATTGTATAGACCACATCAGCTCTAGATTATTAAATACGGTTTTCTGTGAGCAAGCAGATGGCGACTACTGGATGGCATATGTTCTGTATTAGAAACCAGAGCTGACATGGTCTATCCAATGCACTTTTCTGAACCAGCACCTCAAATAACTAAACCAAATCTAAAGTTGACCAAAAACTGATTCATAACATTTTTGGTCCCTGGTCAAAGTGGTCTCTAGTCAAAAAAAGACTGGGAACCACTGCTATATATCAAGCAATGGCCAATTCACATCCACCTTTTTCCTGCTCCTCCAAAATCTGCCCTTGCTCCTGGCAATGGCCAAATCCCGTCTCCTCTGTGCTCCTATGCACCAAGATCAACGAATTCAGAAAAGGAATTGATTCTAATCCACATCTTTTCTGAGAGGGTCACCCAGGTGAAATAAATGTATTGGAAAATAGCAGGTATTGTGTTTCTGCACTTTTGTAAAGGAGGAAAAAAACAACAGTATTGCTACTAATGTTCAACTTAAAACTATTTTCGTGTACTTTAGTACCTTTAACTTGGTTCTACCCTCTGTGGAGAAAAGAACAAACATACACCCTCCTTCTTTCTGACAGTCCTTGAGATGTTTAAAGAGTAAAGGGCACACTCCAATTCTGGAAATCCAATGTGACACAAGTGATTGGAATGCTGGACTAAGACTCTGGAGATCCCCCTCAGCATCGGAAACCTCTGGGCAGTTTTGGGCAGGCCACACTCTCCGTCCCAGAAAACCTCACAAGAGGTTTGCTTGGCTCTCCATAAGTTACAAAGGACTTGAAGACGCATCAACAACACTGTGCTAACACTCCAATTTCTTCAGTTTAGACTGTTTTGTTGTTGAAGGCTTTCATGGCCAGAATCACTGGGTTGCTGTGAGATTTCAGGGCTGTACAGACATGTTCCAGAGGCATTCTCTCCTGATGTTTCACCCACATCTATGGCAGGTGTCCTTAGAAGTTGTGAAGTCTACTAGAAGCCAGGAAAATGGGGTTTATATATCTGTGAAATGTCCAGAACTCTTGTCTGTTGGAGGCAAGTGTGAATGTTGCTAATTAGCCACCTTGAGGAACAGTAAAAAAACAGATAAATTCCAGACAAGAAACAATCAGGGCCAGCTAACACTTCCAAACAAAGGATTCCCCCAGGCAGGAAGCAGCCTGACTTTGAAGCTGAAAGGCCATTCAATGCTAACAAAGGTGGCCAATTTGCAACATTCACACTTGCCTCAGGCCAGGCATGTAGCCGGGAGGGGGGGGGACTTGAGGGGCTTCAGCCGCCCCCCCCCCCCCAAATTCCTTACTGGTGCATGATTTAAACTGTTATGTTTATTCATATCATGATCTGATCACCATACTCAATATATCCCATATGCATGGGGGTATTGGGGTAATGATACAAAAGGTTTGCTAGGCTAGACCCTCTTTCACTCAGACTCAGCCCCCCCCCCCCCCCGAATCGAAATCCTGGCTATGGGCCTGCCTCAGGCAGACAAGAGTTCTTTCTCCCACCCTGGATATTCCCCAGATATATAAACCCCATTTGTATAGTTTCCAACAGACCTCACAACCTCTGAGGATGCCTGCCATAGATGTAGGTGAAACGTCAGGAGAGAATGCTTCTGGAACATGACCATACAGGCCAGAAAACTCACAGCAACCCAGTGATTCTGGCCATGAAAGCCTTCGACAACAAAACAGTTTTGTCTGATTTTCCCTCCAGGCCTGACTTTTTTCTCCAGCTTAGGTCTTAAATCATTGTTTTTGGGGCAATACTGTTGTTTTCAAATTAACTGAATAATGAGAGATGACAGGGACTGAATGCAATCTACCATCTACCACTCAACGGTGGGTCTTTCCCAGCTCAAATGTCATTTGCCTCTCTTCCCTGCCATTGGCCCAACCCTTACTTTCCTTACCTCCCGAGGCCAAAACTCTCTGCCCACGAGTTGGTCTTCATAGTAATCCCGGATGATGTTGGTTTTCTGCAGGAAAAGCCCCATGGAGTTTGCGAGCTCCATGTCCTGGCCAACAATAGGGTCCTCCAGCTTGGATGCAGAGAAGAGCTGTGAGAGACCGATCCCCACCAGGCCGGCGACATAGTGACAGTACTAGAGAGGTTCAAAAATGCCAAGATTTAAGGTATATAGGCTGGGCAAAGTAAGACCCTAAAAATACTTTTGTTTATAGTCACACCTCCACACTTGCAGGGTCAAATGAACTATTTTGATAGTTCATAGATTTGAGTAATATGACCTTCCTAGGAATCTCTATAGAGCAGGGATGGGCAAACTTCGGCCCCCCAGGTGTTTTGGACATCAACTCCCACAATTCCTAACAGCCTACCTAAAAATAAAATAAAATACCAAGATACTAATTTTCTTTACGGCTCTAGCCCAGTGTACCTGTCCTTTTATCTCCTTTTATGTCCAGCCTAGAAATTTAAGATCTTAAGATTTAAGACCAGGCCTTTGGGTGATCTGGTAGACTGACAAGGACAATGACAATGACGACAAGAGCTAGGGAAACGGATTATGATAAGCTGAATGGAATCACTCATTACAGAACTCGGCGAAATGATGGCCATCAGGCTGGCTTCTTTTCTAGTAGATTTTATTGTATTAACTCAGTGTTTTAATTATTTATACTTACTGTTGTTGTCTATTTTATTGTGTTTAATTGTAGGCATCGAATATGTGCCGGCTGGAAGCCGCCCTGAGTCCCCCCTAGGGGGTTGAGAAGAACGGGGTAAAAATACCCGAAATAAATAATCATATCATCATCATCATCATATTTAATTACTTATTAATCGCCCTCCATCCGAG
Organism: Anolis sagrei ordinatus; assembly: GCF_025583915.1. Lineage (NCBI taxonomy): Eukaryota > Metazoa > Chordata > Lepidosauria > Squamata > Anolidae > Anolis > Anolis sagrei. The sequence continues at coordinate 345,053,677 of NW_026844366.1, read as the reverse complement.
AATGCTCTAGGCGATTTACAGCTAAATTGTAAAAGATAAAATACATACATACAGAAATTAAAAATTAACAGAGATCGAATGCTCTAGTAAAAAGCCAGGTCTTAAGTGCGAGAGTAAAAGGCCCTAAGTCACGCATGGCTCTCATGTAGGGTGGCAAGGAATTCCACAAGGCAGGGGCAGAAATAGAAAAAGCTCTGCGTCTGGTCCTTTCCAAGTGCACTTCTCTAGGACCCGGTATATGGAGTAAGTTGTGTTGGGCTGGTCGTTGCGACCTCCGATGATGGGAGAAGGAGAGGCGGTCCCTAAGGTACGATGGACCCTGGCCGTAAAGAGTTTTAAAGGTCAGAACTAGCATCTTATACAGGCCACGGTACTCAGTTGGAAGCCAATGTAAATGTTGCAGCACTGGTGTTATATGGCATTTCATGGGCGTTCTTGTGAGTAACCTGGCTGCCGCATTCTGAACAATACGAAGCTTTCGGGTCGTAGACATCGGAGGCCAACATACAGGGCGTTGCAATAGTCCAGCCTAGACGTGACCGTGGCATGGATGACAGTTGCCAGAGCCTCATCAGATAAGTAGGGTGCCAATTGCCTCGCTTGTCGTAGATGGAAAAAGGCCTGTTTGCTGGCAGCAGCGACCTGAGCTTCCATTGTTAGCTGTGAATCCAGGACGACACCTAAGCTCTTAACAGTGGTCGATGGAGATAGGGCGGCACCATCGAAGGTGGGGAATGGAGGAGTCAGACCTGCCAGGCGGCCATGCCAGAGAATCTCAGTCTTCGCCGGGTTCACCTTCAGTCTGCTAGCACGTAGCCAGTTTGACAGAGCTTCCAGACATAGGGTGAAATTGTCTGGAATTGACGTTGCTCCAGGCTCCAGCGCAGAAGGAGTTGGGTATCGTCCGCATATTGGTAGCAGTCCAGGCCGAAACTCCGAGCCAAACTAGCAAGGGGTCTAACGTAGATGTTGAAGAGAAGAGGAGAGAGAATTGCACCTTGGGGGACCCCACATAGGAGGGGGGAATCTATCGAAGACTTGATCCATGTAGTATGACCATCTGGAATATTGTGTCCAATTCTGGGCACCACAATTCAAGAGAGATATTGACAAGCTGGAATGTGTCCAGAGGAGGGCGACTAAAATGAACAAGGGTCTGGAGAACAAGCCCTATGAGGAGCGGCTTAGGGAACTGGGCATGTTTAGCCTGAAGAAGAGAAGGCTGAGAGGAGATATGATAGCCATGTATAAATATGTGAGAGGAAGCCACAGGGAGGAGGGAGCAAGCTTGTTTTCTGCTTCCTTGGAGACTAGAACGCGGAACAATGGCTTCAAACTACAAGAGAGGAGATTCCATCTGAACATTAGGAAGAACTTCCTGACTGTGAGAGCCGTTCAGCAGTGGAACTCTCTGCCCCGGAGTGTGGTGGAGGCTCCTTCTTTGGAAGCTTTTAAGCAGAAGCTGGATGGCCATCTGTCAGGGGTGATTTGAATGCAATATTCCTGCTTCTTGGCAGAATGGGGTTGGACTGGATGGCCCATGAGGTCTCTTCCAACTCTTTTATTCTATGATTCTATTATTTATTTAATAATAAATAAATGCGTTAATTGAGGTATAATTGTACTAACGTGGGGAAGAAAGAAACTAAAAAAGCATCTTTCCTAACAGGTGGCAGGTTTTGAAATCTTTTGGCTTGCTCTCTCTGTTTGGATCCTAACTAATGCTGCTTGGTTGCTGGAAAGTGGTTTGCGATGCAATCTCTTCCCCTTGGCATCGCTTTCGGAAGCCTTGTTTCTCTGGGCGTACAATGGGAGTAGTTTTTCCCCCTGAGGACAGGTGTGTACAGATAGGCACAATACCTGCCTGAACCTGCTTGAGAATGCCAGCCCAGGTATTTATTTGCATATATACTTGGCATTCCACAGGTGCTATTGGGTTCGCTGCTCCTGCCTTTCACCCCCTTTTTTCCCCTTTCACTCCCCTTCCCTCATATGTTTTCTCCTTTCCTCCCTCCCTATCTGCTCCGTTTCCTTCTTTTTTCTCATTCTTTTCCCCTTCCTTCCCTTTTCTTTCATCTCCAGTTCTGAGACGGCCAACCTCACAATGTCTCGATGGCAACATGACTCTGTTTGTGATTATTTCCTTCCTCTCTCCCTCTCCCTCATACACATGTCACCTTTCTTTCCAAGTGACACCACAGAGGGTCAGCAACAGCCAATCCACTAATAATAATAAAATAATAATAATAATAATAATAATAATAATAATCAAATTTGTAATCCTAAGAGCCCCCGGTGGTGCAGTGGGTTAAAGCACTGAGCTGCTGAGCTTGTTGATCGAAAGGTCGCAGGTTCGATCCCGGGGAGCGGCGTGAGCTACCGCTGTCAGCCCTAGCTTCTGCCAACCTAGCAGTTCGAAAACATGCAAATGTGAGTAGATCAATAGGTACCGCTCCGGCGGGAAGGTAACGGCGCTCCATGCAGTCATGCCGGCCACATGACCTTGGAGGTGTCTACGGACAACGCTGGCTATTCGGCTTAGAAATGGAGATGAGCACCACACCCCAGAGTCAGACATGACTGGACTTAATGTCAGGGGACTACCTTTACCTTTACCATCTCCCGCAGGACTCAGTGCGGCTTACAAGAGGCCGAGCCCAAATACATCAATAAAACAACAACAACAATACAACAATAAATAAACTCATAAACAAAGCAAAAACAATAACAATAATATATCCACTGATATCAAGGAGCTACTTATTTATCATATTCTTAACCTGCCCTATCTCACCCCAAGAGGGTCTCAGAGCAGTTTATAGTTTGCCACGATTTGATGCCACATCAAAACATAAACATAACAGATTACACATACACATACATTGAACATTAAATCATTAAACATAAAACAGTAACACATAAATACAAATTAATACAAATTAAAACAGCAATTAAAACAACCACAGAGTTCGTAATTAGAGCCCATGAGCCATTCCAGTCTATTCCAGTCAAATTTCAAAAAAACAAACAATACCTTTCTCAAATAACTCGGGCACCGCCGGGCCCCCAAGTTGGTAAATAATAAGGGAAAGTCCTCTTCTGAGGATTGTGAAGCTTCATTATGTTCACGTAAAGGGAAATAGTATTTCAAATAAGCATGAATTAAGCCAAACTACAAACCTAATTCTTCTTTTATCCTATCTCATGAGAATTTTTCACTACAGACATAAGTTCGAAGTAAGCTTCCAACCCCATTCTGACTCCATCTACAGTACCATATAGATGAGGTCCAAGTCTTTTCTTCTGGCAGGTGAAGACAAATGTGTTGTCTTCACCTGTAGCTATGACAGCTAGATAGTAGCCAGATGCATTAAATCACTACAGATCGAGAGGTCATGAGTTCTAAGCCAGCCCGGGTCAGAGTGAGCTCCTGACCATTAATAGTCTAGCTTGCTGTTGATCTATGCAGCCCGAAAGACTGTTGCATCTGTCAAGTAGGAAATTTAGATACCAATTTATGCAGGGAGGCTATTAACTAATTTACGACACCATAAAACCTTCCAGCAGCGTGTGTAAGAATGAGGAAGTATTCCATCAAGGACTCGGTGTCACAAGTGGATGGTGAAGTGGCAGCTCCCCCTGTGGCCGGAATCGAGTATACCTTCATGAAGCCAGAAAGCTGGGAATGTTAAATTGCCTCTGTGTCTGTCTATATATGTTGTATGTCTAAATGGCATTGGATGTTTGCCATGTATATGTGCATTGTAATCTGCCCTGAGTCTGATGTGGGGTGGAATATAAATACTATAAAAATAAATAACTCTGTCAGCTTTGGAAACAGTAATAGATTTCTGCCTTGGAATGTCAGAACATGGATAGAGTGCATCCCAGCAGCCAAAGCTTTGTAAAGGCATGATTTTGGTCAATCAGGAGTTGATATCCACCAGGTCTCGGCGGTGGACAGGGGAGCTTTTGCACAATTAAAACTTGTACGCCAGCTGCGCAAGTCTGACTTGGCCACGGTGGTACATGCTCTGGTTACATCCCGTATAGACTACTGCAACGCTCTCTATGTGGTGTTGCCTCTGAAGACTGCCCGGAAGCTACAACTAGTACAACGAGCGGCAGCCAGGTTACTAACGGGAGCGGGGTACAGAGAGCATACTATTCCTCTGTTGCGCCAGCTCCACTGGCTGCCAATCAGCTTCTGAGCACGATTCAAAGTGCTGGTGTTGACCTATAAATCCCTAAACGGCTCTGGCCCTATTTACCTGTCCGAACGGATTCTCCCCTATGAACCATCAAGGTTGTTAAGATCTTCTGGAGGGACCCTGCTCTCGGTCCCACCGCCTTCGCAATCGCGTTTGGTGGGGACGAGGGACAGGGCCTTTTCTGTGGTGGCCCTTCGGCTTTGGAACTCCCTCCCAATGGAGATTAGATCTGCCTCTTCCCTCCTGACGTTTAGAAAGCTGTTCAAAACATGGCTTTGGGATACTGCATTTGCAGAATGTTGACTGAGTCAAGAACTGCTGACCTTTCTGGCAGATGGCAATGAATTTGTGATTCTTTTGGACGAACTGATTTTTGCTGTAATTTGTATGAATTGTATGAAGTGTATTTTAATGTATTTAATATTGATGACCTATAATGTTTTTCTTATTGTATTGAATTTTATGTTGTTAGCCGGCCTGAGTCCCTGCCCGGAGGTGAGAAGACGGGGGTATAAAAACTCTAAATAAATAGATATATTATGTCTTGGATTGTTGAATTTTGTTCTTTCTATGTTGTACACCGCTGTGAGTCGCCCCCGGGCTGAGAACAGCGGTATATAAGCAAAGTAAATAAATAAATAAATAAATAAACAAACAATTTTCCTGGGGAGAGCACTGACCTTGTCCCATTCTTTCTCGGATTCCACCTTCTTCTCCAAGAATTCGGCCATCCCGAGGCCCATCTTGTGGCAAATGTCGGCGATCACATCCCGATAGACCTTGGCCAGGTTCCGGAACTCCAAGGAGATCTGGGCACAAGAGGAAAATGAACTAAATCTCCAAACAGATGCAGGACAAATACAATCCAGGGAAGCCAGCTGACACTTTTATCTGCAAAGCCCAAACAGGGCATTTCAAAAAGTTGGAGCCAGTTTGAAATCACTGTGTCTCTGAAACCATATACCACTCATGAATGAAACTCTTACCACATGAAAGGGTGAGGCATTGAGCTTCAAATGATGATTGCAAGATGCCCAAAGCCATTCACAATATGAGGCATTTTGTGTTTAGCAAGACTGAATCCGTAATTGCAATGCAGCATGTGTTGCAACAGTATTTGGTCATTGATCTTGTACCTTTTTGTGGAATTGTATCATGTTGCCATTATGAAATATACTGCTTTGAAATTGGGTCAATCATTTTGAAACACCCTTTTTAATCTTAGACTACTTTAATGTTAAGTGGGCAATTCCACTCTATTGGTAGGGCCAAGTCAGCCTGTTGGACCATCCATGGTCTGTTTGGGCTGTACAAAATCAGGAAAAAATAAAATAAAGTGCTTGGAAATCCACTTCTGACTTGAAAACACACGACTGAATATTCATTCATTCCACAGTACAATGAATCTTTGGCACAGGTATCTCCTAGGTTTTGGTTCCAGCACACACACACACACCACAGACGTTGAAGACTAAAAGTATATAATCTATCGATCTGGACCAAACTCTACACAAATACTCAATATGCCCAAATGTGAACACTGGTGGAGTTTGGGGAAAATAGAATCTTGACATTTGGGAGTTGTAGTTGCTGGGATTTATAGTTCACCTACAATCACAGAGCATTCTGAACCCCACCAACGATAGAATTGGGCCAAACCTCCCACACAGAACCCCCATGTGGGCCACAGCAACGCGTGGCAGGGGGTAGCTAGTAAATAAATAAATATCCCTGTTTTCCTCTGAAGTTCCTCTTCAGGTGGCAAAAGGAAATAAGACTGTTTCACTTCACTCTAAAAGGGACTGTGGAGGTCAGTGGAGGTATTTGGGCACAGAACACACTAATCCACACAATATCCACAGTATTAAAATACACAACAATAATGCAGAAGAGGAGTGATGCCGCAGCTGTGCCATCGGGACCATTGCACATGAAGCATGACTGTCGCACAAGTTGAGGAAAAGGCTGCCCTAGGATAATGGGAATGCAAGGAAAGAGGGCAAAGGCCCCAGACAAAGCCATGGCACATTGGTAATCCAGATTGGAGGACATGTGTGCCCCAAGTCAAGCAGGAAATATGTCCCACATTTTGCAGTGCTCTGCTGTGCTGTGCAAACCCCATTACACAACATGGTATCTTGTGTAATGCTCTATTGTGCATTGTTTTACTCCTCCATTCCCAATACAAAAGCATGTGGAGATGGTTGAAGAATATGGTAAACAAAGCAAGCATATACACCAAAGATCAGAGCAGGCAATGGCTCACCGTTGGGAAATCCTCCAACACTTGCTTGTCCTTCTCGTTGCTCTCCATGAACCGCCAATCCGGCTGATAAAGGTAGGAGTGGAAATTGTGCAACATGGGGACCTTGGTTTCCAAGTTGATCGTCATGTCATCCTCCACTGTGTCTAAAGCCCGGAGGACCAAATAGAAGATGCAAACGGCATGGCTGTAGAGACAGGAGAGAAGAAGGTCATTTGTGACTTGGATGCCAATGGAGAGGAAAGAGAATAAGCCTTTCCTTGAAGCCCAATCCAAGAATTTCAAGCCACTCAAAACACAATGGGACAATTCTTAGTAAGAAGGCCTGTACGACCTGTGGGACAAAGTCTGTATTATTAAACCATGACCCAGTGAAATGTCCTAGGTCTTAATAGAAAGGCGGGGGGAGGTCTTCTCTACCGTAGCATCCACTGGGTGAAATAATCTCCCCACTTAAATCACTGCAAAATGTTTCTACAACAAAAAACTTACATTAGAAATTTGAAATTGAACATTTTAATTATTTTATTATGATTTTTAAAAATATTATTTGAATAATGAGATATCTGTATTTGGACAAAATTAAAGGAAATAGAATAAGTATGGACAGGACAAGGAAACACAGGGACCTGACCAAGAGGCCTCTTGAAGCTTTACCCACAAAACATAACAAAAAAAAATCCAAATAGCATGCAAAAGTTACCTGCTCACGTATGCAGGGAAAGTCAGGACTAAAGTGAAAGATACAAACTGTATATATCATCAGTCTAAGATGACACATCAAGTTTCAAAGTACATCAATAACCAGAACTTCAGATCCTCATGTCCCAGGACACCATAGAATCCTAGAGTTAGAAGAAACCTTGTGGGCCATCCAGTCCAACCCCCTGCCGAGAAGCAGGAAAATCACATTCAAAGCACCCCAGACAGATGGCCATCCAGCCTCTGCTTAAAAGCCTCCAAAGAAGGAGCCTCCACCACACACCAGGCAGAGAGTTCCACTGCTGAACGGCTCTCACAGTTAGGAAGTTCTTCCTAATGTTCAGATGGAATCTCCTCTCTTGTAGTTTGAAGCCATTGTTCCGCGTCCTAGACTTCAGGGAAGCAGAAACAAGCTTGCTCCCTCCTCCCTGTGGGTTCCTCTCACATATTTATACATGGCTATCATATCCCCTCTCAGCCTTCTCTTCTTCAGGCTAAACATGCCCAGCTCCTTAAGCCGCTCCTCATAGGGCTTGTTCTCCAGACCCTTGATCATTTTAGTCGCCCTCCTCTGGACACATTCCAGCTTGTCCATATCTCTCTTGAATTGTGGTGCCCAGAATTGGACACAATATTCCAGGTGTGGTCTAACCAAAGCAGAATAGAGGGGTAGCATGACTTCCCTAGATCTAGACACTATGCTCCTATTGATGCAGGCCAAAATCCCATTGGCTTTTTTTGCCGCCACATCACATTGCTGGCTCATGTTTAACTTGTTGTCCACGAGGACTCCAAGATCTTTTTCACACGTACTGCTCTCGAGCCAGGCATGTCCCCCATTCTGTATCTTTGCATTTCATTTTTTCTGCCAAAGTGGAGTATCTTGCATTTGTCACTGTTGAACTTCATTTTGTTAGTTTTGGCCCATCTCTCTAATCTGTCAAGATCAGTTTTGAATTCTGCTCCTGGGGAGAATCACCCTCTGGGTTTTTTCACTTAAGCAATTACAGATCCACTAATCGTAGTTTTGCTTAGCCCACATTTGAATAGTTTGTTTGCTAGAAAGTCATGGGAGACCTTGTCAAAGGCTTTACTGAAATCCATTCTAACCATGATTAATACCTTGGCTTTGCTATCCTCGAGACTTGCTTTATTCTTGCTTTCTTTAAGCCACCCAAATCACCGCATCGTATTAAGACACAGTCATGCAGCAGGCTTGCTTTCCAGGATTAGGAGTCAGGGCAGCTCAGCCCGAAGCACCTTTCTCACTTCATTTAAATACAGATTAAGAAGCTGGCAAGAGAAATAATTATTTCTCTTGCCAACTTGTTAATCTTCATTAAAATTATCATAATCCAGAAATCTTGCCCTGAGTGTTGTTCTTGGAATATGTAACTGATCCCCTTCGTGGGCCAGATCTAATTTCATTCTTTCGGTTTCAACAACTCACTCTGCCTTTGCTTCTCAATTAAACCCTGCATGGATTGGACACTTGGGCCTCAGGTTGACCCCTTACATGTGGATTGTGGTTGGGTTGTTGTGGTTAAAGTGACAGGCCCTACACACACTTAACAGGGACAGAGGGAGATAGCACATGTAATATACCAGTATAAATCATTGGCCTTACAATCATTGCTGCTCTTACATAGTTGGTTCTTTAGGAACCAATTATACTATAATTGGTTCTTTCCTCTCAATGACTACCCCATCTCTATTCCAGCTCTTTCCTTGTCACTGTTGAATCCCTGTTTTTGTTACACTGCTTTCCCTTTGCAGCATTCACTGTTTTCTGCTGCTCCAAGACACAGAACCATGGAAAAGTGTGAATTTAGGAAGATATTCCTGACAATTAGAGCTGTAGAATAGTGGAATACGCTGCCTCGGATGTGGCAGAGTCTGCTTCCTAAACAAAAGCTTGAATGGCCATCTGCCAGGAGGGCTTTGATTGTGTCTTCATACATAGCAGAATGGAGTTGGAGTGGGTGGTCTCTTCTAACTCTAGGATTCTATGGTTCTTTCTTTTGTTTACCCAGTCCCTCCTCTTTTCCTCCTTGTTCTCATTCCCTGTAAAAATATTCAAAATGTAGATTACTAAAAGGTCTCTTCCAACTAGGATTCTATTATCTGAATTTCTCCATATATGAATTATGAGGATGTTGAAGACATACTTTCTGTGACTACAGTACAGGCAATGAAACTTCATCACAGAAAGGCATCAGACACTCCTCAGCTGATCCTACACAAACAGTGTGGGCATGCCTACAACAGGCAAACTAACAGCAGCTGCCTCTGTAACTTGTTACTGGACCCTTCTACAATGGGCCCTTCCACACATTATTATTTATTTACAGCTTTTATATTCCGCCTTTCTCACCCTGCAAGGGGCTCAGGGTGTACATATAACACATATATGGCAAACATTCAATGCCAATTTTGACATACAACTTATACAGACATACACAGAGGCTATTTAACTTTTTCTGGCCGCCAGGGGAGCTGTCGCTTTCATCGTCCATCTGCGACACTGATGAAGTATTTCCGCATTCCCCGCATGCTTTTTGCTGGAGTGCTTTGCTGGAGTCTTTTTTATGGCCTCATAAATTAGTTAATTTAGCCTCCCCACACAAGGTGGTACCTAATTTTCCTACTTGACAGATGCAACTGTCTTTCGGGTTGCAAAGGTCGACAACAGGCTACACAATTGGTTGGAAGCCCACTTCAACCCGGGCTGAATTATAAGGATGTTGAAGACATAAAGAAAAACAGACTTTCTGTGACTACGGTACATGCAATTAAACTTTGTCTCAGAAAGGCATCAGATACTCCTCAGCTGATCCTGCTGAAACAGTGTGGGCATGCCTACAACTGTCGAAGGCTTTCATGGTTGTTGTAGGTTTTTTCGGGCTGTTATGGCCATGTTCTAGAGGCATTCTCTCCTGACGTTTCGCCTGCATCTATGGCAAGCATCCTCAGAGGTAGTGAGGTCTGTTGGAAGTAGGAAAAAGGGTTTATATATCTGTGGAAAGACCAGGGTGAGACAAAGAACTCTTGTCTGCTGGAGCTAGGTGTGAATGTTTCAACTGACCACCTTGATTAGCATACAATGGGCTGACTGTGCCTGGAGCAAACATATTGTGAATTATCTGCTTTGATATTCTGGCTTACATGGCTGTGTGGAAGGGGCCTGGGACATAATGGAGCAATTCAGATAATAGAATCGTAGTTGGAAGAGACCTTTTAGTAATCTACATGTTCGCATCTGGCACCAACTGCTGCTCTGGGCCAGAGTGAACAGAGAGGGGGGCAGAAAACATCATGTCTCCTGTGCTTTACTAATAATATAATATATTGCATATACATATATTTATAATATTATAATGTAATACAATATAATACTTCCAAGAAGCAGCAAAATCACATTCAAAGCACCCCCGACAGATGGCAATCTAGTCTCTGCTTAAAAGCCTCCACCACGCTCCGGGGCAGAGAGTTCCACTGCTGAACGGCTCTCACAGTTAGGAAGTTCTTCCACATGTTCATAGAATCATAGAGTTGGAAGATATCTCATGGGCCATCAAGTCCAACCCCATTCTGCCAAGAAGCAGGAAAATTGCATTCAAAGCACCCCTGACAGATGGCCATGTAGACTCTGTATAAAAGCTTCCAAAGAAGGAGCCTCCACCACACTGCAGGGTAGTGTTCCACTGTTAAACAGCTCTCACAGGAAGTTCTTCCTAATGTTCAGATGAAATCTCCTTTCTTGTAGTTTGAAGCCATTGTCCCACGTCCAAGTCTCCAGGGCAGCAGAAAACAGCTTGCTCCCTCCTCCCTATGACTTCCTCTCACATATTTATACATGGCTATCATGTCTCCTCTCAGCCTTCTCTTCTTCAGGCTAAACATATCCAGCTCTTTAAGCCGCTCCTCATAGGGCTTGTTCTCCAGACCTCTTGATCATTTTAGTCCCTTCTCTGGACACATTCCAGCTTATATCCCAGGACCAAACTACAGGAAAAGAGATTCCACCAGGTGGAATCACTTTTCTTGTAGTTTGATCCTGGGATATAAAGCCTTGCCTGGAAGAGCCTACCTGAGAGCGAGACAGTGAGATATCTATATAAATAAAAATGTAATGTTCGTTTGTGGGATTAACATAACTCAAAAACCACTGGATGAATTGTCACCAAATTTGGACACAAGACACCTACTAACCCAAGGAGTGACCATCACTCAAAAAAAATGATTTTGTCATTTGGGAGTTGTAGTTGCTGGGATTTATAGCTAACCTACAATCAAAGAGCATTCTGAAATCCCCCAATGATGGAATTGAACCAAACGTGGCATACAGGACTCCCAAGACCAACAGAAAATACTAGAAGGGTTTGGTGGGCATAGATCTTGAGTTTGGGAAGTTGTAGTTCACCTACATCCAGAGAGCACTGTGGACTCAAACAATGATGGATCTGGACCAAACTTGGCATGAATATTCCATATGCCCAACTATGAACACAGATGGAGTTTGGGGGAATAGACATTGACATTTGGGAGTTGTATTCACTGGGATTCACAGTTCACATACAATCAAAGAGCATTCTGAACCCCACCAACGACAGAATTGGGGCAAACTTCCCACACAGAACCCCCATCACCAACAGAAAATACTTAGGTCATCCAATCCAACTCCCTTCACCAGGGCAAGAAAACGTAAACAAAGCCCTCCTGACAAAGAGCCATCCAGCCATATGCCTCGCAGGCACGTCTGGCGGAGACGGGAGACAGGGCCTTCTCTGTGGTGGCCCCCTGGCTGTGGAACTCCCTCCCTAGGGATATTAGATCAGCCCCCTCCCTCCTGACTTTCCAATAAAGAGTAAAAACTTGGCTCTTAGAGCAAGCATTCGGAACCCGGAGTAAACAGACAAACTAGAGTTGGAAATTGACCCAGGAATGGCCAAGACAATGTAACGGATGAAGATTTGAACGAGAGGACATAGTTTCTTTTTAAATTGTTTATTATGCACTGTCGTTTATGTTTAATTGCACTTGATGTTTTTGCTTTATTAATGTATGTAATTTGTTTCGGCATCGAATTGTGCCGACTGTGTATACCGCCCTGAGTCGCCTTCGGGCTGAAATGGGCAGGATAGAAATAATGTAAATAAATAAATAAATAAATAAAGCTAGATAGATATGATTCACACACAGAGAGATATAGATTTGAAAGGGATCCCTAAAGAAGAACAATGACATGTTCCATGCTCCAGAGTAGGCAAACCAGACACTCTCCACATCAACACTGACAAAGAAACAACAAGAAATACTGTTTACTCACAAGCATAAAGAAATTACATATATTAGAAACCAACACTTTCTCATTACTTTATTTTCCAGATCACCAGATTGGCCATAGCAACGCGTGGCAGGGGACGGCTAGTAAATACTATAAAATACGTAAACAAAGGGCAGCAGCTATTGTTTGCAGGTGCAACTGGTTCTCAAGGCCTGGAAGAATGGGTACTCCAGATGACAACACTGGGAAGGGGAGGATTGCAGAGCATGCTGGGAAATGTCACCTAAATAAAAAAAGGGAGGCTACTATGGGAGGTGGCAAGTTGGGGAGGATCTGGAAACGTTGCAATCCCAAAGTTGCAAACCCAAAAAAGGGCCCCTTGGATCCAAGCTCCCCAGGGACTCTCCTTCTCTCCCAAACCCAAACCAACCAACCCCAAACTCACCCCAAATCCTTCTCTCCCAAACCCAAACAAACCAACCCCAAATCCTTCTCTCCCAAACCCAAACCAACCAACCCCAAACTCACCCCAAATCCTTCTCTCCCAAACCCAAACAAACCAACCCCAAATCCTTCTCTCCCAAACCCAAACAAACCAACCCCAAAACTCACCCCAAATCCTTCTCTCCCAAACCCAAACAAATCAACCCCAAACTCACCCCAAATCCTTCTCTCCCAAACCCAAACAAATCAACCCCAAACTCACCCCAAATCCTTCTCTCCCAAACCCAAACAACCAACCCCAAACTCACCCCAAATCCTTCTCTCCCAAACCCAAACAAACCAACCCCAAATCCTTCTCTCCCAAACCAACCAACCCCAATCTCACCCCAAATCCTTCTCTCCCAAACCCAAACAAACCAACCCCAAATCCTTCTCTCCCAAACCCAAACAAACCAACCCCAAATCCTTCTCTCCCAAACCAACCAACCCCAAACTCACACCAAATTCTTCTCTCCCAAACCCAAACAAGGAAACCCCAATCTCACCCCAAATCCTTCTCTCCCAAACCCAAACAAACCAACCCCAAATCCTTCTCTCCCAAACCAACCAACCCCAAACTCACTCCAAATCCTTCTCTCCCAAACCCAAACCAACCAACCCCAAACTCACTCCAAATCCTTCTCTCCCAAACCCAAACCAACCAAACCCAAACTCACCCCAAACCCCTTCTCTCCCAAACCCAAAGAAGGAAACCCCAAACTCACCGCAGCTCTCCATCCAGGGCCTGGATGACGGCGGCGAAGCTGCGGCTGGTCTGGTTGAGATACTTGTAGCAGAGGCGGAGGCTGTGGCTGAGCGAGTCCTGCAAGAAGAAGAGCCCAGGAGGAGAAGGAGAAGGAGGAGAGGGCTTGGCGGCTGGAGGCGCCTCGCTCAGGAAGCGCGGCCGAGAAGGGGAGGCGGCTTGGAGGCGCACGAGGCTGCCCCCAGAGCCCAAGGAAGACCCCGGCGCCCCGTGGCTGCAACGCCCGGACCCCCTTCCTCCTCCTCGGGGCGGGGACAGGGCCAGCGAGCGCTTAAAGAAAGAGACAGCCGCCTTGGAAGCGGTGGCCATGGAGAGAAGGAGGAGCAGGGCGCGCCGTGCGTAAAAGTCGCCAGTGCGTAAAAGCGAGCAGGGCGCACGGCCAAGGCGCACGGCCAAAGTGGGCCTCCCAGGGCTGCCAAACAAGCCCAAGTCCCGGGGAAAACGGCTCCAGGGGGAAGGGGAAGCCCTGCCCCACCCCCTCGGCCCTTTCCCCGCTTCCTTAGTTCGCGAGAGAAGGGGAAAAGGCCTCCCAAACGACGCCCTCCATCCTCAGAGGTAGTGAGGTCTGTTGGAAGTAGGAAAAATGGGTTTATATATCTGTGGAATGACCAGGTGAGACAAAGGACTTTTGTCTGCTGGGGATAGATGTGAATGTTTCAGCTGATCACCTTGATTAGCATTCAATGGCTTAGAAGTGCGGGGGGGGGGGGGATCCCTTATTGAGAGTGATTTTATGTGCCTGTTTGTTTCCCCTCTGTTGTTTTGCTGTTGCTCATATTAGCCCAGTGGTGAAAAAAATGCATACAACAACCCATGTGTGATGTCCGGCCTATGGGAAAGCACAGACAATTTAAGGCCAAAATTAGGAATTTTGATATAACTCACATTCCTAATTTTGGCCTTAAATTTTGCCCTTGACAAATATATGAGGTCAATGAATATATGAGTATATATCAGGCATGGACAAACTTCAGCCCTCCAGATGTTTTGGACTTCAACTACTACAATTCCTAACAGCTCATAGGCTGTTAGGAATTGTGGGAGTTGAAGTCCAAACACCTGGAGGGCCGAATTTTGCTCATGCCTGGTATATATGGTATATACAAACCTTAAAACACAGCAGGGCCCACGTTTGCCCAACGCCAGGGAGCTGGCCCAAAACAAACACAATGAATATCAAGAGGGAGAAATTAAATGAATTACACTTAGGCAATCAAAATGAGGTGCAGAAAGCACGGATGAGCTCCCTCTGTCAGCTCCAGCTTGAGAAACTGCAAGTCGCTTCTGGTGTGAGAGCATTGGCCGACTTCAAGGGCATTGCCCAGAGGACACCCAGATGTTTGATGTTTTACATTCCTTGTGGGAAGATTCTCTACATGGGGAGCTGGAGCTGACAAAAGGAGCTCAACCCACTCTCCCCGGATTCGAACCACTGACCTGTCAGGTCAGCAGTCTTGCTGGCACAAGGGGTTAACCCACTGCACCACCAGGGGCTCCAATAATAATGAATAAAACTTTATTTATATCCCGCCCTATCTCGCCATAGAGACTCAGAGTGGTTTACAACAATTATCGACAAACATTCATTCTGTGAATATTGAAGAGCAACTCCTTGGTTTCTTTTTACAGTCTGAAAAATGATGACGGCAATAAAGCCCTTGTGAAAAATCACTTGGTGATTGTGGGATTTCTAGTGGGATGTCCTCATGGTGTTTGATTTTTCCCAAAGTGGGGCAATTTGATTTTTAAGGGGAGCAATTCGTTAAAATTATATACAGATAATATTTATAATATTATAATGTAATGCAATATAATACTACTAATAATAATATATTATAATTATATATTTATATTACATGTAATATTACTAATAATATTACAATATAATGGTATAGTGCAATATAGTAATATTTAGCAATTCGTTAAAATTATATACATAGAATATTTATAATATTATAATGTAATGCAATATAATACTACTAATAATATATTATAATTATATATTTTATATTACATGTAATATTACTAATAATATTACAATATAATGGTATAGTACAATATAGTAATATTTAATACTGATATTGTACTATGCTAATAATATAATATATTGTGTGTGTGTATATATATGTATGTATATGTATAGTTCGTTATCTGTTGCCTGTTGTAATGCCGCTCTGAGTCCCCTTTCGGGTGGTGAGAAGGGTTGGATGTATGTAAATAACATGAGGCCAAGCCTGAACAAAAATTACAAAATAACAAAACCACCCAAATTCCCATCTCATATGACCAAATTCACCGTCTTTCCCATCAATGTAGAAATTATGACTATTATTGTTCCCCCTTTGAGTGCAGAGCGATATATGTTACCTTATAACTGTTTTGCACTATTTAAACACTCATTGGCTAAGCAATGTTTGGTTTATCTGTATACTTGGTTCAGTCCTGTACTTAGCCATTGGTATCAATTGTTGTAATCTCACAGTTTGTTTTTTGTTTGTTGTCTTGTTTAAAAAGGACTCTTTTGAATGTTTCAACTGACCATCTTGATTAGCATACAATGGGCTGACTGTGCCTGGGGCAATCTTTTGTTGAGAGGTGATTAGATGTCCTTGTTGTAGGTTTTTTCGGGCTACTTGGCCATGATCTAGAGGCATTCTCTCCTGACGTTTCGCCTGCATCTATGGCAAGCATCCTCAGAGGTAGTGAGGATGCTCACTAGCCACAGATGCAGGCAAAACGTCAGGAGAGAATGCCTCTAGACCATGGCCATATAGCCCGAAAAAACCTACAACAACCCAACCTTTCAAATCTTCAGATCTCACGATCAGGGATGATGCTAGTAACCAGTTAACCTCATGGCGCTCATCTGTATTTTCCACTAAAAAAAATAGCTAGCCCCTCATGTTTCAACCTGCTGGATTTCATGTTTCATCATGCTGGAATTTATTTAACTTTCTAAAATATTTTATTTTTACAATATTACATTCTTACATTTTCCCTGCATCATGTCACATTCATTCAACTATGTTTTATACCCTGAATTTGTCATTGTTGGTGCGATGGCCGAGTGGCCATCTGTCAGGGGTGCTTTGAATGCAATATTCCTGTTTCATAGCAGAGGGTTGGACTGGATGGCCCATGAGGTCTCTTCCAACTCTATGATTCTATGGTTGCTCTTATATTCTGCTCTGCTGTGTTTTATTCTGTTTTATGCTGTTGTTTGTGTACTTCAGTGTGTAATATTTTAATTACATTGATCAGGCTTGTCCCCATGTAAGTCACCCCAGTTCCCTCTGGGGAGATGGAGGCGGGGAACAAAAATAAGGTTGTTATTGTTATTATTATTATTATTATTATTATTATTTTAAAACACCTTTTGTGTACATCACAGATGTACACAAAAACATATGAAGTCTTGCAATTTTTTGGCAACAGAGTTGGACAGAAAGGAAATCCTTTATGCACCCTTGACTCGTGAACCACAACTTCCACCTCTAATCCCTATACTAGGGGTCCTCGAACTTTTTAAACAGAGGGCCAGGTCACAGTCTCTCAAACCGTTGTAGGGCCAGATTATAATTTGAAAAAAAAAAACATGAATGAATTCCTATGCACACTGCACATCTTATTTGTAGTGCAAAAAATACTTTAAAACAATACAATAATTAAAATGAAGAACAATTTTAACAAATATAAACTTATTAGTATTTCAATGGGAAGTGTGGGACTGCTTTTGGCTAATGAGATAGGATTGTTGTTGTGCGCTTTCAAGTCATTTCAGACTTAGGTTGACCTTGAGCGAGGGCCGGGTAAATGACCTTGGAGGGCCGTATCCAGACCCCGGGCCTTAAATTGAGTACCCCTGCCCTATACAATCCATGGGGTTACCACAAATCCACAGGTAGCTTGAAGCTACACACACAGTTGAGAGGAGGGAGAAAGATAAATTGTGAGTTTACACAACTGGCATCCTGGTCCCAATTCATAGGCCATCTGAACTGGTGTAATGTGCATTTTTCAGATACTGGAGTTACTAGCAACAACAATTATAGGAATAACAGAGGGCCTTTCCACACAGCCCTATATCCCAGAATACCAAGACAGAAAATTCCACATTATCTGAGTGTAGACTCATAACCCAGTTCAAAGCAGATATTGTGTGATTTTCTGCCATGATATTGTGGTATATAGGGCTGTGTGGAATTGATTCAGTATATAGGGCTGTGTGGAATTGATTCAGTATAAAGACTGCAAGGACAGAGACTAAGGCCCCTTCCACACAGCTGTATAAAGTCATAGAGTTGGAAGAGCCTCCACCACACTCCAAGGCAGAGAGTTCCACTGCTGAATGGCTCTCACATTTAGGAAGTTCTTCCTCATGTTCATAGAATCATAGAGTTGGAAGAGACCTCATGGGCCATCCAGTCCAACCCCCTGCCAAGAAGCAGGGAAAATTGCATTCAAAGCATCCCCTGACAGATGGCCATCCAGCCTCTGTTTAAAAACCTCCAAAGAAGGAGCCTCCACTACACTCCGGGGCAGAGAGTTCCACTGCTGAACAGCCCTCACAGTCAGGAAGTTCTTCCTAATGTTCAGATGGAATCTCCTTTCTTGTAGTTTGAAGCCATTGTTCGTCCTAGTCTCCAGGGAAGCAGAAAACAAGCTTGCTCCCTCCTCCTTGTAACTTCCTCTCCCGTATTGGCTATCATGTCTCCTCACAGCCACACTGAACTTGATTATATGGCAGTATGGACTCAGATAATCCAGTTCAAAGCATATATTGTGTATTATCTGCCTTGATATTCTGGGTGACATGGCTGTCCCTAAGAACTAAACTGAAAGGGGAGGAAAAGAGGTGGGAGCAAGGTGAAACAAAAACACATGAACTTACCTGTTCCATCTTGGGCATCACAGCCTTGTAACCTCCCATCTTGAACTTCACCAAGTTGTAGAGCTCTTCGGGGTGACCCAGCCATTTCTTCAACACCTCCATGGTCTCAGGTTGGCAAAGTTTGGGCAGGCTGGAAAAGTGAAAGCAGCAGCATGATTCAATCTGATGGGGAATAATTCCCTAAGTCATCCTTTCCCACCAATACCAACTGCCATTCCTTTTAATCATTCTATTCATAGAGTGCAGCTACACTGTGGAACTCATGAAGTTTGACACCATTAGGCTCAATGCAAAGAGAGTTGTAGTTTAGTGGAAGGAAAGGCTAAAGACCAGGAGCCACATGGCTTAATGCAACGAGAGTTGTAGTTTAGCGGAAGGAAAGGCTAAAGACCAGGAGCCACATGGCTTAATGCAACGAGAGTTGTAGTTTAGCGGAAGGAAAGGCTAAAGACCAGGAGCCACATGGTTAAATGCAACGAGAGTTGTAGTTTAGCGGAAGGAAAGGCTAAAGACCAGGAGCCACATGGTTAAATGCAACGAGAGTTGTAGTTTAGCGGAAGGAAAGGCTAAAGACCAGGAGCCACATGGTTAAATGCAACGAGAGTTGTAGTTTAGCGGAAGGAAAGGCTAAAGACCAGGAGCCACATGGCTTAATGCAACGAGAGTTGTAGTTTAGCGGAAGGAAAGGCTAAAGACCAGGAGCCACATGGCTTAATGCAACGAGAGTTGTAGTTTAGCGGAAGGAAAGGCTAAAGACCAGGAGCCACATGGCTTAATGCAAAGAGAGTTGTAGTTTAGCGGAAGGAAAGGCTAAAGACCAGGAGCCACATGGCTTAATGCAACGAGAGTTGTAGTTTAGCGGAAGGAAAGGCTAAAGACCAGGAGCCACATGGCTTAATGCAACGAGAGTTGTAGTTTAGCGGAAGGAAAGGCTAAAGACCAGGAGCCACATGGTTAAATGCAACGAGAGTTGTAGTTTAGCGGAAGGAAAGGCTAAAGACCAGGAGCCACATGGCTTAATGCAACGAGAGTTGTAGTTTAGCGGAAGGAAAGGCTAAAGACCAGGAGCCACATGGCTTAATGCAACGAGAGTTGTAGTTTAGCGGAAGGAAAGGCTAAAGACCAGGAGCCACATGGCTTAATGCAACGAGAGTTGTAGTTTAGCGGAAGGAAAGGCTAAAGACCAGGAGCCACATGGCTTAAATGCAACGAGAGTTGTAGTTTAGCGGAAGGAAAGGCTAAAGACCAGGAGCCACATGGCTTAATGCAACGAGAGTTGTAGTTTAGCGGAAGGAAAGGCTAAAGACCAGGAGCCACATGGCTTAATGCAACGAGAGTTGTAGTTTAGCGGAAGGAAAGGCTAAAGACCAGGTATCATGGGTCCTCAAACTTTTTAAACAGAGGGCCAGGTCACAGTCCCTCAAACTGTTGGAGGGCTTAATTACAATTTGAAAAAACACGAATGAATTCTTATGCACACTGCACATATCCTATTTGTAGTGCAAAAAAAACACTTAAAACAGTACAATAATTAAAATGAAGAACAATTTTAACAAATATAAACTTATCAGTATTTCAGTGGGAAGTGTGGGCCTGATTTTGGCTGATGTTGTGTGCTTTCAAGTCATTTCAGACTTAGGCTGACCCTGAGCAAGGGCCAGGTAAATGACCTTGGAGGGCCGTATCCGGCCCCCAGGCCTTAGTTTGAGGACCCCTGGCTTAATGCAACGAGAGTTGTAGTTTAGCGGAAGGAAAGGCTAAAGACCAGGAGCCACATGGCTTAATGCAAAGAGAGTTGTAGTTTAGCGGAAGGAAAGGCTAAAAACCAGGAGCCACATGGCTTAATGCAACGAGAGTTGTAGTTTAGTGGAAGGAAAGGCTAAAGACCTTTCCATTGCACTAAGCCATTGAAATTTAAAGTGGTGTCAAACTGCATTAATTAATTCTACGGTGTACGATTCTACAGATGTTAAATACACTCCATCATCCCAATTATTATTGTTTGTTTTGACTTTATTGTACCCCGCCTCAAGCCATTAGGAGAGGCAGGTAACAAATAAACATCATTATTAGTATTAATCAGTATCAATAATTTCTGATTTTTACTATACATGGTACTATACAACTAAAGGAATAACATTAAAATATTGTCTGTTTTTAATTGAGAGCCGCTTTGTGTCCCAATATGCGCCCTAACAACAATAACTGCAACTGCTATTTTAACAGGGTTTATGTGTAAGTTGTAGATTTTAGATTGTTTTGATTTTAATGCATGAGCTGCTTTGTATCTCAGTCAAGAGATAAAAAGTGAGCTATTATTATTATTATTATTATTATTATTATTATTATTATCATTACGTATCAGGAGCAACCTGAGAAACTGCAAGTTTTCTGACAAGGAGCGACTTGAGGACTGCTGACCGAAAGGCCGGCGATTCGAATCCTGGTAGTGGGGTAAGCTCCTGTCTGTCAGCTCCAGCTTCTCATGCAGCGACATGAGAAAAGCCTCCCACAGGATGGTAACACATCCGGGCATCCCCTGGGTAACGTCCTTGCAAACGGCCAATTTTCTTACACCAGAAGTGACTTGCACATTGTTATCACTACTTAACATGTTATCTGCCACAATCAATGAGGAGAGACAATAAGGATTGCCAACATCAACAACAACAAATCTCTCACACCAGAGGCGACGTGCACATTATCATTACTTAACATGTTATCTGCCATAATCAATGAGGAGAGGCATTGAGAAAGGATTACCAACAACAATAAAATCAATGCAATGTTTCCCACCTCCATCAAAAGGGAGATGAAACATAAAATCACAATTGATCATAGAATCAAAGAGTTGGAAGAGACCTCATGGGCCATCCAGTCCAACCCCCTGCCAAGAAGCAGGAATGTTGCATTCAAAGCACATATCATTACATGTTAAGTAATGATAACAACAATAATAATTTAATATGTTGTTTCGCAAGTAATGGGGAGATGAAATAAGAAATCACAATTAATAATCTATATAAATAAAAATGTAATGTTTGTTTGTGGGATTAACATAACTCAAAAACCACTGGACAAATTGCCGCCAAATTTGGCCACAAGACACCTATTACCCCAGACACCTACTTGTGGCCATCACTCAAAAATTGATTTTGTCATTTGGGAGTTGTAGTTCTTGGGATGTATAGTTTACTTAAAATCAAACAACATTCTAAACTCCACTAATGATGGAATTGAACCAAACATGGCATACAGGACTCCCATGACAGAAAATACTAGAAGAGTTTGGTGGACATTGACCTTGAGTTCGGGAGTTGTAGTTCACCTACATCCAGAGACCACTGTGGCCTCAAACAAAGATGGATCTGGACCAAACTTGGCACGAATACTCCATATGCCCAAATATGAACACAGATGGAATTTAAGGGAAATAGACCTTGATATTTCGGAGTTGTAGTTACTGGGATTTATAGTTCACCTACAATCAAAGAGCATGCTGAACACTACCAATGACAGAATTGGGGCAAACTTTTCACACAGAACCCCCCATGACCAACAGAAAATACTTAAGGCCATCCAGTCCAACTCCCTTCACCAGGGCAAGAAAACGTAATCAAATCCCTATTGACAAAGAGCCATCCAGTCATAGATATGGATAGATATAAATGATTCACACACAAAGAGAGATATAGTATCATAGATTTGAAAGGGAACCCTAAAGAAAGACAATTATATGTTGCATGTTCCAGAGCAAGCAAACCAGACAATCTCCACATCAACACTGACAAAGAAACAGCAAGAAATACTGTTTACCCACAAGTATGAAGAAATTATATATATTAGAAACCAACACTTTCTAATTACTTTATTTTCCAGATCACCAGAATGGGCCACAGCAACGTGTGGCAGGAGATGGCTAGTCTATATAAATAAAAATGTAATGTTCATTTGTGAGATTAAAATAACTCAAAAACCACTGGACAGATTGACACCAAATTTGGACACAAGACACTTATCAGGGAAACAAGTGACCACCACTCATTAAAACAAAAAATACTCAGTAGAAAGAACTTAAAACCCCAAAAAGACATTACAGCGCATGCACAAAAACAACTCCCTGGCACCACCACCCTCCATTTCTACTCGAGCTAAACGTGAATGTTGCAATTGCCCACCTGGATTACCTTTGAATAGCCTTGCACCTTAAAAGCCTGGTGGAAGGAGTTCCCTAGCCCAGATTGCTCCATGTCTGGAAATCTTCTGTTTTTTGAGGGGCACAGCAACATGTGGCGGGTACAGCTAGTAATTTAATATATTATTTCCCATCCCCAGTAATGGGGAAATGATAAAAATCAATTATTATTATTATTTCATTGAAGCAGAGGACATTTTATTAAAATGTAACATATACAATCATTGTAAACATACTACAAACTATGTTTACATTGTAAACATACTACTGCCTACTACAGGGAAAACAAGCTGATCCCTAACCCATCTAAAACGTAGACATGTGCCTTTCATCTCAAGAACAGAGAAGCATCCCGAGCTCTGAAGATCACCTGGGAAGGAATCCCACTGGAGCATTGCAGCGCACCCAAATACCTGGGAGTCACTCTGGACCGTGCTCTGACCTACAAGAAGCACTGCCTGAACATCAAGCAAAAAGTGGGTGCTAGAAACAATATCATACAAAAGCTGACTGGCACAACCTGGGGATCACAACCAGATACAGTGAAGACATCTGCCCTTGCACTGTGCTACTCTGCTGCTGAGTATGCATGCCCAGTGGGGAACGCATCTCGCCACACTAAAACAGTGGATGTGGCTCTGAATGAGACACAGGGTGTCTGTGCCCTACACCACTGGAGAAATTACACTGCTTAGCCGGTATTGCACCACCTGACATCCGCCGGGAAGTAGCAGCCAATAGTGAAAGGACCAAGGCAGAGACATCCCCAGCCCATCCCCTGTTTGGGTATCAGCCAGCACATCGACGACTTAGATCTAGAAATAGTTTTCTAAGATCTACAGAGACATTCGCTGGAACACCTCAGCAAGTGAGAGTCCAAAAGTGGCAGGCTCAAACCCAGAACCTCAACCAATGGGTGATACCAAATCAGAGACTCCCCCCTGGGCACACAGAAGACGGGTCGACTTGGAAGGCACTGAACAGACTGCGCTCTGGCACCACAAGATGCAGAGCCAACCTTCAGAAATGGGGCTACAAAGTGGAATCCTCGACATGCGAGTGCGGAGAAGAGCAAACCACTGACCACCTGCTGCAATGCAACCTGAGCCCTGCCACATGCACGATGGAGGACCTTCTTGCAGCAACACCAGAAGCACTCCAAGTGGCCAGATACTGGTCAAAGGACATTTAACCAACTACCAAACTCACAAGTTTTGTATTTGTCTGTTTGTTTGCTTTGCTGTTAGAAATGTATAATGGACTGGTTGCTCTGACACGACAAATAAATTGTAAACATATCAACATAGATACAATCCAGCTTTTTAAAAAAGTTTAAAAGTGCATAGGCAACTGATCCATATTAAAAACAACCAGTACACCATCTAAAATTCATAATATAGTATCATTTCATATGATTTTACATGTTATACCTGTTCACATAATCCTCCCGCTGTCTTATTTACCCCCTTTAGCCAATTCAAGTTCCTAGTCCCCAATGAGGAGGGCCAACCTTACCTGCAGCCTCCCTCTCCAGATGCTCAGCCCATCTAAGACATCCTCCCCTTTCATCTTCTCCCTGTCAACCCACGTCACCTAGCAGCAGCCAATGGGCGGCCGGCGCGCCATGCACGCCACGCTGATAGGCGGGCCTCGGCGGCCGCGCGGTACTCGCACCAGGAAGAGGGCGGCCAATCAGGTTCCAACAGGGCTGGTGTGACGGGCGCTCGGTGCCCCGCGATTGGCTGGTGGGAGCCCGGGAGGCGGAGTCAGAGGACCCAGCAGGGAACAAGTCGCCGGGTTTCTTAAAGGGGCCGAGCTCCTTTGGGTGTCATTGTTTGCAAACGTCTCTTCATTTTCTGGGTTTCAGCCTCACAATTGCATATATAATATTAATAATGTTGAAATATATATTGTATATATAATATTAATAATGTTGAAATATATATTGTATATATTGCAAGTTATGATATAATACAATATATTATATAATACTAACAGTATAACATACTGGTGGTATATGTATTGTGGTATATTCCACACCTGGAATATTGTGTCCAATTCTGGGCACCACAATTCAAGAGAGATATTGACAAGCTGGAATGTGTCCAGAGGAGGGCGACTAAAATGATCAAGGGTCTGGACAACAAGCCCTATGAGGAGCGGCTTAAGGAGCTGGGCATGTTTAGCCTGGAGAAGAGAAGGCTGAGAGGAGATATGATAGCCATGTATAAATATGTGAGAGGAAGCCACAGGGAGGAGGGAGCAAGCTTGTTTTCTGCTTCCTTGGAGACTAGGACGCAATGGAACAATGGCTTCAAATTACAAGAGAGGAGATTCCATCTGAACATGAGGAAGAACTTCCTGACTGTGAGAGCCGTTCAGCAGTGGAACTCTCTGCCCCGGAGTGTGGTGGAGGCTCCTTCTTTGGAAGCTTTTAAACAGAGGCTGGATGGCCATCTGTCAGGGGTGATTTGAATGCAATATTCCTGCTTCTTGGCAGGGGGTTGGACTAGATGGCCCATGAGGTCTCTTCCAACTCTTTGATTCTATGATTCTATGATAATAATATAGTACTCTCTCTCTATATATATATATATATCTTCTTCATATAGCAAAATATCTGCATATCTAGCTATTTATATACCATTGTAATATATTGAAATATATATTGTATATATAATATTAATAATGTTGAAATATATATTGTATATATTGCAAGTTATGATATAATACAATATATTATATAATACTAACAGTATAACATACTGGTGGTATATGTATTGTGGTATATATATATATATCTTCTGCATATAGCAAAATATCTACATATCTAGCTATCTATATAATATTGTAATATGATATTGTAACATAATAGTAATATATAATAAATATAATATTATTGTAACATAATAATAGTAATATATATTATATTAATAATGTTGAAATATATATTGCATATATTACAAGTTATGATATAATACAATATATTATATAATACTAATAATATAACATACCGGTGGTATATGTATTGTGGTATAATAATATAGTACTCTCTCTCTCTCTCTCTCTCTCTCTCTCTCTCTCTCTATATATATATATATATATCTTCTGCAAAATATCTGCATATCTAGCTATCTATAACATTGTAATATAATATTCTTGTAACATAATAATAGTAATATATATATAATATTAATAATGTTGAAATATATATTGTATATATTGCAAGTTATGATGTAATGCAATATACTATATATTACTAATAGTATAACATACTGGTGGTATATGTATTGTGGTATAATAATACAGTACAATATATATATTGTACAGGGCCTTCTCGGTGGTGGCCCCTCGGCTGTGGAACGCCCTTCCCACAGACATTAGATCGGCTCCCTCATTAATGGCATTTCGGAAGAAAGTGAAAACCTGGTTATTTGAACAGGCGTTTGAATAGGCAGTGCAATGAATTATAATGAATTGTAGGAAATCGGAACAACGGATGACGAGCTTGGATTATGATTTTAGTTATGAGGCTCTAATGAGTTGTTTATTGATGATTATTGATGTTAATTGCCTAGTGTACTATTGTGTTAATTGCTTTAAATGGTTTGTATGATTCTAGCATTGAATTTCTGCTGCTGTTTGTTGTTAACCGCTCTGAGTCGCCTAAGGGCTGAGAAGAGCAGTATACAAATAAAGTAAATAAATAATAATAAATAAATAATCTTCTACATATAGCAAAATATCTGCATATCTAGCTATCTATATAATATTGTAATATAATATTATTGTAACATAATAATAGTAATATATATCATATTAATAATGTTGAAATAAAATATATTGCATATATTGCAAGTTATGACATAATACAATATATTATATAATACTAATAGTATAACATACTGGTGGTATATGTATTGTGGTATAATAATATAGTACTATATATATATATATGTATATCTTCTGCATATAGCAAAATATCTGCATTTCTAGCTATCTATATAATATTGTAATATAATATTATTGTAACATAATAATAGTAATATATATATAATATTAATAATGTTGAAATATATATTGTATATATTACAAGCTATGATATAATACAATATATTATATAATACTAATAATATAACATACCAGTGGTATATCCATTGTGGTATAATAATATAGTACTATATATATATATATA
>NW_026844366.1:344995364-345024373 GCF_025583915.1 Anolis sagrei ordinatus | reverse complement strand
TTATTGTAACATAATAATAGTAATATATATATAATATTAATAATGTTGAAATATATATTGTATATATTACAAGCTATGATATAATACAATATATTATATAATACTAATAATATAACATACCAGTGGTATATCCATTGTGGTATAATAATATAGTACTATATATATATATATATGCTTCTGCATATAGCAAAATATCTGCATATCTATCTATATAATATTATAATATAATATTAATAATGTTGAAATATATATTGTATATATTGCAAGTTATGATATAATACAATATATTATATAATACTAATAGTATAACATACTGGTGGTATATGTATTGTGGTATAATAATATAGTACAATATAATATATATATATATATATATATATATGCTTCTGCATATAGCAAAATATCTGCATATCTAGCTATCTATACAACATTGTAATATAATATTGTAATATAATAATAGTAATATATATAATAATAATGTTGAAATATAATATATATTGTATATAGTACAAGTTATGATATAATACAATATATTATATAATACTAATAGTATAACATACTGGTGGTATATGTATTGCGGTATAATAATATAGTACAATAGAGATATACATACATATAGATAGATAGATAGATGCTTCTGCATATAGCAAAATATTTGCATATCTAGCTATCTATATAATATTGTAATATAATATTAATGTAATATAATAATAGTAATATATATAATATTAATAATGCTAATTATAATATATATTGTATATATTACAAGTTATGATATAATACAATATATAATACTAACAGTATAACATACTGGTGGTATATTATTGTGATACAATAATATAGTACAATATAATAATATATAATTATATATGTATATGTATACTATTACTAATAATATCACAGTATGGTGGTATAGTACTGTGCTGTCGCGCGCTGGGCCTATGACAATGTCTGCTTATAGGATGTGCTTTCTGTATGCCCAACAGGATGCCGGGGTGCCTCAGCTAAAGGATCCCTTAGGTTTCCCAAAACAAAGTTCTGTAGAGGCTCAAAGTAAGTCCAACAAAGTTCTTTATTAAGGCTTAAATCTTCGAACAAATGCATAAAATGCCATATAATAACAAATGCATAAAATGCCATTTGCAGCAACCATAATAAAACCATTCAAAGTGCTGGCTTTGGCCTTTAAAGCCCTATACAGTTCTGGCCCAGCTTACTTGTCCAAACGTAACTCCCTCTATGATCCACCTCGGAGCTTAAGATCGTCACGTGGGGCCCTGCTATCATTCCCGCCACCCTCGCAAGCGCGATTGGCATGGACGAGAGACAGGGCCTTATTGGTGGTGGCCTCCCATCTGTGAAACACACTCCTCAGTGAAATCAAGTTGGCCCCCTCTCTCCTATCCTTTAGAAAGAAAGCTCAAATCATCGCTGGGGAACCAAGGATTTGGGAAGCAGGCAATAACTCATTTCTATAATTCATAAGAATTGACAATGGACAGCTCTGGGACTGGGATTCTGGACGCTGAGCTGGATTTGGACTTGGTTGTGTTTAGAGGAATAGATTTATTTCATTTCCTGTTGTCTCATCCCTGTTGTTACCTATGAGTAGTTTGTAAGTTGGATGTTTGTAACTTGAGGACTGCTGATACTTCTATCCGATCTTTATTATTTATTATTATTATTTACTATATTTATATACCATCCCTCTCAGCCCGCAGGTGACTCGGGGCAGTTCACAATAGGTACCAAGACCATAAAATACAATTAAAAACATTAAAAGAATATAAAACCATAGCAAAATCAATAACAAACATATGTCATTAGCGTCTCCTTGCTGAAAACATTGACCAATCACATCATCTAATCATTCCATTTTCCTATGTCAGTTGCACTGTACTTGCAAACGCTTGCTCAAAAAGCCAAGTCTTGACTTTTCTCCGGAATGTTAAAAGGGAGGGGGCCGATCTGATATCCCTAGGGTGGGCGTTCCATAGCCGAGGGGCCACCTCTGAAAAGGACCTGTCTCTCGTCCCCGCCAGCCGTGCTTGTGACGAGGGCGGGATCGAGAGCAGGGCCTCCCCAGACAGTTTCATGTCCTCCAACTCTCCCAATTAATCTTCTGCCATCCCACATTTCCATTAAAATGCTCTAGTTTTTCTCTCTTCCACCCACTTTCCCTCTTTACTTCCACTGCTACAAACTGAATTTAAAGTGCAAATGACATCTATACTCACAAAGGGAGCAGAGAGTGTGACTGCGCGACTGGCGCCACTTGTATGTAAATATATAGTTGAGTTGTTTGGTTATCTAGAGCTTTCGATCAATGTTGTTTTGCATGGATTGAATTGCTCCCCCAGCTCAATTGTTTAGCTCCACCCCTTCCTAGGAAGGAAGGCAGTGCTTTCTTTTTCATTCCACCATCAAACAACTCAACAGATGGACGTGAGAAAGGCTTGGCTCTAAGCCCTTAGTCAAGTCATCTCTTACAACCAATTCTTAAGTTTATACTCTTAAGATTCATACTTCATGCCCAGCTCACCTGGACGACGTTGAGGAATCTTAAGCACCTTCAAACCAGTCCTTTGGCATCAAGGGGAAGACTTTGTGCCTTCAATATAGGTCATTGGACTGGGGTTGTGAATGTTCCGACTTCCTAGCCATTGAGATACAGGGAACTTGGAAAGCTTCTCAGCTGGAAAACTCCTTGGACCCAAGACTTCAGAGACTGTAATGTATATTTTCTTTACCTCCTTTTTGAAACATCTAGTTTAATGCCTCAGAAAGATAACTCCTTGTGAACAATAAAGCCTATTTTGAGTTATCTATAGTGTCTTGATCCTTGAGAGTTTCAATTCTCTAAAGGAAGGCAAGAAGCAATCCCCTGGGGAAAAATTATTTATTTATTTATTTCGAGGTTTTATATACCGACCCTCTCACCTTCAAAGAGGGATTCGGACCGGTTCACAACATGTGTTAACATACAAAGAATATACAATAACAACACAATGCCACTTCATTACACGATTAAAATATCAGCACCATACTCATTAAAACATTATCATCACAGTTAAAAGAGCCAAATTGTCCAACACCATCACAATCCCATTCATCATCCTCCTTTCATGTGGGCAAAGAATTAAATCAGTTGTCAAATGCCGCGTTCCACAACCAGGTCTTTGTTAGTTTCCTGAACGTCATGAGGGAGGGGGCAGTTCTGATCTCTAATGGCAGGGAGTTCCACCTCGAGGGGCCACCATCGAGAAGGCCCTGTCCCTCGTCCCCACCAGCCGTGCTTGTGCAGGCGGTGGGACTGAGAGCAGGGCCCCTCCAGACGATCTTAGTGGTCTTGATGGTTCGTAGGGTAGAATACGTCCGGAGAGGTAAACAGGGCCGGAGTCATTTAGGGCTTTATAGGTTAACACCAGCACTTTGAATTGTGCTCGGAAGCTAATCGGCAGCCAGTGGAGTTCGAGTAACAGCGGAGTGGTGTGCTCCCTGTACCCAGCACCCGTTAGTAATCTGGCTGTTGCGCGTTGTACTTGCTGCAGCTTTCGGGCAGTCTTCAGAGGCAACCCCACGTAGAGAGCGTTGCAGTAATCTAAGCGGGATGTAACCAAAGCGTGTACTACCGTGGCCAAGTCAGCCTTCCCAAGGTACGGACGCAGCTGGCGCACAAGTTTTAATTGTGCGAATGCTCCCCTGACCACCGCTGAAACCTGGGGTTCCAGGCTCAGCGATGAATCCAGGAGAACTCCCAGACTGCGTACCTGTGCTTTTAGGGGGAGTGTGACCCCGTCCAGATGTCATGTCCATATTTCTTTCACTAAGACGTATAGCCCCCAGGCAGTGACGGCATAGAGAGTAAGGGGAAATCCTGCCTTTCCCAGTCAGCTCATGCAAAAAAACTTGTGTATTGCAGCCTTTCATAGCTTACCTGTTCTTCCTTGTCAATCACTTTTCTCCTCTTGGCTCCACTCTGCAGAGGAAGATGGCCTAGAGCTGTGTCGATCGAAAAGGCAAAAATCAATGAGACTCTCTTGAGTTATAAATCTCCAAAACTTCTCATAAGATAATTCAGACTATCAGCAGCTCGTCGTTGGCTGAACAGAGTGAGAAGCGTAGCAAGTTTGCGTTGTTACAAAAGGGTGCCCGTCTGAATGGTTGGCCTTTTATCTTGGCATCAAGGCAAGCTCATGATATCGCAAACACCAGGTGTCGAAAGCCGATCCAACTATGCAAAACAGCAACCCTACCTGCTGCTTTCCATGGTTATTGCATCGTCTTGGTTTCAAGCTTGCAACATCTAAAGAGATACTATTCTTGTGTGCCCATTTTATCAGTGCCACTGATTTCGATTTTTGAAAAGTTCTAATTCACAAGGTGCAACAAAAGATTATTTGTTTCCCACGTAACCACCTTGTGAAATTCATCACAGAGGTTCTTATTTCGGGAATGAGCGAGTTAGTAAGAAAATACATGGAAATTAAAAAATGGGCAATTTAAGGAATCTGTGCCAGGAGATTTGATTCTTTTTCTTGCACTGTTAGTTTGCATGAATCTATTCAAGCTATGCTTTTTTGCAATTGGGTAGTTTTCCCTAGGTTGCAATCATAGGGCCAACAACCTATCAATCATCATTAGAGCCTTTAGACCCGCCCCTTTCCTCAGGTTTGGAGGGAAAGGGAGACTTTTAGTTCAGTCTCACAGTTTGGAGCCCCACAGTAGGGCTTCTTACAGATCTGCTGGGGTCAAAGATATAGATCAACAGTCAGCCTTTGCTGGGGAAAAAGGAAAACCTCTACAGCTTTGCTGGGGAGTAAAGTTACAGTTCCACAGCTTTGCTAGAGGAATACAGCCAGCCTTTGCTGGGCAAAGTTACAGTTCCACAGCCTTCATGGAGAAACTAAAAGGACACCAGCTTGGCAGATGTGCAGCAACCATTGCTGCAGTGGTAAGGGACCACTCGGACTATCCATAATGCAGCTTGGAGCCGGGAGTTGGGGCCTCACGCCAGCAGGATTAAGAAAGATTGCCCAAGGAGGGGGTCAGAAGGTTTCCCTAAAGAAGATAGGAACAGTTTATTAAGCAGTTGCCTGTCCCTTGTCGGCAGATCGAGAAAGCTACCAGTTTTTCAAGATGATATGGCATTTTATTCATTTGTTCGAAGATTTAAGTCTTAATAAAGAACTTTGTTGGACTTACTTTGAGCCTCTACAGGACTTTGTTTTGGGAAACCTAAGGGACCCTTTAGCTGAGGCACCCCAGCGTCCCGTTGGGCATACAGAAAGCACGTCCTATAAACAGATATTGTCACAGACATTGTGTGACAGCACAGAATCTATGTTATTATAGGAGCCCCCGGTGGTGCAGCGGGTTAAAGCGCTGACCTGCTGAACTTGCTGATCGAAATGTTGGCAGTTCGAATCTAGGGAGTGGGGTGAGTTCTAGCCCCAGCTTCTGCCAACCTATAGGTACTACTTTGGAGGGACATGTATTATATGTGTGTGTACAAATGGAAGTCTCTGGAGCTCCACTCTTCTCTCCTCCCTCCTTCTCCCAAGGCTTTAAGGCAGTTTTAAAAAACCTGAATTGGAGGTCTCTGGAACTTGGATCTTCCCCACTTCCTCCAAAGAACTCCATAACTTCCTTAAAGCATCGGCAGAAGGAGGGAGGAAAGAAGAGTGGAACTTCAGAAACCTCAGTTTTGTCGTTTTTAAACTGTCTTGTCTTCCAAGAGAGAAAGAAGGAAGGGAAAATTAGCACCAAATGGAGCTGCGACTGTTCTGCGAGGAAAACAGAAATGCTAATTTTGGCACCAAAAAAATGGGGATGTGATTTTTATGTGGTGGTGACTATTATGTGATGAAATTCAGTGTATATAGATAAGTTTATAAATGTGTGTCCGTATATGTTCATGACAGAACCACTGAAATTTTTCAGGTTAAAAAAAAAAAGCCTGTTTAACTCATGAGTTTTAACTGGTTAACCAAATCCCCACGGTAAATTTATGAGAAGCAAAAATTAAATGAGTCCCTCCAGAACTGCAAGCACTATCTCAAGCAAATTTTGCCCATTTATTCATAGTAATTAGGTAAAGGTAAAGGTAGTCCCCTGACATTAAGTCCAGTCATGTCTGACTCTGGGGTGTGGTGCTCATCTCCATTTCTAAGCTGAAGAGCCAGCATTGTCCATAGACACCTACAAGATCATGTGGCCGGCATGACTGCATGGAGCGTCGTTAGCTCAGCAGCTCAGTGCTTTAACCCACTGCGCCACCTACATAGTAATTACTTGCAGCAATAGCCAATATAGTGGAAGCAAGCAAGTTGGCCCACCCAGGGATTTGAAGCCCCACATGAAAGAGAAAAAAAATGATTTAATTAAGTTATATAAAATATAGAATGAATCATACTATTTATTTTGTCTTATCGAACTACTTCTCATGATTCACCAAAAAAAATTTCACCCTCCTTCCGATTTTTTTTTGCTACAGTCTTATATATATTGTAACCAGCCTCCAGCTGCAAGAAGAGATAAGTAATAAATCTGTTACACACACACACACACACATATACATATATACACACATACATACACACACACAACCACATTATTATATTGTAACCAGCAAGGAGAGACAGGTAATAAATCTGATATATATATATATATACACACACACACACACACACACAAATACACATATATATGCAAACACAAATATATATGCAACCACACATATATACACATACACACAAATATATACACACAAAAACACACATATACACAGACTGGGCCACAGCAATGCGTGGCAGGGAACGGCTAGTTACTATTAAGGAGAAAATGCAGTGAAAGTAAAAGTGCTGAGGAATTCCCATTTCTCCATGTCACTTCCATGTCTGCCTTGAGTTGCCAATAAGGCTGAGAAAGGCGGTATATAAGTATATATACAGACTGGGCCAAATACTCAATACTATCTATCTAACTCAATAGTTCTTTCTCAATAAACTCAGTACTCAAACTTTCTGAATAGCTTTTCGGTGTATATATATATATATATATATATATATATATATGTAAGCTCACAGCAGCCGCTCCCAGAAAAGACACAGGACGCCAATCCGTAATCAATCAGGAAACTTTTACTACTGGAAATGCATACACAACGAAAGCCAGGATTGGCATGCAGCCGCAAGTCAACCCCTTTTATACCCTCCCTCACAATTGAATTCCCCTTTCCCGCCAGCCGAGGATCCCGCCAATATTCCCCGCCAACTATCAACTGCTTTCCCTCAAGGCCACCAGCTGCACATCCTTATCAGCCCTCCAAGTCAGGACGGGGGTTTTTTGCGCCAATGTCCGAGGCCAGGAAACCGAGTCCTGACATGACGTCCCCCTCCTCCTCCTCTTCTTCCTGGAAGGAAAATACACGTCATCATTACATTCCTTCTATATCTAGTGGGCCTTGGTATTTTTTCAACAAGCTACAATGGAAAGTGGGGTGTATCTTTCCTAAAACCTTTGGTAATTTCAACGTGTATGTTACATCATTTATTTTGTTGGAAATTCTAAAGGGACCAATGTATTTAGGAGACAATTTCCTGGAGGGTCCACTCAACTTAAGATTTCTGGTGCTCAACCATACCAATTCCCCTTCTTCCAACTTGTCTCCTTCCCTCCTTTTCCTATCCGCAAACAATTTGTATTTTCGTTGAGCTTCTCTAAGTGATTTTGCTACTTCCTCCCAATTCGCCCTCACCTTGTCTGGCCACCCTTCCTCCCCCCACGGTTCCTCCTCCCAACTCGGCAATTTTGGGAATGGGGTGACTTCCATTCCGTATACTATTTCAAAAGGGGACTTTCCCGTGGATGCGTGACATGCTCCATTGTATGCGATTTCTGCAAATGGGAGCAAATCTGCCCAATTGTTTTGGCAATGGTTTGTATATGTCCTTAGGAATAACCCCAATGTCTGTTGTGCGCGCTCGACCCCTCCATTGGTCATGGGATGGAACGCTGAACTCAGGGTCCTTTCTACCCCCATCAACTGCATGAACCTCTCCCAGAATCGTGCCGCAAATTGTACCCCTCGATCGCTGATCACCTGGTCAGGACAGCCATGTAATCGATAGACATGTTTGATAAACAGCTCCGCTAACTTTTCTGCGGATGGTAACTTCGGCAGCGCTATGAAATGTGCCTGCTTCGAGAACAGGTCCATCACTGTCCAAACGTAGCGCTGACCTCGGCTATTGGGGAGCTCGCCCACAAAATCCATGGCAATTACCCTCCAAGGTTTCGAGGGTTCTGCCACCCTCTGTAACAATCCCGTTGGTTTACGTGTGGTTGCCTTATTTTGCGCACATGCATTACATTGGGATATGTACAATTTTGTGTCACTCCTCATCCTGGGCCACCAACATTGGCGTGCCAGTGACTTCAGGGTTTTCGTGACCCCCCAGTGTCCTGCCCCCTTGCCGCCATGGCACCTGACCATCATTTTTCTTCGTAGGTTGATTGGGATGTACAACTTTTTGTTTACAAATCCCAATCTGTCCTTCCATTCCATCTTTTCCTTATTTCTTTCCACCCACTTGTCCTCCTGGCACGCCTGCCTTATCTCCTCCTCCCATCCCCCATCCTTGCTCTCAACTCCCACTAGCCTTTGGCTGCGCTCCGTTTGCGCTCGGGTTTGTACTGCCATGCCCCACTGTTGCTCTGAGAATATGCTCCCCTTTGGGCCTTGCCCCCTCCCTCCATTCTCCGGCATTCTTGACAACGTGTCCGCGACTACGTTTTGTTTCCCCTTATGAAATCGCAGCTTAAAATCAAATCGGCTGAAATACTGCCCCCATCTTATTTGCTTTGCTGACAACTGTCTGGGTGAAGTGAGATACTGCAAGTTTTTATGGTCGGTCCACACCTCAAAAGGTATGCCGCTTCCCTCTAATAAATGTCTCCATGTTTCCAGAGCCCTTAAGATGGATAGAGCCTCCTTTTCCCATACTGGCCAGTTCCGTTCAGTTTCGCTGAACTTTTTTGAGATGAACCCGCAGGGTTTCAACCTCGCTTCCGGATCCCTTTGCATCAATGCTGCCCCATAAGCCCAATCCGATGCGTCACAGTGGATCACGAATGGCTTGGTTAAATCGGGGTGGATTAGCATCGGTTCCTCAGTGAATCTGCGTTTCAGTTCTTCAAATGCCCTTTGGCACTCCGTTGACCAATTTAATTTTGCCCCCGGGGACCGTACCTTTACTGTCTCCCCCTTTCCCTTAGTTTTCAGCAGTTCAGTTAGGGGCAGAGTCACCTGGGCAAAGTCCTCTATGAACCCCCGATAAAAGTTAGCAAATCCCAGGAACGACTGCAATTGCTTGCGTGTTTGGGGGGGTCCCCACCCCCTGACATCCTCTACCTTTGAGGGATCCATTGCTATCCCACCCTGGGAGATTCGGTATCCCAAGAAGTCTATTTGTTCCTTATTGAATTCGCATTTCGTTAACTTAGCAAACAGCTTTGCTTCCCTCAACTTCTGGAGTACCTCCCTCACCAACCGGACATGAGATCGCTTATCACGGCTAAAAATAATTACGTCATCCACAAAACAATACACTCCGCGATACAGTAATGGGTGCAACACCTCATTAATCATTTGCATAAATGCTGATCCAGAACCTTTTAGCCCAAAAGGGCAGACGGAATATTCGTAGTGCCCTAGCGCGCAGGTGAAAGCCGTTTTCCATCTGTCCTCTGGCCGTATCCGCAACTTATGATAGGCTTCAATTAAGTCAATTTTTGTGAACACCCTTGCTTCCGATAGTCTCGATAGTAAGTCCTTGGTTAGCGGCATTGGGTAATTGTTGGTCGTGCTCACTGCATTCAGTCCTCTATAGTCCACGCACAACCTCAATGAGCCGTCCTTCTTGTGCCTAAACAGCACTGGGGCCCCCAGCGGGGATTCAGAGGGTGTTATAAATCCTCGGGCTAAGTTTTTATCAATATATTTCCTCAGTTCCTCCATTTCCTTAGCCGACATGGGATATAATCTACTCCTGGGTAATTTAGCATTCTCATTGAGTTCTATTTTCACTTCAACCCGTCTTGGGGGAGGAAGCTGATCCGCCTCCTTTTCGTCAAATACATCCTCAAAGTCTCTATACTCGGGTGGGATCTCCTGCACCCCGCCTGTCGTGCCTTCCTCCCCCTTACAGCATTTCCCCTCCTCCTTGCTATGGAAGCTTATGCTGCCCTTCCTCCAATTGATTTGTGGGTTTGCTTCCCTTAACCACGGCATCCCCAGTATCACATTGTAAGTTGCTATAGGGGATACTACAAAGGTGATGTTGCCTTCCCAGTCCCCTACTTTGCATTTCACCTCCCCCACTTCAAATCGCGCCGGGGCTCCGGTTGCCACTGAGCCATCCAGCTGCGAAAACGCTATAGGGGCCGGCAAGGCTGCCTTTTCACAGTTCAGTTCATCGGCCAGTTCTGGGGTTATAATGTTCCTTGAACAGCCGCAATCCATGAGGGCTTTGCAGCTGGCCCACTTCCCTTCCCCTTCTAGCCTGATCGGGAACATCAACATTCCTGGGCTATGACTCACCAGCTCTCTCTCTGGGGCCCTATGAGGGAGGCTCTCTTCCGCTCTCTTCCCTGCGGCCGGTTTAAACTTTGGGTGAGGGGAATTCCCCCCTTTCCTTTGTCTGCAACCGGCTGCCCGATGGTTAAAGCGGCCGCATACAAAACAACCGCCCTTCTGCTCCTTGGATCCTCCGGTGGCCCCCTTCCCGATCGTGCTTCTCTCCGTCCTCCGATTCTCCTCCTTGGGCCTTGTCTGCTGCAGCGCCGCCCCTTGATGCCTCTTGACCTGGGCCAAGGTCGTCTCGATGCGGCCAGCCAGCTCAATCCATCCGCCTATCTCCTCCGGATCGTCGCGATGAAGTGCCCAGGTCAAAATTTCCTTCCGCAGGCCCTCCTTGAATATCTGGACCTTGGTGGTATCAGACCACTCTGGCACTTTCTCCGCCCTCAACCGGAACTCTTCCACGTACTCGGACACAGAGCGATGGCCTTGGGTTATCGTCTGCAGCCTTTCTCTCGCCCGGACCCTCTCGAGCGGATCCCTGAAGCGTGCCTCCATCGCAGCCAGGAATCGTCTCGTGGATCCCAAACATGGGTCATGCCTGGCGTGGAGCTGGACATACCACTCCGCTGCTCCTTTCCTCAGTGCTGCGCCCACTGCCCGCACTCTGCTTGCCTCCGACCCGAAGGTGAGAGCATTGTCCTCTAGATATCCCCTCACCATGGTTAGGAAGTACTCGAGGTTCTCGGCTTCCCCTCCGAATTCGATCCTCAGCTCCTCCCTTCTGGGTTGGTAAAGAAGGGGTTGCCTCTCCATCCTCTCCGCCCGGGGTGGCCCTCCCTGGAGCCCACGCTGCTCCGGGGGCAATCCTTGCTGTCCTGTGCCACGCCCGACCCCGGCCGGGGGCACCAGGAACGTCTGCTGGGACGCCGACGCCAGTCCCCTGGGTCGTCCCTCCTCCTCGTCACTCTCCGCAGCGGTTCTCCAACTCGCCTGTGTTTTTGGACGTGCCCCGGGTCCCCGGTCACTCCTCTCCTCCGCACTCCACATTGATTCCCCTCGTGGTTGTGGTTCCTCTAACAATGGGGCCAGCCTCTCCATTACTCTCGACATCATCGCGAGGGTGGTTTCCATAGATGCCAACTTCTCCTCCAAGTAATCCAACCTCTGCGGGGAGGGGAAGTCTAGCGCGCTGCTTTCTCTCGCTGCTGCCTCTGCCCCCTTCACTCTCCTCTGGGTAACTCCGTTGGGCTGGGCATACGCAGTCGACGAGGCCAAGGCATTCACTCTCTCCAGCTCCTCTTCTGCATTCTCAAAAGGGGAGCCTGGTTCTCCCCCCTCCGTTGGTTCTTCTTCTTGTTGCATGGGGGTGCCTCACCACAGCCGTGGGATGGCACAATCAATCCTGGCTTAATGTAAGCTCACAGCAGCCGCTCCCAGAAAAGACACAGGACGCCAATCCGTAATCAATCAGGAAATCTTTACTACTGGAATTGCATACACAACGAAAGCCAGGATTGGCATGCAGCCGCAAGTCAACCCCTTTTATACCCTCCCTCACAATTGAATTCCCCTTTCCCGCCAGCCGAGGATCCCGCCAATATTCCCCGCCAACTATCAACTGCTTTCCCTCAAGGCCACCAGCTGCACATCCTTATCAGCCCTCCAAGTCAGGACGTGGGTTTTTTGCGCCAATGTCCGAGGCCAGGAAACCGAGTCCTGACACTTGAGCACATGCCCGGCCATTGTCAGTTTTACCATTGTCTTTCCCAGCAGATTAAACTGCTGAGCTCCTGAACTTGCTGACTGACAGGTCAGTGATTCAAATCCGAGGAGTGGGGTGAGCTCCTGCTGTTAGCCACAGCTTCTGCCAACCTAACAGGTTGAAAACATACAAATGTGAGTAGAACAATAGGTATCGCTTTGGCGGAAAGGTAACAGCTCTCCATGCCGTCATGCCGGCCACATGACCTTGGAGGCGTCTATGGACAGCGCTGGCTCTTCAGCTTAGAAATGGAGCACCTCCCCCAAAGTTGGACACAACTAGTTGCACCTTCGCCAGAGTCAGACACAGCTAGACTTAATGTCAAGGGGAAACGTTTACCCTTTAACTTATATTATTTATTTATTTTTATCCTGCTTTTCTCCCATGGGTGATACTCAAAGAGTTAAACAATGGTTAAAACAACAGAACTTAAACGACACAAAAGCACAACATCATGACGCCAAATAAAACAGATAAACAAATAACATATTGCATAAACCACATATAACAAGCTTAATAAATGCGACATTTGCCACTAAAATTCCATGGGGCTCAGGCCACTAAGGTCGTCCATAAAAACATTATACTATATGCTATAGACATCAAACTAAATTTTGGATTGCATGATTAAACAACAAGCATGATTAGCAGGCTTAGGAAAGTACTTACAAGCATTCTGAGTATGATACCTCTCAGAGTTAGCAGATGTGTCTTAAAATAAAATAAAAATGTTTTAAAGGTCTTTGGGGGGAAAAACCTTGAACTTCAGGTTTGTCAAGATGAGAAAAATATGAAAATGACACTCTGCCCTTCAGCACTTGCAATGAAAAAGGACACTACATAGAGAAATTGTACAGGTTTTGTGACTGGCTCCTATTTTAAGTGCTATTGCATTAATGTTTTGAGCAGGAATGTTGTTCGTATACTTCTGGAAGTGAAGATAAGGAGCATCTTCCTGGATCAAACTGACCTGCTTACTCTTCCACTACATTACTTCTTTCTATGGTGATCTTTGCAGTGCTGGGTATGAGGAACATGGTTGAAGACTTGAGGTTCATTGTTGAGGTTCATGTGCAGGCTCAGTGGCGTTTCAAACTCCATTGTGACTGCACACTACAAAATAAAAGTATTCACATAGAATCATAGAGATGGAAGAGACCTCGTGGGCCATCTAGTCCAACCCTTTCTGCTAAGAAGCAGGAAAATCGCACCCAAAGCACCCCCAACAG
Organism: Anolis sagrei ordinatus; assembly: GCF_025583915.1. Lineage (NCBI taxonomy): Eukaryota > Metazoa > Chordata > Lepidosauria > Squamata > Anolidae > Anolis > Anolis sagrei. The sequence goes on along the minus strand of NW_026844366.1, from coordinate 345,010,797 downwards.
ATGGCCATCCAGCGTCTGATTAAAAGCCTCCAAAGAAAGAGACTCCACCACACTCGAACAGAGAGTTCCACTGCTGAACAACTCTCACAGTTAGGAAGTTCTTCCTCATGTTCAGGTGGAATCTCCTTTCCTGGGATTTGAAGCCATAGCTCCATTGCTCTCTCCTCCCTATGATTTCCTCTCACATCTGGATACATGGCCCTCATCATGTCTCCTCTCAACCTTCTCTTCTGCAGGCTAAACATGCCCAGTTCTTTAAACCGCTCCGCATAGGGCTTGTTCTCCAGACTCTTGATCATTTTAGTTGCCCTCCTCTGGACACATTCCAGCTTGTCAACATCTCCCTTCAATTCCAGTGCCCAGAATTGGACACAGTGTGATTCCAGGTGTGGTCTGACCGAGGTAGAATAGAGGGGTAGCATGACTTCCCTGGATCTAGACACTAGACTCCTATTGATGCAGGCCAAAATCCCATTGGCTTTTTAGCTGCCACATTGATATCGAGCTCCTTTGGGAGGGTCTCCCCAGCAGAGGAGAACCCTGAGGACCGCTCAAAAGGGCCCTTGAACCTTGGTGAGGCCAGCGGGAGCCAATCAGAGCCGCGAGGAATATTAAAATAATAAGACCTCAGCAAAGCGGAAGAAGTCCAGCGACCGAGGCGTTTATTTGCGATTCAGCTGATATCGGATGCATTGCAGGAATCATTCCACCGCAAGCATGATTTTACAGAATTTTCCAAGCATTTTTATAGTACACAGACAAAGGAAAACAGTTTCAAAAATCCCGCCCGCCCTCTGCCGGCCGGCTTCGCTCTGATTGGCTGGCCGCGGAACAGCTGGGAGGAGGCTTGGCGGCACGCCCCGCCTCCTGACCAATCAGCGAGCTCCGCTGCCTCTGAGAGGCCAATCAGTGCCTTCCTAGTGCCTCTGAAGATAGACCAATCGGCAGCTAGGAGGCGGGACGAAGCTTGACAAAGGCTGAGGAAATGATCAGCTTAGGGGCATCCGCCAGCTGGAATGTGAGGCTTTTGTCCTCACTGGCGGGGTGTCAGATAGGGGAACAATGAGTTTCCTGGTCTGTGATGGGATTTGGAGGAAATATGAAAAGGCTTTTTCGATATCGGACCTCGGGGGGGGGGGGTCAACAATACCTGGGTGATTCAATCAATCTTTTCTTTCCGAGTTCCTGTTGACCCTTCTCTCCTGGCTGGCCTGCTCCGATGGCCAGGGTTGGGGGAACAACAGCTTTGTCCATGCAAATGAAACAATCAAGGGTGATTGAGGGAGAGGCTGGAGCCCTCCCCCAGGCAGTTCCTGGTCACAGCAGTTTTTGTGGGGCAAGGGTCAAGGGGACGAGGGTACAGAGGAAATTCATAAGGTTACATACATATATCAAAATCATAGGCAATAGGCATCACTGATACAGAGTTAGAGCAGAAGAGGAACCCCCATCCCACCCCATAAAGTTTATTTCAATATTTGATCTTTATTAAGGTCCAAACTGGAAGATCCATGGGGAAGGCAATGGCAAACCACTCCAGTATCCTTGCCAAGAAAACTAAATGGACCAGTACAACCAGAGATATGTCGGTATGCCATTGGAAGATGGGACTCCCAGGTCGGAAGATGGCCAAAATGCTACTGGGGAGGAGCAGAGGATAAGTTCAACTAGCCCCAGATGTGATGACGCAGCTAGCTCAAAGCCGAAAGGAAGGCTAGCGGCCGACGGTACTGGAGGCGAACAACGAATCCGATGCTCTAAAGATCAACACACCATAGGAACCTGGAATGTAAGATCTATGAGCCAGGGCAAATTGGATGTTGTTATTGGTGAGATGTCAAGACTAAAGATAGACATCCTGGGGGTCAGCGAACTGAAATGGACTGGAATGGGCCACTTCACATCAGATGACCACCAGATCTACTACTGCGGACAAGAGGAACATCGAAGAAATGGAGTAGCCTTCATAATTAATAAGAAATTCGCTAAAGCGGTGCTTGGATACAACCCAAAAAATGACAGAATGATCTCAATTCGAGTGCAAGGAAAGCCTTTCAACATTACAGCGATCCAAATATACGCCCCAACCACAGCTGCTGAAGAAGCAGAAGTAGATCAGTTCTATGAGGATCTGCAGGACCTACTGGATAATACACCAAAAAGAGACATTATTTTCATTACAGGAGACTGGAATGCTAAGGTGGGAAGTCAAATGACAACTGGGATCACAGGCAAGCATGGTCTGGGAGAACAAAATGAAGCGGGACGCAGGCTGATAGAATTTTGCCAGGAAAACTCGCTGTGTATAACGAATACTCTCTTCCAACAACCTAAAAGACGGCTTTATACATGGACTTCACCAGATGGTCAACACCGAAATCAGATTGACTACATCCTTTGCAGCCAAAGGTGGCGGACATCCATCCAGTCGGTGAAAACAAGACCTGGGGCTGACTGTAGCTCAGATCACGAACTTCTTATTGCTCAATTTAGAATAAAACTAAAGAGATCAGGGAAAATACACAGACCAGTTAGATATGATCTCACTAACATTCCTAGCGAATATACAGTGGAAGTGAAGAACAGATTTGAAGGACTAGATTTAGTAAACAGAGTCCCAGAAGAACTATGGACAGAAGTCCGCAACATTGTTCAGGAGACGGCAACAAAGTACGTTCCAAAGAAAAAGAAAACCAAGAAGGCAAAATGGTTGTCTGCTGAGACACTGGAAGTAGCCCAAGAAAGGAGGAAAGCAAAAGGAAATAGTGATAGTAAGGGGAGATATGCCCAGTTAAATGCACAATTCCAGAGGTTAGCCAGAAGAGATAAGGAACTATTTTTAAATAAGCAATGCATGGAAGTGGAAGAAGACAACAGAATAGGAAGGACAAGAGACCTCTTCCAGAAAATTAGAAACATTGGAGGTAAATTCCAGGCAAAAATTGGTATGATAAGAAACAAAGATGGCAGGGACCTAACAGAAGCTGAAGAGATCAAGAGAAGGTGGCGAGACTATACAGAAGATCTGTATAGGAAGGATAATAATATTTATTTTTATTTATTACAGGTTCTTATACCCCGCCCTTCTCACCCCGGGGGGGACTCAGGGCGGCTTACAAAAGCAAGGCACCATTTGATGCCCGCGTCACAAACAATCAATACAAAAATTCATACAATTCATAAGTAACAACAATTCATACATAATACCAATAAAATCAATAAAATCAATAAAAGCCCCATACAATATTGAGGATAGTTATGATGGTGTGGTGAATGAATTAGAACCAGACATCCTGAGGAGTGAGGTTGAATGGGCCTTAAGAAGCATTGCTAACAACAAGGCAGCAGGAGACGACGGGATCCCAGCTGAACTGTTTAAAATCTTAAAAGATGATGCTGTCAAGGTGATGCATGCCATTTGCCAGCAAATATGGAAAACACAAGAATGGCCATCAGACTGGAAAAAATCCACTTATGTCCCCATACCAAAAAAGGGAAACACTGAAGACTGCTCAAACTTCCGATCCAGTGGCCCTTATTTCTCATCATGCCAGTAAGGTAATGCTCAAGATCCTGCAAGGAAGACTCCAGCAATACATGGAGCGAGAGTTGCCAGATGTTCAAGCTGGGTTTAGAAAAGGCAGAGGAATGAGAGACCAGATTGCCAATATCCGCTGGATAATGGAGAAAGGCAGGGAGTTTCAGAAAAAACATCCATTTCTGTTTTATTGACTCTTCTAAAGCCCTTGACTGTGTGGATCATATTAAGTGGCAAGTTCTTGGTGGGATGGGCATCCCAAGCCCCCTTCCCTCTCTCCGGAGGAATCTGTACAAGGACCAAGTAGCAACAGTCAGAACTGACCACGGAACAACAGACTGGTTCAAGATTGGGAAAGGCGTACGGCAAGGCTGCATACTCTCACCCAACCTTTTTAACTTGTATGCAGAACACATCATGCGATGTGCGGGGCTTGATGAATGCAAAGGCTGGGGTGAAAATTGCTGGAAGAAACATTAACAACCTCAGATATGCAGATGACACCACTCTGATGGCCGAAAGCGAGGAGGAGCTGAGGAGCCTTCTACTCAAGGTGAAAGAAGAAAGCGCAAAAGCCGGGTGGCAGCTAAACGTCAAAAAAACCAAGATTATGGCAACAAGAATGATTGACAACTGGAAAATAGAGGGAGAAACCGTGGAGGCCGTGACAGACTTTGTATTTCTAGGTGCGAAAGATTACTGCAGATGCAGACTGTGGCCAGGAAATCAGAAGACGTTTACTTCTTGGGAGGAGAGCAATGTCCAGTCTCGATAAAATAGTGAAGAGTAGAGACATCAGACTGGCAACAAAGATCCGCCTAGTCAAAGCCATGGTATTCCCTGTAGTAACCTACGGATGTGAGAGCTGGACCTTAGGGAAGGCTGAGCGAAGGAAGATAGATGCTTTTGAACTGTGGTGTTGGAGGAAAGTGCTGAGAGTGCCTTGGACTGCGAGAAGACCCAACCAGTCCATCCTCCAGGAAATAAAGCCCGACTGCTCACTGGAGGGAAAGATACTAGAGACAAAGTTGAAGTACTTTGGCCACATCATGAGAAGACAGGAAAGCTTGGAGAAGACAATGATGCTGGGGAAAATGGAAGGGAAAAGAAGAGGGGCCGACCAAGGGCAAGATGGATGGATGGCATCCTTGAAGTGACTGGACTGACCTTGAGGGAGCTGGGGGTGGTAACGGCCGACAGGGAGCTCTGGCGTGGGCTGGTCCATGAGGTCACGAAGAGTCGGAGACGACTGAACGAAAGAACAACAACAAGGTCCAAACTGGAAATCCCATGCTCTTAGGAAGGGCGTGTGGAAGCAGAGGTTGCTAGCAGTTCAAATCAAGCATTGATAGAAAGTTCATGGCCAGGGTTGTGGCAAACAGTCCAGTCCACTCAGCAGAGAGTCATGGATTCAGGCTGGAATCAGCAGATGGGCGCTGAGTTGATCAATAACAGAATCCATCGCTCAGCCCTTGGGGAACTACAACTCCCACAAAAGGGCAGAAGTCCCAAGGTCCAGCCATTTCCCAGAAAAAAAAACCTCATGGGGTCCTTGTTGTTGTCAGTGCCTTGGCAATGTGGCCAAGACTTAACCCTTGCTGTGTAGTCTGGTGTCCTTGCCCTTGGCAGAACTATAAATACTTGGGGGGGGGAAGCTGCTCGGCATCAATATGGCAGAACTATAAGTACTTGGGGGGGGGGGGGATGCTCGGCATCAACATGACATTGGTGGCTCATGTTTAACTTGTCCATGAGGACTCAAGATCTTTTTCACACGTACTTATGTCGAGCCATGCGTTCCCCATTCTGTATCTTTGCATTTCATTTTTTCTGCCTAAGTGGAGTATCTTGCATTTGTCCCTGTTGAACTTCATTTTGTTAGTTTTGGCCCATCTCTCTAATCTGTTGAGATTGTTTTGAATTCTGCTCCTGTCTTCTGGAGTATTGGCCCTCCCTCCCCATTTGGTGTCATCAGCAAATGACTGATGACACCAAATGGGGATTATCATTAATTATCATTCCTTCTAACCCTCAGCACTCTTCAGTGACTAGCCAATCTACTTAGCATAGAAGCACAATTATTTCTTTCATAGATAAGTTAATATTTTTGTATGATTTTTTTTGTATAAAAAGAGTATTAGTCACAAGAAAATTAATATCATGTGACAGAATATTCTTCTATGGCATGGCAGGTGTGTGTGTGTGTGAGGGAGGACATAGCTCCATAACTCAGCTGCCCTCAGTCCCCTCTGGGAGAAAAGGCAGGGCAGGTTAAAAATGATGATGATGATGATGATGATGATGATTAGAAACATAACAAGATTAGTACCCAGCAAACAAGATCACTGTGCTGGTTTTTGTATTTGATCACATGTCGAACTCTTTCCAAGTGTCTAGAACTGTGTGATGTATAGGCGAATAATGTGTGCAGATCCAAATAGGGTGTCCTTTTGCAGATAACAGATGGTAATTTTGTCAGAGCCAATTGTTTTTAAGTGCAGGCCAAGGTCTTTAGGCGCTGCACCAAGTGTGCTGATCACCACTGACTAGCTTGTGCCACAGTCTTTGCAGTTCGATCTTTAAATTCTCATATTGTGTAAACTTTTCCATGTTGTTGTTGTTGCTATTATTGTTATTATTAGGGCATGACCAAAAGAAAGAAAGAAAGAAAGAAAGGAAGGAAGGAAGGAAGGAAGGAAGGAAGGAAGGAAGGAAGGAAGGAAGGAAGGAAGGAGGAAAGAAAGAAAGAAAGAAAGAAAGAAAGAAAGAAAGAAAGAAAGAAAGAAAGAAAGAAAGAAAGAAAGAAAGAAAGAAAGAAAGAAAGAAAGAAGAAAAAAGGTTGGGAACCACTGGTCTAGAGATTCCTAGAGAGGTATTAATTCAGATTTAAAAAGTTTTTGTGCTCATTTTTTCCACCTTTTGCAGGGGTCCAGCGCCCTCTACCGCCAGTGCATATGAAGAGCTGACTGTAATTTGCATCCTGCCGTTCTCCCAGTATGGAACCAGGGTGCTTCACAGCATAGACCAAAGACTGACGCCATTCCAGATCTCATGTATTCTCTACAACGCTCCTACTCGAAGTGATAGTCCTTGGATGGATGAGAGTCCTGTTATGTTAGAGGAAAATTCTGAGAGTACCTTGGACTGCGAGAAGATCAAAGCAGTCCATACTCCAGGAAATAAAGCTTGGTTGCTCACTGGAGAGAAGGATATTAGAGGCAAAGATGAAGTATTTTGGCCACATCATGAGAAGACAGGAAAGCTTGGAGAAGAGAATGATGCTGGAGAAAATGGAAGGAAAAAGGAAGAGGGGCCGACCAAGGGCAAGATGGGTGGATGGTATCCTTGAAGTGACTGGCTTGACCTTGAAGGAGCTGGGAGTGGCCACGGCCACCCCCAGCTCCTATATACCTATAGATATGCACGTCCAGTAATGCCATTCAATTGCCCACTAAGTTGTACAACATAACCTCTTGATAACAGGATTCAATAGGACAATCCAAACATTAACCCAAATGTGGCTATTGATGTTATCCAGCCCCAATATAGGACCATTCTAATATTATAAATCAAACCATGATTTATTTATTTTTTTTGGCACAAATTTTATAACAGAGTGATGCCTTTCTGTTTACAACAGAGATATATTCCTTACAAAAGCAGACCAAAGTTGCAGACTTATATTCATAGTCTACCCAGCTGGGCTCGCAAGATCCCCAGGAAGACATCTGCATGGTTGCAACTGGGGCTGGGGACAAATGACCAAAATCTAAATTAAAGGAAGATATCACTAACACCCCTAAGAGTTTGTATTTTCCACATCCTCTAAAAAAGGACTTCAGTCTCTCAAGACCAGTGGTTCCCAACCTGTGGCCCATGTCCTACCAGTGGTCCACAACAATGGCCTCACCGTTACTACACCATTGCAATGACAGCGACTGGTCTCACAAAACCCTCTTATAGTGCCAAGGTTTATTAAATATGGTTTTCTGTTGACGAGCAGATAGAGACTACTATCTGCTCGTCTGGATCAGAAACTAGAGCTGATGTGGTCTATCCAATGCTATTATCTGAATCAGCACCCCAAATAACCAAACCAAATCTAAAGTTGACCAAAACCTCATTCGTAATCCTTTTGGTACTTATGTTGGAGAGTGGTCCCTGGTCAAAGTGGTCCCTGATCAAAAAAACGGTTGGAAACCACTGCTCAAGACCATTATTCCAAAACATCACGGAAGTCCCAATATCAATTTTTCCATTTTTTCAAAGTATTTCTGTGCTTATTACTATAAATTAACTAGTCCTCTCCTTCTGCTTCACATTGTATATATCCATGTCCAAGCACTTCCAGAGAGTAACCTTCACAAATATAAAACATCAAGAGGATTCTGGCTAATGGCTGGTACAGGTTGAGTCTCTGTTGTCCACAAATCTGAAATACTTCAAAAACGGGCACTATTTGCTGCCAACTGCATGCTTCTCCATTTTGGGAAAGTGGGCTAGTCACACTTCCAGTGCTGGTTGGGCTTTTTCTCAAGAAGCCCACTTACACAAGGGCCCTGTAAAAAGCAGGCACCTCAGATGCTTCCATGCTCACCGGCAATCTGGCCAATGCTGGCACATGACAGGGCAGATGCTCTGGACATGGACCACAAGGAAGAGTGAGCAGTGACTCTACTGGATGCCACCTCTATCCACCCGAGAAAGAATGAATAAGACATATGGTGGTACTTTCCTTCCTTTGCTTTTGTTTAAAGGCCTATATATAAGCAGGACTACAAGACAGGAGATTCCACCTGAACATTAGGAAGAACTTCCTGATTGTGAGAGCTGTTCAGCAGTGGAACTCTCTGACCCAGAGTGTGGTAGAGGCTTCTTCTATGGAGGCTTTTAAACAGAAGCTAGATTGAATTCTGTGCCATCACACCCAGACCCTATAAAACTAAAACTGAGATGTGCGTTCTCTCTTTGTCTGGGTGGACCACTGGGGTCTTTCTTTAGAAGCTTGATATATTCAGCAACTGAGGCTATTACAGGTTTTGAACATAAAAAAAAGGATATTTATTCTTCAAAGTCCTTGCAGACTTGGCACAGCTTATCAAGGTTACAAACAGAACAGTCAATAGGTAAAACCACAGAGATATTCTTTCTTTTCCTTCTCCTCCAGTCACTGAGTTAACTTTTCCCCGGAAGGCAGAGAAGATCCTGGAATCTTTTCACCCTAACCCTAAGCTGATACTTTTTAGAAAGACCAGGTCTTTCCCTATCTATGCTCATGGTTAGTTCTGGAGATAAAGTCTCTTTCTATATATCTATATAACTCAATTTCTCAATAGGCTTTTCTATCTATAGTATCTCAATCTTCAATATCTGTCTATAATATCTCAATCTTCAATATCTCAATCAGCTATAACTCAATAACTCAATCAAGCTTAGCTATCTATAGTATCTTAATAGTACTTACAATGATTTTCCCAGAGCTACCTTGACTAACCACCAGCACATCTGAAGTTCCTTCTCTAAACTAACGAGGCAGGGGAGATTACAAGATGGAGTCCTCTTCCCTGGGAAAAGGGTGGTCTCTAAACCCCACAAAAATACTTTCTAAGCCAATAGCTGCAAAAGGCCTGCTAACTTTCAGGACTCTGCAGGGCTACAGCATCCCTGGGAAAAATGCAAGGGGAAGCAACTTCAAGCAACTGTAAGGTAATGCAAACCAGGCTCCTGGGAGACGAAACAAATTCAGTTTTCCTGTTTCTTGGCAGAAAGGGGTTGGACTGGATGGCCCATGAGATCTCTTCCAACTCTGTGATTCTATAATTCTAAGGTCCTTTCTCCATCCTTCTCTTCTCCGATCCCCATAAGGGCTCTGGGGAAAAGCTCAGTGGGTGCTGGACATTTATCTAGGTTCCTTTCCTCCCATCCCATATTCACTATGTATATGTAAATACAGGTATTCCAGAGTCTGCAAAATATCTGAAATTAAAAAAAAAAAACCCTCTAATCCAAAGCATTTTGGATAAGGGAGACTCAAATTGTAAAAGGAGATTCTTCATTGCCTTTCACTGCATCCACATCTATTCTCCCCCTGTACTGCTTAGCTGCAAATCCCACAAAACATAATCCATGTGGCATAAAAGAGTAATGGAGAAGTGTTTTTTTATTTTGCAGCAGTAAAGCATTCCTTTGCGGCACATTGCGCTTGAAGCCTCATATTCATCTTCAGCTCAGATTTTCTTGCACTTTCCTAAAAACTTCTTTGGTTTTGCAGCATTGTTATCTTTAAAGGGAGCAAAGAAGTAAATCTAATCCCTGTAGAAATGAAGAATCAAATGACAAAAACATTTTTTTTGTCCAGCAACAGCATTCCATTGCATTTCTCACAAACTGTGGAAAGTAGAGTTTAATTTCTCACCATATGACTTTGCAGAGTTGTGATGCCTCGCCAAACTATAACGCCAATGATTTCATAGCATAGAGCCATTGTGATTAAATTGTCATGATTATTTATTTATTTATTTATTTATTTATTTCAGGAATTTCTCCCAACGGACTCAAAGCGGCTCTCAACATCATTAAAATAGTAATTAAAATAGACAATGTAACATAAGCCATCTATTTAAACAGACTATAAAACCAAAAAAGTTACAAGGATACTCCATAGCATCAATCATATTATAGGTAAAGGTTTTCCCCTGACATTAAGTCCAGTTGTGTCCAACTCTGGGGGTTGGTGCTCATCTCCATTTCTAAGCCAAAGAACCAGCGTTGTCCATAGACACCTCCAAGGTCATGTGGCCGGCATGACTGCATGGAGCGCTGTGACCTTCCCGCTGGATCTACTCACATTTGCATGTTTTCGAACTGCAAGGTTGGCAGAAGCTGGGATTAACAGCGGCAGCTCACACCGCTCCCAGGATTCGAACCTGCGACCTTTCAATCAGCAAGTTCAGCAGCTCAGTGTTGTGCCAAAACATCTCAGCCGGCATTTGGAAACAATAAACATTGACAAAATCACAATCTGTCAACTGTAAAGAGCTGCCGTACTTGGATCTGTGCGCATCATTCGAAAATACATCACACAGTCCCAGATGCTTGGGAAGTGTTCAACTTGTGATTTTGTGATATGAAATCCAGCATATAGATCTTATTTGCTGTGTCATACTGTGTTTTTGTGTCAGTAATTTAATAATAATAATAATAATAATAATAATGGGAATGTTCTGGATGCCAACAAAAATCTGGCATCCAAAAGGAACAGAAGTCTTATTGGAAGAGCAAAGTATGTTTGAAGAATGCACACAGAACAAGCTATTAATGACTTTAATCCCAACGTTCATACAAAATGTTATTTTTTAATTTCTTATTTCATTCTACACACACTTATCTCCAAGGAATGCTAATTTTTTCTCATATGTATAGAAAGGTCGCTAGAACATCTCCTCTTTTTTTCTATTTAGAGGTTTTACATTACTTCTCCCCCATTTGGAAGGAACTCTACACTGAGAACTAACCATCAAGAACACCAGTGAGTAGTGCAATTCCTTCAAGGAGGGAATGTCAGCATGCTGGAAGAAGCAAAGACCACCAGCATTGAAGCGATGGGCTTCCGCCATCAGCTCTGCTGGACCGGCCACGTTGTCTGGATGCCCGATCACCGTCTCCCAAAGCAGTTGCTCTACTCCGAACTCAAGAACAGAAAATGGAATGTTGGTGGACAGGAAAAGTGAGTTAGAGATGAGTTCAAAGCCAACCTTAAAAACTCCGGCATAAACACTGAGAACTGGGGAGCCCTGGCCCTTGAGCGCTCCAGCTGGAGGTCAGCTGTGACCAGCAGTGCTGTAGAATTTGAAGCGGCACAAATGGAGGGTGAAAGAGAGAAATGGGCCAAGAGGAAGGCGCGTCAAGCCAACGCCGACCGGGACCGCCTTCCACCTGGAAACCAATGCCCTCACTGCAAGAGAAGATGCAGATCAAGAATAGGGCTCCAGAGTCACCTACGGACCCACCACACACTGCACACTGACCCTGGAGGATCATCCTACTCGGATAATGAGTAAAAGTAAGTAAAAAATGAATTGCTGGCTGAATCTCATTGCCATATAATCCCAAAAGCACATTATAGAATAACTTCATTTTATCAACTCACGCACATAGTTTGAAAGACCTCCTAATCTAATCAAGCAACTTAAATGTGAAATATTTCTATTGCTCCTATTTAAATCTTTCTTCCTCTTCCTCCTCCATCTCCACCTTCTTCCTCTTCCTCCTCTTCCTTTAGAAGCCCAATTCTTCTTGATAAAACAAAAAAGTTTTTCATTATTTGAATTCTATGGCATACTCGTATTTGCTTTGAGAAGTCATGATCTTGTGATCTCTTCCTCACACAACTTTTTTTTTACAGCAGTAGATGTGGGAGACCACTTGGCATGTTATTTTTGGCACTGGCTTTTCATCTGTTGCACACTTTTCCTTGCACGATCCAGGACAGAACTGGACTGGGATGTATCCTGGGTATATATCACATAAAAAGAGAGAGAACACAGTTAGAGTTGTGGTTAAGAATTATGCTTGTTCTGTCACGCGCTGGGCCTGTAAAGAATTTCCTTTAGGACAGGACGTGCAACCTTTGCCCAGCGGGAAGCCAGGGGGCCCAAAGAGAAGTTCTCAGAGGTTTTCCACCACAAATGATCTTTAGATGGCTTGTGAAGTATAACAAAGTGTTATTAATGAACAATCAAACAGAAACCTTTTTGTCTTCAATAAAGTTAACCAAATGCTTCCAGGCTTTTATGCAACTGGTGGCTTCCTAAACTTGCCCACAAAGGACAGGCAACTGTCTTCAATAACTTCTTCTTTACTTTAAAGGAAAATCCCCTTTTTAACTTCTCCCAGGCTGACTGTAATCTAACCCTTATTGATGTGGGCTCCACTACCGGGTCGAACTGTGTCTCGAAGCACCGAGTGGACCTACCAGTAGAGGCTTAGATATTCTCCAGCTGGAGTTCTTTGGTCTTCCAAACTGTTATCCTCTGAAATTCTTCAAAGCTTTAGGACTGTTTCCCTGAAAATCTTTAGAGTCTTTGGAGGCTCTTAAGAATGTTCTCCCCCGAAAAGTCTTAACGGTTGAAGCTTTTGTACAGGGGAAGCTTGCACACGTCCTGTACATTAGCTTTCCTTGCTGAGATTAACTATAAAATGGCTCCCTTCCCTATTGCCCTGAGCAAGGGGCGGGACCAAAACTTAACGATGATGGACAGGTGACTTGCCCTATGACTGCAACCAAAGGAATCCACTTTTCTGCAAAACCCCTGAAACCTAGGACTGCAGGCAAACACTCAATAGGTTCTTGTAGGTTTTTTCGGGCTGTAGGGCCATGTTCTAGAGGCATTTCTCCTGACGTTTCGCCTGCATCTATGGCAAGCATCCTCAGAGGTAGTGAGGTCTAGAAATGCCTCTAGAACATGGCCCTACAGCCCGAAAAAACCTACAAGAACCTAGTGATTCCAGCCATGAAAGCCTTCGACAATACATTAAACACTCAATACAAAGCAAAAAAATGTGGAGCTTCTGGTACAGCCATACCAGCACAATGCTAGATCAGGCTTACATTGCTTGTGGTGTTTTGGACTTCAGCTCCTGACCACTGGACAAGCTGACTAGGGATTCGGGGAGTTGGAGTCCCAAATACCTGAAGGGCCGTAGGATATGCAGTCCTTCTTTAGAAGCTGACAGTTCAAACTTCCCCCAACTATGTCTTCCAAACACACATTTTGTGGTGACAAAAAGAGTATTACCCTCAAATCTGATTTGTTGACTTTATTTTGATATTGTGTCTTTGTAAAACACCATGTTGTGTCAGACTCTCCTTCAGTCCAAGTCAAAGAGTCTGGTCTTGAAAATGTTACAAGAAAAATTTTGGGTGCTCTGAGCAAAGTTGTGTGGATGAGTTAAGTACTTTTACCTATTCTGGATTGTGAACTGTGACTATACTATTTGTTTCATGGCAAAATATAGAGGTGTCTCAATGTTCAGGAAACTGCAACTGGAAGTAATAATGCAGTGGCAGAGATCACATAACTTATCATTGGACCCTATATCACAAGTTCAATTCCAAAATATGTCAGTTTGGGTCAGGAAATTCTGACCCCATCTACAGTACCATATAGATGAGGTCCAAGTCTTTTCTTCTGTCAGGTGAAGACAAATGTGTTGTCTTCACCTGTAGCTATGACACAGCTAGATAGTAGCCAGATGCATTAAATCACTACAGACCGAGAGGTCATGAGTTCGAAGCCAGCCCGGGTCAGAGTGAGCTCCTGACCATTAATAGTCTAGCTTTCCGTTGACCTATGCAACCTGAAAGACAGTTGCATCTGTCAAGTAGGAAATTTAGGTACCACTTTATGCGGGAAGGCTAATTTGACTAATTTACAACACCATAAAACCTTCCAGCAGTGTGCATAAGAATGAGGAAGTACTCCATCAGGACTCAGTGTCAGAAGTGCACGGTGAAGCAACAGCTCCCCCTGTGGCCGGAATCAAGCACACCCTCATGAAGCTGTAAAACCGGAAGGTTAAATTGCCTCTGTGTCTGTCTAAATATGTTGTATATCTAATGGCATTGAATATTTGCCATGTATATGTGCATTGTAATCCTCCCTGAGTCCCCTGTGGGGTGAGAAGGGCAGAATATAAATACTGTACATAATAACAAATAAATAAAATAAATGTTTGCTACCATTCAGATAAATCACCAAAGGAAAACTTTGCAAATTACCTATTTAAGATGGATAAAACTTAGGATTTATAATTCAAATGTAGCTGAAAAATGCAAGAGATATTCCCATCTCCATTGCACCAAACCCATCATTACGCAATCCTGAGTTACTCACGTGGGATCCATACATATTTGTTCTTCCTTGATATAAGATGTTCGTCTTTGAGTTCTCTCGGTCTCGTCACTCTTCTCAGCATTGCGGTCTCCTACAAATGTTTGCCATAAATTAGAATAGCCAAGAAAATAATTTATAACTGGACCTATGGTGGCTTTCCATTTCAATTTTCAAAACCTTCAAAGATGGCTCACTTTTTAAAAGGTCCTTAGAAGACAGCAGGTCCTAAAAGAAGCTGGAAGGAACATTAAATGCAAGCTTATAAAAACTATGGCTATTAAAATGTAAGTATAGTGAGATGATCTTTGTGAGTTTGATTTTGTATTACTGCCACAGGAAGAATGAGCAACAAGGCTGAAGCATGAACTGCTTTGATTTCCTAACAGACAATTCCTCATGTACACCATAGCATAAGAAAAGTTCACAACAATGTGTCTTACCAAATTTCAAACCATTGAGTCATCAAACCCAAAGCAAACCACTCCACAAGAAATATCCATCCATACCCTTTAGTTTCCTTCAATCTTGCATCCCAAAGACTCTGAATATTCACTTCATCACGTTGGCTCTTAGGAGAATGTGCCACTGATACACAACAGAAAGATTCTCACATCACTACATTAAAATCACACAGCATAACTATGAGAGATGTGCAATTTTTTAGTTAGTTCTCCTAAGCTGGATCAAATTTGTTAAATTCCTACTATTTATTTTTATTTATTTGTCGTGTCAGCACAACCAGTCCATTATATTACATTTCTAACAGAACAAAGCAAACAAACAGACAAATACAAAATTTGTGAGTTTGGTAGTTGGTTAAATGCCCTTTGACCAGTATCTCACCACTTGGAGTGCCTTCAGTGTTGCTGCAAGAAGGTCCTCCATTGTGCATGTGGCGGGGCTCAGGTTGCATTGCAGCAGGTGGTCCATGGTTTGCTCTTCTCCACACTCGCATGTCGAGGATTCCACTTTGTAGCCCCATTTCTGAAGGTTGGCTCTG
>NW_026844366.1:344950419-344966778 GCF_025583915.1 Anolis sagrei ordinatus | reverse complement strand
AAAAAACCCTTCTCTACAATTTATTTTTTATTTATTTATTTACAGTATTTATATTCCGCCCTTCTCACCCCGCAGGGGACTCAGGGCGGATTACAATGTACATATACATGGCAAACATTCAGTGCCATAGACACACAACATATATAGACAGACACACAGAGGCAATTTAACATTCCAGCTTTTTCATGAGGGTATTCTGGCCACCAGGGGAGCTGTCGCTTCACTGACCATTTGTGACACTGATGAAGTACTTCCTCATTCTTTGCATGCTTGCTGGAGATTTTTATGGTGTCGTAAATTAGCCTCCCCGCATAAGTGGTACCTAAATTTCCTACTTGACAGATTCAATTGTCTTTTTGCTGCAAAGGTCGACAGCAAGCTACACAAATTGGTTGGAAGCTCAGGTGTTCTTATTCTGATTGTTGTGGACTCGCTTTGTAGTGGGAGCAGTTTGGAAATACTATTTTCTGTCTGTATCCTGATTGCCCCTGAACATATCAGGCTGCTGGCTGTTTAAGGTGGGTTCTGGGGCTAGACCATTTGCATAGTTTTATAAGATTATATAATCTTACTGAATACAGAGCAGTTACTCATATGTATCTCACTGAAATTGCAATATGTCAATGTCAGCCAAATAGTTATATCATGCCACTTACTGTATCATGTCAAGGATGGATTGTGGTAGAATCAGTACAGACCATTTTAAATTAGAGGAACAATGTCTAAACAGAAATAGTTTAAAACAGTTTACAATATGGTGGGGAGACGGAAAGATGGTGGTGTAGCTGGAGCTATCTTTCACTCTCTCGGCATCTCCCATCCTCCTAACCTTCTGAGATGCACAAAAGGAGAGGAATATTGACAGCAGTCTGAAGTTTGTATTAAGTTACTCTTATCATAAGGGAGCTTTGAACCTACTATATGGTATGATCTCCATATCCAGGGAGGATACATTCCCAGACTTATATAGATACGCAGACTGTTGACAATAACAAATGGTATTGAATTGAAGTGACATTGGAGGGCCTAGAGACCACTTCCTTCAAACCCAGGCTTGTGGGTGAAATCCAGCCCATCATGTCATTTTATATGGTCTGGACTACAACTTTGTTCCTCATCATTAGACATCATGACACCTATGCAGTGTTCCCTCACTTATCGCGGGTCTTACGTTCCAGGACCACCCGCAATAAGTAAAATTCCACGAAGTAGGGACACCCCCCCCCCCCCCCACTGACTCCTCACCCTCTTTACCTTCCTCCTCCTTGCTGCTTCTGCTGCTCCAAAAGCGGCGGAGGGGGCACCTCGTTGCCACCTGGGCCTCTTGGTGCCGCTCGCCGCTCTTCTTCCCTCCTCACCCTCTTTACCTTCCTCCTTCGAGCTTCGGCTGCTACTGCTCCAGAAGCGGCGGAGGAGGCACCTCGTCGCCCCTGGGCCTCTTGCTGTGACTTGGTCCCCAGAAGTAATTGAGGAGGCGCTGGAGGGAAAGCCCCCCCCCCCCCCCGGCTACATGCCTGGCTGGACTCTTTTGTTATGTGATTTCCATCTCTTTTCTGTTTTAGGTAATGGCCATTGCCACCTTGGCAGCCTGTTACAACAACCAGCAGGTCTTCCGAGGGGTGGTGAAGATCCGGAAGGGGCAAGCCGTCACATTGATGATGGATGCCACCAACATCCAGGCTGTCAAAGCCATCATGTACCAGTATGTGGAAGAGGTGAGTTGGATGTCAGGGACAGGATAATGCTTTTTAAAAAACTTTCTAGTAAATCCTTCAGTCGGAATCCTGTTGCTTGAGAGTAGATCTGTTGGGAGTGCTTTAAATGCAGATTTCCTGCTTGTTAGCAGGGGGTTGGACTGGATGGCCCATGAGGTCTCTTCCAACATTATGATTGTATGATTCAGTGTGCCTTCCCAGAAGAGGAAACTACAAGCACTTTGTCCCAAATGCACTTTACTAGAGATTTAGGTCTGTCCGCATACCCTACCTATTCGCCAAATACCTATCCATTTTACCCGGTCATGCCCAGCTTTTTAAAACTTTTAACCACTACATTTGGCCCTGACATTGGTTTTAATTGTGTCGTGTTTATTGTTAATTTTTACTGTTTTGATTTTTTATTTACTGCTGTATTGTTGTTGTCTTTCATTGTTGTATTGGGTCTCGGCCTATTGTAAGCTGCACTGAGTCCTTTGGGAGATGGTAGCGGGGTATAAATAAAGGTTTGTTGTTGTTGTTGTTGTTATTATTATTATTATTATTATTATTATTGGTTGTTGACTCTTTTCTTGACAGATCTACCAGAAGATCCCCAGCACAGACCCTTCCTCCAGCAGAACCCAGCAAATCGTCGCCTCGGTCCGCTCGATGAGTTTGCCCGGGGGGGAGCTGGTCTCTCGGACCCATTACTCCCCCATCTACTTGTCCTGCGTCATGCTTCTGGTGGCCCTGAGCTGGCAGTATCTGAGCACGGTGTCCCAGGCGGCGGAGGAATTCGTTCACACGGGAGAGAACTGAGACCGACACGGTTTTGCTTTTTGAAGGGAGAGACATTTCAGACTTAGGAGGACTTGACGGAAGTCCCGGGACTTGAAACCTTGAATTTGTGCAAACCTGTTTGGACTGGAAGCTTTCACCTCTAGAAGCAGCTGCTAACAAACCAAGGTTCCTGAATGGAGACGACCCCCTCACCCTCCCTTTTCCTGTTGTTGGACGGACTGGTTATGGACTTGTCTCTTTCTGAGTCTTAATGTTTTGTTTTCTGCAGACTGTTTGATCTGCGGTTTTTGTTTCCTTTTTTTTTTCTGATGTAGGATATTTTTTAACTAGGAAGTTGGAAGGTGCCTCTTCKTTGCTTGTTAATTTTGACAGTAAAAAAACAAAATTGCTGTGACCYRAGTGTGGGCTRTTGAATTGGTGCATTGACCGGCATCCTGTTACATAAGTTCCTTCATGTATGTCATGTATGTGATGTATGTCATCATTTCYCAACCTGTGGGTCGGGACCCCTGGGAGGGGGTCTCAAGGGGGTGTCAGAGGGGTCACCAAAGRCCATCAGGAAACACTGTATTTTCAATTGGGGTTYTGTGTGGGAAGTGAACTATTAACTCCCAATCTCAAGGTCAATGCCCACCAAACCCTTCCAGTATTTTCTGTTGGTCAYRGGAGAACTGTGTGCCAAGTTTGGTTCAATTCMATCGTTGGTGGAGTTCAGAATRCTCTTTGATTGTAGGTSAACTATAAATCCCAGCAACTACAACTCCYCAATRTCAAGGTCTATTTYCCCCAAAYTMCACCAGTATTCACATTTGGGCATATTGAGGATTYGTGSCAAGTTTGGTCCTRATYCATCATTGTTTGAGTYCACRRKGCTCTCTGGATGTAGGTGAACTACAAYTCCAAAACCCAAAAGTCAATGCCCACCARACAATTCCAGTATTTTCTGTTGGTCATGGGAGTTCTGTGTRTCAAGTTTGGTTCAATCCCTTAGTTGGTGGAGTTCACAATGCTCTTTGATTGTAGCTGAACTATAAATCCCAGCAACTACAACTCCCCAATGTCAAGGTCTGTTTTCCCCAAACTCCACCAGTATTTGCATTTGGGCATATTGAGGATTCGTGCCAAGTTTGGTCCTGATCCATCATTGTTTGAGTCCACAGTGCTTTCTGGATGTAGGTGAACTACAACTCCAAAACTCAAGGTCAGTGCCCACCAAACAATTCCAGTATTTTCTGTTGGTCATGGAAGTTCTGTGTGCTAAGTTTGGTTCAGTTTTATCATTGGTGGAGTTCAGAATTCTTTTTGATTGTAGGTGAACTATAAATCCCAGCAACTACAACTCCCAAATGACAAAATCAATCCCTCCTCCCAACCTCACCACTATTCAAATTTGGGCGTATCGGGTCCAGTGAATGAAAATACATCCTGCATATCAGATATTTACATTATGATTCACAACAGTAGCAAAATTACAGTTATGAAGTAACAACAACAATAATGTTATGGTTGAGGGTCACCACAACATGAGGAACTGTATTAAGGGGTCGCGGCATTAAGAAGGTGGAGAACCACTGCTATGGAAGCTTGGGTTGCGTTGTTGGAGACTGTCCTAGGGTACATTAGGAAGGTTGAGAACCACAGATGTATTTGATTGTATTTTGGGACAAGATGGGTGCTGTGTACCTTCTGGTCTTTTCTGACTAAAGGCAATCCTATTGTGGGGTTTTCTGGGCAGGACTTGTGTTGGCTTTCCTCTGAGGCTGAGAGAATGCTGCTTACTCCAGGGTACCCAATGGGTTTGTGGTTGGGTGGGGATTTGAACTCATGTCTCCAGTGTCCTAATACAACACTCAAACCATTACACCATGCTGGTTCTCCAAATTGAAGGTTACGAAAGTGGAATTATGCATGCTTTATACATCGTTAAATGGTGCATCACACATTGCATAGTATTGTGCAAGTTCGTGCATTGTTCTTTTGGCTGTGCAAGACACAGCCTTCGAAGTGTTGGACTCCACCTCTCAACCGCCCCCATCATTGTTTCAGAAGTTCTAATCCATCAAGATCTGTAGGATCACACCCTTCTTATCCCTACTTTAAAATCACAAGATACGTGTGATTTCCTTTGGATCAACATTTTCTATATCATCTAAAGGGGCTTATGGAGCAGCCCTGTTTACGTTCTGCAGTCACGTCTCGGATAGGCCTTGAGGGGTAAGGATTTGCCCTTTGGTCTTAAATAGGTTGTTGACGGCTAGGATTCTTGCAAGGACAGAATGGCTGGGATGTGTGGACTTTGCTCAGCTTTGTTACAACATTCTTGTTCAAGCCTATATACTTAAGAGTTCCTGCAGAAGATTAGTTCACCCTTATCATTGTTACGTGCCTTTGAGTTGCCCGTCGACTTTCTGCAACCCTATGAATTTCACTGGGTTTTTCAAGGCAAGGAATACTCCGAGGCAATTTATTGTCAAAGGCTTTCATGGCCAGAATCACTGGGTTGTTGTAGGTTTTGTTGGGCTATATGGCCATGTTCTAGAGGCATTCTCTTGATGTTTCGCTTGCATCTATGGCAAGCATCCACAGAGATAGTGAGGTCCTCACTACCTCTGAGGATGCTTGCCATATATGCAGGCGAAACGTCAAGAGAATGCCTCTAGAACATGGCCATATAGCCTGAAAAAACCTACAACTACTTAGAGGCAGTTATGCTAGTTTTTTCTTTGGAAACAGACACTAGCTCCTGTTGAGCCGATTCCCCAATTTGATTTGGATCCCAATTAAGATGGGGTGCCCCTTTGCTTTGGAATGCACCCAGCCCTACTAGAGTTCTTTTTTTGTCCTGCCTGAATGGCTTACACAAAGGCTTTATGGGTAATATGTTAATTGAATTATAAGGGAAAGAACAGCATTTTGGGAGCTCTAGTTTTGCAAGGGTTTCCATCTTCTCCCAGGATTCCATAGTAGGCAAAGTTTAACCAAAAGAAATTTCAGATATAAGGAGTGCTGGTGGTTCAATTCGGAATTCTGAATTTTTTCTTTAAAAAATCAGAACTTTCCGAATCGCTTTGTTAAAAGTTGATTTCACACCTTTAGGAAAAATGTTTTGACTATATGGGATTTGTAATGTCTTTTCTGGCAACGCAAGGCAAACAAAGGAAACAAACAGCAGAGAGAGACCTTTGTGGTTTTGGAAGTTGATTTCACACCTTTAGGAAGGATAGTTTGTGTTCAAAGAGTGGCTTAAATTGATGGGAGATCTAGTTCTATTGAGGCAATGTACAGCACAGAGGCCAGGCCAGAGAGACCTGCTACAATGCTGGGGCTTTTTCAAACGTTGGAGTGCTTTGTTTCCTCCATGCTGTTTCTTCCTTCCACCCACGCCATGCACCCTCACAACCCAATATTACCCACCCACACAAACCCCAACAGCAACAACACACAAGCGGCAAGGCAGGCATCACAGCCAGGCAATAGCCTGAGATCGGAAACTGGCCGAAAGTTGTTCAGTTGGGTAGGGTCCAGTGATGTTTTTTTCAACAGCGGTTTTACAACAGCTTCGTTTAGGCTCGCTGGAAATTTGCCCTCCTGTAAGGAGGCATTGATCACCACCTTCACCCACCCTGCCAAATCCCCTCTGGCTTCCTTTATCAGCCAGGATGGGCAGGGGTGTAGGATGCATGTGGTCGCTCTCACCTCTCCAAGAATCTTGTCCACCTCCTTGAGCTGTACAGATTAAAACGAATCCATTAAAACATGCCCAGCTCTTTCAGGCACTCCGCATAGGGCTTGTTCTCCAGACTGTTGATCATTCTAGTCACCCTTATCTGGACATATCCCAGCTTGTCAACATCTCCCTTCAATTGTTGTGCCCAGAATTGGTGTGATTCCAGGTGGTTTGACCAAGGCATAATAAATGAAGTATCTCAAATATGGAACACATGTCCAACACAACATTCATGTTTCAACCACACTCTGGGGCAGAGAGTTCCACTTCTGAACAGCTCTCACAGTCAGGAAGTTCTTCCTAATGTTCAGGTGGAACCTCCTTTCCTGTAGTTTGAAGCCATTGTTCCATTGCATCCTAGTCTTCGGAGCAGCAGAAAACAAGCTTGCTCCCTCCTCCCTATGACTTTCCCTCACATATTTATACATGGCCCTCCTCATGTCTCCTCTCAGCCTTCTCTTCTTCAGGCTAAACTTGCCCAGCTCTTTAAGCTGCTCCTCATAGGGCTTGTTCTCCAGATCTTTGATCATTCTAGTCACCCGCTTCTGGACACATTCCAGTTTGTCAATATCTCCCTTCAATTGTGGTGCCCAGAATTGGACACAAGGTGATTCCAGGTGTGATCTGACCAAGGCAGAATAAATGAAGTAGCCATGTATAAATAAGTGAGAGGAAGCCACAGGGGGGAGGGATCAAGCTTGGTTTCTGCTTCCCTGGAGACTAGGACGCGGAGCAATGGCTTCAAACTACAAGAAAGGAGATTCCATGTGAACATGAGGAAGAACTTCCTGACTGTGAGAGCCGTTCAGCAGTGGAACTCTCTGCCCTGGAGTGTGGTGGAGGCTCCTTCTTTGGAAGCTTTTAAACAGAGGCCGGATGGCGATCTGTCAGGGATGCTTTGAATGCAATATTCCTGCTTCTTGGCAGGGGGTTGGACTGGATGGCCCATGAGGTCTCTTCCAACTCTGATTCTATAAGTATCTCAGAGGTGGATCTCATGTCCAACACAACACTCAAGTTTCCTATACACCTTACACATATAGCCTCAAGGTAATTGTATACACAAGACAATTGTATACACAAGCCTCAAGGTAATTGTATACACATTTGCGTATCCCTTAAAAATATACATAATGAGATATCTTGGTGATATCTCATTATGTATAAAATGTTTTACATATGTATAAACAAGTTTAAACACAATATTCATTAGTGTTTCCTATACACCTTAAACACATAGCCTGGGGGTAATTGTGTACAGGTTGACAATATTTGTGAATTTGAGCATCTCTTAATGCAAAGCTTTCTAAACTCTGTGTCACAACATGTTTGTGGGTCAGCTGCAAGATGTAGGTATGTTGCACAGACTTAAGAATATGACAAAAATATTGGACATGTATATTACTATCTTACAAACCATATATTTTTAATAATATGGATGAAAGGTTTTCATGAACTACATTGTGTCCCCATACATTTTGTTATTGCATTTTATGTATGTGTCCATATCTAAGGGGTTGGCTCAACCATTGTTTGTTACTACAATGCTTTAGTGCAGGCATGGGCAAACTTGGGCCCTCCAGATGTCTTGGACTTCAACTCCCACAACTCCTAACAGCCTACCGGAGTTTCGGGGTGTGGTGTCATCTGTACGCAGATGATGTCCAACTCTGTCACTCCTTTCCACCTGCTACTAAGGAGGCTGTTCAGGTCCTGAACCGGTGCTTGGCCGCTGTAACGGACTGGATGAGGGACAACAGATTGAAACTAAATCCAGACAAGACAGAGGTACTCCTGGTCAATCGAAAAGCCGAACAAGGCATAGGGTTACAGCCTGTGCTTGACAGGGTCACACTCCCCCTGAAGGCGCAGGTTCGCAGCTTGGGAGTGATCGTGGACTCATTGCTGAGCCTGGAACCCCAGGTCTCGGCGGTGTTCAGGGGAGCTTTTGCACAATTAAAACTTGTGCGCCAGCTGCGCCCGTACCTTGGGAAGTCTGACTTGGCCACGGTGGTCCACGCTCTGGTTACATCCCGTTTAGACTACTGCAACGCTCTCTACGTGGGGTTGCCTCTGAAGACTGCCCGGAAGCTTCAATTAGTCCAACGTGCGGCAGCCAGATTGCTAACAGGAGCAGGGTACAGAGACCATACGACCCCTCTGTTACGCCAGCTCCACTGGCTGCCGATTAGCTTCCGAGCACAATTCAGAGTGCTGGTTTTTAGGCCTGTGCGGTTTCGTTCGTTAATTTCGTAATTTGTTAAACATTCGTTAATTTTTGCATTTACGAAACGATAACAAACCATATTTTCAAACCCGGAAGGGTTTTTAAATATCGAAACGGCAACCCCCACAGTTTTAACGAGCTTTCGCCCGTTTCGTAAATGGGGCGGGCAGGGGCGAAGGGGCGGCGCGAGCGCGCACCCAGTGAGCCAAGCCCCGCGCCTGCCTGTTGGGCGCGAGCGGCTCCCGATTGGCCGGCCCGCGCGCGCTCGCCCTTAGGGAGCCAAGCCTTGTTCCTGCCTGTTGGGCGCGAGCGCGGCTCTTTGTGTGTATGTGTGTGTGTGTGTGTGTGTGAGAGAGAGAGAGAGAGAGAGAGAAAAGGTTTGAGAAACTGCAGGTTGCTTCTGATCTGTAAGGATGTTGCCCAGGGGATGCCCGGATGTGTTACCATCCTGTTGGTAGGCTTCTCTCATGTCCCTGCCTGAGAAGCTGGAGCTGACAGATGGGAGCTCGCCCCATCTCGCAGGTTCGAAATGCCAATCTTCAGGTCAACAGTTCAGCTGGTGCAATGGTTCCACCATGGCTCCTTTTCTAGGTGTATTTAATATTTAGAAGTAAACCAGAAAGATAAAATCTTAACAAATTAGCTCATGTTCTTCCCCAGGCTGGGTGCCAGGCTTGGGAGCCCAGCCCCGGGAAGGAAGGGAATTTTTAGCCACGGAGCAGCAGAAGGGCGAGGAGGAGGCTGCTGGCGAAGAGGGCCTCAGCGGCGGCAGCTTCCCCCTCGCCCTTCTGCTGCTCCGTGGCTAAAAGTTTCCTTCTTCCTCAGGCTGGGCTCCCAAACCTGGCACCCAGCCTGGGGTGGAAGGAGCACGGAGCATCAGAGGGGCGAGGGAGAAGCTGCCACGGCTGAGGCCCTCTTTGGCAGGAGCCTCCTCCCCGCCCCTCTGCTGCTCCGTGGCTAAAGGTTCCCTTCCTCCCCGGGCTGGGCTCCCAAGCCTGGCGCCCAGCTTGGGGAGGAAGGAGGACGGAGGAGCAAAGGGGCGAGGGGGAAGCTGCCGCCGCTGAGGCCTTCTTTGCCAGCAGCCTCCTCCCCGCCCCTCTGCTGCTCCGTGGCTAAAAGGGTCCCTTCCTTCCAGGCATCCTTCTACTAAAAAGAATTTTAACGAATCAATTCGTTATACCCTTAACGGATCGACCCCGCGCCAATAACGAAGCTTCGGAAGTGTTTTTTTACGCATGCGCGGGGGTCCGCCATCTTTACAAAATGTTTTGTAAATATTTACGAAATTTCGTAAATACCAAAACTTTTTTTGGGAAAATTTGTAATTATTTTAAATATCGAAACAAAAAAACACCCCAATTACAAATCGATTTTAGAAACAAATTTTTTCTTGATCAAACAGGCCTACTGTTTATATATGCTTTGCTGGTTTTGACCTATACAGCCCTAAACAACTCCGGCCCAGTTTACCTGTCCGAACGGATTCTCCCCTATGAACCATCAAGGCTATTAAGATCTTCCGGAGGGGCCCTTTCTTTCGGTCCCACCACCTTCGCAATTGCGTTTGGTGGGAACGAGGGACAGGGCCTTCTCGGTGGTGGCCCCTCGGCTTTGGAATTCCCTCCCACCAGAGATTAGATCTGCTCCTTCCCTCCTGACCTTTAGGAAACTAATAAAAACCTGGCTTTGGAATATGGCATTTGAGGATTGAGTCAATAACTCTTGTCCACATAGAAGGATGGCGCCAAATTGTGACTGTACTGACGACTTGGCTTGTGTAATGTGCTGGTGATGTTTTTATTGTACTTATATTTTAATGTATAATGATGATGCATTGTGCTGTTTTGTATATTATTGTATATCAACACATGTTGTCAACCGGCCTGAGTCCCTCCTTGGAGGTGAGAAGACCGGTATGTAAAACTTCTAAATAATAATAAATAAATCCAAAACATCTGGAGGGCCCAAGTTTGCCCATGCCTGGGTATAACATCAAGAAAAATAGGAACACAACTATTCTTGGCCACCAGTGGGCAGTAAAAGACACATTAGACTTAAGACTGACAATGAGATTTCAACTTTTTATTGGCGAGATGAAAAAAAAAACCCAACTGAAGTCATATAGTAAACATTTGGCTGCTTTTGCAACAACCACAAGTTTAAAGGCTTTGTGCATCTGAGTACATTTGAAGCTGGAAGACAGTGAAATAACAGAGCCTATGTGTCAGATCCAATTGGAGTCCAACTCACAGTAGAGCCATTGACCGCAGTGGGCCTTACATTTAAAATAAAGAGACTTGAATTTAGACAAGTGGGTCTGCTTTTAGTATGATCCGAACGTATATTCTTCCCTCACTATCTGCATGCATTGATCATTGCCCTCTCCATTCCTTTACTGATGATTTGCAATTGTAAATTATCATTATGTATATATTTTACTGAAGCTGTGACTATTCATGTGCAAATTCAGCTAGTGCAGTTATGGTAAAGACTTGTGAAATACAACACAATAAAGTGACACCTAGACCTTAACTAGGCTTCATCATTTGCTATCCAAGATTAAATCCCATTATAACAATCGAAGCCTCAGATTACTTGCCACATGGTGGCACAACACTCCAATAAAAGCCAAAGTACAGATCTGAAGTTTCCAGGAGCAACTAAAATGGATTGTCGAAGGTTTTCATGGCCAGAATCACTGGGTTGTTGTAGATTTTTCGGGCTGTATGGCCATGTTCTAGAAGCATTCTCTCCTGACGTTTTGCCTGCATCTATGGCAGGCATCCTCAGAGGTTGTGACATCTCCCAACCTCTGAGGATGCCTATCATAGATGCAGGTGAAACGTCAGGAGAGAATGCTTCTAGAACATGGCCATACAGCCTGAAAAACCTACAACTTCAATGGAACTTTGCTGGGGTTAGTCAGTATAAACACAGAGCCTCCATTTTGCCCGTAGCTGCCTAGGAACTTGAAAAGATAAGAGAATCAGTAAGACATAAAGCAGGACGGGCACAGAAGTTCCCAATTATGCATCTTCTGGGCCTTTAGGACTTCATCTCTTCAAAGCCACAACCAGTTTAACCAATAAGCAGGAGATGGAGTCCAAAACATATGATGGACCAAAGTCTGGGAACCATCTTGTTGGCAGAAACAAAGCATAAGATAGTTCATCATTGTCTCGAATGTCTCCTCTCTTTGCTAGCCTTATTGGGTAATGTTGACCTTCAACATTACCCAATAAAGGTCTCAACACACATATGAGGGTTGAATGAAAAGTAATGCCTCCACCTTTGTAACTCCTCAACAGATGGCAGTACTGGTATGTGGCAGGTACTGGCTTGTTCAGTAGACTCTCCTCTACAGTTCCATTTTGGCAGGAAGCCTTAGCATTGAACGGTTGTGTTGTTAAAGTGCAAAGAAAGGAACCCTGCGCAGATGGTCAGTCAATGCGATTTAAGCAATGTGCAGTCATTGAATTCTTGACAGAGAAGGTGTCACCCCAAAGGAGATTCATCAGAGAATGCAAGCTGTGCATCATTGGGTGAGTTAGTTTAAAGATGTTGAGGTGACACCTTCTGCTGTCAAGAATTCAATTACTGCACTTTAACCCTTTACTTAACCCTTTAACAACACTCAACCCTTCCTTTCTCCTTCCTTCTCCAACCCTTGCTTCTCCCCCCCCCCAGCCTTCCCTTTCCCCCCTCGTTTATTTATTAATAAATATTAACAATATTAAAAATAAAAAAATAAAAAGGAACAATGGAGCTCAAGTTTTAAGGAAAACAAAGAAGTGCCAGTGTTGTTTAGGGCAGAATATAGTTCTGTCAAGAGTGTATGAAAAAGTAACATATTTGTTGATGTGAAACAGTTGAAGTTTGATAGGAAAAGTTAACCAAGTGGATGATATTGAATATAAGACTCAAGACTGTAACAGAACACACAAATGTAACCATAAGCGTTGGAACCAGAAGTTATAAATAAACTTTGAACCAACGCTACTGTTCAATGCTAAGGCTTCCTGCCGAAATGGAACTGTAGAGGAGAGTCTACTGAACAAGTCAGTACTTGCCGCATACCAGTACTGCCAACTATTGAGGAGTTACGAAGGTGGAGGCATTACTTTTCAGTCAACCCTCGTATAATCAGCGGTCAATCATTTTAGCCTGCTTCCTTGGAAATCCTCTTTGGCACCATGCTATGGCTCACCTAGAGTTGTGTCCCCCTCAACAGTCCAATCACCCCGTTGATTCTATAGGACACTTGGAACAATATTTCTCAACAATGTATTTACCCCAAATGACTAAATCAGCTAGGAGGACAGCTCTCAGACTCAATTGCATCCCTCTGTTCTCACTTCTCAATTACTCTAGAGTTGCCCCACTCCGTGCAGCCTCATTCTTCCTGCCTGCTGGAGACAACAGCACTGAGTAATGGTTTTAAAAACATTTTAAAAGGCTTTATTAAAAAAACACAATCTGAAATCTAAAATGTCTGAGAAGTGTGGCGGTTTGGTCACCACCACTTCCATTTCCACAGGATAAAAATCAACTTGATTATTTGCAGAACAATCAACTGGATTCAGAAGGGCAACGTCTTCACAGCATCTTCCAGTAATCGCTCGTCTTGGGGATCCCAGCGACAATCTCAGATTCAATTCCGCAGTGGTCTTTTCCACGGAGGATCCTGAAGAAACCTAGAAGAAGGTGAGAGGAACACCTTGAGAACATTTCCTCAAGCCTGGGAGGTCAAAGGAAGAAGTTTGACAGTTGGCCCTCCAACAACTGCATGTTTGACTTTTAACAGATTATTTTATTTATTTTATTTACTTCATTTATATACCGCTTTTCTCCCCCGAGGGCCTCAAAGCAGTTTCCAACAAGTTCACGGCAAAAATTCAATGCCTTACAACATATTAAAAACCTAGTATAGAATCATAGAATCAAAGAGTTGGAAGAGACCTCATGGGCCATCCAGTCCAACCCCTTGCCAAGAAGCAGGAATATTGCATTCAAATCACCCCTGACAGATGGCCATCCAGCCTCTGTTTAAAAGCTTCCAAAGAAGGAGCCTCCACCACACTCCGGGGCAGAGAGTTCCACTGCTGAACGGCTCTCACAGTCAGGAAGTTCTTCCTCATGTTCAGATGGAATCTCCTCTCTTTTAGTTTGAAGCCATTGTTCCATTGCGTCCTAGTCTCCAGGGAAGCAGAAAACAAGCTTGCTCCCTCCTCCCTGTGGCTTCCTCTCACATATTTATACATGGCTATCATATCTCCTCTCAGCCTTCTCTTCTTCAGGCTAAACATGCCCAGCTCCTTAAGTCGCTCCTCATAGGGCTTGTTCTCCAGACCTTTTATCATTTTCCCTCCTCTGGACACATTCCAGCTTGTCTTTACTTTCTTTCTGAAGACCAAAAGGGAGGGCACTGATAAGGTAGGGAGGGAGGGAGTTCCATAGCTGAGGGGCGACCACTGATAAGGCCCTGTCTTTCGTTCCCACCAACCAGACCTGCAAAGGAGGTGGGACTGAGAGCAGGGCCTCCCCAGATGATCTTAACCTCCGTGATGGTTCATAGAGGAAGATACGTTCGGAGAAGTAATTTGGACCAGAACCATTTAGGGCTTTAGAAGCTAAAGCCAGCACTTTGACTTGTGCTCAGTAGCAGACTGGCAGCCAGTGGACCTGGTGTAACAGAGGAGTTGTATGCTTCCTATATTCTTTTCCAGTGAACAATCTGGCTGCCACTCATTGGACCAACTGGAACTTCTGAGCAGTCTTCAAAGGCAACTCCATGTAGAGCACGTTGCAGTAGTCTATTCAGGATGTAACCAGAGCATGGATTACCATGGTCAAGCCTGACTTCCCAAGGTACGGGCGCAACTGGCACACAAGTTTTAATTGTATTCGTATATAACCTTCAGGAATCTCTAAGTCAGTGGTTCTCAACGTGGGGTCCCCAGATGTTTTTGGCCTTCAACTCCCAGAAATCCTAACAGCTAGTAAACTGGTTGGGATTTCTGGGAGTTGTAGGCCAAAAACATCTGGTGACCCCAGGTTGAGAACCACTGTTCTAAGTCGTCTAACAGGATTCTATGGTCAACGTTCAGTGGATATTGATGTAGAACCTCTCTGGAAGACCTAAGGGATTCCTAGGAGATGTCCACTTGATTAAAAAAATAGTATATTTTCTAAAAGATCTTCCCACTTTTGCAGGGATCTTGTGCCTTTAGACATAGTGAATATGGAGGACCCGCTATATACTCAACACTTGTGGGTTGACTTTCCACTTTCAATTGTAAGTAAGTTACAACAAGAGTTTGAAAAAGTTCCTTTTTCTTATTCTCCAACTTTTGCCATTTGGCAGAAGTGGCTCCAATTAATCGCTTGCTGTCCCACTTTCCATCTACTTATCTCTTCTCCTCCCCTTTTGTCCTTTACTTATGTCACTTGCTGCAAACTGAAATCAAAGTGCAAAATGGGGAGGAAAGATGCTGGATTCCAGTATGATAAGGCAAAAGTAAACAATGGCTTCTAAGGTTCAGTGAGGTTTTCAAACAATTCTATTCTTTACTGTGACACAGATGAGAATTTCTATAATAGGCCCAAATCTAATTGATCATTGCAACCCACTGAACCAATGAGATATGAAACAAATGTTCATTCCACAACGGATTCAATTGACCTTCTAACCAATTGTAAAACTAACCAACAGAAGCCAGCATGGAGCAATGGTCTGATGGTAGACCAAGACTCTGGAATCAGAAAGTGTTTGAGGACCGGGACATCCGTAGGGATGCTCCGGAGTGTGGTGGAGGCTCATTCTTTGGAAGCTTTTAATCAGAGGCCGGATGGCCATCTGTCAGGGGTGATTTGAATGCAATATTCCTGCTTCTTGGCAGGGGGTTGGACTGGATGGCCCATGAGGTCTCTTCCAACTCTTTGATTCTATGATTCTATGCTACCAAGGTGCTTGTTTATAAAGCTATTGTCCTCCCAACCCTGCTATATGCCTGCAAAACGTGGACTGTCTACAGACGTCACATGCAATTCCTGGAACTATTCCATCAGCGCTGCCTCTGTAAAATCCTCCAAATCTCTTGGGAAGACAAGCAGACAAATGTCAGCGTGTTGGAAGAAGCAAAGACCACCAGCATTGAAGCGATGGTCCTCCGCCATCAACTCCGCTGGACCGGCCACGTTGTCTGGATGCCCGACCACCATCTCCCAAAGCAATTGCTCTACTCTGAACTCAAGAACGGAAAACAGAACCTTAAAATCTCTGGCATAGACACTGAGAACTGGGAAGCCCTGGCCCTTGAGCGCTCCAGCTGGAGATCAGCTGTGACCAGCAGTGCTGCAGAATTTGAAGAGGCACGAATGGAGGGCGAAAGAGAAAAATGTGCCAAAATGAAGGCACATCAAGCCAACCCTGACCGGGACCACCTTCCACCTGGAAACCAATGCCCTCACTGTGGGGATGATGCAGATCAAGAATAGGGCTCCACAGTCACCCACCCTGGAGGATTATCCTACTCAGACAACAGGGGATCACCTGAGTAAGTAAGTAACTCTGGAAGTTGGGAGCAAATCCAGGCACAATCATGAAAACCTACTGTACAAAAGGCACACTCTCTCAGCCTCAGAAGGCAATGGCAAACCCTTCTCTGAAGAAACCTTGGCCAGAAAAACCAGTCATAGGGTCACCGTAAGTTGAAATGTCACTTCAACACTAACAAGATTCAGTTAAAATAATCTAATCCAATGGGATCAATGGTTTTACTACACAAGATTTGATGCCTACACCAGGGATAACTATCATGTCTCTTAATGCACCTCCCACCATCCTTCATCAAAGATCATAGAATCAAAGAGTTGGAAGAGACCTCATGGGCCATCCAGTCCAACCC